>OU342735.1:390585654-391277236 GCA_910589765.1 Avena atlantica | reverse complement strand
GAGAGATCCTTCACGAGGAGGTGTGAGAGACAGTGAGGAGGGGGGCTCCTTTTATAGGAGGAGGGGGGCACCCAAGGGGGTGGCGCCGGCCATGGGGGCTGCCCCCCCCTCCTTCATTCATGTGGGTGGACACTCCACTCACAAAATGCCCTTTAATTTTCCTCCACTCAAAAGTCCACTCAAATTCCATTAAATTTCCACCAAATTTAATGCAAACTCTCATTAAATAAAACTCTCTTATTTTATTCAGAATTTTGTCAATTACTTTAATGAAAAACATTCACAAATAACCCCTTGCTAGAATTCTATTTCACATGCATAACCACTTATCTTTATGCAATTTCACCCGAAAACCTGTTTCGGTATCTAGTGAAATAAATTCCTGCGCTTGTTCATTCTTTCGGCATGAAACATTTGCTCCAATTGGATGTCGGTGTCTCTTAAGTGTGTCACCCTACGGTTCGTGAATAATGCGGACATGATCGAGACCCCTCTCGGATCAATAATCAGAAGCGGGATCTGGAGACCCATACTGACTCCCACACATTCAACGATGACTTTCTTGTGATCGTCGGAACCTTTTACGCTAGTATCTTAATCCCTTTGTTTCACGATATATTACATGTCCGAGATTCGATCATCGGTATCTCCATACCTAGTTTGATCTCGTTACCGACATGCACTCTTTTCTTTTTCCTGTGATATAACATTCTAGTGATCAAATCACTTGCTTGCAAGCTAATCAATGTGAAATCACCGAGAGGGCCCAGAGTATATCTATCCGTCATCGGGATGAACAATTCCACTCTCGATCCATGAGCCTCAACATAACACTTTATAGTTCTGAATCCATATTTTATAATCACCCTGTTACGGTGTGACGTTTGATGTTATCAAGAAACTCTTCCGGTGTTAGTGATTGACATGATCTCATGGTCTAAGGATAGGATCAGGTCACTTCGTAAGTTGTTATAGCAATATAAACTCAATGACTTTGATCGTAATGCTATACTTCGGATGAATGTTCATCACACCCATACACTAATGTTGTGATCCCGTTATTAACAACATCCAATGTCCATGATCAGGAAACCTTGATCATCTTGTTAATCAACGAGCTAGTTTATGAGAGAGGCATAACTAGGAACTTTCTGTTTGTTTATTAAACACACATGTATTAACGTTTCCGTATTAATACAATTATAGCATGCAAAATAAACATCTATCATATACTTGGAATACACATAATAAACACTTTATTATTGCCTCTCAGGGCATATTCCCTTCAAATATAAACTCAATGACTTTGATCGTAATGCTATACTTCGGATGAATGTTCATCACATCATTACACTAATGTTGTGACCTCGTTATTAACAACATCTAATGTCCATGATCAGGAAACTTTGATCATCATGTTAATCAACGAGCTAGTTTATAAGAGAGGCATAACTAGGAACTTCCTTTTTGTTTATTAAACACACATGTATTAACGTTTCCGTATTGATACAATTATAGCATGTAAAATAAACATTTATCATAAATAAGGAATACGATAATAACCACTTTATTATTGCCTCTCGGGCATATTCCCTTGAGTCTCCCACTTGCACTAGAGACAATAATCTAGTTTGAAAACTTTGCGTATTGAAACACATTGGCTTTCTGGTGTTCCATATACGCAACTGCAAGTGGTTAACATAATCTACGTCTACGGATCTGGCACTTTCAGGTCCGTGTGTATTTGCATGTCTTTGCGTCTTCACGCATCACTCATTCTCCAATGAGATGGCATTATATAAATTTGGTCTTTCGGTGAGAACTTTAGTTCCTTGGGGTTAAAACACGTCGATACTATTGTCACACAATATATCTTTAGTGTTAGCCCGTGCGAACCACACCTTAGTTTGATAACAAACTACTTGACACAAATTCCCTCCTTTGCCGCTACTATAGCAGTCATATACTTAGCCTTTTATTGTAGTATTCGTCACAATGTCTTAACTTTGGAACTCTTCCAAATCCATCATGAAATCTCCTTTCCATTACATTGTGCCACCCATAGTTTAAATTGAGGTAAACTTAATTTGTATCTTGTGACAAAAACTAGTATCAATGTAACCTTTTACAATGAACTATTTGTAATTGTTTTTCACCTCTACAACAAATATATTCTTAGTTCTTACAAAAGATCATAAGAATATCCTTACTATCGTCCAATGATCATTTTATGATTCATTCTGGTATATGCTCATAACCCTTAGAGCATAGGACATATCTGGATGTGTACATATCATGGTATGATTGATCAAAACATTCTCGTGATTTCACTCATCAAGTGTCAAAGAACTTGAATCTTGATTCAATTCCTTTCCATGCGACAAGAACCATTCTTCTTGTTTTTTCTATTTGAACTCCTTCAATATCTCATATATGTACGTTTGGCACAACCATATTAGCGTCACAGTCTATCCACTATAGACATTCATGCTAAATATTCGGGTTTTGCCTAAGTATTTCATCGAAATGAAATTATTAACCTTTGTCAATAAAAGATACATCATTTCTAATCAACAGATGTCCTCCACAAAATGTATTAGAAATATGTCTTAGCGCTCCCACTTAATTTCTTGCAAATGCAAGCATCTTCATCGTCTCCTGATGAAAACTCCTTTTCATCACGGTGAAGATTCCAACTCCACGATGCTTACTTCAACCATTGAAGTTTGTGTGCCCTTTTAGCATCCTTTGAATTTAACAAAACCCTTTGGACCGTGTCATGTTCACGTCCTAGGTAACCATTCTATTAGAAGAACTTTGTTTTGTTTATTCATCTACCATATACCAAATTATATGTAGTGGTTGCTACTTTAATCCGTCCAGACTAAATATCGTTATGAAAGATCAAATCTTGTCATAGTCAACTCTTTGAACATTGTCATAAAATACCTTACGACATGTCGACTATTTCATAGATGTGAAACATCCATGTCTGTTCTTTATAGATCCAAATACGACCGATAGGTTTTTACACCTTTCCGGAGGGTCTTCCAAGTTCAAAACTTGATTTCTCGTGTATGGAACTATCACGGATTTTATGGCTTCAAGCCATTTGATGGAGTCAGGGCCCATCATCGCTTCTTTGTATGTAGTCAGTTCATCGTTGTCAAACAATAATAATTTACTCTCAAATCTTAGCATTTGATTTGTTTATCCGACCGACTTGGTTCAATAAGAACTTAGATCTCCGTGACCACAACCTTTGAGGCACATAAGCTATGAGCATTATGGCAGCCTCCGGAACCATTTCCGGCACTGCGCAACTCAGCACATTTAGCTAAGGTTCGTTAACCTTATCAAAGTTCTATTGTCCTCCCACTTAACTTTTACGAAAAAATTCCTTTTTCAAGAAACTTCACATTTCAAGCGACAAACCCTTTTGTCCTCGGTGTTATGGATGAATAACCAATTGTTATTCGAAATAACCTACAAAGACATGCTCATCCTACTTTGGTTGTAAACAGCTTACTTATGTTTAGCATACCAAAATTTAAGAAATGACAACTTGGGTTTTACCCCAAACCATAACTCATATGGTGTCATTTCAACGGATCAAGATGGAGCTCTTTTCAGTGTAAAAGCGGAAGTCTCTAAAGCTTTAATCTTTTAAAACATAATGGCAGTTTTATAAATAACACCTTTGATCCAACCATGTCAAACAAGGTTTCATTACAAATCTCAAACACTCCATACTCCTATGGTGTTTCGGGAGACGTAAATCTAGGTGTTTTGCTAAACTTGCAACTCAAATAAATCCCTTGATGATAAAATCATAATTCATTTATTTTTCTTGTTACAATGATTTTCCACTTCATCTTGAAAGTCTTTGAAACATTTTAAAATATTTCATACTTCATTCTCATTAAGTGAACATTCACTCAAATTTCCGG
This sequence comes from Avena atlantica, assembly GCA_910589765.1. Lineage (NCBI taxonomy): Eukaryota > Viridiplantae > Streptophyta > Magnoliopsida > Poales > Poaceae > Avena > Avena atlantica. The sequence continues at coordinate 391,273,286 of OU342735.1, read as the reverse complement.
AGAAATTATATGAAGTTGAAACCCATCGCTTACGACTATAAATAATGGACTACATACATCGATATGTATAAATTCCAATATTTTAGTCGTTCGTTCTTCTTTGGCCTTTGAACGAAGTTTTTAATTATCCCGAGGAAAGTCTCACAAGCATCACTTGATCAAATCAAAGACTCAAAAAATCCATGAATATGGAGATTCTTCATGTTTTCTTTCCAATATAATTTAAACAGCGATGTCACTTCGTAAGTGATCTTTCAATCATTTGTCTTGCAACATTTTAGCATTAGGTTTTATGGATGTGATTTCTCCAACTAGATTTGTAAATCATCCATCTTATATGGAATACGGTAATTATTTGAACAACCTTTGTTCTCATAATACCTGATTCAAATAACAATTATTAAAACAAATCTTGAAGTCAAGCTTTGATGTCAACGAGAAATACAAACAACGGTTTGTTTGTTTTCGATGAACATCATCACATATTCTCTTGCTAGTTATTTAGGCCATTGTGGTTTATGAATTGCGCCGTTCCATATGAAATTTCATACCAACCAATTCGGTATCCAATACCCAAGAACCACATTGTTTAACAAGCAAAGAATACAACCATAACATGTATATCATATATATACCTAATTGGATATTTCCAATCTTTTCTTTGATGCCAAGTATATTTTATAGATTCTCTTCCAGCATTTCCTTTTCCTTTTAAAAGAATCTATCAACATCAACAGTGGCGCCATATACATGACATATAGTCCAAAGCGTGTATATTCAAATAATAATACCTTTGGACTTGCACTTTGATGTAGATCACCATCATCAAAATGATCGGTATTCTTTCAAAATCTATTCTTTAGTAATCTTTTAGTGTAGTAAACACTTTACATACATCTTCTATTCATCCTTATCATGACGACTTTCATGATCAAGCTAATGTAGCTTATAAGGAGAATCGTGAGTATAATGTTGCTTTCCAAAACCCTTTTGGATGACTAGGATGTCTAGCATCTCCAACCTTTGTAAATTCTCATCCAATATGAGAACATATATTATACTCTATCATATTGCAACCAAAACATTGTTTCAGATATCGTTATATCTGCCACATATGATGGTTTCTGAAACAATTCTTTCAGCTCCTACATAAACTTGATATTAAAACAATCAAGAATCATGGAGGCAAACATGATACTTAAGATACTAACACTAGAATTGTTACTCTCAATTTAATACCAATTATTAAATTTCATGGAGTAAATAGAGTTTGCTGAAAGTTTGCAATAGGACTTTAAACTTTAGATTGACACTCAACACAATACGATACCAGTTCGTAAAGTATATATCCAGAATTCTATAGTTCTATTATCTCAATTACAACTATGCATAAGGTGGTGAACGAATGCCAATGACTACAACAAATTATGCAAATTCACTTTGATTTAATTTATGATAAATTGAGTTCTACTAATCCAAATTAGAAATGAACTCCCACTCAAAAATGACATCCCTCGTGTCTTTTTGGTGATTACATGAACCAAATCCACTACACCAAGTCCGATCATCACGTGAGTCGGCGTAGCTTCAAAGGCGAGCATCAAATGAGCATCATATCTACTATATGACTCATGCTTAACCTTTCGGTCCGTGTTCCGAGGCCATGTCTGTACATTCTAGGATCGCCAAGTAAGAACCTTAGTATTCGCGTGTGTAACTGTCTTACACCCGAGATATGCTCGTGGATTCAAGTACACCCGATCATCACGTGATGCCTTGAAGCGACGAAACATTGTCGGTGCATACTTAAGGAAGATCACATTCTTTTCTTGATATCTAAATGAGGGATCATCTTATTATGCTAATAAAATGCCAAACAAGCAATATAAGATGCAATCAAAACATCACATGTTTATAAGTGAAATGATATGGTTCCCGCATATGATCTCCATCATGTTCACCATGGTATGATCTCTAGCATACCTTTATGTGTAAGTCCAAGGTCTATGGAACTTACACGCTATGTGTGGTGTAACAGTATCATCTCATACTTCTACTTACAACATCACCATATCATAACACTAGCCCAGCAACAATCTAAACTAGACGCCTCTAATTTATACATTGCAAGTTTTACGTGGCTTAGGGCTTTTGAAGATAGAACCGTTCTTACCTACGAACATGAACCACAGCGAGGATAACCAATTTGTTGACAACTCGTTGCAAATTAGATATTGACTATAGTAGGAGAGACAGACACCCGCTAGCCACTTTTGTGATCGTGTGAACCTTTTACGCTAGTATCTTAATTCCTTTGTTTCACGATATATTACATGTCCGAGATTCGATCATCAGTATATCTATACCTAGTTTGATTTCGTTACCAACATTGCACGCTTTTCTCGTTCCCGTGATATAACATTCTAGTGATTAAATCACTTGCTTGCAAGCTAATCAATGTGATACCACCGAGAGGGCCCAGAGCATATCTATCCGTCATCGGGATGAACAAAGTCCACTCTCGATCCATGGGTCTCAACATAACACTTTAGTAGTTCTGAAGCCATCTTTATAATCACCCAGTTACGGTGTGACGTTTGATGTCATCGAGAAACTCTTCCGGTGTTAGTGATTGACATGATCTCATGGTCTAAGGATTAGGATCACTTCGTAAGTTGTTATAGCAATATAAACTCAATGACTTTGATCGTAATGCTATACTTCGGATGAATGTTCATCACATCATTACACTAATGTTGTGACCTCGTTATTAACAACATCTAATGTCCATGATCAGGAAACTTTGATCATCATGTTAATCAATGAGCTAGTTTATAAGAGAGGCATAACTAGGAACTTCCTTTTTGTTTATTAAACACACATGTATTAACGCTTCCGTATTGATACAATTATAGCATGTAAAATAAACATTTATCATAAATAAGGAATACGATAATAACCACTTTATTATTGCCTCTCGGGCATATTCCCTTGAGTCTCCCACTTGCACTAGAGACAATAATCTAGTTTGAAAACTTTGCGTATTGAACACATATGGCTTTCTGGTGTTCCATATACGCAACTGCAAGTGGTTAACATAATCTACGGATCTGGCACTTTCAGGTCCGTGTGTATTTGCATGTCTTTGCGTCTTCACGCATCACTCATTCTCCAATGAGATGGCATTATATAAATTTGGTCTTTCGGTGAGACCTTTAGTTCCTTGGGGTTAAAACACGTCGATACTATTGTCACACAATATATCTTTAGTGTTAGCCCGTTGCGAACCACACCTTAGTTTGATAACAAACTACTTGACACAAATTCCCTCCTTTGCCGCTACTATAGCAGTCATATACTTAGCCTTTTGTTGTAGTATTCGTCACAATGTCTTAACTTTGGAACTCTTCCAAATCCATCATGGAATCTCCTTTCCATTACATTGTTCCACCCATAGTTTAAATTGAGGTAAACTTAATTTGTATCTTGTGAAAAAACTAGTATCAATGCAACTCTTTACAATGAACTATTTGTAATTGTTTTTCACCTCTACACAAATATATTCTTAGTTCTTACATAAGATCATAAGAATATCCTTACTATCGTCCAATGATCATTTTATGATTCATTCTGGTATATGCTCATAACACTTAGAGCATAGGACATATCTGGATGTGTACATATCATGGTATGATTGATCAAAACATTCTCGTGATTTCACTCATCAAGTGTCAAAGCACTTGAATCTTGATTCAATTCCTTTCCATGCGACAAGAACCATTTCTTGTTGTTTCTATATTGAACTCCTTCAATATCTCATATATGTACGTTTGGCACAACCATATTAGCGTCACAGTCTATCCACTATAGACATTCATGCTAAATATTCGGGTTTTGCCTAAGTATTTCATCGAAATGAAATTATTAACCTTTGTCAATAAAAGATACATCATTTCTAATCAACAAGATGTCCTCCACAAAATGTATTAGAAATATGTCTTAGCGCTCCCACTTAATTTCTTGCAAATGCAAGCATCTTCATCGTCTCCTGATGAAAACTCCTTTTCATCACGGTGAAGATTCCAACTCCACGATGCTTACTTCAACCATTGAAGTTTGCGTGCCCTTTTAGCATCCTTTGAATTTAACAAAACCCTTTGGACCGTGTCATGTTCACGTCCTAGGTAACCATTCTATTAGAAGAACTTTGTTTTGTTTATTCATCTACCATATACCAAATTATATGTAGTGGTTGCTACTTTAATCCGTCCAGACTAAATATCGTTATGAAAGATCAAATCTTGTCATAGTCAACTCTTTGAACATTGTCATAAAATACCTTACGACATGTCGACTATTTCATAGATGTGAAACATCCATGTCTGTTTCTTTATAGATCCAAATACGACCGATAGGTTTTTACACCTTTCCGGAGGGTCTTCCAAGTTCAAAACTTGATTTCTCGTGTATGGAACTATCACGGATTTTATGGCTTCAAGCCATTTGACGGAGTCAGGGCCCATCATCGCTTCTTTGTATGTAGTCGGTTCATCGTTGTCAAACAATAATGATTTACTCTCAAATCTTAGCATTTGATTTTTTTATCCGACCGACTTGGTTCAATAAGAACTTAGATCTCCGTGACCACAACCTTTGAGGCACATAAGCTATGAGCATTATGGCAGCCTCCGGAACCATTTCCGGCACTGCGCAACTCAGCACATTTAGCTAAGGTTCGTTAACCTTATCAAAGTTCTATTGTCCTCCCACTTAACTTTTACGAAAAAATTCCTTTTTCAAGAAACTTCACATTTCAAGCGACAAACCCTTTTGTCCTCGGTGTTATGGACGAATAACCAATTGTTATTCGAAATAACCTACAAAGACATGCTCATCCTACTTTGGTTGTAAACATCTTACTTATGTTTAGCATACCAAAATTTAAGAAATGACAACTTGGGTTTTACCCCAAACCATAACTCATATGGTGTCATTTCAACGGATCAAGATGGAGCTCTTTTCAGTGTAAAAGCGGAAGTCTCTAAAGCTTTAATCTTTTAAAACATAATGGCAGTTTTATAAATAACACCTTTGATCCAACCATGTCAAACAAGGTTTCATTACAAATCTCAAACACTCCATACTCCTATGGTGTTTCGGGAGACGTAAATCTAGGTGTTTTGCTAAACTTGCAACTCAAATAAATCCCTTTATGATAAAATCATAATTCATTTATTTTCTTGTTACAATGATTTTCCACTTCATCTTGAAAGTCTTTGAAACATTTTAAAATATTTCATACTTCATTCTCATTAAGTGAACATTCACTCAAATTTCCGGAGAAAGTATATGAAGTTGAAACCCATCGCTTACGACTATAAATAATGGACTACATACATCGATATGTATAAATTCCAATATTTTAGTCGTTCGTTCTTCTTTGGCCTTTGAACGAAGTTTTTAATTATCCCGAGGAAAGTCTCACAAGCATCACTTGATCAAATCAAAGACTCAAAAAATCCATGAATATGGAGATTCTTCATGTTTTCTTTCCAATATAATTTAAACAGCGATGTCACTTCGTAAGTGATCTTTCAATCATTTGTCTTGCAACATTTTAGCATTAGGTTTTATGGATGTGATTTCTCCAACTAGATTTGTAAATCATCCATCTTATATGGAATATGGTAATTATTTGAACAACCTTTGTTCTCATAATACCTGATTCAAATAACAATTATTAAAACAAATCTTGAAGTCAAGCTTTGATGTCAACGAGAAATACAAACAACGGTTTGTTTGTTTTCGATGAACATCATCACATATTATCTTGCTAGTTATTTAGGCCATTGTGGTTTATGAATTGCGCCGTTCCGTATGAAATTTCATACCAACCAATTCGGTATCCAATACCCAAGAACCACATTGTTTAACAAGCAAAGAATACAACCATAACATGTATATCATATATATACCTAATTGGATATTTCCAATCTTTTCTTTTATGCCAAGTATATTTTATAGATTCTCTTCCAGCATTTCCTTTTCCTTTTAAAAGAATCTATCAACATCAACAGTGGCGCCATATACATGACATATAGTCCAAAGCGTGTATATTCAAATAATAATACCTTTGGACTTGCACTTTGATGTAGATCACCATCATCAAAATGATCGGTATTCTTTCAAAATCTATTCTTTAGTAATCTTTTAGTGTAGTAAACACTTTACATACATCTTCTATTCATCCTTATCATGACGACTTTCATGATCAAGCTAATGTAGCTTATAAGGAGAATCGTGAGTATAATGTTGCTTTCCAAAACCCTTTTGGATGACTAGGATGTCTAGCATCTCCAACCTTTGTAAATTCTCATCCAATATGAGAACATATATTATACTCTATCATATTGCAACCAAAACATTGTTTCAGATATCGTTATATCTGCCACATATGATGGTTTCTGAAACAATTCTTTCAGCTCCTAGATAAACTTGATATTAAAACAATCAAGAATCATGGAGGCAAACATGATACTTAAGATACTAACACTAGAATTGTTACTCTCAATTTAATACCAATTATTAAATTTCATGGAGTAAATAGATTTTGCTGAAAGTTTGCAATAGGACTTTAAACTTTAGATTGACACTCAACACAATATGATACCAGTTCGTAAAGTATATATCCAGAATTCTATAGTTCTATTATCTCAATTACAACTATGCATAAGGTGGTGAACGAATGCCAATGACTACAACAAATTATGCAAATTCACTTTGATTTAATTTATGATAAATTGAGTTCTACTAATCCAAATTAGAAATGAACTCCCACTCAAAAATGACATCCCTCGTGTCTTTTTGGTGATTACATGAACCAAATCCACTACACCAAGTCCGATCATCACGTGAGTCGGCGTAGCTTCAAAGGCGAGCATCAAATGAGCATCATATCTACTATATGACTCATGCTTAACCTTTCGGTCCGTGTTCCGAGGCCATGTCTGTACATTCTAGGATCGCCAAGTAAGAACCTTAGTATTCACGTGTGTAACTGTCTTACACCCGAGATATGCTCGTGGATTCAAGTACACCCGATCATCACGTGATGCCTTGAAGCGACGAAACATTGTCGGTGCATACTTACGGAAGAACACATTCTTATCTTGATATCTAAATGAGGGATCATCTTATTATGCTAATAAAACGCCAAACAAGCAATATAAGATGCAATCAAAACATCACATGTTTATAAGTGAAATGATATGGTTCCCGCATATGATCTCCATCATGTTCACCATGGTATGATCTCTAGCATACCTTTATGTGTAAGTCCAAGGTCTATGGAACTTACACGCTATGTGTGTTGTAAGAGTATCATCTCATACTTCTACTTACAACATCACCATATCATAACACTAGCCCAGCAACAATCTAAACTAGACGCCTCTAATTTATCCATTGCAAGTTTTACGTGGCTTAGGGCTTTTGAAGATAGAACCGTTATTACCTACGAACATGAACCACAGCGAGGATAACCAATTTGTTGACAACTCGTTGCAAATTAGATATTGACTATAGTAGGAGAGACAGACACCCGCTAGCCACTTATGCAAAACTATTTGCATGTCAAGCGTGGAACAGGTCTCATGTGCGAGGACATGTAAAGTTTGTCCGGGCCGCTTCATCCCACTATGCCACCAATATCCAAAGTACAACTAAGAATCAATAAAATGATCATCATCTCCCACATACTCATATGTGTACTACCCATGCAAAGCATCTACGCATAGATCCGGCTCTGATACCACTGTAGGGTTCGCAGCATGGAATTCTTTTTCCTACGATGGGAACAACTAAGTACCAAGATATATCTACTAGATACAAGCAACGGGTGGATATACATCCATAGAATACATACCCTAGAAGACCGAATAGTGTTAATGAGGTTGTACTCGTGGATGATGTAGACGAACGCTTGCCGATCTCAAGATCGTGATGAAGTCCATCTGGTCCAGCCGGTCCAGCACGATCAAGTCCAGCACCTCAAAGCCGTGGTGCATCCGTGATCGCACACACGTATGGGTACCCCGACAACCTCCGCGCCCTCGCTCCAGAGAAGCAGTGGAAGCAACAAATCCTTCCAGAAAAAGCCACCGGGAACATGTATCTCGCTGATCCGAGACCATGGGGGAATTCTAAAGGGGGGAGAGAGATCCTTCACGAGGAGGTGTGATTTGAGAGGAGGAGAGGGGGGCCTTTTATAGGGGAGAGGGGGGCACCCAAGGGGCATGGAGCCCAGCCATGGGGCTTCCCCCACCTCTTCCACATTCATGTGGGTGGAGCTCCCACTCAAAATGAAAAGCCTCCACTCCCATTAAAAAACCTCCACTCAAAAATCCACTAACATGCATTAAATTTCCACCAAATTTAATGCAAGCTCTCATTTAAATAAAACTCTTTTATTTATTTATTCAGAATTTTGTTAATTACTTTAATTAAAAAACATTCACATAAAACCCCTTACAACATTTCAATTTCACATGCAGAACCAGTTTCAGCAATTTCAACCGAAACAGTTCCGGTGTCTAGTGAAATAAATTCCTGCGCTTTCCTTTTTCTTTCTCTGGCATATCATTTGCTCCGAATGGTGTCGGTATCCCTTAAGTGTGTCACCCTACGGTTCGCGAATAATGCAGACATGATCGAGACCCCTCTCCGATCAATAATCAGCAGCGGGACCTGGAGATCCGTACTGACTCCCACACATTCAACAATGACTTTTGTGATCGTGTGAACCTTTTACGCTAGTATCTTAATCCCTTTGTTTCACAATATATTATATGTCCGAGATTCGATCGTCGGTATCTCCATACCTAGTTTGATCTCGTTACCAACATGCACTCTTTTCTCGTTCCCGTGATATAACATTCTAGTGATCAAATCACTTTCTTGCAAGATAATCAATGTGATATCACCGAGAGGGCGCAGAGCATATCTATCCTTCATCGGGATGAAAAAATTCCACTCTCGATCCATGGGTCTGAACATAACACTTTAGTAGTTCTGAAGCCATCTTTATAATCACCCAGTTACGGTGTGACGTTTGATGTCATCGAGAAACTCTTCCGGTGTTAGTGATTGACATGATCTCATGGTCTAAGGATTATGATCACTTTGTAAGTTGTTATAGCAATATAAACTCAGTGACTTTGATCGTAATTCTATACTTCGGATGATGTTCATCACATCATTACACTAATGTTGTGACCTCGTTATTAACAACATCCAATGTCCATGATCAGGAAACTTTGATCATCATGTTAATCAACGAGCTAGTTTATAAGAGAGGCATAACTAGGAACTTCCTTTTTGTTTATTAAACACACATGTATTAACGTTTCCGTATTAATACAATTATAGCATGTAAAATAAACATTTATCATAAATAAGGAATACGATAATAACCACTTTATTATTGCCTCTCGGGCATATTCCCTTCAGTGATTACCCGCACCAAGACTATAAGATTCTGCAAAGTACAATGGAACCACCACTCCGAGGAAGAAGCCACGTGGGAAAGTGAATAAGATTTGAAGGCAGAACACCCACACCTATTTGCTAGCCAGCCCGAATCTCGGGGACGAGATTCTTCTTAAGGGGGGTAGGTTTGTAACATCCCAGATTTTATAATAGGATGTTATTAGTGGCATGCATCATCCTTGCATCATTGCATCCTACAAATGAATTTGCAACAAAACCCTAACATCTAAACCTACCGAAAACCTAATAAAGATTCCATATATGAGCAATATTGTTGTAGTCATGCTTGACCCTTCTAAAAACTATGTAAAAATAATAAACCATGGTTCTATGTTGACCACCCCCTTTTTACAAAAATTTAGAAATTGGTTTCATCCCTTTTGGACACCGCCGTACCTCCGCCGAAGAGCCACCGTACCGCCGCCGACGACCACGACCGACAGCGCCGCCGCCGTCTCGCCATCGACACCGCCGCGGTGAGTGCCGTCTTATTCCCGTCCGTTAGATCTGCGAGCTGCGGCTCAGATTAGAAGCAAAAATCGAAAGAGTATGCACCTATTGCATTGAGCCGCGTGGCCGCCGCGTCAGCACGCCGCATCAGCGCGCCGCGTCAGCACCGCCTGCTTAGCTGGCCCAACCAGATGCTGCCACGCGTCATGTTCTCGATTAGGGCTAGGTTTATTTGGCAGATTGATTTTAGTTCTTGCGAAATTCATAGAAAATTAAATACTGGGCCAAATTTAGCATATAATATACCGTTGGATTCACAAAATAATGTAGAACACAGATCTGCAATAAAATTTCAAGTTTACAGTAGGATTTTTGGTGTAGAATTTAATCTATAGATTAGAGTGTTTAATCTATAGAAAAATAATTAAAACTCTGATTTAGTTGATTCTTGTTGTGATGAATTTGTTTTCACAACACCTACTGAACAAAATTATAACACCTTGCTTAAGAGAATTAGATCTAAATTGGGGCTAATTAGATGGTTGGATCTTCCAATGAGCCCAAGAATTAGAATAAGAACCAAATTTGTATAAACCCGTGAGAAATCAATACTAATAACATCCCTAACACAATTGCAATCCAATTAGACTACCTTGGTCAATTTAGAAAACAAATCTTGCATAAGTACCATCTTGCATGCATGCATGCATGTTATCTCTGTGGCATATTTTGTGCAAGTTGTGATTAGATCTATGTTTGTGTTTCGTTAGATTGTTCGGAGTGCGCTGAGGAGTGCTATTGTGTAGAGTGCTGCTCGGATCAAGGCAAGTTACACCACTTGTTCATAACTTTTGTCCCAATTTTGATTCTACGCATGTGATCTTCAAAATTCTGTACTATGCATGTGTAGGATGTTCTAGTAGAATTTTTCCTTAGTATTATTTTGCAAGTGCGATGATTTCGTAGTATGCCGTGAGTAGCTCTATACTTAGGATTTTCCCTCCTAATAGGTTCCCCTGTTTTGCTAAGTATTGCTTGCTATGCTATATATATGTAAAGTACCGTTGGGGGGTTCGAAAGAAAATGAAATTTTCTAAGTATAAAGGCTCTCTTGAGCAAACTTTTCTTCTCAAATCCACTTCAAAATAAAACTAAGTTTTCTTCTGGGTGGAATGGTTGTCGGGACAACGAGTGAGATTTTGGTGGAGGACGGCCGCCCAGGAATCAAAGAAGTCTGCCATGTTTCAGAATTCAGAAGCTTCCAGTGCAACCACAATACATATGTGCTCTGTCTTGGCCTTGTACTTAGTGGGAAAACTCACCTAGGTACCAACATTTGGAGGTTCTTGGCACGGTTGGATCCAGAAGGTAGAGGGGCTACTAAGGGAAAGCCTCACCATGGTCTTGTCTGTAAAAGGACTTGATCGTGGATTATGGGTAAAGTGCACAAACTCTCGAGAGTATTGCAATCTGATCGATCAGCCATGTTCACGGAAAAAGAACAATTTTGAGCATCTGAAGGATGGAGCCTCTGAAAGATCTTCCTCTCTCTCCCCTTTAAAACTTAAAGTTTTCTAAAAAAAACCCAAGGTGTGAGTCATATCGCTATTGGGAGGGTGTTGGGAACTTGGTGAGTAATATCCAAGTGTTAGGTTGGTTGGACACTTGGTGAGTAATATCCTCGTGTGCCATTCGACCATATATTACTTGAACAAAAGTTTACAAAGTAGGGAAAATCTTCTCTTCTTCTCTATACTTAAGAAAACTAGCTTTGAGCAAATGAACTCTACAGCCTAAACTATCCTTGCATGTAGAGATAGTCTTTTCTTTCCTTGGTGTAATTTGTCAATACATTCAAAGTATTGACCCAACTTGTTGGCTGCACGTCTTATGTGCAGAATCCGAAGATTGAAAGGTGCGTAGGGATCGCGAGTCTACACTCGACAAGCCTGGGGTGTTGATGGACTCAAGCTGCTTTTATGTTTCCGCTGTTATTTGAGCTAGCTTAATGCTACGCAAATTTGTAATAAATTCATACTCTAGATTCTCGGTGTAATAAAGACTTTGTGTTTTACATGATATTCATCGACTGTGAGTGCTAGCTATTGATCCAGGGACTAGCATGTAAATCACAGGGACTTAGGATCCAGTGTTTCAAGTGAGAAGATGGGGCATTATGCAAATGAATGCCCAGAAAAGAAAGTTGAAGGACCCAACAAGCCCAACCCTTTCCAGAAGGGACAGGTGAACCACATCAATGTGGAAGAGATCTATGAGGAACCTGATGCTGTGGCTGGTAAGTTCAAACTCAATTATGTTCCAGCACTTGTTCTTTTTTATACTGGCGCATCACATTCATTCATATCAAGAGCATTTGTTGAAAGAAATGAACTTCCAATTAAAACTATTGGGTGTCCTATAAAAGTAAGTTCTCCTAGCGGAGAAATGTTAGTGAACTCGGGATGTCATGACCTAGTCATAGAGTTTGGGAAGTATAAGTTTCCCGTTAATCTGATAATCCTAAATTCCCAAGGATTGGATGTCATGTTGGGAATGGACTGGATGACTAAGTACAAGGGAGTGCTAGATTGTGCCAATCATACTGTCACACTCACAACCCCAGATAATAAAAGGATTAGATTCAAGAATAACTTTGAATCAAAAGGGAGTAAGCTAAATTCTCTTAAGGGGGTTAGCATAGACAGTGTGCCAATTGTGAGTGATTATCCGGATGTATTTCCGTAAGAATTTCCAGGAATGCCAGCAGATAGAGATGTGGAATTTCTGATTGACTTGCTACCAGGATCAGGACCAATAGCAAAGAGACATTACAAGATGTCAGTTGATGAGTTGAAAGAACTCAAGAAACAACTTGGAGAATAGCTGCAGAAAGGATTTATTCAACCAAGTTCTTCATCCTGGGGAGCACCAGTCTTGTTTGTGGAAAAGAAAGATAGAAGTCAAAGGTTATGCATAGATTATCATTCACTCAATCAGGTGACTATCAAGAACAAATATCCTTTGCCTAGAATCAATGACTTGTTTGATCAGTTAGAAGGAGCATGTGTATTCTCAAAGATTGATCTCCGATCAGGTTATTTTCAGCTTAAGATAAGGGAACAAGACATACCTAAGACAACTTTCACCACTAGGTATGGATTGTATGAGTATACAGTGATGCCGTTTGGTTTGACCAATGCACCAGCTTACTTCATGAATATGATGAACAAGGTGTTCATAGAGTTCTTTGACAAGTTTGTTGTCGTATTCATTGATGACATTTTGATCTACTCCAAGAGCAAAGAAGAGCATGAAGGATATTTGCGTTTGATACTTGAGAAGCTTAGAGAGCATAAGCTGTATGCCAAATTCAGCAAATGTGAATTCTGGCTAAATGAAGTTGGATTTCTTGGACACTTTGTGTCAGGAGATGGTGTAGCAGTTGATCCCGCAAAAGTGTCAGTTGTAACTGAATGGGAATCTCCTAAGTCAGTAAAGGAGGTTCGTAGTTTCCTTGGCTTGGCAGGATACTATAGAAGATTTATTGAGAATTTCTCCAAGGTAGCTAAGCCAATGACGGAGTTACTAAAGAAAGACAAGAACTTTGCTTGGTCTGAAGGATGTGAACTCGGTTTCCAAGAATTGAAGAAGAGACTAGTGACAGCACCAGCTCTATGTCTGCCAGATTTGGAGAAAGATTTCCAAGTGTATTGTGATGCATCTCATCATGGATTAGGTGCAGTTCTAATGCAAGAAGGGAAAGTTGTGGCTTATGCCTCGAGACAACTCAAAACTCATGAGGTAAATTACCCTACTCATGATTTGGAGTTAGCCTCTATTGTCCATGCATGCAAAACATGGAGACATTATCTTTTTGGGAAAACGATGTGAAGTGTTCACAGATCACAAAAATTTGAAGTATATCTTCACCCAGAAAGAGATCAACATGAGACAAAGAAGATGGCTAGAACTCATCAAGGACTATGACTTAAGTTTGCAATACCACCCCGGTAAAGCAAATGTTGTAGCAGATGCTCTAAGCCGTAAGGTATTTGTGAATGGCCTTACTAAGGGAGAGTTGCCAGATGATCTGTGTGCCCAATTTAGAGACCTTAGATTGGAGATTGTGCCTGAGGGACATCTCATGTCATTCGATGTTCAACCCACATTGTTGGACAAGATCAAGGAAGCCCAAAAGACGGACAAGGAAATAGAAGAGATTAAGGAAAAGATTGGCAAGGTAAAAGCCAAAGGATTCCATGAAGACGAACAAGGTAATTTATGGTATGGAAAACGTATCTGCGTTCCACAAGATCCGGAGCTTTGGAAACTGATTTTATAGGAAGCACACAACTCACCATATTCCATTCATCCGGGTAACACCAAAATGTACATGGATATGAAGGAAAGATTTTGGTGGAATAATCTCAAGAAGGACATCGCCGAACATATTGCTTTGTGTGATGTATATAGTAGAGTGAAAGCGGAACATCAGAAACCAGCAGGATTGCTACAACCACTACCTATTCCTGATTGGAAGTGGAACAAGATTGGCATGGATTTCATCACCAGATTGCCAAGGACCAGGTCAGGATATGATTCTATTTGGGTAGTAGTGGATCGTCTCACTAAAGTGGCTCATTTCATACCCGTGAAAACAACCTATACAAGTGCTAAGTTAGCCAAGATCTACATGAGTAGGGTTGTATGTCTGCATGGAGTACCCAAGAGTATTATGTCTGATAGGGGAACTTAGTTCACTTCTCATTTTTGGAGGCAACTACATGAGTCATTGGGAAAGAGATTGGAATTCAGCACTGCTTTTCATCCTCAGACTGGTGGACAGACAGAAAGGACCAACCAGATTCTAGAAGATATGTTGAGGGCATGTGCCCTAGACTATGGAGCTAGTTGGGATGAAAGTCTGCCTTATGCAGAGTTCTCTTACAATAACAGCTATTGAGCCAGTATTGAGATGGAACCATTTTAGTTTCTCTATGGGAGAAAGTGTACTACCCCATTGCTATGGAATGGTGTGGGAGAAAGAAATTTGTTCGGACCAGAACTGATCAAAGGGGCTGAAGAGAAAGTCAAGCTAGTAAAAGACAGATTGAAGATAGCACAGTCCCGACAAAAGAGCTACGCAGATCCTAAGCGTAGAGAAGTCACCTATGAAGTGGGTGATAGAGCTTATCTTAGAGTGTCACCACTTCGTGGAGTCAAAGGAAAATTGGCCCCAAGATATGTTGGACCATTCAAGATTCTGAGTCGTAAAGGAGAAGTAGCTTATGAAATTGAATTGCCAGAATCATTGTCTGCAGCTCACAATGTGTTTCATGTGAGTCAGCTAAAGAAATGCCATCCAGAGATGGAAGATACTTCTTTGAAGGATACTATACCTTTGGAGGAGGTCCAACAGGAAAGTGATCTCACTTATGAGGAAAAACCCATCAAGATTCTTGAGACTGCAGAAAGAGTTACTCGGACTAAGACTATCAAATTCTGCAAAGTTCAATGGAACCATCATTCCGAAGAAGAAGCAACATGGGAAAGAGAAGATGATCTTTGGAAAGACCACCCTCACCTATTTGCTAGCCAATCCGAATCTCGAGGGCGAGATTCACCTTAAGGGGGTTAGATTTGTAACATCCCTAAAATCATGTTCTCAAAGCTTGCATATCATCCATGCATTCATAATCATTTTAGGATCATTTTCATGGTCATTTCAAAAACAGAAGCATTTGAGTGTCTGTTATTTTATGTGAGATAAATTTGACCCAAAGCTACTCTCTAATATGAGATTGCTTGTTTTAAACCAAATTTATTTAGTCCTATGGTTGATGGTTGTATTCCAAAGCTTGGACAAAAATTTCAAAACAAAATATGACTTTAAAACCATTTTTATACTTTATTAAATCTTGGGTAAAGGCAATGTTTTATTTTAAATCTCCAAAGTACCAAGGCAAGTTTGGTGAATCGGCATGGTTTTATACCTAAGTATGCGCAGGTTTCACCCTACAAAAATCCAGAACAAATTTGAATTTAACTTGGTTTAAAACTCATTTGAATTTAGTTCCTGGAAATTCAAACAGAAAAAGAAAAAGGATAAAGAATAGAAAAAGGGCCGGCGCCACTCTTTCAGCCCAACAGCAGTTGCAACCCGCGAAGCCCACTTGGGCCATTTCCCTCCCCCTCTCTCTCTCACCCGCGCCGAACCAACCCACCAGAGACTGATTAGTGGCCCCATCGCCACGTCGTCATCGTCCTCCCCAGAATCCGCGCGATGAACATGTCATCGCCGTCGTTACCTCGCAAATTTAAACCGAATCAATTCCTTTGATTTCGCCAGTAATTCGCCCAGCCCTCACCTACTACTTAAACCCCACACCGTCGCGATAATTTCCCCTCACTTTCCCCGCTCACTCCGCCACCAGGCTGCGCACATTCAAACTCAAACCGCCGCTGCCCGACGAACTCTGGCGTGCAATTTCGGTGAGCTCTGACCGCCCCTGTCTCTAATTCAAACGAGCGTGACCAGTATATCCTTGCGCATCCCCTGATGCCTTTCATTTGCCTTCTCGTGACCCAGGTCGCCGACCCCGTGCGCGTCCCCAAGCGGCAGAACCACCGCTCGACTCCGACGTGCAATCTAGGTAAAACACGACCGCACCTTGCTTTCCCTTCGATGCTATATTGTTCGCCATGGCCTTGTGCACCTCATGACCCATCTTATTCGTGCCAGGGCGATCCAGAGCCTCGGCAATGTCTTCATCTGCAAGCACCCGACGCCGCCAGCAACTCCGACGAGGTCCTACCGCTGTGTCCGTGCGCCCCTTGACAAGCTACTGCCACGTTGAGCTCCAGCACGTCTCCGTGAGTCTGGTGAGCCTCTCCAATCTCTTCCTCGCTTCCAGTAGCCGCCTCAACGCCGTAGACCGAGCACGCCACCGCTCACCGTCGCCGCGCGCCGCCAGTTGTTGGTTGTTTGATCAACGACCGTAGGATCTTGATCCAGTGGCTACGATAGAACATAACCTGAAAGGGTATCTTTTGATCTGATCCGTGCGATCCACTTTAGATCCAACGCACCGCATCGGCCGATCCATGCGAAGCGGTATGAACGAATCAGGATGTGAAGCGTGGCCTGTTATTCGTTTTAAAAATCTGAATTAGATCTATTAGTGATTCAAACTTGCAAAATTCATAACTTTTGATCCACACGTTCAAATTTTGCAAATTATATATCATTGGAATCAGGAGAAAGAATTCTTTCCATTTATGCAGTGTGTTTAATGTTTTGCTTCTGTAAAATTGATTATTTTTGCAGAGACATTTATAGGCTTATTTTGAGTATAGAAATTATTTGAAAAATGATTTAGAGTATAAATAAGGTTTGTTTAGTGTGTATTTGTCTTGTTTATGATTCAGTACTGTTTCACTTGTCTTGTTTGATTTGGAAAAAAAATCATCACATAGCATTTGCATGCATTCATATATTTTTGCTTGTATATTTTGATATGTGATTTTGGTGCCAATATTTTATGTGTAGATTTTGGTGCTAATAGTGATTGTGGTTGTGAAGATTGTTGCTACTCCCCAAACTACCAAGGCAAGTGGTGCTTCATGTTTTTATCCCAATATTTCTTTACCTATGCATTAGTAATATTTTGTATAGGACTTGCATGATTATTTTGCTAAGTATCTATATGCTATGCTTGGGAAATCCTAGTAGTTGTAGTAATGTTATAATTTCCTATAAGTTAAGATACTTGCTATTTCCATGCTTAGCCTAGCTAGTAGCAACCAAGGGTGGATTATATTCATGCTATGAGAAATATTTCTAAGTCTTTGACTTATGTTTTGCTTAATAAAACAACTAAGTGAATGAAACACCTGGGTGGAATGGAAAGAATGGTTTGTGTTGAGTGGTTACACAAGGCCCATTTCTATGGTTTACCTTGTGTATCTCACTTGTGGAAAGCCACCCAGGAACAAAGGGATTTGAGATGCCAAATGTTAAGAAGCTTCTAGTGCAGCCACATGGCATTATGGGCTCTGCCTGGATCATATAGGTTGTAATAACTTAGCCATTTGGACAGTTGGTGGTAGTGGGATGATAGGTTGGAACATGTCCATTTGGTCTAAGGGAAGGCTTCTGAAAGGTCATGTCTTGGTGAAAATCAAGTCTTGTGGGGAAAGTGCACAACCTCTGCAGATGGAAGAATCTAAGTACTTAGCCATGTCCCTGGTATTGGAAAATTTGAGCATCAAGACATGGAAGCTATCAAGAATCTCCTCATCCCAATTTTCTAAGTTAAAACTTGTGGTTGAACAAGGGTGAAGGTTCACCAATTTCTATCGGTGGTTCCTTGGGAAAGTTTTGTCAAAGAAAAACTTAGTGTTTTCAACTAATAGGTAAAACCTATTTTGAGCAAAGCAAGCATAAACTACACTTAGGAAAATTCATGTAGTAACTAGATGCTAATATTTTACTAAGGTATCACTTGCCAATACTATTCCAATGTATTGACCCGCTGTGGCTGTAACTTGTGATGTTGCAGGTGACTCTGATGATGAATAGGGGTTATGAGTCTACACTCAACATGCTTGCATGTGGCACATGAAGATGAAGACTTTATTTATATTGTTATGAATGAACTCTTGTATTAGGCCTATGGCCATGGAGTTGTAAAAGACTATGTTATCTCTGGAATGACGATGTAATAATGACCTTTGTTTCTGTGTACTTCATCTTAAACTGTGGATACTAGCAATTGATCCAGGGACTAGCATTGCAATCACAGGGATCCATACCTTTATAAGGGAGGGATCTTACACTTAACCTTTCGGTCCGTGTTAATAGGCCATGTATGTACATTCTAGGCTTGCCAAGTGATAACCTTAGTACTCGTGTGTGTAACTGTCTTACACCCGAAATATGATCGTGGATCCAAGAACACCCGATCATCATGTGATGTCTTGGAGCGATGAAACATAATTTTTGCATACTTAAGGGAGAACACATTTTTATCTTGATATCTAAATGAGGGATCATATTATTATGCTAATAAAACGCCAAACAAGCAATATAAGATGCACCAAACATCACATGTTAATAAGTGAAATGATATGGTTCTTGCACTTGATCTCCATCATCTGCATCATGGTATGATCGCCATCATACCTCTATGTGTAAGGCCAAGGTCTATGGAACTTACACGTTATGTGTGTTGTAAGATTATCGACCTATACTTCTATTTACAACATCACCATATCATGATACTAGCCCAACAACAATCTAAATTAGACGCCACTAATTTATCCATTGCAACTTTTACGTGTCTTAGGGCTTTCGAAGATAGAACCGTTCTTACCTACGAATGTGAACCACAACGAGGATAACCAAATTGTTGACAACTTCTTGCAAATTAGATATTGACTATAGTAGGAGAGACAGGACCCGCTAGCCACTTATGAAAAACTAGTTGCATGTCAAGCGTGGAACATGTCTCATGTGCGAGGGCATGTAAAGTTTGTCCGGGCCGCTTCATCCCACTATGCCAACAATATCCAAAGTACAACTAAGAAGCAATAAAATGATCATCATCGCCCACATACTCATATTTGTACTACCTGTGTAAAGCATCTACGCATAGATTCGGCTCTGATACCACTGTAGGGTTCGCAGCATAGAAAACAAAAAATTCCTACAATGGGAACAACTATGTACCAAGATCTATCTACTAGATACAAGAAACCAGTGGATATAGATCCATAGAATACATCCTCTCGAAGACCTAATAGCGTTAATGAGGTTGTACTCGTGGATGATGTAGTTGAACGCTTGCCGATCTCAAGATTCACTACTAGGAAAATGGCCTTTAGTGGCGCACCATGAAACATCATCTGTGGCGCACTAGCAGTGCGCCACGTGCCTTGCGCTACAGAAGTTTAAACTTCTGTGGCGCACTGCCTAGTGCGCCACAGAAGTTTAGAGACAGGCGTGGCGCACATGCCAGTGCGCCACAGAAGTTTGGGCAGGTGCGCCACAGAAATTTCAAAATTCAAAAAAAAAAGCAGCAGATCTGGATCTCGTCGTCAGTGCGGCCACGCGTCGGTGCAGGTCGCCATCGCCGTCAGTGCGGTCGCGCGTCGGTGTCGTCGTCGGAACTGCAAGGAGGAGGAAGAGGAGAATAGGAGGAAGAGGAGGAGAAGAAGAAGATGAGGCAGAGGAGGAGAAGAAGAGGAGGAGGAGGAGAAGAGGAGGAAGAGGAGGAAGAGGAGGAGAAGAAGAAGAGGAGGCAGAGGAGGAAGAGGAGGAGAAGAACAGGAGGCAGAGGAGGAAGAGGAGGAGAAGGAGGCCGCCGTTGCACCGCCGTCGCGAGGAGGAGGAGAAGGAGGCCGCCGTTGCACCGCCGTCGCCCGTTGTCACTGCGAGGAGGAGGAGAAGGAGGTCGACGTCGTGCCATCACTGCAAGAAGAGGAGAAGGGGAAGGAGGATAAGGGAGAAGGAAGAAGGAAGAAGGAAGAAGGAAGAAGGAAGAAGGAAGAAGGAAGAAGGAGAAGGGAAAGGGAAAGGGAAAGGGAAAGGGAGAGGAAGAGGGAAAAGGGGAAGGGAAAAGTGGAAAGGGAAAGGGAGAGGAAGAGGGAAAAGGGGAAGGGAAAAGTGGAAAGGGAAAGGGAGAGGAAGAGGGAAAAGGGGAAAGGTAGGAGGAGGGCGGGGTGGGGATTCAAATTTGAATCCCGCCCAAGCTTATCCGTGGCACACTAGGTGTAGGTGCGCTACGGATAAGTCGCCCTGTATTTTTTTTTTCTGCAGGAAAAAACGGTTTTTTGACCGTAACTTTTTACTCTTTTCGAATTTTGAAAATCTAAAAAATCGCTAAATGACCATAGGTGGTTGCGAGCAGATGCGAAATCTCGTTCTCGTCATTTTGGTATATTATACGATTTTTTTCGATATCGTATGCAAAAGTTACGGCCTTTTTACCGTGGCATAACTTTTTTTTGCAAATAAAGTCGAAACTCATTTTTGTTAATTTTACTAGAAGCTATACCACATTACCTACCTAAATATGAAAGGATTTAATTTTTTGAAGTGTTTATCATTTTCTTTTATTTTTTGCAAACCCTAAAAATGCGATCCACGGGGGGGGGGGGGGGGAGTTGGTGCATGCCACTACATCTGTGGCGCACATGCCATAGTGCGCCACAGAGAGTACAAACTTCTGTGGCGCACTATGCCATGTGCGCCACAGATGCTTGCGGATGGTTCACAGCAGAGAGGGGCGTGCGCTTAGGCGTAGCGCACCCCCCCCCCCATGTGCGCCACAGATGACACTAACAACCGTGGCGCACATGACTATAGTGCGCTACAGATGTTTGGCGTGCGGCCAACAGGGCCCTGGCCCACACACATCTGTGGCGCACTATAGTCATGTGCGCCACGGTTGTTCTAGTTACTAGTAGGGCACTACCCACAGGTGAGCCACGCCTGTTTTAGCCGTGGGGCACTTCAACCATGTGAGCCACGGATGTGCTGATTACCTATAGCTGTTTTCCTAGTAGTGATTGTGATGAAGTCCATCTGGTCCAGTCGGTCTAGCACCATCAAGTTCAACACCGCAAAGTATTGGTGCATCCGTGATCGCACACACGTCCGGGTACCCCAAAAACCTCCGCGTCCTCGCTCCAGCGAAGCAGCAGAAGCAACAAATCCTTCCAGAAAAAGCCATCGAGAACATGTATCTTGCTGATCCGAGACCATGGGTAAATTCTAAAGGGGGAGAGAGATCATTCGCGAGGAGGTGTGCTTTGAGAGGATGAGGGGGGGGACTTTTATAGGGAGAGGGGTGCACCCCAAGGGGCATGGCTCCCAGCCATATCGTCTGCCCCCACCTCTTCCACATTCATGTGGGTGGAGCTCCCACTCAAAATTAAAAGCCTCCACTCACATAAACATGCCTCCACTCAAAAATCCAGTCACATGTATTAAATTTCCACCAAATTTAATGCAAGCTCTCATTTAAATAAAACTCTTTTATTTATTTATTCAGAATTTTGTTAATTACTCTAATTAAAAAACATTCACATAAAACCCCTGATAATATTTCAATTTCACATGCAGAACCAGTTTCAACAATTTCAACCGAAACAATTCCGGTGCCTAGTGAAATAAATTCCTGCGCTTTCCTTTTTCTTTCTTTGGCATATTATTTGCTCCAAATGGTGTCAGTATCCCTTAAGTGTGTCACCCTACGGTTCGCAAATAATGTAGACATGACCGAGACCCCTCTCCAATCAATAATCAACAGCGGGACCTGGAGATCCGTACTGACTCCCACATATTCAACGATGCCTTCTGTGATCGTGTGAACCTTATACGCATGTAACTCAATCCCTTTGTCTCGCGATATATTACATGTCCGAGATTCGATCATCGGTATCTCCATACCTAGTTTGATATCGTTACCGACATGTACTTTTTTTTCTCGTTCCCGTGATATAACATTCTAATGATCAAATCACTTTCTTGCAAGCTAACCAATGTGATGTCACCGAGAGGGACTATAGTATATCTCTCCGTCATCGGGATGTACAAAATCCACTCTTGATCCATGATCCTCAACATAACACCTTCTTAGCACTGAAACCATCTTTATAATCACCCTGCTACGGTGTGATGTTTGATGTTATCAAGATACTCTTCCGGTGTTAGTGATTGACACGATCTTATGGTCTAAGGACTAAGATTACTTCGTATGATGTTATAGCAATATAAACACAATGACCTTGATCGTAATGCTATACTTCGGATGAATGTTCATCACATCATTCCAATAATGTTGTGACCTCGTTATTAACAACATCCAATGTCCATGATTAGGAAACCTTTGATCATCTTGTTAATCAACGAGCTAGTTTGTAAGAGAGACATAACTAGGAACTTTCTATTTGTTTATTAAGCACACATGTATTAACGTTTCTGTATTAATACAATTATAGCATGCAAAATAAATATTTATCATAAATAAGAAATACGATAATAACCACTTTATTATTTCCTCTCGGGCATATTCCCTTCAAAATACATATGCCTTCTTCCGAGTTAAAAACAATACCCATCACTTGGCCATTTTCTGTATGGTGCTTAGATATGGTATGTCCTTTTAAGCCGGCTCGTGGCGGCTGATGCATGCACCCAGTGTTGACGTGGGACACTTCGTTGGAACCCCAAGAGAAAGGTGTGATAAGCACAACAGGAAGTTTCCCTCAGTAGAGACCGAGGTTATCGAACCTAAAGGAGGAAGGAAACATCTCAAAGGTGTTGCTGGCAACGTGGAGACCTCCACAACTCAAACTCAAGACTTTGCCCCAATGAATCAGTGAGGTTGTCAAGCTCACCGGTTTGCTGTAACAAAGGATTAAACATATGGGGTGGAAGGTAATGGTTTGCAGCAAGTAAACAAGTAACAGTGGAAGATGTATCAATGGTAAATATTGGACCGGGGTCCATAGTTCACTAGAGGTGATCTCCTTAGATAAACAACATGGCATGAAGGGTAAACAAATTACAACGGGGCAATTGACAGGAACTGAGCAAGGCATAATAATGCAATTAATACCCAGAAAGAACCTATAAAGTTGATTGGGAAATACAATAATATACATAGACTGTCATCCAACTGCATCTATGACTAGAAGTCCACCTTCAGGTTATCATCCGAACCCCCTCCAGTATTAAGTTGCAAGCAACAGACAACTGTTTTAAGCAAAGTGTGTAAGGTAAACAGTCCATATGTTCTATGAACAAGAGACCGTTGTTTTCTCCCTAGTAGCAACAGCACATCTACAACAGAAGAGAGTATTGTCACTTCCCTTGGAAACTAGAGGCATGCAACCCACTATCGAGCATAAATACTCCCTCTTGGAGTCACTAGAAACTACTTGGCCAAGATAACCACTAGCATCGGAGAGCATGCAAGATCACAAACAACACAGACATAATAGAATCATAAAGATAAAACCATTAATCAAACCAACATAATAATCTCAATATCCATCGGATCCCCGCAAACACAACATGCATGATTACAAATAAATTAGATCTTGATCATGAACGGAGCTCACAAGATCTATACATGAAAGCACAAAGGAGGAGATACAACCATCTAGCTACTACGTGGACCCATAGTCCAAGGTGGAACTACTCACGAATCATACCGGAGAGAAGGCCTCCGGTATGATCTCCCCTCCGGCAGGGTGCTGAGAAGAACTTCAGACCCCCCCCCCCCCGATCTAGGGACGATGGTGGCGGAGGCTACAAATAGTTTTGTGGATTTCTGATCGGGTACTCAGGGTTTCTGCATCGAGAGCTTATTATAGGCGAAGGGGGAGATCGAGGCGGCTGCCAGGGCGGCCAAACCCTAGCCAGGCACGGGCTAGGGCCCACCCGCGCATGGGTGGGGGGGGTCTGGCCCCTTTGGCCGGCCACTCGGGCTCTCCTCTGGACTTCTTGTTCCCCACGGAAATTAATTGACTTTGTCTTTCGTCCTGTCCAATTCCGATAATATTTCTTTACTAACTTTTCTGAAACCAAAAACAGCAGAAAACAGGCATCTGGCACTGTTGCTACTTGTTAATAGGTTAGTACCAGAAAACATGTAAAAAGCACCTCAAAGTGTAGACAAGTAAAGCAAAGTAGATACTAAACAAGCATGGAGCATCAAATATTATAGATACGTTTCCAACGTATCAGCATCCCCAAGCTTAACTGTTGCTCATCCTCAAGTAGGTAAGTGATAAACAGAATAATTTTTTAGGTGACATGCACCCTCACAATAAAGATCCAACCATTTGCAAGCATTTAAAGCCGGGATCAAAAAACTGTAAACATGTGCATGAAAGATGGAGTTCTAACTATATGTAGCACCCCCCGGGGTTAGGGTTAAACTAACCTCAGATCACCATCTAAGATAAGTTCAACTCCAAACACGGAAGATCATAGTATGAATCGGTAACATTATAGAACAAATGGATTCAACAGCATAAGTTTAAACTCTTAACAGAGTAAGATATTAGAGTTATTACAAACCAGAGGTCATAGACCCAACATTACATCACACGGCGAAAGCAAATATGTTGTTCTACCCAACAACTTAGCAACAGGCCTAAGAGGCCATAAAAAAAGTGACGTCCATCCCATAGTCCTTAGGCTGCTACCTGGGACCACCAAGTACTCATTGATGTCAACGTAGAAGCCACCTTCAGTTGCAACCAGATCCTCTATAGAAAAACAACAATAGCGCAAGGCTGAGTACGAGAATGTACTCCGCAAGACTTATATAACCTAGTATCTACATGCTTTGGCTATAAAGGCTTTCTTTGGATTTACTTTTGTGGAAAGAAATCTTTATTTGCAAACAATAGAGATAAGAGGCTCGTCTACTCAGAATCTTTTAAAAGGGATAAGATAGCGACTTCTTCATCTTGTTCATCATATCTTGATAACCACCAGCTTCATCAGAACCTCCTATCTAGGATCACCCCATCGACCCAGAGGAAGCATCCTTAAGCACACGTGGATCAACAGGTTTTATAATGGTTAAAGTTATCTATGATCTTAGAATCTGGTCACCAAGCGTTCATAATCGTGAACACGGCTTCTCTAAAAGATTTAACCCTGCAGGGGTGTACAACTTTACCCACACGTACCAACCGACTCTTAATGCCAAATATTATTAGCCCTCTTCCTTCGAAGGCCGTTAGAGGGTGGTTGACCACGACCTTTACCTTGCTTTCACCGAGACCATGAGTCACGCAATAAGTTTGATTCCGCTGTAATGGGTTAAATCCCGAAGCCGGTACTTAAAGATGTGAGGCGAGGTTGGTTCACCAGGGGCTCCATCGACCCCAAGCAACCCGGTCCATGCTTCCCTACCTGTTATGATGCACCTCCATCTCCTCCTCTTTCGAAAACGTTTTCAATGCGTATGCCAAATGGAAATCCCGAACTATGTGACTCATGGAATCTACTAGGAAAGTTAGTCAGTCGAGGGTTTCCCAAGCCCCGTGTGGTTGCACGCTCATCTCGGTTCCAAAGGCAAGAACTCAGTTCCTAGTTGTGGCGAGTATGGAACTACAAATACCACACCCAACGTGGCCTCCCATACAAGCCTTAGCATATTTAGTTAACTCCTTCGATGATGTCACCATCTCCTAACTCACTACCTTCCTTGGCACCTCTGATTCATCATTTGGATAGATCAGATGTTGTTACTCTGCATGGCTAAGCTGTCAGTCTCAGAAGCTCTAGCAATGCTCAATTGCCAGACCTAGGTATGCTAGGAGCAATGGATCAAGAGTATCAGGCTACAAAAGGGAAACAGTGCAGCAGATAGGTAACACTAGCTACTGACAAAAAACCACATTGGAATCGTGTGCATCATAGCGATAAAGTAATATACTTTATAAATCATAGGTTCAGAATGAGAGGCTACGCTTGCCTTGTCCGTCAGTAGACAAGTATGGGTCTTTGGTGTTGTTGACTTCAGCTTCGGGTTCAGATCCTATCGCGAAGAACCAATACCGGAAAGAAAGGCGACAATCAAGACATGGAACCGATGCAATGCGCAAACAAGGATGATGCTATGACAAGTTAAATTGCATTGAAATGAACCCTAGAACATGCTTGGCAGTTTAAATGGGGTTCCGAGGGTTGAAAACCCTAACTCGGGAAACTCCGGAAACACATGAGAGGGGTTGATTTTGTTCTCTAATTAAACTTGTAATTAAAGTTGTTGATCAGTGCATGATTATATCTTAGATAAGTAGTTCTCATTTTTCTGAACATTTTGATATATTATTTGTATTTTTCCGACTTATAGATAATTAGTTATTGAATTTATAAGATTTAAACCATTTTATGGATTTATTAAATCATTTAAATTGGATTATTGCATCAGGTTGACATCAGCACAAGCGCCAAATACTTTTTACACACAGCTGACCCTAGCCAGAGAGACTGACAGAGGGGCCCGAGGCTACCTCAGCAGCTACGTTGGCCAGGCGGGGTCAGAGACAAAATTCACCAGGGTTGGCTCTAGCCAGAGAGGCTGACGGGTGGGGTCGGTCCATGCAGGTAAGCCACACGAGCGCCACGCAAGAGCCACGTTGGCTCACTGGCCAACGGGCCAGACGATGGTGGCATACGGCGGAGGAGGGCGAACTACGGCTTGCGGCTAGGTCTGCTCGAACCTGCGTTGCGAGACGAACCTAATAGCTGCGGCACCTCCGATTCTTGGTCACCGGAGCTTGGTCAACATCGACGAACAGCGGCGGTGCTCTCTGATCTACGGCGCGGGCGCGACACAGAGCGCTAGAGAGAAAAAGAAGGGTGCCTTGAGTACCGTGTGCTCACCCTGGTGTGATTGATGGTGAAGGCGAGGCAAGGTGGTGACCGTAGCGACGACGAGGCGAGCGGCGGAGCACGTCGGGGTCGGGGAAGAAGCGGTCGATGGCGACGAATCACGACGCCCCTTGTCGATTCCTTCTGCAGGAAGACAGAGTGGAGAGAGGCGGAGCTCGTGGAGGTGTCAGATGTGGCCGGGGAGGTCAGGGACAACGGCTAGCCGGCGGCCATGGCGGGCTAGGGTTCGGCTTGCACGTTGCAGAGAGGAAGAGAGAGAGAGAGTGAGCGCGAGGGGGAGGATAAGGTCCAGGGAGGGAGAGGCGTGCAGGGGAGCTCCTTATCCTCGTCCAGAGCGGCGGAGAGGATCTTGACGCCGGCGAGCAGCGGCGCGGCAGGGAAAGAAAAGAGGGATGGGCCACGACCCATCGGCGGTTGCTGCCCATTTTTTAATAAGACCCCTTTTTCTTTTTCTGTTTTGTATTTCCTCTTTGTATTTTCATTTCAAATCTGTTTTAAACAATTCAAAAATACCAGAGACTTTAGTAAAGTTTATAAAATATTCAGGGGCCCTTGTAAACCACTTGGGATCCTTTATTTTTGTGAATTCAAGAACCATCTGAATTGTTTTCAAATAGAAGAAGAAAGTAGGGTTTAGGGTTTTATATTTGTATTCTTAAACCACACACTTGATCACTTGCAAACATTTTATTGATTTAAACAGATGCATACAATTCTTAGGTACTAATTACATATGTTACAAGCTTGGGCTGTTACAGCTCTAACCCCCTTACAAGAATCTCGACCCGAGATTCCTAAGTTTTAGAAAAGAAGGCAGGGTACTCAGATCGAAGACGATCTTCTCGTTCCCTGGTTGCTTCATCCTCAGAGTGATGAGACCACTGAACTTTCAGAAACTTGATGTTTTGACGACAAGTTTTGCGCTTGGTTTCATCAAGGATACGAACATGATACTCATGATAAGTCAGATCCTTCTGGAGATCAAGAGTTTGGTGATCAACACCACGGACAGTGTCTTTGAAGCAACGTTTGAGTTGAGACACATGAAAGACGTCATGCACCTCAGGAAAGTTTGTAGGCAGCTCCAATTGATATGCGAGCTTACCTTGCTTGGACAGAACACGAAAAGGACCAACATAGCAAGGATCCAGTTTTCCTTTGATACCGAAACGATGGACACCCTTCAGAGGAGTGACCCGGAGATAAGCTTGATCACCAACTTCATATTCAACATGTTGATGGTGATGATCATGATAGCTTTTCTAGAGAGACTGAGCAGTTTTCAAACAACCTCGGATGATACGAACTTGATCTTCTGCTTCCTGGATCATATCCGGACCAAAGAACTTACTTTCGCCGGTTTCTGACCAGTTCAAAGGAGTACGACAGGTGCTTCCATATAAGAACTGGAATGGTGCCATACCTATACTCGACTGATAACTGTTGTTATTGGAGAATTCAGCAAAAGGAAGGCATTTCTCCTAGTTCTTGCCAAAAGATATGACACACGCTCTAAGCATGTCTTCAAGAATTTGATGCACTCTTTCGGTCTGGCCACCGGTGCTAGGATGATAAGCTGTACTGAAGGACAAAGGAGTTCCCATGGCTTGTTGGAAACTTGCCTAGAACCTTGAGGTGAACAAACTCCCTTGATCAGAGACGATTTTCCTTGGTACCCCATGTAGGACAACTATTCGAGAGATATACAGATTAGCCAATTCATTAGCAGTAATGCTCTCACGAACAGGTAGAAAGTGAGCAACCTTGGACAGATAGTCAACGATTACCCAGATGGCATCATTTCCTTTCTGAGTCTTAGGAAGACCAGTGATGAAATCCATACCAACTTCATCCCATTTCCACTCAGGGATTCTATGTGGTTACATGAGACTAGCGGGTCTTTGGTGCTCAGCTTTGACGCGACGGCAAACGTCACATTCAGCAACAAAACGAGCGATATCCTTCTTCATACCAGACCACCAGAATCTTTGACGAAGATCCCGATACATCTTGGTACCTCCAGGGTGGATAGAAATAAGTGATTCATGAGCTTCGGTAAGAATTATCTGCTTCAAGTCCTTTCCATTTGGTACTACCAAACGTGTACCAAAATATAGTACACCTTCCTCGTTAACAGAGAAACATTTAGCAACTCCGCTAGCAATGTTATCTTCAACTGAGTCCATCTCAGGATCTTGCCTTTGAGCAGCTTTGATCTGATCCTCCAGAGAAGACTTCACTTCAAGAGTAGAAAGGAATCCACGAGGAACTACTTCAAGATTCAATCGAGTAAATTCCTCATGAAGAGAAGGTTGTGCTTGTTTGATCATCAGGGTGTTGCAATAGAATTTACGGCTCAGCGCATCAGAAATGACATTGGCTTTGCCAGGTTGATAGTTGAGACCCAAATCATAGTCTTTGATGAGTTCCAACCATCTTCTTTGCCTGAGATTCAGATCAGGTTGTGTGAAAAGATACTTCAGACTCTGATGATCCGAGTATAACTCACAACGACTACCGAGAAGGTAATGTCGCCATTGCTTAAGAGCATGAACAATAGCTGCAAGTTCAAGATCATGAGTTGGCTAGATGTTCTCATGTGGTTTTAGCTGACGGGAGGCATAAGCCACCACATGCCCATCTTGCATTAACACACATCCAAGACCTTGGTGAGAAGCATCGCAGAAGACTACAAAGTCTTTGCTAGTGTCTAGAAGAACCAGCACCGGAGCAGTTGTTAACTTGGTTTTCAACATCTGGAAACTTTCTTCAGCCTTATCAGACCATTCAAACTTCTTATCCTTCTTAAGAAGATCAGTCATTGTCTTTGCAATCCTGGAGAAGTTCTCGATGAATCGACGGTAATAACCAGCCATCCCGAGAAAACTTCGGACATCCTTGACGGATTTGGGAGACTCCCAGTCGAGGATAGTTTGGACCTTATCGGGGATAACAACAACCCCTTTGTCTGAAACAACATGACCAAGGAATACGATCTCTTGTAACCAAAACTCACATTTGGAGAACTTGGCATAGAGACAACGTTCTCGGAGTTTTGTCAACACCGAACGAAGATGTTCAGCGTGCTCTTCTTTAGTTTTGGAATAGACCAGAATGTCATCGATGTAAACCACAACGAACTTGTACAGATACTCCATGAAGACAGAGTTCATACGACGCATAAAAGTGGTTGGAGCATTGGTAAGACCAAAGGACATGACTGTATACTCGTAGAGACCATAACGAGTGGTGAAAGCAGTCTTTGGAATATCTTCCTTACGGATCTTTATCTGGTGATACCCTGACCTTAAATCCATTTTGGAAAAGACAATGGCACCACTTAACTTATCAAAGAGATCATTGATCCTAGGGAGGGGATACTTATTCTTGATAGTCACAGCATTGAGTGGGCGATAATCCACAACCAGACGCGGTATATTAGTATCCCGCTTCTTAACAAAGATGGTAGGACATACCCTGTAAGGTTCCCAACCTTTAATAAGGTAGAGATCCCTGTGTTTACAATGCTAATCCCTGGATCAATAGCTAGCATCCATAGTTAAGATGTAATATCAAGAAACAAAGGTCATAATACAACTTTATAACCAGGAATAACATAGTTCATTACATCGTACATAGCTCATTTGGCTATCACATTACATTGCAGCAGAATATCTATAAGCATGGGGTCCTTCATCTTCAAAGTGCCACAGGAAGTCATGTTGGTTGTAGACTTGTAATCCTAATCAATAAACTTCACTAACATCAAACAAACCTGCAACATAATAAGTTGCAGCCACAAGGGTCAATACATTTGAATTGTATTGGAAAGTTTCACTACTATGTAGAATATAAGTGGATCCTATCAATACATGCATATTTGGTTAAGTAGGGTTTAGGCTCTTTTGCAGAAAGCAATATAGTTTTATCCTATCTTTTCAAAATAGCTTTTGATATTTGTCAAATCTTTTTGAACTTCTTGGAAAACACCAAGTGCTTCAAAATACCTTGTTGTCACCATCAAGTTTTAACTTTGAGAAATTGGAATGTCGAGATCTTCCATAGCTTCAGGCCTTAGTTGCTCAGTATTGTCCATAACCGGGGAGACGGCTAAGTACTTAGAATTTTGATCTTCTGCAGAAGTTGTACACTTTACCCACATGACACAATCTCATCTTGATGCCACCAGTGGCCGCTGGATAAGTACTCACTAAGATGGAGTACTGGCAGATTGAGAATGTGACAAAGTCTTTCCATAGGAGTCCTCCCAATACACAATGCTAGCTTGTCATCCAGGCACCAATGTAGGGTTTCAAGTTCCCTTACACAATTCTAGTTAACCTGAAGATGCCAATGCATGGGTCTTCCACTATGTAGTTGACTAAGCCAGAGCCCATTTAGCATGTGGCTGTACACGGAAGCCACTGTATGAGAAACATGTTCAATCTCTAAGTCCCTGGGTGGTTTTCTTCCAGTGCACATACAAAAAGAGATGTCCATATAAAAATGGTTCCTTTTTTTGCCACCTTGTCCAAAACTTGAGTATCCTTTTCCACCCAGGTGGTTCATTGAGTACTTGTTTTATTATATAAAACATATAGCTTTTCAACTCTTCATATAAGCATAACATGTATCCCATCCCAAATATATAGCTGGGCTAAGCATACTACAACTACAATGTTTCCACTAAGGGAGATATAAGGGTATCCTATTAGGATTTAGCATAGCATAAAATATAGTAAACCTTTCCATGCATGTTACAAAAATCCACTAAGTGTAATGAAAATAGTAGGGCTTGGATGATAGTGTCACTTGCCTTTTTAGTAGAGAATGTTGGTTCACTTCTTGATCTTGCAAATTCACACTCTTCTAATTCCACTACAATTCAATCAAGCAAACACAAATTCAACTAGCATTCCAACCGAATTTATCACACATAAAATAACACAAACAAGGTCATGCATGCAAGCATGCAAAAGATAGTTTTATTTGAAAAAATGGTTTCCACTAGGCTTTTAAACATTATAAAGTTCAAAATGGTCATTTACTAAAGTGGTAAAACCATTTGCAAAAGGTTTTATCCATAAACTATTTTTAAATCAAATCATTATTTTATGTGGTTGAAAATGCTTTCAGCAAAGTAATAATTTTATATTGTTCATCAAATAAGTTGTTAATTCACAAAACTTGGTATTTAGGGTCAGAAGTTTTTAATCAAATCATTTCCCAAAGGTTTCACTCAAAAATCATTTCTAAAACAAAATCAATATTTTTATTTGACTACAAATGAGCTAATTTAATTGTTTATTCCTAAACTTCACAAAATACATTTTTAAATCCATAAGTTGGTTCCTAGGGTCAGTAGGTTCAAAACAAACCATTTTGCAAAGATTTCACATTAAAATTATATCTAGAACAATTTTTATATTCATAATAAGCCTACACATGTTTCTGCAATTTCAACCAATTTTCCAGAAGCAAATCATTAAACAAATTGCATGGTTGCAAAGTACTTGTTCTACTGATTCCATTGATATAAAATTTGGAATTTTTGGACGTGTGGATCAAAAGTTATGCAATTTACAAATTTGCATTTCATTGAGATTCTATTTCTGTTTTTAAACTAATCTTCATCCACGTAGCACGTTTCTACTGGACGGTACCGGTTCGCTTGGATCGAGCTCTCTGGATCGTTGGATCTAAGTGATATCGTCCTGCGCATATGGGCTCATACCCCTTCAGTTAAAATCTAATCACAGCCAGACGATTCGCATCGCACGGCTTACAGTAGCTCGACCAAGATCTGGCGGCGCTGGTGGTGGCAGACGGCAGCGCGCGGTCAGACGGTGGCCTTGCGGCAGTTACAGGAAGCAAGGGAAGAAGCCTAGGTGCTCACCGTGCTCGCGAGGTCGAGGTGAAGCTCAAGGTGGCGCTTGCTTGGCAAGGGGCGCTCGAAGCTGCTGGCAATTCCTCGCCGGAGTTTGCAATGGCGTCTGGCGGCTCTGGTTGACGACGAGGCGACGCTGCAGTTCACCCCAAGGCAAAACAAAGACACGATTAGATGCGGGCGACGTGGGGTTCACGTGAGCGTCATCAAGAGGGTTCGGGGCGGTCGGAGTTCACCTGGGAAGTTCGCCGGAGGCGGAACAGACGACGGTGGCGAGTTGTGGTCGACGAAGCCGAGCTTCCAGAGTGCACGGGAGCTAGCTGGGGCTATGGGCAGACGCGCAAGGGACTGGAGAGCATGCTAGTGTGTAGTGGGGGGCGAGGGGCAGAGAGGTGTGGACGGAATCAATGGAGAACCTCGTCGGAGACAGAGCTGCTCGAGCTCGAAATTTACCCAACCTGGGGGCAGAGAGGGAGAGGCGAGTGAGGGGAAAGGTAGAGGAGAGGCGTGTGCTTAAGTGTGCGTGGTCACCGGAGGAGTTAAGGCCGTCATCAACACGAATTCAATCACCGGAGTTACTGCCAGAAACGGCGAGGGGGAGAACGGTCGAGTGGAGACGACGACGTGCTGGTGTGGGGCCGGGCTGACAGTGAGAGGGAGAGAGAGGGCACGGGGTCCACCTGTCTGCGACTCTGCGGGTGCGTGTGTGGGTGAAAAACGTTTCACGCGTGGGGGGGGGGGAAGTTGGGCTGCGACTGGGCCTTGCTAGGCTTGTTTGCTGGGCTAGGTCTGTTTCTTTTTTTATACAGATTGCTTTTTCTTTTTCAATTTGATTTTCTGTTTTGATTTTATTCAAACAATTCAAACACTCAAATGAAATCAAACCTTTGCCAAACTTTGTATTTATTTTAGTTCTGTTTAATCACATAAATCAAAGTCCAAAACAAAATAATACTTTTATTCTTTTAGGATCTATTTAATAATTAAATAAATAGACCTTAGTCATTAATTCAAATAGAATTTTATTTATTTAAAAACTCCATTTGAAATCTAAATGATACCAAAAACATTTCAGTAGGTTTTATTTGAATAAATAAAACACTTGGAAAACTTATCTAAAATAAAAATAACAAGTTTTAGTGTTTATTTAAAATGGAAAAGCCTTTACCTTAATAAAATTGGATATTCATAAAACCTCATTATTTTATTTAAATAAACCTTTACTCTTTTTATTAAATAGAAATATTTTATTTCAAAAGCTTGGATTTATAAAATAATCCTTATTTATAATTCTACCTTTTCTTTTAAAAACAAATATTTTTATTAAAAGATCTAAAAAAATAGTAATTCCAACTATTAAAACTTTCTTTATTAATTGTTTATCTTTTTAAATCCCTTTAGGATTTTATTTGACCAAAATAGGTTTTGATGTTTCCAAATGGAATCAAAAGTTTCTTCTCACCCTAAAAATCAACAACTGTTTATTTTGTTTATTTATTTTTCACATTTCAAAATTTGGAAAATTTTGGGATGTGACAGGCTACCACCCTTAAAATAAATCTCGTCCCGAGATTTGGGAAGGCTAGGGTTACAAGTTGGCTTCAAGGCAACTAGGGTACTACCACCCTTAAAATAAAGTCTCATAGGGTTACATTGATGGTTCACTTGACCATAGGTTCAACACTTAATATCCAGACAAGGAATCCTTATTTGACTCTTCCGAGTTAACTAGTTCCTGACATCCACTTCTTCCATCTCTACAAAGTTCCCATCCAGGTCAATGTGGTTCACATGTCCTTTCTGGGTCACATTGGACTCATTTCCATTGGAGTTTCTAGCATCCTTTTTCCTTTTCTTCTCAGGACAGTCTGATGCATAGTGTCCAAATTCCTTACAATTATAGCACTGCAACTGGATAATGTCTTTCTTCCTGAAAGTGTCATGTTGGTTCTGACCAAGGGCATATCCTTTGTCAGTATCATTTCCATTATTCTCACTTCCATTGTTGTTGTGGTGATACTGATGTGGTTCAGAATCTTCATTGCTCTTTTTAAATGAATGCTTCTTTTTTGATGATCCTGAGTGATTCTTGAGTTTATGCTTCCTCTTTCTATCCTCAACTTGATTCATCTTGTTTTCCAAGATGGTGGCTTTGTCACAGAGTGATTGATAAGTTGGGACATAGGCAACAGATAGTTGCAGGTTCCACTCATCATTAAGTCCTTTAAGAAATTTCTCCTTTCTCTTAGCATCTGTATCAACTTTATCCGGTGCATAGCGTGCCAGATTGTTGAATTCTTCAATATACTCAGCCACACTGAGGTGACGTTGTTTCAGATTGTGAAACTCCTTTTTCTTCAAGTACATCACTCCAGGTGAGATGTGAGTTGTTCTGAATCCATCCTCAAAAATAGCCCAAGTTACATCTTCAAGGGGAGTGGTGATCTGAAAGTTGTCCCACCATGTTGCTGCTGGTCCTTCAAGCAGAAATGCTGCAAACCTAACTTTTTCTTCATCGGTGCAGCCAACAGTCACTAAGTCTTTGTTCAATGAACGTAACCAGTCATTGGCTTCCATTGGATCATTTGTTCCAGAGAACCTTGCAGGCCTATGTTTCAGAAACTTGGTGAGCATATCAAGTGTTGGAGGATTATTCTGGTTGTTGTTGTTGTTTTTGTTGTTGTTGTTGTTGTTGTTGTTGTTGTTGTTGTTGTTGTTGTTGTTGTTGTTGTTGTTGTTGTTGTTCTTATTCTGTATGAATGTGGTCATCTCCTACATCAACTATGTCTGAACTGCCAACATCTGCTGTATCTCAGGGGGAATGTTGTTGTTTTGGTTGGGGTTGGCACGACGAGGAGGCATCTGTTGGTTTGATAGGGATAAGTATTGGTGGATAGGGCTTTAAGAAGTTTTAACACACAACTCAAAAACAACCAAGTTCAATCAAACAATCAAACAATCAACAAGCAACTATCCACTTAACAAATTATGAACTTAACTCATGAGTTGAAGGAAACAACAAGTTTTCTTGAAAATAATAACTTAGTATAATCATACCTCATAGGTCAATATGATCCATACTCTAACTGATAACAATGTCTTTTGGTAGGCAATCTAATGTCTCTTGGTTTTTCACTTGTAGCCCTTAGTGATGTCTAAGTTGAAGTCCTTGGTGAAACTAAAGTTGAAATCACTTGAAGATGTTGAAGTCATTAGAGTTGAGGAAATCTATTGCACATGGTGAAGTCTTTGGCCATGGAGTAGGCTTTGTCCATCAAGTTGAAAAGGAAGAGATGTAGAATCAAAACCAAAAAGGTTGAGGAAGGAGTTTACAAGATTGTTTGTAAATAAGTTTTGGAACAAATACAATTCCTATTTTTCTAAGGGTTTTGTCTAATCCTAGGGTTACAATCCTACAGGCAACACAGTGCTCTGATACCATCTGTAAGGTTCCCAACCATTAATAAGGTAGAGATCCCTGTGTTTACAATGCTAGTCCCTGGATCAATAGCTAGCATCCATAGTTAAGATGTAATATCAAGAAACAAAGGTCATAATACAACTTTATAACCAGGAATAACATAGTTCATTACATCTTACATAGCTCATTTGGCTATCACATTACATTGCAGCAGAATATCTATAAGCATGGGGTCCTTCATCTTCAAAGTGCCACAGGAAGTCATGTTGGTTGTAGACTTGTAATCCTAATCAATAAACTTCACTAACATCAAACAAACTTGCAACATAATAAGTTACAGCCACAAGGGTCAATACATTTGAATTGTATTAGCAAGTTTCACTACTATGTAGAATATAAGTGGATCCTATCAATACATGCATATTTGGCTAAGTAGGGTTTAGGCTCTTTTGCAGAAAGCAATATAGTTTTATCCTATCTTTTCAAAATAGCTTTTGATCTTTGTCAAATCTTTTTGAACTTCTTGGAAAACACCAAGTGCTTCAAAATCCCTTGTTGTCACCATCAAGTTTTAACTTTGAGAAATTGGAATATCGAGATCTTCCATAGCTTCAGGCCTTAGTTGCTCAGTATTGTCCATAACCGGGGACACGGCTAAGTACTTAGAATTTTGATCTTCTGCAGAAGTTGTACACTTTACCCACATGACACAATCTCATCTTGATGCCACCAGTGGCCGCTAGATAAGTACTCACCAAGATGGAGTACTGGCAGATTGAGAATGTGACAAAGTCTTTCCATAGGAGTCCTCCCAATACACAATGCTAGCTTGTCATCCAGGCACCAATGTAGGGTTTCAAGTTCCCTTACACAATTCTAGTTAACCTGAAGATGCCAATGCATGGGTCTTCCAGTATGTAGTTGACTAAGCCAGAGCCCATTTAGCATGTGGCTGTACACGGAAGCCACTGTACGAGAAACATGTTCAATCTCTAAGTCCCTGGGTGGTTTTCTTCCAGTGCACATACAAAAAGATATGGCCATATAAACATGGTTCCTTTTGTTGCCACCTTGTCCAAAACTTGAGTATCCTTGTCCACCCAGGTGGTTCACTGAGTACTTGTTTTATTATATAAAACATATAGCTTTTCAACTCTTCATATAAACATAACATGTATCCCATCCCAAATATATAGCTGGGCTAAGCATACTACAACTACAATGTTTCCACTAAGGGAGATATAAGGGTATCCTATTAGGATTTAGCATAGCATAAAATATAGTAAACCTTTCCATGCATGTTACAAAAATCCACTAAGTGTAATGAAAATAGTAGGACTTGGATGATAGTGTCACTTGCCTTTTTAGTAGAGAATGTTGGTTCACTTCTTGATCTTGCAAATTCACACTCTTCTAATTCCACTACAATTCAATCAAGCAAACACAAATTCAACTAGCATTCCAACCAAATTTATCCCACATAAAATAACACAAACAAGGTCATGCATGCAAGCATGCAAAAGATAGTTTTATTTGCAAAAATGGTTTCCACTAGGCTTTTAAACATTATAAAGTTCAAACTGGTCATTTACTAAAGTGGTAAAACCATTTGCAAAAGATTTTATCTATAAACTATTTTTAAATCAAATCATTATTTTATGTGGTTGAAAATGCTTTTAGCAAAGAAATAATTTTATATTGTTCATAAAATAAGTTGTTAATTCACAAAACTTGGTATTTTAGGGTCATAAGGTTTTAATCAAATCATTTCCCATAGGTTTCACTCAAAAATCATTTCTAAAACAAAATCAATATTTTTATTTGACGAGAAATGAGCTAATTCAATTATTTATTCCTAAACTTCACGAAATACATTTTTAAATCCATAAGTTGGTTCCTAGGGTCAGTAGGTTCAAAAAAACCATTTTGCAAAGATTTCACATTAAAATTATATCTAGAACAATTTTTATATTCATAATAAGCCTACACATGTTTCTACAATTTCAACCAATTTTCCAGAAGCAAATCATTAAACAAATTTCATGGTTGCAAAGTACTTGTTATACTGATTCCATTGATATAAAATTTGCAATTTTTGGACGTGTGGATCAAAAGTTATGCAATTTACAAATTTGCATTTCATTCAGATTCTATTTTCTATTTTTAAACTAATCTTCGTCCACGTGGCGCGTTTCTACTGGACGGTACCGGTTCGCATGGATCTAGCTCTCTGGATCGTTGGATCTAAGTGAGATCGTGCGGCGCTGATGGGCTCATACCCCTTCAGTTAAAATCTAATCACAGCCAAACGATTCGCATCGCACGGCTCACAGCAGCTCGACCAGACGGCGGTGCGCGGTCAGACGGTGGCGTTGCGGCAGTTACAGGAAGCAAGGGAAGAAGCGGAGGTGCTCACCGTGCTCGCGAGGTTGAGGTGAAGCTCAAGGTGGCGCTGGCTTTGCAAGGGGCGCTCGGAGCTGCTGGCAATTCCTCGCCGGAGTATGCAACGGCGTCTGGCGGCTCTGGTTGACGATGGGGCGACGCTGCAGTTCACCCCAAGGCAAAACAAAGACACGGTTAGATGCGGGCGAACGTGGGGTTCACGTGAGCGTCATCGAGAGGGTTCGGGGCGGTCGGAGTTCACCTGGGAAGTTCGCCGGAGGCGGAACAGACGGCGCTGGCGAGTTGTGGTCGACGAAGCCGAGCTTCCAGAGTGCGCGGGAGCTAGCTGGGGCTATGGTCAGACGCGCAAGGGACTGGAGAGCATGCTAGTGTGCAGTGGGGGGCGAGGGGCGGCGAGGTGTGGACGGAATCGACGGAGAACCTCGTCGGAGACATAGCTGCTCGAGCTCGAAATTTACCCAGCCTGGGGGCAGAGAGGGAGAGGCGAGTGAGGGGAAAGGTAGAGGAGAGGCGTGCACTTAAGTGTGTGTGGTCACCGGAGGAGTTAAGGCCATCATCAACGCGAATTCAATTGCCGGAGTTACTGCCAGAAACGGCGAGGGGGAACGGTCGAGTGGAGACGACGACGTGCTGGCATGGGGCCGGGCTGACAGTGAGAGGGAGAGGGAGGGCACGGGGTCCACCTGTCTGCGAGTCTGCGGGTGCGTGTGTGGGTGAAAAACGCTTCACGCGTGGGGGGAGTTGGGCTGCGACTGGGCCTTGCTGGGCTTGTTTGCTAGGCTAGGTCTGTTTCTTTTTTTATACAGATTGCTTTTTCTTTTTCCATTTGATTTTCTGTTTTGATTTTATTCAAACAATTCAAACACTCAAATGAAATCAAACCTTTGCCAAACTTTGTATTTATTTTAGTTCTGTCTAATCACATAAATCAAAGTCCAAAACAAAATAATACTTTTATTCTTTTAGGATCTATTTAATAATTAAATAAATAGACCTTAGTCATTAATTCAAATAGAATTTTATTTATTTAAAAACTCCATTTGAAATCTAAATGATACCAAAAACATTTCAGTAGGTTTTATTTGAATAAATAAAACACTTGGAAAACTTATTTAAAATAAAAAATAACAAGTTTTAGTGTTTATTTAAAATGGAAAAGCCTTTACCTTAATAAAATTGGATATTAATAAAACCTCATTATTTTATTTAAATAAACCTTTACTCTTTTTATAAAATAGAAATATTTTATTTCAAAAGCTTGGCCAAGATTTAATTTGGATTTATAAAATAATCCTTATTTATAATTCTACCTTTTCTTTTGAAAACAAATCTTTTTATTAAAAGATCTAAAAAAATAGTAATTCCAACTATTAAAACTTTCTTTATTAATTGTTTATCTTTTTAAATCCCTTTAGGATTTTATTTGACCAAAATAGGTTTTGATGTTTCCAAATGGAATCAAAAGTTTCTTCTCACCCTAAAAATCAACAATTGTTTATTTTGTTTATTTATTTTTCACATTTCAAAATTTGGAAAATTTTGGGATGTGACATCCCCAAGAAGATGTGCTGGGCTGAATATATTCTTTTCCTTCTAACTCCTCCAATTCCTTCTTCAACTCCACAAGCTCATGAGGAGGCATACGATAGGGTCTTTTAGAAACAGTAGCAGTTCCAGGAACTAACTCTATGAAAAACTCCACACTTCGATTAGGTTGCATGCCAGGCAACTCCTCAGGAAAGACATCTGGGAATTCACAGACCACTGAAACATCTTGGATATCTAACAGAGGTAGAACTTCAAGAGCATACAACTCTGCTTCAGGAATAGAAACAGCTGAAGGGGATAGTGACCCTACGGTCCAATACTTGACTGTTATGCCAGCAGGACTAGTCAGAGTCACAGACTTGGTTGTACAATCGAGAATGGCTTGATAACGGGTCAACCAGTCCATGCCCAAAATGATGTCAATGTCAGTTGACTTAAGGGTGATCAAAGAAGTGGGGAAAATTTGAAATGCAACTTCGATTAGATTCCCATGACTAACCATGGTGGAACGCCACCTAGAACCAGGAGACTAAACTAGCAGAGGAACAGACAACCCCTCAAAACTTATCCCATGCATCTGAGCAAAAGCTTGTGACAGGAATGAATGCGATGCTCCAGAATCAAACAAAACTTTAGCTGGAATTTGATTGACACGAAGCATACCCATGATGACGCTTGGATCTTCCTGAGCCTCCTCAGCAGAGATATGGTCCAGGCGACCTCTTCCAGCACCTTGGTACTTATCATTCTTCTTTGGTGGTGGTGCCTTCTTAGCAACATTCTTTTGAGGACACTCCTTTGCATAGTGGCCAGGCTGGCGACAGATGAAGCATATAAAACCTGATGCATTGCCAGCAGGAGGGTAGTTTGATCCACCAGCATTGTTTGAGGTAGCATTCAGACGAGGGGCATATCCAAAAGACCTTGGAGTATAAGGAGAACGTGGCACAACACTGTAAGGCACGAAGACATGGCGCTTCTTATTGCTTGAACTAGCCTTGTTGTACCCCTCCTGAGGACGCTTACGGGTTTCTTCATACTCCACTTTTCCACTCTCGGCCTTCATAGCCTTGTTGACAAGACCTTGGAAGTTACCAAAGTCCATGAGGTGGATATCACAACGAACCTCAGGATCCAGTACCTTGCGGAACATATCTTGCTTCTTAGCATTAGTGGAGACCTCTTCAGTAGCATAGCAGGCAAGACGATCGAAATTGCGCTGGTAATCACACACGGAACCAGTGCCCTGATTTAGCTTGAGCAACTCCTCCCTCTTCTAATCCATCAGACCCTTCGGAATATGGTAAGCTTGAAAGGCTTCCGTGAACTCTTGCCATGTAACAACATGTTGAGCTTCTTGCATAGCCAAGAAATTTTCCCACCAGGAGTTAGTTGCTCCCTCCATATGATAGGCAGCAAAAGTCACCCAATCAGCTTGAGAAACATGACCAACCTGAAGTTTGCGCTCCATAGTGCGAAGCCAGTAGTCTGCATCAAGTGGCTCAGTGGAATAGCTGAAAACTGGTGGAGTGAGACGTGTGAAGTCCTTGATACCAACTTGATTGTTCTGGCGTTGAGCAGTGTTGCGCTCAATCCTTTCAAGGAGCCTCATGTTAACAGGACGGTTGGTTTCATACATGTCCATGAGTTGAACCATGGATGGAGGTGGAGGAAGGTTGGAAGATTCACCCTCATTTGCAGCACCACGGGCATGAGCATGGGTACGGGCACGAGAGGTGTCACCCATCCTGAAAGAACAAAGGGAAGGTTAGACAAGGGGTCCAAAGGAACAAGACGGAAAGATGAACAACGAGTACTTGATATAAAGGTATCATCTTATCAATCATGGTAGTATCAAAGCATACTAATGTATAAACTAACCAGCTGACTTACAAACCATGACAATGGAATGCTAAGATGTTACATACCAAGAAAAACTGAGATATCTTGGAACTCTAAGAATAGCAACCAAGTACGGAGTACTTTAGAAAAACAACCCCAAAACCACGATTCCTAGAAGTTTTGAGATATGAGATAAGGAATAAAAACCTTTTCAAACCAAATAAGGTAAGAGAAACTCCAGCAATAGAAACACACCAGAAAAGGAGTAAAAAGAATCCTAGTCAGAGTTTCTGCAAATATTTTTTAACTTTCAAATAGTTTTATCACTTCTAGACTCAACATCGACCAATAAAAGGGTTTCCTATAGGCAGTCCTGCTCTGATACCAAAAACTGTAGCACCCCCCGGGGTTAGGGTTAAACTAACCTCAGATCACCATCTAAGATAAGTTAAACTCCAAACACGGAAGATCACAGTATGATTCTGTAACATTACAGAACACAGGGATTCAACAACATAAGTTTAAACTCTTAACAGAGTAAGATATTAGAGTTATTACAAACCATAGGTCATAGACCCAACATTACATCACATAGCGAAAGAAAATATGTTGTTCTACACAACAACTTAGCAAAAGGCCTAAGAGTCCATAAACAGAAG
This sequence comes from Avena atlantica, assembly GCA_910589765.1. NCBI lineage: Eukaryota > Viridiplantae > Streptophyta > Magnoliopsida > Poales > Poaceae > Avena > Avena atlantica. The sequence continues at coordinate 391,230,102 of OU342735.1, read as the reverse complement.
TGACGTCCATCCCATAGTCCTCAGGCTGCTACCTGGGACCCCCAACTACTCGTCGATGTCAATGTAGAAGCCACCTTCAGTTGCAACCAGATCCTCTGTAAAAAACAACAATGGCGCAAGGCTGAGTACGAGAATGTACTTCGCAAGACTTAGATAACCTAGTATCTACATGCTTTGGCTAGAAAGTCTTTCTCTAGATTTAGTTTTGCGGAAAGCAGTCTTTATTTACAAACAAGAGAGAGATAAGAGGGTCGTCTACTCAGAATCTTTTAAAAGGGATAAGATAGCGACTTCTTCATCTTGTTCATCATATCTTGATAACCACCAGCTTCATCAGATCCTCCTATCTAGAATCACCCCCTCGACCCAGAGGAAGCATACTTAAGCACATGTGGATCAACAAGTTTTATAATGGTTAGAGTTATCTATGATCTTATAATCTGGTCACCAAGCGTTCATAACCGTGAACACGGCTTTTTGAAAAGATTTAACCCTGCAGGGGTGTACAACTTTACCCACACGTACCAACCGACTCTTAATGCCAAATATTATTAGCCCTCTTCCTTGGAAGGCCGGCAGAGGGTGGTTGACCACGACCTTTACCTTTCTTTTGCCGAGACCATGAGTCACGCAATAAATATGATTCTGTCGTAATGGGTCAAATCCCGAAGCCGGTACTTAAAGATGTGAGGCGAGGTTGGTTCACCAGGGGCTCCATCGACCCCAAGCAACACGGTCCACGCTTCCCTACCTGTTATGATGCACCTCCATCTCCTCCTCTTTCGAAAATGTTTTCAATGCGTATGCCAAATGGAAAGCCCGAACTATGTGACTCATGGAATGTACTAGGCAAGTTAGTCATTCGTGGGGTTCCCAAGCCCCGTGTGGTTGCACGCTCATCTCGGTTCCAAAGGCAAGAACTCAGTTCCTAGTTGAGGCGAGTATGGAACTACAAATACCACACCCAACGTGGCCTCCCATACAAGCCTTAGCATATTTAGTTAACTCCTTTGATGATGTCACCATCTCCTAACTCACTACCTTCCTTGGCACCTCTGATTCATCATTTGGATAGGTCAGATGTTGTTACTATGCATGGCTAAGCTGTCGGTCTCAGAAGCTCTAGCAATGCTCAATTGCCAGACCTAGGCATGCTAGGAGTAGTGGATCAGGAGTATCAGGCTACAAAAGGGAAATAGTGCAGTAGATAGGTAACACTAGCTACTGATAAAAAACCACATTGGAATCGTGTGCATCATAGCGATAAAGTAATATAATTTATAAAACATAGGTTTAGAATCAGAGGCTACGCTTTCCTTGTCCGTAGTAGACAGGTATGGATCTTCGGTGTTGTTGACTTCAGCTTCGGGTTCGGATCCCATCGCGAAGAACCAATACCGGAAAGAAAGGCGACAATCAAGACATGGAATCGATGCAATGCTCAAACAATGATGATGGTATGACAAGTTAAATTGCATTGAAATGAACCCTAGAACATTCTTGGCAGCTTAAATGGGGTTCCGAGGGTTGAAAACCCTAACTCGGGGAAACTCCATAAACCCATGAGAGGGGTTGATTTTGTTCTCTAATTAAACTTGTCATTAAACTTGCCATCTTAGATAAGTAGTTCTCATTTTTCTCAACATTTTGATATATTTTTTGTATTTTTTTGACTTATAGATATTTAGTTATTGAATTTATAGGATTTAAACCATTTTCTGGATTTATTAAATCATTTAAATTGGATTATTGCATCATGCTGACATCAGCACAGGCGCCAGATACTTTTTACACACAGCTGACCCTAGCCAGAGAGACTGACAGAGGGGCCCGAGGCCACCTCAATAGCCACGTTGGCCAGGCGGGGTCAGAGACGAAATTCACCAGGGTTGGCTCTAGCCAGAGAGGCTGACGGTTTGGGTCGGTCCATGTAGGGAAGCCACGCGAGCGCCACACAAGAGCCACGTTGGCTCGCCGGCCAACAGTCCAAACGACGGTGGCAGACGACGGAGGAGGGCGAACTATGGCTTGCGGCTAGGGCTGCTCGAACCAGCGCTGCGAGACGAACATAATAGCGGCGGCGCCTCCGATTCTTGGTCACCGGATCTTGGTCAACATCGATGAACGGCGGTGGTGCTCTCTGATCTACAGCGCGGGCGCGGCACAGAGCGCTAGGGAGAAAAAGAAGGGTGCCTTGAGCACCGTGTGCTCACCCTAGTGTGATTGATGGTGACGGCGAGGCGAGGTGGTGACCAGAGCGACGGTGAGGCGAGTAGCGGAGCACGTCGGGTTCAGGGAAGAAGCGGTCGATGGTGACGAATCACGGCGCCCCTTATCGATTCCTTCTGCAGGAAGACAGAGTGGAGCGAAGCGGAGCTCGTGGCGGTGTTAGATGTGGCAGGGGAGGTCAGGGACGGCGGCTAGCCGGCGGCCATGGCGGGCTAGGGTTCGGCTTGCGCGTTGCAGAGAGGAAGAGAGAGAGAGCGAGGGGGAGGATAAGATCTGGGGAGGGAGAGGAGTGCGGGGGAGCTCCTTATCCTCGTCCAGAGCGGCAGCGAGGATCTTGACCCCGGCGAGCAGCGACGCGGCGACACGCAGGTGCTTCCCGAGCTTGACGACGCCGATTGCATGGACAAAGTGATATTGGGCCTAGGTGGGCTTTCCTAGGATGCTGGCTGCTGCTTGCGAGCGGCAGGGAAAGAAAAGAGGGATGGGCCACGGCCCATCGGTGGTTGCTGCCCATTTTTTAACAAAACCCGTTTTTCTTTTTCTGTTTTATATTTCCTGTTTGTATTTTCATTTCAAATCTGTTTTAAACAATTAAAAAATACCAGAGACTTTAGTAAAGTTATAAAATATTCAGGGGCCCTTGTAAACCACTTGGGCTCCTTTATTTTTGTGAATTAAAGAACCATTTGAATTGTTTTCAAATAGAAGAAGAAAGTAGGGTTTAGGGTTTTATATTTGTATTCTTAAACCACACACTTGATTACTTGCAAACATTTTATTGATTTAAACAGATGCATGCAATGCTTAGGTACTAATTACATATGTTACAAGCTTGGGCTGTAACACAACAGGACATAGTAACTAGGCATGCAACAAGGCAAGCTACAAACAAAGATCATGAATAGTATGCATTGAAAAACGTTTGTTTCTTTCACATGCAGAAAACATAGCATAGTGGCAATCAGCTTGTCCCTCATAGAGTAGCAATATAATGCATAGGAGACCTGCAAAGTTCACAAGGGTGACTGGAAACAAGTAGCACAAATCAAGTAATAACACAATATGCATCAATTAGTAAGCTTTGGAAAACTGCAAACAGAATGACAACTATGCTCTCTTAATGGTGCCTAAAGTTAGAAGGGACTCAAATAATGGCGGAAGAAAGGCCTTTTTTTGTAAAGTAAGCAAGGATTACAAGTTTCAAAAGAGCTTCCAAAAATTATGGTACTAGTTAGCTTTCATCCCTCATTTCCCCTATCATAAGCATCTTGAAGTGGTTAAGGTTAAAGGGGCAAAGCTGGAGTATAAGCTTGACGAAGTATAAGTTGGAAATCTCATGTCCCTTGAATATGAGGGCTACACCTCAAGGATATTCAACTTAGGGCCCAGGCAAGTTCTTGTCATTGTAAGTATTTGCATATCATTGAGAACCACCAACGGGGTACCCCTTGCACATGGTACAGGATCTTTCCCATGACCAAAATGACAAGGCAAGCAGACAATGAGCATCTCAGCAATTCTTCTTATGTACCATGGGAATATGGTGCTTTTTTCTCTCTTTACTCTTTTCTCAATGTGTCTCTTTTTTTATAAGAAGAATGCTTCATAGATGTCACTATGGTGATGCTACAAGTTTCCACCATGATTAAGCATGGCTTAGGCTAGCGGCCCAGGCATTTCTCTAACACAGAATACAAACTCCATAGACTTACAAGTTCCCACTTAATTTCACACCGGTAACATCCATAGACAAAAGAGCATGATATCAACGGAGTACAAAAGTACAAGTGCAATGTTGGAAACGTTCCCCGTGACAACACGGTTCTGCTAATCCCAACTTATAAGTGCAAGCATATACAATAAAGTTGTCTCAATGGTTCAAGTTTATTAGGGGAAAATAATAAAGTGTGCCATCAAGTTCGTGAGGGCTTTAATCACTAAGTTTTCACATAACAAAATAGTTTTTAATTGGAAGATAGATGAAAACAAGAATATACTTGGAATGGTGTAACACACCATGCATAGGAGTTTATAGTGGACACTTTGGAAAAACTTGGTTTCTTGGGAGTTGGAAGCATGAGTAGAACTTACTCATACAAGTGGAGGCTAGCAAAAGACTGGGAGAAACCAACTAAGAGAGCAATAATGGCCATAATTATGCAATGCAACAAAGCAAACTAATCAAAGCAAAGAGTGGTACTACAAGTCAAGGACTAAATGATCATAGAGGCTAATGGTGACTTGTCATAGTCATAACATGGTGTGAGCATGTGCCAAGTCAACCCAAGCAAAACATCAAAGGAGAATACCACAATACTATGCTTTTGTATGTTAAAACAACGCATAATTTTTTTCAAGGAACACTAAGCAACCCCAATTGTTTGGAACAATACATGCTAAAACAATAATTACTAAGCATAATGCAAAAACAACACCTAGCATGTTATGCTAAAGTCTAAGTCACAGTCAATGCAAGCTCCTCTTGATCAAGTATTTTCAAATGAGGAAGCTCCTCTTGCACTTCAATGGGTTTTGGAGGATCCTTTCTCATCTCTCTTTGGTCTACTTCCTTTATCAAAAAGATTTTCAGGGGCAATCCAATCGAAGTTATTTTCAAAGACTTCATGCATTCCAACAAGCTTATAGGGTATGGGTATATTGAATTCCTCTCTAGGATTAGTTTTATCAGAAATACCCACAACATCTACACTTGAACCTAGCATATTGAAACGTTCAAAAACCTTTTTGGCCTCCCTAGCAACATCATGGAATTCTTTTGATAAATTTTCAAGGATGAATTCCCTTTTTTCAACATTCTTCTCTTCTTTTAGTTTTAGGAATAAGAATTGTATGAAGGGGTTAAGGCTAACAAACCTAGCCTCCAAAATATGAACTAAAGAAGCTGCAGAAGTCTCATAATTAGGAGCAAGTTCAGCTATAGATTTGTCCTCAATATCCTCATGCTTGCTAACATAATTAAAGAATTCTTCAATATTATCTTTCCCAATTATGGATCCACTGCCTATTGCAATATTTTTCAGAGAGAACTAGGGGAGCAACATGGTGAGATAGAGCAGGAAATAAATTTTTGTGTGTTTTTTGAATAAGGCAAGCAAACCAAACTAGACTAATTTTTTTAGGTTTTTTGAAAAGAGGAAAACAAAACCAAGCAAAAGAAACAAAGCAAACTAAAAACAAAGTAAAGAGAAAGGAAGTGAAGGACTCCCCTAGTGAAGACGTCCTTAGCCTCCTCGACAACGGTGCCAGAAATCTTGATGCGTGCACCCAGTGTTGACGTGGGACACTGAAAGGACTATATCTTCCCATGCTGTTTTTGGTGTTAATGATAATCCCATTTGTGTTTTAATTGTGCGCTTGAGTTGCAGGGTAAACGTTATTGATGTCTCCTTCAATCTATGTGGATGATCTCTTGGGATCTCATGAAGATGGTGGCCTTTAGTTTTCTCCTAGTTTCTCTCCGGTTGTTGTTTTAGATCACCGTACTATTAAGAGGGGGTCCATCTCGGAAGGCTGTGGGAAATCACTTGTTCTTGCACAAACTTATATGCACCGCCACAGCCATCCTACTATTCCATGAGAGAGTGAGTTTATGTTCTGTTGGAGCCTTCTGTGTCTCACCGGAACTTCCGGCCTGGTGCCGGAAGTTCCGCTCAGGCCTTTTCCTGCGGGTTGATCTGAGCCTAGTTCCACCCCAAGTTCCGTTGGTGGATAAGTAACCTACTCTATGTAGTGTTCTATTTGCCGGAACTTGCATCCGAACTTGCCCTGAAAGAAAGTCCTGAGTGGAACTTCCGCCCAGACGCCAGAACTTCCGGTCAGATTCGGCTCACGACCCAGAACTTCCGCCCCTAGTTCCGCTCCAAGTTCCGCTGAAGGATCATTAATCTTCTGTTTGAAGTGTTCTATTTGCCAGAACTTGGGTCGGAACTTGCATCGAAAGTTCACCGGAACTTCCGGTCTGTTTTGACTGGAACTTCCGGTTGAGCTTCTGGAGCGGGCGTCAACGGTCTGATGACCGTTGGAGCCTGGCTGGGCGGAACTTCCGGCCTCTCACCGGAACTTCCGGTGAGGTCGCGGGGGCTGAAACGGTTCAGTGCGGGGGTATTTAAGGCACCCCTCTTCTTCCTCCCACCTACTTCGAATTTTTCTCTCTCCTCCATTAATGCTTGAGCTTCACCTCACTAGATCTATCTCTCTAGCCACTCAAATGACTTGATCTTTTGAGAGGTGAGGGAGGTGACCTAGATCTACACTTCCACCAAAGAAGATTTGATTTCCCCACCCATCCTTTGTGGATCTTGTTGCTCTTTGGTTTCTTGAAACCCTAGACGGTGTAGGGCATCCTCGGAGCTAAGGCTTGTGTTTTAAAGCTTTGAGGTGTCGTTGAGGGCCTCCAATTGAGTTGTGGAGCTTCCCCCTCAACCTTGGTGTAAAGGTTTCGGTTGGCGCCTTCAAGGTCACCGGTTAGTGGGTTGTGAGGCCTCCTTTGTGGGGGAGCTTACCGGAGAAGAAGGTGAGGCCTTTGTGGCGCTCAGGTGACCTTGTGTGGCCCCGACACCTCTCCAACGTAGACATAGCTCCTTGGGAGTGAACTAAGGGAATCATATCTCCGTGTCCCCACTCCGGTTACTTCGTTCCCTTCCTTTACTCCTTGCTATTTACCGTTCTTGTGGTTGTTGTAAGTTATCTTGCATTTAGGTTGTTCATCTAGTTGCACATCTAGATAACTTTCTTTCTTGTTGAGCCTAAAAGTGAGAAACAAATTAAAATTGGGTAGATGGCTATTCACCCCCCCTCAAGTCGTATCAAGTTGGTACTTTCATTTGGTATCAGAGCCAAGGCTCTTATTTCGGGCTTTACCGCCTAAGAGACTATGGCCGACGAAGGGGGTAGTGAAACCGAAAAATCCAAGAACTTAGCCACTATGGATGACCTCAAGCAATTGGAGTCATCCATGATGTCCAAGTTCGAGGAAATGATGACTATCTTGCAGTCTCTGAAGCCAAAACCCATGGTTGCTCTTGACACACCCCAAACCACCGAGCTTCCTCCCACCGTTACGGTGACCGCCCCCGGGGTGACTCCCGCGGACGTCACCACTCACTTGGGACTTGGTTTTGTTGCTCAAAACTCTACCAAGGCTCCAAGTGAGAACACCGAGGAGCCCGAGAACCCAACTTCCAAAGAGGAAAATGGAGTAAAGGACTACTCGGCGGTACCCCCACCGCCTAAGTACTCTCCGGATCCACCCATTTCCATGCCACACATCATTCCTCAAGGATCACCACCCATGCTAGATACTTCTAATTTCGCCAATTGGCAATATATAATGCGCTCACATATTTCCAGCTCTTCTATTGAGTTAATGAGGATTGTGGAGGATGGATTCTCTCCATATGACCCAAAGAGGTTGACATGAGGTGAAGTGATCGACAAGCAACTCAATGCCACAGCTTTGGGGATGATTCAAAAGGCTTTGACTCCAAAGGACTTTGCTCACATTCGCCAATTCGACACTGCCAAGGGAGCTTGGGATCAACTCACCGAGCTCTTTGTTGGGAATGCAAGCATCCAAAGCTCCAAGTTTGATGAAATCAACAACGAATGTGATGGTTTCGCAATGCAAGATGATGAGACCCCGGAAGACATGTATGGGCACCTCAAAGTCCTTTGTTCCACTATGAGGGACCTTGGGTCCCACTATGTTGTTCATTCAAGCTCTCCTTCCGTTTGAAGAACAAAAGCTCAACTCAATCAAGGGAAGAACCAACTTTCACCTCATGACCTCCCAAGAAGTCTTGAGCGAAGTAATTGCCATGACTATTGCCAAGAAGAATGCGGAGTCCGCTCGTGCTAGGGCCATTGGGTCAACCAAAGTGAATGCTTTGAATGCCAAGGCTATTGAAGTTGATGATGATGATACATCAAGTGAGTGGTCTCAAGAGGATCTCAAGTGTGCCTTCAACGAACATCTTGCTCTCGCTTCATGGGCCTTTTGGAACAAGTCCGGGTTGAAGTCAAGATCAAGGGAAAACTCAAGATTCAACTCACCCAACAAGTCTCCCAGGCAAGGTCATGCTACAATTGCTACGACAAGAGTCACTTCGTGGCCAAGTGTCCCTTTGAGAACCGTGAAGACAATGGTGGTCGTCTCATTCGCAAGATCAAGTCAAGACCTCCTCATCCCTTGAACAAGAACTACGCCGTCAAGAACGTCGCCAACAAGGAACGAGCAATAGTGGTCAATGAAGAATACCTTTCGGGCACGGATGAAGATGATGATGATGAAGTTCACGGTGGAGAGATTGTGGGAGTTGCTTCTATTGCAACTACCTCAACTCCACGTCTATCCCTCTTCGACTCACCAAATGAAAATGTCATCTCCTCCAACCAAAAGTGCTTCATGGCCAAGGCCACCGAGGTAACACCGAAACCCACTCCTCAACCTATCTCTAGTGAGCCTTCCTCTCTTGATCTTGTTGGTCTAGAGGTGAAGAAAGAGATGATTGACATATGTGAATTTGTTGCTACCTTGGATGAAGAAACTAAAACTTGCTTTGACTCCTTGCTTGCACAACTTAACAATGCTAGGGATGCCTTAGATGAAAAGGAAGAACTTCTTGACTTTCTAAGTAAAAATGAAAGAGATGCCGCCGATGAAATTGCTTCTCTCACTCAAAGTCTTGAGGATGAACAAAATATGAGAATTAATCTTGAAGAAAATGTGTCTAATATTGTAGATGATCATAACAACACCTTGTGCTCTATAATTAAAGAACGTGATCATGCTCTTGCTTTGGTTAAGGTTCTTAAGAAAGAAAAGGTTGAGTTTGTGGGTGGTCATGATAGGACTCAAAAGGATCTTGAGAAACTCAAAGAGGAACACAAAGCCTTGGATAGTAAATTTTCAAATCTTTTTGAAGCCATTGAATAGCTTCAAACTCAATTAACTTGTGATCTTGCTAGGTCTTCCGCTGTGCAAATTATAGACTTGTCTAGCACTCCTAACCCTTGTTGCAAGCATGAGCATCTCATAGAGGAAGTCAAGGTGTTGAAGGATCAACTTGCCAAGACTAAGAAGAAGAAGACGAAGAAAAAGAAGAAGAAAAAGAACAAGGGCATGGCTAAAGGGGCTTCTAATGGCCTAACTCTCTTGCAAAGTGACAACTTTGTCGGAAAGAACAATGCCTCTTATATTCTTTGCAAATCATATGATGGTCATGTATATGCTAGATATGTGGGAACTTCTTACATGCATGATTATCATTGGGCCATTTGGGTGCCAAAGGCTCTTGTCACTAACAAAAGGGGACCCATTGCAAAATGGGTACCTAAAACCAAAGCTTGATTTTCTTGTAGGACTATGCTTCCGGTGGATCAAAATGGGTGCTGATAGTGGTTCCACGGGTCATATGACCGGAAGCAAGTCTATCATGAACGAGATGAGGCCCAATATTGCCAACACCATGGTCTCCTACGTGACAAAACAAGCTCTCAGGTTTTGGGTTTTGGCAAAGTGGTGGTAACCCCGGATGTATCCTTGGTTGACGTCATGCTTGTCAAAACTCTTGGTTACAACTTACTCTCAGTTCGTGCTCTTGCTCTTATGGGTCTTTCTTCATTCTTTAATGCTCATACCGTGGTCCTCATGTGAAGCAAGTCTCTCAAGGTGGCTTTTGTAGGATATGTAGAGCATGACTTTTATGTGGTGGACTTTTCAGGGACCACTACTCCTCATGCTCTATGTCTCTATGCTAAAGCCGACAAGGGCTGGTTGTGGCATCGCCGCCTAACCCATGTTAACATGAGAACTTTGCAAAGACTTCACTCCGAGGGCCACATCCTTGGAATTAATGATGTTTCTTTTGCCAAAGATCGTGTTTGCAGGGCTTGTATTGAAGGGAAGATGCATGAAACTCCTCACAAAGCACTCAATCAAATCACCACCGAGAGGTGTTTGGAGCTGTGGCATATGGACCTTTTTGGTCCACCCTCTCATGATAGCCTTGGAGGAAAGAAGTATTGCTTGGTTATTGTGGATGATTTCTCAAGATACACTTGGGTGTTCTTTTTCAAGTACAAGAGTGAGACTCAACAAACCATCATCGATTTTGCTAATGAGGTTCAACGGAAGCACAATGCAACTATTCTCTCAATTCAAAGTGATAATGCCACCGAGTTCAAAAACTATACCTTGGATGAGTTTCTTAGTGATGAAGGAATCAAGCATCAATACTCCACTCCCTATACCCCTCAACAAAACGGAGTTGCCGAAAGGAAGAATCGCACTTTGATGGATGCAGCTCGATCTATGCTAGCTGAGTTCAAGTCTCCATACAACTTTTGGGCCGAGGCCATCTCCACCGCTTGCCATGCAACCAACCGGCTTTATCTCCGCAAGAAAATGAACAAGACCCCCTATGAACTCCTCACCGGGAAAAAGCCAAATGTTAGTTACTTTCGAGTGTTTGGTTGCAAGTGCTACATTCTCAAGAAAGGAGTTCGTTTGTCCAAGTTTGAATCCAAGGCTCAAGAAGGAATTTTCGTTGGTTACTCAAATCAGTCCCATGCTTATAGAGTGTACAACAAAGCCAATGGAAGAGTTGAAGAGACGAGCAATGTGAAGTTTGATGAAAATCATGAGTCTCCTGTTAGGCAAGATGGTGTTTGTGATCCAAGTGATGAAATTCCTCCTAAGGCCATAAGAAGAATGGGTGTGGGTTTCCACCTCCCCATTGAGGATCCCCTTGTGGACGAAGGAGAAGGACCAAGCTCTAATCAAGTGGAGCCCTCACTTTCACAAGATCATCTTGCCCCTCAAGGACCTACATTTTTGGCACAAGATCCCTCAAGCTCTTCCGAAGCTTCCCATGCTCATGACTCTCCAAGCTCCAAAGATCAAGCTCTTCATCAACAACATCCACCTCCCCAAGATGGGGCTCCTCCTCAAGGTCACGGCTCTCCCCAAGGTCAAGCTCGTCAAGATCAAGAGCAAGTCAATGATCCTCAAGGCTCCACTCCAAATGATGTCTTCCCCGAAGTGGAAATTGATGAAGATGACCCTCGTGTTCGTGCTTATAGTCAAGGCGGCGGCTCAATTGGTGGCAATGACCAAGTGGTAGCTCAAGAATCTCGTGTTGAAGCACAAGCCCGCCGTCAAGCCTATCGTCTCGCCAAGCTTGTTCGAGATGGCCATATCCTTGATAATGTCTATGGAGATTTCAATAAAGGTTCCACTAATAGGAGGCAACTAGCTTCCTTTAGCTCTCACCATGCGTTTATCTCTCTTGTGGAACCACAGAAAGTCTTCAAAGCTCTTGAAGATGATGATTGGCTTGATGCTATGAACGAAGAACTTCACAACTTCAAGAGGAACAATGTTCGGACATTGGTTGAGCGGCCCAAAGATTGTCAAAATGTAATTGGAACCAAGTGGGTATTCAAGAACAAGTGTGATGCGAATGGAATTGTCGTGCGCAACAAGGCAAGGTTAGTTGCCCAAGGATACTCACAAGTTGAGGGCATCGACTACGGTGAGACTTATGCCCCCGTTGCTCGCCTTGAATCCATTCGTATGCTTCTTGCTTTTGCTACCCATCATAACTTAAAGTTGCATCAAATGGATGTTAAGAGTGCTTTTCTTAATGGTCCTTTGAAAGAGTTGGTATACGTCAAGCAACCTCCGGGCTTTGAGGATCCACTTTTTCCGAACCATGTCTACAAGCTCAATAAGGCACTCTATGGTCTCAAGCAAGCCCCACGTGCGTGGTATGATTGCCTTAGGGAGCTCTTGTTAGACCGTGGCTTCGAAGTGGGCCTCATTGATCCCACTCTTTTTACTAAGAAAGTTGGAGGCCACTTGTTCGTATGCCAAATCTATGTTGATGACATTATCTTTGGATCTATTAACAAAACTTTTAATGAGGATTTTGCCAAGATCATGACCGATCGCTTCGAGATGTCCCTGATGGGGGAGTTGAAGTTTTTCCTTGGGTTTGAAGTCAAGCAATTGAGGAAAGGGACTTTTATAAACCAAGCCAAGTACATACAAGACATGCTCAAGAAGTTCAAGTTTGATCAAGTCAAAGGTGCCAAGAGTCCCATGCCAACTAAGGTTAATCTTGATCTCGATCCCAAGGGTAAGGAGGTGGATCAAAAACTCTATCGTTCTATGATTGGTTCTTTTCTCTATCTTTGTGCATCCTGACCAGATATTATGTTGAGTGTGGGTATGTGTGAAAGATTTCAATCCGCACCAAAGGAAAGTCACATGGTGGCGGTCAAGAGAATCTTTCGATATTTAGTTCATACCCCAAACTTTGGGTTGTGGTACCCCAAGGGAGCCAGCTTTGATCTTATTCGTTACACGAACTCGGACTGGGTTGGTGACAAAGTGGGAAGAAAGTCAACCTCCGGAGCTTGTTAGTTTCTCGGAAGATCTTTGGTTTGTTGGTCCTCGAAGAAGCAGAAATGTGTGTCTGTGTCCACTGCCGAAGCTGAGTACATCTCTGCCGCAAGCTGTTGTGCTCAATTGCTATGGATGAAGCAAACTTTGAAGGATCTTGGACTATCTTTTGACAAGGTGCCTCTTCTTTGTGACAATGAGAGTGCCATTGCTATTGCTCACAATCCTGTGCAACACAACCGGACCAAGCACATTGATATTCGTCATCATTTCATTCGGGAGCATGTTGCTAGAGGAGACATTTCTTTGGAGTATGTTCCCACCAAGGCAAATCTTGCGGATCTTTTCACGAAGCCTCTTGATGAAGCAAGGTTCTGGGAGTTAATGCATGAGCTAAATATCATTTATTCTAGCAATGTTGCTTGAGTACCTTGCACACCTACTCGCGTCTCAATGTATATATTGTTTGGATGTAGGCATGGATTTAGGGGGAGTGTAGTTCCTCTTATGAACAAACGCTATCCCTATTATGCACACATTAAAGTTTTCATACTCTATAGTCTCTAAAGGAGACCATTTGAGATTCATGATGAGTGTTGGTAATGAACCCAAGATATATCTTCGTGGTGTCAAGCCATTTACTCTTATATAAGGTGGCCTCGGCCACCGACCCATTTTTATTTGTGTCTTTGACCTTTTTGTGTTTTTTTTGGTTTTTGTTGGCTTTGGTTCTTCACAGTTTGAGCTCTCTATCTTGAGCCTTTCCTTTCCTCAAGCCCTCTCTATTCCCTGCACAAGTTCTTCCTTGTTATCTTCCAAACCTAAGAAGGTCTTTCTGGCGTCACCGGAACTTCCGGTCAGCTGGTCGTTCGTCTGAACCACCTGCTGACCTGGAATTTTTTTCAGCCTGACTCGGAACTTCCGGTCCACCGGAACTTCCGATCCCTGACGGGAACTTCCGGTGGTGCTCCCTGTCCTATATAAGGCGGGCCCTGGGGGAAAATGGGGTCTTCTTCCTTTTTCCCCCAAGACCCATCTTCTATTTGGAGCAGCCGCCGGCCAAGTCCTCTCCACGAAGGTGCTCCGGCCCCTTCGTCTCCGGCCACTCCTCCGCAGATCTGCTCTATGGGAACCTTCCCCACCTCGATCTCCCGCCATGGACTCCGGGCAAGGTGGTACCCGCCAAGTCAAGAATACCCGCCGACCATCCTCTGACATTCCTCCTGAGATTGATAAAGAAGATGTTGAGGTTGTGCGTCCAACTACTCAGACTAGCCGTCAAAAGGCTGCTGCTGCTCACCGTGCTGTTGCTGCTGAAGGAAAGAGGCCAGATCTTTCTCAGAAGGCCACTGTTGCTGGGCCAGACAAGACCAAAGCCAAAATCTCCAAATGGTCTCAGAAAGCTTACTCTGTATTCCAGCGTACGGATCCCTACCTCGTGCCTCGTGACCGTCTTTGCTTGGATCCTCACTTCCACAACTGCCATCAGGAACAAATATTTGCTGAGATCTATGCAACAAAGAAGAAGTTCGTGGTTTCTCCTCAAAAGTACATCAATGTGACTCACATGGAAGAGAAGCATGCATACTTTGGCGAGGATCTTGATATTTGCCAGAAGTTTGGGCTGATTCCCCTCATGGAGCACCGTCAGAACTTTGATGTGGCTGCTATTGCTTAGTTTTACTCTACTCTGTTTATTCACATGCAGTCCTCTACTGAAGGTGTGTTGAAGTGGATGACTAGGGGAGTGTTTCTTACCGCCACTTGGTCTGAGTTTGCTGAGCTTCTTGGCTATCCCCTCCAGCCTGGCAATGGGGCAAATGGTTGGTGTGTTCACGGCCCCGAAGCTGCTGATCCTGAGGTCCTGGAGCCTCTCTACATTGAAGGGTGGGGCTCTGTTGGATATGTGAATCATCTGCTTCCAGTTTATGACATCATGTGTAGGGTGTACTTGAACACCATCTCCCCCAAGGCTGGCAACTTTGATCAGTTTCATGGCTATCAGGTTGACCTCATGCATCAGACATATCTCCGCCGTGACTCTGACAGGTCAATGGATGTTATGCACTTCATCTACACAGAGATGTGGCAGGCTATTATTGAAAAGCGCTCCTGCATCTATGCTCCCTACATTCAGACTCTCTTCAATCACAAGTGGCCTGAGACGACTAGCTCTCGCTTACCTGAAGACAACATCACCATACATGAGGATAAGAAGCTACGTGTGAGTAAGCACCAAAAGCCTCGTTCTCAAGAATAAAAGGAAGTTGAACTCCAGAAGGCTCGAGATGAAGCTGGTGGTCCCTCCTCTGCTCCTGGTGTCTCTAGTGTTGGTGGTCCTTCTCTCTAGAGGCAGTCGTCGTGGGCAAAGAAGCTGCTTGGGAAGGTGAAGAAGACTTTCTGCTTTCTCCAGGACTGCGAGTATCAGGCGTATGTAGATCAGCGTCACAATGTTCAGCGCCAGAAGGCCATCATGACAGCTCTCAACATTCCTAGCTCACTGGTCAATAGCTCTGTCGCTGCTCCCAAGGATGATTGGATTCGCGACAACTGTCGCTGGTCTGAGGATGAGTCTGAGGAGGAGGTCACTGGTCCGCCGCCTGAGTGGGGTCCTTGGGTCCCTTAGTCTGCTCCTCCTCCCTTTCATGGCTGGGACGATTAGATTGATCTTTTCTTCCTTTTTGGTGTCGATGCCAAAGGGGGAGAAAGATGTCTATTAGGTTGTCTACGGGATTTGCATGGGTTGAGTCGCGAGCCTGTTCTAGCCTTTGATCTTTTCTTGCTCGCGAACTCTCTAGTTTATTTGTGTGCTTGTGGACCTTTTATGTCTGTGAACTTATGTGTGCTTGTGGACCATGTTATGTTTGAGACTATGTGGTATCTTTGTGGTATCTTATGCAATGTCGTGCTTGTGGTATTCTTGTTGTCATCTTATGGGCATATGCATATGGTGGTGGAGCCTCATAGCTCTTATTAATATTATTACTCCTTTTGTCTCCACCACATTTGGTTGGTGTCTGGTATGATCTCTATCCTTTCTTGTACCTTGCACTTGTGCTATCTTTGCAATTGGAAGGGGAGCCCTCTTGTATGTGTGCCAGTCTTGTCCTTAGAGTTTTTTCTCTACCTTGCACATATACAGGGGGAGCTTGTCCTGTCCATTGCAAAGATTGCTTCTATACTATGCAAATATTTGGGATTGTCATCTAACACCAAAAAGGGGGAGATTGAAAGGAATATATATTCCCATGCTGTTTTTGGTGTTAATGATAATCCCATTTGTGTTTTAATTGTGCGCTTGAGTTTTAGGGTAAACGTTGTTGATGTCTCCTTCAATCTGTGTGGATGCTCTCTTGGGATCTCATGAAGACGGTGGACTTTAGTTTTCTCCTAGTTTCTCTCCGGTTGTTGTTTTAGATCACCGTACTATTAAGAGGGGGTCCATCTCGGAAGGCTGTGGGAAATCACTTGTTCTTGCACAAACTTATATGCACCTCCACAGCCATCCTACTATTCCATGAGAGAGTGAGTTTCTGTTCTGTTGGAGCCTTCTGTGTCTCACCGGAACTTCCGGCCTGACACCGGAAGTTCCGCTTAGGCCTTTTCCTGCGGGTTGATCTGAGCCTAGTTCCGCCCCAAGTTCCGCTGGTGGATCAATAACCTACTGTATGTAGTGTTCTATTTGCCGGAACTTGGGCCGAAACTTGCATCGGAACTTGCCCTGACAGAAAGTCCTGAGCGGAACTTCCGCCCAGACGCTGGAACTTCCGTTCAGATTCGGCTCGCGACCCAGAACTTCCACCCCTAGTTCCGCTCCAATTTCCGCTGAAGGATCAGTAACCTTATGTTTGAAGTGTTCTATTTTCCGGAACTTGGGTCGGAACTTGCATCGGAAGTTCACCGGAACTTCCGGTCTGTTTTGACCGGAACTTCCGGTTGAGCTTCTGGAGCGGGCGTCAACGGTCTGATGACCGTTGGAGCCTGGCTGGGCGGAACTTCCGGCCTCTCACCGGAACTTCCAGTGAGGTCGCGGGGGCTGAAACGGTTCAGTGCGGGGGTATTTAAGGCACCCCTCTTCTTCCTCCCACCTACTTCGAATTTTTCTCTCTCCTCCATTAATGCTTGAGCTTCACCTCACTAGATCTATCTCTCTAGCCACTCAAATGACTTGATCTTTTGAGAGGTGAGGGAGGTGACCTAGATCTACACTTCCACCAAAGAAGATTTGATTTCCCCACCCATCCTTTGTGGATCTTGTTGCTCTTTGGTTTCTTGAAACCCTAGACGGTGTAGGGCATCCTCGGAGCTAAGGCTTGTGTTTTAAAGCTTTGAGGTGTCGTTGAGGGCCTCCAATTGAGTTGTGGAGCTTCCCCCTCAACCTTGGTGTAAAGGTTTCGGTTGGCGCCTTCAAGGTCACCGGTTAGTGGGTTGTGAGGCCTCCTTTGTGGGGGAGCTCACCGGAGAAGAAGGTGAGGCCTTTGTGGCGCTTGGGTGACCTTGTGTGGCCCCGACACCTCTCCAACATAGACGTAGCTCCTTGGGAGTGAACTACGAGAATCATATCTCAGTGTCCCCACTCCGGTTACTTCGTTCCCTTCCTTTACTCCTTGCTATTTACCGTTCTTGTGGTTGTTGTAAGTTATCTTGCATTTAGGTTGTTCATCTAGTTGGACATCTAGATAACTTTCTTTCTCATTGAGCCTAAAAGTGAGAAACAAATTAAAATTGGGTAGACGCCTATTCACCCCCCTCTAGTCATATCAAGTCGGTACTTTCAGACACTTCGTTGGAACCCCAAGAGCAAGGTGTGATGAGCACATCAGCAAGTTTCCCTCAGTAGAGACCGAGGTTATCGAACCTGAAGGAGGAAGGAAACGTCTCAAAGGTGTTGCTGGCAACATGGAGACCTACACAACACAAACTCAAGACTTTGCCCCAACGAATCAGTGAGGTTGTCAAGCTCACCGGTTTTCTATAACAAAGGATTAAACGTATGGTGTGGAAGGTAATGGTTTGCAGCAAGTAAACAAGTAACAGTGAAAGATGTATCAATGGTAAAGATTGGACCGGGGTCCATAGTTCACTAGAGGTGCTCTCCTTAGATAAACAACATGGCATGAAGGGTAAACAAATTGCAGCGGGGCAATTGAGAGGAACTGAGCAAGGCATAACAATGCAATTTCTAGCCAGAAAGATCCTATGAAGTTGATTGGGCAATACAACAATATACATTGACCGTCATCCAACTGCATCTATGACTAGAAGTCCACCTTCAGGTTATCATCCGAACCCCCTCCAGTATTAAGTTGCAAGCAACAGACAACTGCTTTAAGCAAAGTGTGTAAGGTAAACAGTCCACATGTTTCATGAACAAGAGACCGTTGTTTTCTCCCTAGTAGAAACATCACATCTACAACCGAAGAGATTATTATCACTTCCCTTGGAAACTAGAGGCATGAACCCACTATCGAGCATAAATACTCCCTCTTGGAGTCACTAGAAACTACTTGGCCAAGATAACCACTAGAAACAGAGAGCATGCAAGATCACAAACAACGCAGACATGATAGAATCCTAAAGATAAAACCATTAATCAAACCAACATAATAATCTCAATATCCATCGGATCCCCACAAACACAACATGCATGATTACAAATAGATTAGATCTTGATCATGAACGAAGCTCACAAGATCTATACATAAAAGCACAAAGGAGGAGATACAACCATCTAGCTACTACATGGACCATAGTCCAAGGTGGAACTACTCACGAATCATACATGAGAGAAGGCCTCCGGGACGATCTCCCCTCCGGCAGGGTGCCGGGAAGAACTTTAGATCCCCCCGATCTAGGGACGCTGGTGGCGGCAGCTACAGATGGTTTCGTGGATTTCTATCGGGTACTCAGGGTTTCTGCACCGAGAGCTTCTTATAGGAGAAGGGGGAGACCGAGGCGGTCGCCAGGGCGGCCAAACCCTAGCCAGGCGCGGGCTAGGACCCACCCATGCCTGGGGGGTCTGGCCCCTCTGGACGGCCCCTCGGGCTCTCCTCTGGACTTCTTGTTACCCATGGAAAGTAATTGACTTTGTACTTCGTCCCGTCCAATTTCGATAATATTTCTTTACTAACTTTTCTGAAACCAAAAACAGCAGAAAACAGGCATCTAGCACTGTTGCAACTTGTTAATAGGTTAGTACCAGAAAACATGTAAAAAGCACCTCAAAGTGTATACAAGTAAAGCAAAGTAGATACTAAACAAGCATGGAGCATCAAAAATTATAGATACGTTTCCAACATATCAGCGGCATGACTCACATTTTAGTCATTGTGGACAAGTTCACGAAATGGATAGAGGTAAAGAAATAAGAAAATATGACATGCCCACAGCAGTGAAATTCCTTAAAGATATAATTCTAAGATATGGATACCCACACAGTGTCATTACAGATAATGGCACAAATTTTGATGAGGGAGCCTTTGCTCGATTCTGCCGAGATAAGTGCATAAGGCTCGATGTTGCATCAGTAGAACATCCAACATCATATGGACAAGTGGAAAGGTCAAACGAACTTGTATTATCCGGAATAAAACCTCGGCTCATAGAGCCACTCGAAAGGTCGACGGGTTGTTGGATTGAGGAACTTCCAGCCGTGCTATGGATTTTAAGAACCACCCCAAATAGATCAACGGGATATACTCCATTATTTCTTGTATATGGGGCAGAAGCTGTGCTACCAGAAGACATAGTGCATGACTCGCCTAGAGTCACACAATACACAAGCGCCGAGGTAAATGAAGTATCTCGGCAAGACGATGTCGATTTATTAGAAGAAGCAAGAGAATTGGCATTATCCAGATCAGTCGTTTATCAACAAGGCCTCAGACTCTACCATATCAAGAAAGTAAACCCCCGAGTCTTTAAGGAGCGAGATCTGGTGCTTCGGCTCGTGCAACGCACAGTCGGCATGCATAAGATATCACCTCCATGGGAGGGCCCATTCATCGTGAGAAAATCACTTCATAATAATGCATATTATCTTATAGATGCTCAAGCACCAGAGAAGAATAAGGCGTACAAATCCGGAGACAAGTCAAAAATACCATGGAATGTAGCTTTACTTTGTCCATTCTACACTTAGAAGAAGTGTACTATATCCCGTATTTATCATATGTCGGCTTTGTATGTCAGAAATAGATCAATGAATGGAACCTCGACAACTCGAGCAGTGACTCGAGGACTGCCCCATGTTATTTATCCCTATGTGATGTATTTGATATAATGGAAATGAATCAATGAATGAGACCTCCGCAACTAGAGCAGTGACTCGGGGACTGCCCCATGTTATTTGTCCCTATGTTATATATTTGGTATGTTGGAAATGAATCAATGAATGAAACCTCGGCAACTCGAGCAGTGACTCGGGGACTGTCCCACGTTATTTATCCTTATGTTCGGTATGTCGGCTGGCTTATATGTTCAATCTTTAATTGAATTAGTAATATGTTGACACCAGAGGCCAAATCTCTGACTTGTTTTTGTCTAGAAAAGGACTTCACGATAAGCGAGATAAGAGCCAACGGAAAATTAAACACATGAAAAGCGACTAAGGAATGAACCATAATATTTTGTATGACTATTGTGGTATATTGACCCAAACGCTCATCTTCAAACATCACTTGTAATCTCTAAAAAACTCGAATAATCAGATCTATTTGTTTCGAACCTACAGATTAGAAATCGCAAATAGTGACGCACGCCAGATAATTAACTCGGAATAGTAACAACTTAATGGTAAGCATAACATATGAGAAACTCCAAAGTTATACAGACCACACAGTACCAAAAGGAGCAAATTGTATTAAAATCAACATACGCCCGACATACCCGGGACTTAGCAAATAGAAAGTTTTCCAGCTCAAGCATTGGTCGCAGCCAGATCATTGGCAGGAGGAGAAACAGTAACAGCAGGTACATGGGCTTCCAAAGTGGATATCTCGGTTACCACCGGAGGCACCTCAGCCTCCCTATAAGCAACAACTTCATGAGCGGGGGTCTTCGAGGTTACCTGAACCTCTGCGGAAGTTACCTCGGCTTCGACCGAAGCAATCATGATATCTTGAACATCGGTTGCTTTGTGCGGAGCTCCGCCCTAAGCTTGGGAAGCTTCAGTCCCCTTGGAGGAAGACCGAGCTTCAGCGCTTCTCTCCAACTCATCCCCTGATTTGTCCGAACTTCCAGAATCTTCATCAAAATCATCCTCGTCACTAGAGTCTCCTTCAGATTCATCGTCCTCAGTGGCCTCGACATTTTCGTCAACCTCATCTTGAAGGAAGCTCGGCCCTTCATGCCATTGATGCACATCGGCATACTCCACGAGTTGATAAGCACGGGCTTGCCGGTGGGCGATATGGTCCGGATCAATGATCCAAGGGGATCCACTGCGCAAATTCATCAAGATCTCAAGAGAGATGTTCTCGTACCATGACAAAACAACTGTGAGCGCTATATTAGCCCCGGCTCGCCCTGCGGATTTCGTCCAAAGATTCAGTTGGGTTTGGCAGCCCATCAGTTTATCAGCAAGAACCTCGACCTTGGTGATATCTGACTCATTTGGCCAGAGTACATGGAATACTCGAATGGAATCATCCACTAGATCCTTTCCCATAACCTTCATAGGCCTAATAGCAGCAGCAATAGCAATTAAGAAATCTTCCATGGAATACTCCTGATCCAGCTTATTGGGGACACCCTGACGAGCACGGGCATCAATCACAACTTTAATGCTCACAGGACTCTGGAAAATAACCTATAATACAGTATAACGTAAGTCAATACGAGTAGTCAATGATAATTCGGCTACTCGCCACAAGGGGAAAAGAGAACTTACAATGGATGTATCATAGTATTTTCTGAAGATCGCCAGCCTAGTGAACTCTTTTCTTTTCAAACCGAGCAATGTCGTTAGTCACGGACTTGTTCGATGACTCATTGGCGTCGAGAAGCTCCTTATTTTTCTGAAGCTGGAGAGTTAGCCGACCCTTCTCCTTAGAGAATTCTTGGTCGATCTTCTCCAACTCGGATTTATGTGCCAGTTTGAAGGAGTCAACCTCGGCATGAAGCCGAGCTATCTCATCGTCTTTCTCCTTCAGCTGAGCCGAATGAGTACCGGCTTGTTCTAAAAAATGCAGCATCATATCAGGCATGGGTATGCACTCTTGATTTGGCGCTGTAGAGCTTTGTAATTCGGCTGAGCCGAGGGAAGGGTAATATAAGATACCCAGCAAAAATTCAGAAGAGGAAGGAAACAAGTAAAAGAGGGTGGCCAACTCACCTTCGAGACTGGAGATTTTCTTCTTTAGCACAGCGTTCTGAGTATCAACGTTGGCTAAATAAAGACGAATCAGAGGTCGGTTGAGAACCAGAAACTTGAACGAAAATTTTAGCATACGCGGCGAATAACTTACCTGTTTTCTTCAGAATAGGAACCATCTTATCATACTTGACCTGTAGCTTCCTATGAGAAAAGAGCAACTTCTGGAATTCGGCGGTGCGCCGGTTATGAGCGACCTGAAATAATAGAGCATTATATAGAAGAAAATACTCAAAGATAAACCTAAAAGATCCGAATTAAGCAAAATTTCACTTGGATCTAGGTGGCTGGATATTTGAAGCCAAACCTAAAAGATCCGAACCAGGTATAGCTTGACTCGGATCTAGGTGGTTGGATATTCAAAGCTAAACTTAAAAGATCCGAATCAAATATAATTTGACTCGGATCTAGGTGGCTAGATATTTGAAGCCAAACCTACAAGATCCAAATCAAGTAAAGCTTAATTCAGATCTAGGTGGCTGGATATTTAAATCTAAACTTAAAAAGATCTGAATCAAGTAAAACTTTATTCGAATCTAAGTGGAGAGATTTTTGAAGCGAAACACCAAAATTCCAAATCAGGTCAAACTTGATTTGGACCTAGACAGCTTGCTACATGCCTAAGTAACTATGCTTTAACAATAAAAACTTCCGGCCGAATGACAAAGTCATTCGGTCGAAAGCTCGGGGACTAGTGAGCATATAATGTAGTGCGTAGAAAATAAAGCATAGACTGAAGCACGTACCTAGTTCATTTTGTCACTCTCAAGAACAACTTTGGCAGCCAAATGCAGACGACTACTGATGTCGGATAACTGGAAAGGCTGATTACTCGGATTACCCTCGTCCTGGTCAGCCTTGTTCCAGTTATTGGCATATTCTACCAAAGATCCAAGACTCCCGCTACTCTCGGTGTGCGTTAGCACTTTGCCTTTGGCCTCCCGTGCTTGATGGGCAGCTACCTCGGCCGCCGGGCTCTTATGAAGCACAATTTGTGTTTCGGCAGCGGGCGAAGACCCATACTTAGAGACAGAGGCTCCCTTATGAAGCATGTCAGCAACACTCAGTTGAACGGAGCTCGGCTTAGCTTTCTAGGCTGACTTTTGTTTGACAGTTGTATCCTTCTTGGCCTTAACGGAAACCTCAGCAGTAGATCGGGACTGGGCGGGTTGAGCTGAACTTGGAGCACTGGTATGCAGACCTAAGGCGACAACACCTGGAGCAGGAGCCGGAGGAATAACAACCTCGGTAGGAGTTGCCTTAATGGGAGAACTGTTGGAGACATTGGTGGCAGATGCCAAATCATTCGATTGATCCAGCATAGCAACGTTGACACATTGATCAGATGCAACCTCAACCCCCTCTCGTCGAGGTGGACTGTTAGTCGGCATTGAAGGAGGGTCGTTGCGAGTAGGACTCGGGACTTGGACAATATCCTGCGCAGGTGGTGACGATGGACGAGTAACCTGAGAGGTCATGCTCGGGTAACTTAGATTGGCAGAAAGTGGAGCCCTGATGATATAAAAAAATAACAAAATCATATACAGAAAGAGAGAAACAAGAAATACTAATCTAGCCTGACTAAACTGACTTACGCGGAAACCCCGGGCTTGACTTTCCACTTCGGATGTTTCTAGGCGGACTTCTTGATTCGTTTCTTGGGAGCTGCCTCAGAGGGATTGCTCGAAGCAGCATGTTTCTTCGACGAAGGAGGAGCTTCGGTGGAAAGGGGCTCGGCCTCGTGCACCTGGCCAGCCGGATTAGCTGGAGAAAAAGGAGTCGGATATGCATAAGAGATAGGCACCACATCAACTACCTCGAGAACTTGAACATCGTCCGAGTCACCTTCGTCGACACATATGGAAGCTTTTCCTTGGGTACGGGTGGGAGCATATTCGGGATTGGGGATAAACTCCTCTGAGTCTGGTTCCCCATTATCCAGAGTCTCACGATTCCCGCTCCAAGGAAGATCAAGCACATCGGCGTCCTACAAAGTTTGTTCAGCAAATTTCTACAAAAGAGGGCAAACATAAGCAAACTAAGCAATCAACAAGGTGAAGGAAAATAACTCGAATGAAACGGCTTAGATACGAATTACCCGAGGAGGAGGATTATCACGGGAAAAGGGCTTCATACCCCACGCGCAATCCTCAGCCATATCGGTCTTGAAGATAGCCCGGACACGCTTCCGAATCTAGTCATCTTCAAGTTCGACGGTGGAGACTCGGTTGGGGTCGAGAGGACCACTCATGTAGCAAAGCTTATGAGATCGCTGCTGGAAGGGGCAAATTCGGCTGCTGATAAAGGCGGCCATCAATTCTTCACCACGAAGCCCCGCCCGAATCAACTCTTTGAGTCGGAGCTCAAATGCCTCGGCAAGAGCATCAATATTCTTTGGATTATAATTCCAATTAGTTTGGAAGGAATGCCAACTGAAAAGGCTAGAAGTCGGATCTTGTCTTCCATGCCGGTATTCTTCACGTAGAAGAACGACTTGTGCCATTTCTTGCAAGATTCTAAACCGGTGACTCGAGGAAACAGAGGGTTCTTCCGGGGTGTGATGGAAGCATCCCCACACTGAGTCAAAGATTTCTCGGAACGATGTAGAGATTTATCCGGCATGATGTTGGCTCGGATTTGGAAAAACTTCGACCAAACTACTACAGAAGTCCAGAGGCCGAAGTATCCCTCTGAGGCCAAAATAAAAGCCGAAGGAGAGGCAATGGCGTTAGCCGGCTATGAGGATGGAGGCCGAAGAATCCCAGAAAACCCTTGGAGAAATCACTAAGAGGAAGGCTGAATCCTCTCGTGAAATGGGACATAAATACTACATACTCGTCGGCCTCAAGTATGGGGGTAGCCTCTTTGTCGGGTAAGCGACACCTTACCTCGGTGGGAATTCAGCGGGTTTTACGGAGCCACTCGATTTTGCGGTGAGTGACCATAGACCCTTACCAGGAACCATGCTCTGGGCCTGTGGCAAGATCTTCTTCTCCGACGAGGGCGTCGCTGTGCGAGCTCGGCATAGGCTCGTCAGAAGAGCCCACAGAGGAAGATGCACTGGCGGCAGGAAGCGGTCTTGAAGTCCAAGGCCCCTTCGCAACGACGGTGAGCGCTGTGGCGGCGGAGCAAAGGAATCGCAGCAGAGGCCTAATGCGGAGAAAAAGCACGGCGAGAGGAGACCAAATAGCGGCTGCGTGGTCGCGTGAGCCAGAGCACTGCGGTGGCGTGAGGAGGAAGAAGGACAAGAAGAAGATGGGAATGGGGAAAGTGAATGAACTCTTTCCCCACTACCCCCATTTATAACCACGCACAGTGAGTGATCATGGGATCGCAGGTGCGCCGCGGTTACCGCGCAAGCGCGTGTATCATGAGTTGGCGACTGGTGATTGGAGCCACAGGAGAGGTCACACGACGCAGGAGGAGATCCGGCCGCCATGACCGTTGTGGCGACCGAAGAGTCACTGCGTCGATATGACCGCCCGCAATAATCACTGTAGCAATGTCAGTGAATACTATAGCGGTACAAAAATAAGGCGAATGATTGAGACACGTAGGATGAATCTTATTAGAGAAGATAAGGAAATGGTTTGGATAGGAATAGGTGACTCGGGAAATGAGTTATACCTTGGAATTAGAAAACGAGTCAAGAAAAAATAGATCGAGTGAAGAACCGACTAAATAATGAGTTGGCAACATGAACGTGTAGGGTTTCGTAGCATGGAAAACAAAAAATTTCTATCGCATACAAACAAACAAGCCAAGATCTATCTACTAGATTGCAGCAACGAGTCGATGGAATAACTTACCCTCGAAGATTCCAAAGTGTTTAACGAGAGCGGATTCTCGTGGGTGATGTAGTCGTACTCTTCCCGATCTCAAGATCGCGTAGACGATCCTTCCGGCGCTGCGTTCCGGTAGCGCTCCCGCAGTCGGTCACACGTTCGGTACTCGACGAAGACCTTCCTCTCCCTTGTTCCAGCAGGCAGCGGAGGTTGTAGCACTCTCCTCGAGATTCCGGCAGCACAACGGCGTGGTACCGGAAGTAGAGGGGAGATCCCGCAGGGCTTTGCCTTAAGCCGGAGCGAGTATGGTGGAGCATGAGAGAGCTCCTCGGCGATCTAGGGTTTAGACACACCAAGGAGGAGGGGCTAGAGCCGGCGGCTAGGGTTCCGGGGACACCCGAGTCGGCGGATAGGGCAAAACCCTAGGTGGTGGCGGCGGCTATGGAGGGCTGCAGCTTCTAGGGTTTGAGGTGAGGGCTTGTGTGTGTAGAGGAGGGAGCCCTGCCCCTCCTTATATAGGTAGAGGGGCCGGCGCGCCAAGGGGAGGGAGGGGAGTCCCTCCCCAACTCGGCTTGGAGGTAGGCCGCCGGTTGGAGGAGGGATTCCCTCCCCAACTCGGTTTCCCTCCTTCCTCCTCTTTCCACTTTCCAAAACTTGTCGTTTGACTTTCAAACTAGCCGTTTGACTTTTTCAATTTAGGATTTGATTAAACCCTTTATTTTGGACAGAGAATACACTTAGTACATGATGCAATCATTCCAACTTGCAATGACACATTCATGTACCCCTTCCCCTCCGGAGTGCCGGACATTCTGGAACCTTCTAGAACATTCCTGATGAAAACACCGGAATCATTCCCGAACTCCGAAACGGGACTTTCCTTATATGAATCTTATTCTCCGGACCATTCCGTATCACCTCGTGATATCCCGGATCCCATCCGAGACTCCGAACAACATTCGGTCTCTTTCTCATACTACCATAACTACTCAAACAACGTCGAATCCTTAAGTGTGTCTCCCTACGGTTCGTGAATTATGCGGACATGATCGAGACACTTCTCCGAACAATAACCAATAGAGGAATCTGGAAATTCATATGGCTCCCACATATTTCTACGATTACTTTGCGATCGAATGAACCATTTACATACGATACCAATTTCCCTTTGTCTCATGATAGTTTACTTATCCGAGGTTATGATCGTCGGTATCTCTGCATACCTAGTTCAACCTCGTTACCGATAAGTACTCTTTTCTCGTTCCCGTGATATTTGATCCCTTGTGATCCAGTCACATGCTTGCAAGCTAATTGGATGACATTCCACCGAGAGGGCCCAGAGTATATCTATCCGTCATATGGATGGACAAATCCCACTCTTGATCCATGTGTCTCAACCAATACTTTCCGAACACTCAATTCCACCTTTATAGCCACCCAATTACGGTGTGGTGTTTGATGTCATCAAAGCATCCATCCGGTAAAGGTGATATGCATGATCTCATGGTCGAAGGAATTAGGTTACTATGTATCAGAAAGCATATAGCAATTGAACTATTGTAATGACTTGATCTTTATGCTACGCTTATCTATAGGAGTATGTCCATCATATCATTCTCCTAACGATATGATCTTGTTGTTGATAACATCCCAATGTTCATGATAGGGAAACCACAATCATATATCAACCAACAAGCTAGTGTTGTATAGAGGCTATACTAGGGACTTCAAATTAAGTTTACAAATCACACAAGTATCAATGTTTCCTTGTTAATACTATTATAGCATGAATGTAAACATTTATCATAAACACAAAGATATAATAATAACTTCATTTATTATTGCCTCTAGGGCATATCACCAACAGAACGTGGTATCTAGAATCTGATGTGATATAGCTGAGTGACATCGACAAGACCACACCAGCTTCGGGGACTAATGTTGGGGGGATGACCCCAGGTAGGGTCAAGATAAGTAAAAAGGGAAAAACCCTCATGGAATTAGACCAGATCAAATAATGATCCGGCCGAGTCATATAGAGGTCGGCCGAATAAGGTCCGACTTATTCCGAGTCAGGTTGCTAAAACCCGATTCGGCCGACATATGTATTATGTCGGCCTACAACTATTACACATCATACAGGCAGGTTAAGGTTAGGTTGAGTCATCCGGGGCGAGTCCGAGTCATGGGAAGCTTGCTCGAGAAGGAGAAGGCAAACCCCAAAGTCAACACCGTGAACTGTCTCTCCTCAGGAATTTTCACAATGCCAAGTGCAACAAGCAAGAGACAGAGTGGCAGAGGAGCAGAAGAAGGTCACAGAGGTGACAGTCGATAAGCCCGAGGCTCACATGTGGTGGACTCTATGTATTTGCCGTCGATAGAAGGGGGACACAGAAAGAAGCCTTCCAATTTACTATTTTGGGACAAGCATATTCCACGAATATGCTTGTCCATGTTAGCCCTAGAAGGAACCAGGCCACTCCTTTATAAGGAGGGGCAGGGCTTCCTGAGGAGGGGATCGGTTCATTTTTACTTAGCACTAGAAGTAGCTTCTTCTTCCTCTCACTCAAACATCTCGAGGAGCAAGTGTAGCTCCATTGGTGTTGAATAAAGATTGAGTTTTAGAGTTCTGGGTGTAGAAATCACTAAATATTCCCTCCCTGGATCCCACTAGCATCCATTGTCCCCCAACTTAAGCCTACCCATGGCATCTGCCGTGCCACCACCACGACACTGCAGTTGACAAAGCCTCACCCCAATAATGTTTAGGCAACTTTGCACTCGATAGCAAGCATCTAACTCTCTCAACAATTGTCATGTTCATCCTCTTAGCAAGACCATTCAGCTATGGTGTCTTTGGAGGAGTAAATTGTTGCCTAATTCCCTGCTCCTTGCAATAGGCATCAAATGGGCCAATATATACTCTCCCCCATTATCAGTGCGAATGCACTTGATCTTCTTCTCAGTTTCTCTCTCAACTGAGACTTGGAATTGCTTGAATACACTTAGTACTTGATGTTTGTTCTTCAAAACATAGACCCAAACCTTCCTAGAAAAGTCATCAATAAATGTGACAAAGTACATTGCTCAACCCATAGACCTCACCGACATTTTGCAAACATCGGAATGTATCAAGTCCAGCACCTCGTGCTTCTTATGAGGAGGTTGACTCTTGAACGCAACTCTGTGTTGCTTCCTGATAGCTGTGAGATTCGACACATTTTTGTTGGTTTCTATCGATGCTTTTGTTTGGATTTGATGGTTTTATAGCTTTACCTAATGCTAATACTTCAGTAGAAAAAAAAAACTTGGTTTTTAATGTGTGTTTCCGGTTCTGAATATCAACAGAGGGTTTTAATAGCAGAAACACAATATTCAGACAAAAACAAGAAAGTCTCATTTTGGAAGCAAGCAAGGGGAGCATACAGTAGCCTTAACGAGCAAATATACGGTGGGAATATTTTTTCGGCAGTATAGTTCCCGCCGTATAGTTGCCATATGCTTCGTCTTGTTAAAAGGGACAACTTTCATGAAGAGGCCGAGGACGACAAGAGAACACACGAGCCGCCATCCCATCCAGAAGGGTGAAAGAAGAGATCCGGAGAAGAAAGGGAAGATGTTCTTTATCTTGCTCCACGATCTTCGATCTCCTAGCCACCACACCGCCATATACATTACTTGTACTTGAGAGAGAGAGAGAGAGAGAGAGAGAGATCTCCACCTTGCAAGCTTAGTGTAACATCCCTAAAATCATGTTTCAAACTCATTCATATCATCCATGCATCCATGATCATTTAGGGTTTCATTTCAAAATCATTTAAAAAACAAGAGCATATATTGCCCATTATTTTATGTATGAACACTCTAGCCTTTGGGCTACTTGCTATTGAGTAAAGTGCAAATATTCATTCGGTAGTGTTTTGTATTCAAACTTAAGTGATTTCAAAAGCTTGAATAAAGTTTCCAAACAAAGTATGAAGTAAAACCAAAAGATATGCAAATTATTATATCCCATAATGGCTTGGTTTTATTTTGATTTTTCAAATGACCCAAGTAGGTTTGAGTGAACAGTTGTGTTTGACACTTATTTGAGCACAAGATTTATAGTACAGAAGACCAGAGAAGTTTTGAATTCAAACAGATTTGAATTGGAGTTTTGAAATCAGTTTATAAAAGCAAACAGAAAAAGAAAAAGTTTAAAAGAGAAAAAAATAAGCAATCAGACGAATCTGGCCCAACCAGCCCAACTAGCCCAGCAACCCCACCCCCCACAAACCGTTTTTCTTTACTCGCGAACAAACCCATCGAGTGACTGACGCCAAGACCCCACCCCCTCTCTGTTTCTCTCGCTGACAGCCATGACCCACACGGCGTCATCGTCTCCACCCTGGCGATGCGTTCTTCCCCAATTCATGCCGTGCGTTTATTGGTTTGATTCACGTCGTCAATTCCCGTTCAATGCTGGAGTAATTCACGCCCCCATCTCGCCTACTTAAACCCCCTCTGCCCCCTCTCCATTTTCCCCCAGACTTCAAGCACAGAGCGCCCCCAGGCTGCCCACAATCGCTCTTGCACCTCCGCAGACAGAGCTCACTCCGGCGACCAATCCCGGTGAGCCCCGTGCGCCCCTTCCCCTCTAATTCATGAAGACATCCTTGAAACTCCCTTGCGCTTCTTCTGACACCATTGGTTCATCCTATACTGCCCCAGGTCGTCGTCTTCATCAAGCACTGCAAGCTCCCGACGACGTCTTCAACTACGGCGATTAAATTCGGTGAGATCCGTGTTCCCCTTCGCCTCTGATTCACACGAGTGTGTTCGCCGTAGCCTTGCGCACCCCCTGATGCCTTTGGTTCGTGCTAGGGTGACCAGGAGCCTCTCCAACGTCGCCGTCCACCCGAGCCCGACGCTGTCAGCAACTCCGACGAGCCCGTGCAGCCGTGTCCGTGCGCCCCTTGTCAAGCCGTCGCCATGTTGAGCTTCAGTACACCGTCGCGAATCTGGTAAGCACCTCCCATGACCCCAGAGCCCCCTGTAGCCACCGCGCCGCCGTAGACAGAGCCGTCGCCGCTTGTCGCCGCCGCCAGCGCCGCCACTTGATGGTCGAGTGCTGAGCGCCGTTAGATCTAGATCTAGTGGTCACGATAGAACCTACACGAAGCGGCATGATTCAATCAGAGCCGCGCGATTAAGTTAGATCCAGTGGCTCAGAAGCGTGATCCGACGCGAAGCGGTACCAGCCAATGGGATAGCGCCGCGTGGCACAGAGTTCGTTTTAAAATTTTGAATTAGATCTATTAGTTGTTTGATTTTGTTTTAGCCATAACTTTTGATTCCCACGTTCAAATTTGACAAATTTTATATCAATGGAATCAAGAGAGCAAGCCCTTTACAAATATGCAATGTGTTTAATGTTTTGTTTCTGTTAAAATGGTTTTATTTATAGAAACATGTGTAGGCCTATTTTGTGTATATAAATTATTTGAGAAAGTTTTTAGTGTTTAAATAAATGTTGTTTGGCAAGTTTTGAACTTGTTTATGAACCAGTACTGTGAACTTGTCTTGTTGTGTTTAGAAAATCATCACATATCATATTGCATGCATCCATATATTTTTGCTTGTATTTATTTTGTATGTGATTTGTTGCTATGATTTTATGTGCAGATTTTGGTGCCAATAGTGATTTTGATTGTGAGGAGTGTAAGTGGTGCTTCATGATATTTTTATCCCTATGTTTTCTACTATGCATTAGAAATATTTTTCTAGTCTTGCATGGTTATATTTTGTTTATATGCTATGCTTGGGAAATCCTAGTAGTGGCAGAATTGCTAGAAATTTCTAAGTTAAGATGCTTATCTATGTCATGCTTAGCCTAGCTAGTAGTAACCAAGGGTGGTGAATTATTCATGCTATGGAAAAATATTTCTAATTTTTTGGACTTGTGTTTTTGCTAATAAAATAACTAAGTGAATGAAACACCTGGGTGGAATGGAAGGAATGGTTTATGTTGAGTGGTTACACAAGGCCCATTTCTATGGTTTACCTTGTGTATCTCACTTGTGGAAAGCCACCCAGGAACAAAGGGATTTGAGAGGCCAAATGTTAAGAAGCTTCTAGTGCAGCCACTTGGCAATATGGGCTCTGCCTGGATCACATAAGTTGCAATAACTTAGCCATTTGGACAGTTGGTGGTAGTGGGATGATAGGTTGGAACGCGTCCATTTGGTCTAAGGGAAGGCTTCTGAAAGGTCCTGTCTTGGTGAAAATCAAGTCTTGTGGGGAAAGTGCACAACCACTGCAGATGGAAGAATCTAAGTACTTAGCCATGTCCCTGGTATTGGACAACTTGAGCATCAAGACATGGAAGCTATCAAGAATCTCCTCATCCCAATTTCTAAGTAAAACTTGTGGGTGAACAAGGGTGAAGGACCCCAATGTTTATTGGTGGTTCCTTGGGAGAAGTTTTGACAAAGAAAAACTTAGTGATTTCAACTAATAGGCAAAACCTATTTTGAGCAAAGCAAGCCTAAGCTACACTTATCCAAATTTGCATATAGTACTTAGTCCACCAAATATTATACTAAGGTATCACTTGCCAATACTATTCCAATGTATTGACCCACTGTGGCTGTAACTTGTGATACCTTAGTAAATTTTAAGTGGACTATATTACTATATGCATTTTGGCTAAGTGTAGCTTGGCTTGCTTTGCTCAAAATAGGTTTTTCCTATTATTTGAAATCACTAAGCTTTTCTTTGTCAAAAACTTTCCCAAGAAACCATCAATAGACATTGAGGTCCTTCACCCTTGTTCACCCACAAGTTTTACTTAGAAGTTGGAGTGATGAGATTCTTGATAGCTTCCATGTCTTGATGCTCAAGTTGTCCATTACCATGGACTTGGCTAAGTACTTAGATTTTCCATCTACAGAGGTTGTGCACTTTCCCCACTAGACTTGGTTTCCCAAGACAGGACCTTTCAGAAGCCTTTCCTTAGACCAAATGGACACGCTCCAACCTATAATTCCCACTACCACCAACTGTCCAAATGGCTAGGTTCTAGCAACTTATGTGATCCAGGCAGAGCCCATATTGCCAAGTGGCTGCACTATAAGCTTCTCAACACTTGGCCTCCAAAATCCCTTTGTGCCTGGGTGGCATACCACAAGTGAGATACACAAGGTAAACCATGTCCATGGGCCTTGTGTAACCACTCAACCAAAAACCACCATTCAAGTCCCATTCCACCCAGGAGGTTCATTGACTTAGTTGTTTTATTAAGAAAAACATAAGTCCAAAGACTTAGAAATATTTTCATCATAGCATGTAGATACTTTACCAACCCTTGTTTTCTACTAGCTAGGCTAAGCATGGCATAGTAACTTAACTTAGGAAATTTCCTAGCAAATCTACAATTCTACAACTACTTAGGATTTCCCAACATAGCATTTGGCAAAATAACAACATGCAATACTTAGCAAAATATTTCTAATGCTTGTACAAAATATAGGGATGGAAATATTCATGAAGTACCACTTGCCTTGGTAATGGGGAGAGTAGCACTCTTCACAATCACAATCACTAGCACCAAAATCTACACAAAGATTATAACCACAATCACATACAATTCATATACAAACAAAAATATGTATGTATGCATGCAAGAATGCTAAGTGATGATTTTTGAAATTCCACCAAGCAAGTGCATGATACTGAAACATAAATAAGTCAAAAACTTGCTAATCCAAACTTATTTAGTACTAAAACAATTACTAAACAAATTCTACACTCAAACTAGTCCTAAACAAGTTTCTGCATAAAAAGTCATTTTAACAGAAACTTTTTACTAAACACATTGCATAAACAGAAAGAGCTTGTCTCCCTGATTCCAACGACATAAAATTTGCAAAAATCTAACGTGGAAATCAAAAGTTATAGCCATTTCAAAATTGGATCTAAATTTGTTTTCAAATTCTATTTTAATTCAAACCCTAGCCACGCGTCTTAATCCTATTGGCTGATACCGTTTCGTTCAGGATCACCCTCCCGCGCCGTTGGATCTATTTAAAACTCACGGCTCAGATCTACCCATAACGCTTCGCTAAATGATCTAATTCTATGCGTTGGATCCAGATCTGACGGCTCTAGATCAAGAGACCAAAACGGGGCGGCGCTGGCGGCGACGAGTTCTGTCCGCGGCGGCGCGGCGCTACAGGTCGTCCGGAGGGGCAGGAGGATGCTTACCAGGTTCGCAGCATCGAGGAGAAGCTCAACCTAGCAGTGGCTTGACAAGGGGCGCACGATCACGGTCTCTGGGCTAGTCGGAGTTGCGGCGGCGTCTGTTGCTTGCTGTCGAGGTTGTTGCCGAGGTTTGGCGTCGCCCTAGCGCGAACCAGAGGGGTCAGGAGATGCGCAAGTGACTGGCGAATCAACTGGTATCAAAGGGAAGGCGAGGGGCGCACGGAATTTACCGCTATTGCTCGCCGGAGTCGAGCGACGGCGCAGGTGGTTGCGGTCGTGAATGGGATCGACGACCTGGGTCACGAGCAGGCAAAAGAAAGGTATCAGGAGGTGCGCAAGATCATGCTGGGCACGATTGTTTGAACCAGAGAGAGGGGGGTGGTCGAGGCTCACCGGAATTAGTCGCCGGAGTCGTTGGTACTGCGGGGTTTCGAGGGCAAATGCGCGCAGCCTGGTGGCAGAGTGAGCGAGGAGAGTGGGGGGAAATGACCGCGGCGGGGTGTGGTTTAAATAGGCTCAAGCGCGACAAGAAACGCTTGCGGCATCAAGGAAAATTACGCCGCGCCATTACCGACATCGACAGCAGCGGCGACGTGGTCTGCGGGCGGGTTTTGGGGAAGAAGGTGTGACATGGAGAGGGCCACCAGTCAGCGAGTGCTACGGAGAGGGGGTGGGGTCCGAGTGTCAGCGCCGGTGTGGGTGCGTCTGTGCGTGCGAGCGAGCGAGAAAGTGGCCGGGTGGGCTAGTTGGGCCGTGTCTGCTGCTGGGCTAGATTAGGGCGCCTCGCCTTTTTCTTTTCTTTTACCCTTTTCTTTTTCTGTTTTGATTTTCAGAAATGATTTTCAAATGAATTCAAACTCCTTTTGAATTCAAATCTTTCTGGGGTTTTTGCAGTGTGCAATAGTCTCAAATATAGTCCTAAACCCACGTGGCTACTTTGCAAAGGCTTGGTCACTCTTGGAGAAACAAAATATCAGGAGCTTGGCACAAGATTTGCAAATGTTTGAAAAAATGGTTTTTGAACCATTTCCATTTTGTAAAACTTGGTTCAAATTTCCACACTCAAACCATTCAACAAAGGAGACAAGCAATCTAGGTTAAAAACATTCAAACTCTCAAATGGGGATGGCCATTTGATTTTAGCTTGCTTACATAAAATGATAGCACTATGTGCTTTGTTTTTCTGAAATGAGTTTTTGAAATTGACCTCAATTCTATATGCATGCATGAATGATATGCAAACTTTGAAATCATGATTTTTGGGATGTTACAAATCTAACCCCCTTAAGGTGAATCTCGCCCTCGAGATTCGGATTGGCTAGCAAATAGGTGGGGGTGGTTTTTCCGAAGATCATCTTCTCTTTCCCATGTTGCTTCCTCTTCGGTATGATGATTCCACTGTACCTTGCAGAACTTGATAGTCTTTGTCCTTGTGACTCTTTCTGCAGTCTAAAGAATCTTGATAGGTTTATCCTCATATGTGAGGTCACTTTCTAGTTGAACGTCCTCCAAAGGTATAGTATCCTTCAAAGAAGTTTCTTCCATTTCTGGGTGACATTTCTTAAGCTAACTCACATGAAACTCATTATGGACAGCTGATAGAGATTCTGGTAGTTCTATTTCATAGGCAACTTCTCCTTTGCGACATAAAAAATTGAATGGCGTAACATATCTTGGTGCCAACTTTCCTTTGACTCCGAATCTTTTCACTCCAGGAAGTGGTGATACTCTAAGATAGGCTCTATCACCAACTTCGTAGGTAACTTCCCTACGCTTAGGATCTGCGTAGCTTTTCTGTCGGGACTGTGCTATCTTCAACCTGTCCTTACCAATTTTACCTTCTCTTCGGCTTCTTTGATAAGATCTGGCCCGAATAAACTTCTTTCTCCCACACCATTCCATAACAATGGGGTGGTACATTTTCATCCGTAGAGAAACTCAAACGGTGCCATCTCAATGCTGGCTTGATAACTGTTGTTATAAGAAAATTCTGCGTAAGGCAGACTTTCATCCCAACTGGCTCCATAGTCTAGGGCACATGCCCTCAACATGTCTTCTAGAATTTGATTAGTCCTTTCTGTTTGTCCATCGGTTTGAGGATGAAAGTTAGTACTGAATTCCAACCTCGTTCCCAATGACTCATGTAGCTGTCTCTAAAAATGGGAAGTGAATTGAGTTCCCCTATCAGATACAATACTCTTGGGCACACCATGAAGACATACAATTCTACTCATGTAGATTTTGGCTAACTTGGCACTTGTATAAGTTGTCTTCACGGGTATGAAATGAGCCACTTTAGTTAGGCGATCCACTACTACCCATATGGAATCATATCCAGATCTGGTCCTTGGTAATCCGGTAATGAAATCCATACCAATCTTGTCCCACTTCCAATCAGGAATAGGTAGTGGTTGAAGCAAACCTGCTAGTTTCTGATGCTCCGCTTTTACTCTGCTACACACATCACACAAAGCAATATGTTCGGTGATGTCCCTCTTGAGATTGTTCCACCAAAATCTTTATTTCATGTCCATGTACATTTTGGTGTTACCCGGGTGAATAGAATACGGAGAGTTGTGTGCTTCCTGCAAAATCAGTTTCCGTAACTCCGGATCTTGTGGAACACAGATACGTTTCCCATGCCATAAAGTACCCTGTTCGTCTTCATGGAAAATTTTTAGCTTTACCTTGGCCAATCTTTTCCTTAATCTCTTCAATTTCCTTATCGGTCTTCTGAGTTTCTCGGATCTTGTCCAACAAAGTGGGTTGAACATCTAAAGACATAAGATGTCCTTCAGGCACAATCTCCAATCTGAGTTTTCTGAATTGAGTACACAAATCATCCGGCAATTCTCCTTTGGTAAGGCCATTCACAAATACCTTACGACTTAGAGCATCTGCTACAACATTTGCTTTACCGGGGTGGTATTGCAAACTTAAGTCATAGTCCTTGATAAGCTCTAACCATCTTCTTTGTCTCATATTGATTTCCTTTTGGGTGAAGATATACTTCAAACTCTTGTGATCGGTAAACACTTCACATCGCTTTCCCAAAAGGTAATGCCTCCATGTTTTGAGTGCATGGACGACAGAGGCTAACTCCAAATCATGAGTAGGATAGTTCACCTCATGAGTTTTGAGTTGTCTCGAGGCATAAGCCACAACCTTACCGTCTTGCATAAGTACGGCACCTAAACCTTGATGAGACGCATCACAATATACTTGGAAATCCTTTTCCAAATCTGGCAGACATAGAACTGGTGCTGTCACAAGTCTCTTCTTCAACTCCCGAAAGCTGATTTCACAACCTTCAGACCAAGCAAACTTCTTGTCTTTCTTTAACAATTCAGTCATGGGCTTAGCTACCTTAGAGAAATTCTCGATGAACCTTCTGTAGTAACCTGCTAAGCCAAGGAAACTGCGAACTTATTTTACGTTCTTGGGAGATTCCCATTCATTCACAGCTGAAACTTTATCAGGATCAACTGCTACACCATCCTTTGTCATAACATGACCAAGAAAACCAACTTCCTCTAACCAGAATTCACACTTGCTGAATTTGGCATATATTTTATGCTCTCGTAACTTCTCAAGTATCAAACGCAAGTGTCCTTCATGTTCTTACTTGCTCTTGGAGTAGACTAAGATGTCATCGATGAAAACGACAACAAACTTGTCAAGAAATTCCATGAACACCTTGTTCATCATATTCATAAAGTATGCTGGAGCATTGGTCAAGCCAAAAGGCATCACAGTATACTCATACAACCCATACCTTGTGGTGAATGCTGTTTTAGGTATGTCTTGCTCTCTTATCTTGAGTTGCAAATAGCCTGATCTTAGATCAATCTTTGAGAACACACACGCTCCTTCAAGCTGATCAAATAAGTCATTGATTCTAGGCAAAGGATATTTGTTCTTGATAGTTACCTCGTTGAGTGAACGGTAATCTATGCATAACCTTTGACTTCTATCTTTCTTCTCCATAAACAAGACTGGGGCTCCCCAAGATGAGGAACTAGGTTGGATAAATCCCTTTTGCAATTGCTCTCCTAGTTGCTTCTTGAGTTCTTTCAGTTCATCAACTGACATTTTATATGGTCTCTTTGCTATTGGTCCAGAACCTGGTACCAAATCTATCAGAAACTCCACATCTCTATCTGGTGGCATTCCTGGCAATTCTTCCGGGAATACATCCGGATACTCACACACAATTGGTACACTGTCCATGCTAACCCCCTTAAGAGAATTAAGTTTACTTCCTTTGGATTCAAAGTTTGACTTGAATTTAATCCTTTTTCTTTTCGGGGTTGTGAGTGCAACAGTACGATTAGCACAATCTAGTACTCCTTCATACTTAGCCATCCAATCCATTCCCAATATTACGTCCAGTCCTTGGGAATCTAGGATTATCAGACTCACTGGAAACTTATGTTTTCCAAATTCTATTACTATATCCCGGCATCCAAGACTTGCTATCATTTCTCCACCCGGAGAGCTAACTTTTATTGGACAACCGATATTTTCAGATGGAAACCCATTTCTATCAACAAATGCTTTTGATATGAATGAATGCGATGCTCCAGTATCAAAAAGAACAAATGCTGGAATAGAATTGAGTCTGAACTTACCAGCAACAGCATCAGGCTCTTCATAGACCTCCTCCACATTAATGTGGTTCACCTGTCCTTTCTGGAAAGGATTGGGCTTGACAGGTCCTTCAACTTTCTTTTCGGGGCACTCATTTGCATTGTGTCCCATCTTCTTGCATTTGAAGCACTCAACCTGACTGATGTCTCTCTTAGTAGGCTGACTTCCACTCCCACTACCATTACCACTGTGGTGGCTCTTATGTCCACCCTTGTGGTTCTTGTACTTGTCATTGTCATGACTGCGATGATGCTTGTTGTCATGACGGTTGTGGTCATGGTGCTTGTTGAATTTCCCATGCTTGTGGAATCCTGAGCTTCCACTGTCATCATAGTGAGATCGTTTGTGAGACGATCCCGAGCTATGCTTGTCGGAGTGCTTTCTCTTTCTACTCTCGACTTGCTTCATTTTGTTCTCTAGTATAGCAGCCTTGTCACAGAGCGACTGATAAGTGGGAACATATGCCACAGCCAGCTACAGATTCAGCTCATCATTCAAGGCTTCTAGAAATTTTTCCTTTCTCTTGGCATCTGTGTCAACCTCATCTGGTGCATAACGCGCCAGATTGTTGAACTCTTCAATGTACTCAGCCACGCTGCGGTGGCGCTGCTTCAGATTGTGGAACTCTTTCTTTTTCAGGCTCATTATTCCTGATGAGATATGAGCAGTGCGAAAGCCATCCTCAAAGATAGCCCAAGTCACCTCATCTATAGGAGTGGTGATTTGGAAGTTGTCCCACCAAGTGGCGGCTGGCCCTTCCAGCAGATGTGCTGCGAATCTGACTTTTTCAGCATCCGTGCAGCCCACG
Source organism: Avena atlantica (assembly GCA_910589765.1). Classification (NCBI taxonomy): domain Eukaryota; kingdom Viridiplantae; phylum Streptophyta; class Magnoliopsida; order Poales; family Poaceae; genus Avena; species Avena atlantica. Next base: position 391,190,590 of record OU342735.1, on the reverse strand, counting down.
GTTACTAAGTCCTTGTTTACAGAACGTAGCCAATCATTGGCCACCATGGGATCAGTTGTCCCCGAGAACTTAGCTGGCCTCAATCGCAGAAATCTGGTGAGCATATCAAAGCCCGGAGGGTTGTTGTTGTTATTGTTGTTATTGTTGTTGTTATTGGGGTTGTTGTTGTTTTTGTTGTTTTGGTTCTGAATGAATGTTGTCATCATCTACATGAGCTGTGTTTGAGCATTCATCATTTTCTGCATTTCCGGAGTGATGTTGTTGTTGTTGGGGTTGGGGTTTGCGCGACGGGGAGGCATCTGTGGTTTGTTCAAGTAGAGATAAGAATGAGATACCCATAGATGTTTTCATGCACATTACATCACATAAGCAAACACAAGCATGCAACAGAAGATAAAAGTTCAACAACAAGGTAACAAGTTCACAAAGTAAAACACACAAGTGGCAAGCCATCCACATGTCGGGTGGTCCAATAACAAGTTCACAAATAACAAGTATGGTAATAAAAGATAAACGAGTAGTCAAGTCTACTCATCAGCATCAATCTCCTCCTCGATAAAGGTAAGACCTGCGTTCTCCATCGCGGTCTTGTTCTCCTCAATAGTAGTGGCTAAGGACTCAATCTTGGCCTTGAGAGCCCTCTTCTAGGAACGAAGCCTCTCAATCACCATCTGCTGCTGCTCTAGCTCGAAGTGCTTGGACTTGAGTTCTTCAGTCATGTCCCGGATCTTCTTGTTCCTATCCTGGACACGTTTCTCCTGACTCTTGAACTTCCGGTCCTGGGTCTCGAACTTTGCCTCCATTTCCTTGACTATCTCGTCCTGCTGCGCGAAGAGCTTGTCCTTCTCGCGAAGCTGCACCTAGAGCTCGTCATTACTGAGCATGACATTGGTCCAGTCCGTGTCCACGTGCCTAATGAGAGACTCTAAGTCCTGGAGATACAGACGTATCGGCTCTGCTGCGTCCCTCGAGTCGTCCTCGAAGTCGATGGACTCTCCATCCTCATCACGTCTTCCGAAGACGTGGAAGTGGGTGCCTCTAAACTGTCGGGAGTGCCGGCCTAGCATACGTCCTATCAGGTCCTGCATAACTACCTCCATGCATCTCTCCCTGTCATCGTGCATAAGCTTGAAGACGATGGCCTCCGTAGTAGGCTCTGTCTGGCGTCCGGGCTGGTTCACCTTGAAGCCCCAGAGGTCCTTCCTCTCGAACTTGGTGAGTGGATGCACCATGATGGTGGGAAGAGGGAGATTGAGCAAAGTGGTAAGCTCAACGATATGAGGACCAAAGCGGGTAACCTGGAACTCCTCAATGGTGCTGATGGTAATAGGCATCTATTTATAAGATAGAAAAGTTAGAACAACACTATTTAAGATAAAACAAAGACAAACATCACATACATATCCTTGGAACACAAAATCACACAAGTCATGCATACATGAATCCATTACATCAACCAAGGTCCAAACTTATTTAAGGTATCATTTTGGAAAATAAGGTGATAGGTGGTGGTCCAACTAACGAAGTACGTTTACAATCCTATCTCACTGGATCTGTTGTCTAACTCAATGTTCCTAGAGGCAATCAGCCTATCTTGCTCACAGGATTCCATCACTAAGTCTATAATATCTCCTCTTAAGGTATGGTTGGTGGCTTCCAACTCTTTGGTATGTCCCTTCTCTTTCTCTAAGTCTTTTTGGAGGTTGAGCATTCTGCACTTGACTCTAGCACTAAGTTCTTTGATAGTCCTCCAAGCTGCTTCTCTTGTTGACTCAAAGAATGTGGTATGTACCACAGTGTTGGTGTACATGCAGAATCCTCTTTCTTTGTGGTTGTCTTCCTTGATTTTGTACAAGTGAAGTTGCACCCACCAGTACTCAACTCCTTCATCCATCACTGGAAAGCCTTTGTACACAGCTGCACCATGTATTTCCATTGCCACCATGAGGTCCTTGAGAATTTTGGGAAACTCAGTTTCACACTCCAAGGTCATGATCGTGAGTGGTCCTTTCTTTACGGCTTCTTTGATGGAGTTCATCTACAAATAGAGATGAGAATGACAAGATTAGAAAAGTTTACGAGAAGAATAGACAAGTGTAGAAGTAGTTGAAATTTTTTCCTTAGTGGTTTCCAATCCTAGGGTCATAATCCTACAGGCAACACAGTTCTCTGATACCATCTGTAAGATCCCTCCTTCGTAAAGGAAAAGGATCCCTGTGATTGCAATGCTAGTCCCTGGATCATTGCTAGCATCCATAGTTTAAGATGAAGTACACAGATACAAAGGTCATTTATTACATCCATTCCAGAGATAAAACATAGTCTTTTACAACTCAAGGCCACAGGCCTAATACAAGAGTTTTGGAATAAGTAAATAAACATAAGTCTTCATCTTCATGTGCCACAGGCAAGCATGTTGAGTGTAGACTCATGACACCTAATCATCATCGGAGTAACCTGCAACATCACAAGTTACAGCCACAGTGGGTCAATACTTTGGAATAGTATTGGCAAGTGATACCTTAGTAAATTTTAAGTGGACTATATTACTATATGCATTTTGGATAAGTGTAGCTTGGCTTGCTTTGCTCAAAATAGGTTTTTCCTATTAGTTGAAATCACTAAGCTTTTCTTTGTCAAAAACTTTCCCAAGAAACCATCAATAGACATTGAGGTCCTTCACCCTTGTTCACCCACAAGTTTTACTTAGAAGTTGGAGTGATGAGATTCTTGATAGCTTCCATGTCTTGATGCTCAAGTTGTCCATTACCATGGACTTGGCTAAGTACTTAGATTTTCCATCTACAGAGGTTGTGCACTTTCCCCACCAGACTTGGTTTCCCAAGACAGGACCTTTCAGAAGCCTTTCCTTAGACCAAATGGACGCGCTCCAACCTATCATTCCCACTACCACCAACTGTCCAAATGGCTAAGTTCTAGCAACTTATGTGATCCAGGCAGAGCCCATATTGCCAAGTGGCTGCACTATAAGCTTCTCAACACTTGGCCTCCAAAATCCCTTTGTGCCTGGGTGGCATACCACAAGTGAGATACACAAGGTAAACCATGTCCATGGGCCTTGTGTAACCACTCAACCAAAAACCACCATTCAAGTCCCATTCCACCCAGGAGGTTCATTGACTTAGTTGTTTTATTAAGAAAAACATAAGTCCAAAGACTTAGAAATATTTTCATCATAGCATGTAGATACTTTACCAACCCTTGTTTGCTACTAGCTAGGCTAAGCATGGCATAGTAACTTAACTTAGGAAATTTCCTAGCAAATCTACAATTCTACAACTACTTAGGATTTCCCAACATAGCATTTGGCAAAATAACAACATGCAATACTTAGCAAAATATTTCTAATGCTTGTACAAAATATAGGGATGGAAATATTCATGAAGTACCACTTTCCTTGGTAATGGGGAGAGTAGCACTCTTCACAATCTGTTATCGCCATATTTTGGCCAAAGGAGGAGTTGGGCCGTGATCAAGATGGGCCTAGAAGATACGTATATACAACGTGTTGTTGAATCGGCCTCGCGTGTTGATTTGGGCTAAATTGCCCGTGTATCTTATATTGTAATAGATTCCGTTTAGATTTAGGTAAGAGATAGAGTTGTAGAGTTATTCCAAAGACAGAAAGTCTCCGGACTATAAATATGTACCTAAGGTTATCAAGAAAAGGAGGACAATCACGTTCACAACAAACACAATCTCGGCGCATCGCCACCCCTTGTTTCTAGGGTTTCTTTCGGGTAAGTGTCATGCTGCCTAGATCGCATCTTGCGATCTAGGCAGTACTTTTACTTATGCGTTATTTGGTGTTACTCGTACTGAAGCCTTGTTGATGGCGAGTAACATTATTATCATAGATCTTTTGAGGTTAGCATCGGTGTTCTTCGTTATAATCGTTTGATTTTGCTACCTCTAGTTGTCTTGCTACCTTTGCACCGTTTCCCAAGTGCAAGGGTAGCACCTTGCTTGATCTTTATTTAGCTGATTCGATCTGTTATGGTTGTGCCTTGCTCGCCAAGGTTCAGTTTGACATCTACGTAGTCAGGTCTTACAAACGGGTTGAACGATCCAGTAGTACGTAAGGACGTAGCTTATTCGTTCTAGAGAAGTTGTTCCGGTAATTGACTTTACGTTGGTTATTAGGCCTCCTCTAGGGTTAATATTCTTCATCTTTTGTACATACCAAGCTCAATTACGTGTAGGACGTTCCAGCTACGTGGTGAAAACATTAAACTGTCGTAGATCGATTTAACTTGTAGGGATCAAGCAAAACCTCATGTTATCGTAAATCTAATGCAGAACCATGGGGCAATCGGCTCTAGGAGCCGATTTACAGGGAAACCTGGGAGCCGGTCACGGCTCGAATTTTATGTATACTTGTTTACCATGCAGGAAATCAATCGGAGAAATTCTTCACCTTCCTGACCAGGTATAGGTCAGGTGGCACGCCCTCGAACCAAGCCAGGACGTGTGCCGGAGTTTTGCGGGCCGTTGCCCGAGGGACCAGGGCCCACCAGCAGTTCTGGGAGCCTCCCGGCTCTTCGTGTTGCTCGTCGCTGCTCGCCGGTGAGTTTTGGCAGGCAACACATTCTGGCACGCCCGGTGGGACATTCAATAACGTCTACATCAACATCCGACGCTGCGATGGAGAGCAGACCAGTCACGTACGACGAGCTGCCTGAAGAGCACAAGGCGAAGTATGATGAGATCAGAAATCTCTTCGAAGCCGATCTCATCGGCTCTTTCGAGAGGACCCGTAAGCATGGCATCAAGTGGAGAGGGTTCTCCGCCGAGGGTGCTCTTGATGAGGTGGATCTGTCTGTTCCTTCGGAGGAGCGTACCAGAGCTCTGCGACAGGAAGTCAACTACATGGTGGCTCATTCTCTGCACCGCCATTCTGAGAGCTTGGTGAACGCTTTCGAACGGGTCGCGGTTCGCGTAGTTCAGGAGATCATGAAGCATCAGTACTCTCCGTCGGGGCCTACTTTAGGGACTCACCAGGGAGAAAGACCGCTCCAGACCAGGCCACAGCTGCCATTCACACTTGCAGCTCCAGAGCCGCCAGGAGCAGCGGCTTATGTCGTCTACAAGGCTGGAGGCGACCCAGGCGATTGCCAATTCCTGTTTGAGCCACCTAAGGAAATCCCACACGGATATATATGCACCTACGTGCCGGACTGCAATAACCTGACACGCACCAAACAGATTGCAACCGCAGGAGTTTCTGCGGCAGGGGTTCCTGGGGCAGGATCTTCAGGAGCAGGCGTGTCTGGAGCAGCGATGTCTGGGATGGACGCTGACAAACAGGCGTGGCTAGCCAAGTATGCCACTGGAACAAGTCATGAGAATCTAGCCCCTGCAGCTCAAACAGAGGAGCAAATCGGTACCATCCTGAGAGACCAGTTCGGCTTCGTGCCGAAGAGAAGGACAATCGGCTATTCAAAGCCGTACCCCAACGAGTTTGATCTGATTCCGCTGCCACCCAAGTATCGGCTCCCTGAGTTCTCAAGGTTCAGCGGGTCAGAAGGGTCAAGCTCGATCGAGCACATAAGCCGATACCTGGCACAGCTAGGCATGATTTCGGCATCGGATCAGATGCGCGTAAGATTTTTTGCGCAATCTCTGACAGGACCAGCCTTTGGGTGGTACACCTCGCTGCCACCTGATTCGATTCATACCTGGAAGCAACTGGAAGAGCAGTTCCACATCCAGTACCATTCAGAGGCTACGGAGGCTGGCATTGCAGACCTGGCGCAGGTGCGGCAGAAGCGGGGAGAAACTGTAGCCGAATACATCCAGCGCTTCAGGACCGTCAAGAACCGATGTTACTCAGCTCGTTTAACTGAGAAGGAAGCAGTCGAGCTGGCAGTGTTGGGTCTCTTACCACCCATCAAGGATCTGGCTTTCCAAGTGGAGTACAACTCATTGGCGCACATGGCCCAGAAACTGACGATGTATGAACAGCGCCACCCTGAATTGTACCAAGACAAATTCAAACGTCCGATAGGCCTGGTCGATGCGGAAGAAGATGATCCTACACAGGACCAGGAAGTGGCCGTAGCTGAATGGGCTCGGGGGGCAGATCCTGTATCCTGCAAATGGGTGAAACAGCAAGGGCCTGCAAAAGGGTTCGACTTCGATGTGAGCAAAGCCGAGCAGATATTCGATTTGCTACTGAAGGAGAAGCAGCTGAGGTTACCCGAAGGCCACAAGATCCCTACGGCTCAGGAAATGAACGGGAGACCATACTGCAAGTGGCATCACTCGTTCACCCACACCACCAATGATTGCAAAGAGCTTCGCCGCCAAATCCAAATGGCGATAGAACAAGGCCGTCTGATCCTTGGGCAGTTCGCCATGAAAGTGGACACGAACCCATTTCCCGGCGTCAACATGATAGAACTCAGTCGCTCCGTGAGGCGCCAACTGGATTTTTCGTTCGGTGTTAATATGGCAGGGTCTGGGTACCACCATGACACGTACAAGGAGGAAGGTGGCCGCTCTCGGGGCAAAGAAAGAAAGGAGGCTGGTCCATGCGACCGGCCCAGCCACAATGACAGGCGGTACTTAACAGAGGAACAGGTGAGGAGAGTGCGGTATCAGAAGCCACATTCCGCCCACCTCCTTAACAAGTATGAGCGTCAGTATGACCAACGTCGCCGGCGCGATGGAGACGATGAAGGATATGAGCACCTCGCCAGGGGACCATCTAAAGGAAAGGAAGGTGCAGACAAACATTGGGATTGTCCTTTCTTCAAGTATTGCTGGGACGCGGGAATGAGCCGATTGCCTACAGTCGACAACTGCCCGGAATGCGGTCAGCAGAAGGAGGACACGAGGCCAGTGTCAGTGTTCAGACGTCTAGGGCCTCTTCCACCCCAGAGCCGTTACAGGGAGTCCACTCGAGCAGAGGACCTCGAGAAGCCAAAAAATGACAAAGACGAAGACAGATATCACCGTCCAAGGTGGTGTCCCGACGGACTCAGACACACCCAAAAACGTAGAGTGCAGCGGCTGCGTAACTTGGAGGAAGCTGAAGCGCAGTATCTCCACGCTTTAAAGAAAGCACGACCCGATCTGGCCGTCAAAATCAGGCGGACCCTGGAAACGGAAGACCGCCCGACAAGGAAAGAATGGCGCCCCAAACCAGTAAAAGCCGATGCACAGACATCGGCTGGCACAAACATGGTGTTCGTACTTCCGTCAGAATTCTGCGCGCCAAGAACCAATGAGCTACCAGTGGCACAGTTTGACTGCGGTCCACGACCGGTTATCTTTGAGAAGCCACGTGAGAAGGGTTACAAACATCTGAAAGCCCTGTACCTACGAGGTTACATCAATGGGCAACCTGTCAGCAAGATGTTGGTGGACACCGGAGCGGCAGTCAATATCATGCCGTACTCCATGCTACGACGTTTGGGACGCTCCACTGCAGATCTGATCAAAACCAACGTCACGTTAAGCGACTTCAACGGTCAGTCTTCGGAAACGCAAGGCGTACTGAACGTGGATCTGACAGTGGGCAGGAAAACCATACCCACGTCGTTTTTTGTCGTGGACAGCAAAAGTACCTACGCTGTCTTGCTAGGCAGAGACTGGATTCACGCTAATTGCTGCATTCCATCCACGATGCACCAGTGCCTAATACAGTGGGACGGAGATGAAGTGGAGGTCATCCATGCAGATGATTCTATCGAGATTTCCATAGCTGGCATGAACGTCTGGGAAGCAGAAGACCAAGAGCCGATCTCTGGAATCAGTCTAGACGGCTGTGAGCGCATTGAAGCTACAAAAAACGGGGTGAGGCTGGTCTTATCCACTGGCCTGACAGAGTAGCACGGTCCACGAGCGTACGTGGTACGGCCGATCCTCGCAATCGGCCACTAAAAATAGGAAGCACCACTCGTACGACAAGCGGATCACGTAGTCGTAGCAGGGAGATGCCCTGCCATTATAACACAATAAGGTGTAAACCATCCTTGACTAATGCAATCGAAAAGGGGGCGGATTCAGGTAATCGGCCCAAATCATTTTTGTTACCCTCACCTACTGTTTGCCCTGTGTTTAGCGTCGATTTGACAGGAGACGGAAAGCTAGGGTATGGGTTTACATCCGCTGATGAGCTAGAAGAGATCGACATTGGTCCTGGGGATAAGCCACGACCAACATTTATCAGCAGAAAGTTAGATCCGAATCTGCGGGGCCCGATGATAGCCCTGTTGAAACAATATCCAGACTGCTTCGCCTGGGACTACACAGAGATGCCCGGGTTAGACAGGAGCATCATTGAGCATCGACTCCCGCTCAAAAAGGGATTTCGGCCATTTCAGCAGCGAGCACGACAAATGAAGGCCGAAATTCTGGAAGAAGTCAAGAAAGAGGTCGAGAAAATGTTGACAGCCAATTTAATCAGGCCATGCAGGTATGCTGAGTGGATTTCTAGTATCGTACCTGTAGAGAAAAAGGATGGCCGGTGGCGTGTTGCCATAGATTTTCGGGATCTCAACAGAGCTACCCCAAAGGATGAGTATCCGATGCCGGTGGCAGAAACGTTAATCAACGCAGCGGCTGGTCATAAGATCTTGAGCTTCATGGATGGCAATGCCGGTTACAACCAAATTTTTATGGCTCCAGAAGACATACATAAGACTGCATTCAGAGTCCCAGGTTCGGTGGGGTTGTTCGAGTATGTGGTCATGACGTTTGGACTAAAGAATGCCGGCGCCACGTACCAAAGAGCCATGAATTATATTTTCCATGATCTGATCGGCAAGCTGGTGGAAATCTACATCGATGACATGGTGGTCAAGTCTGCTTCAGCGCCAGGACACTTGGACGATCTACAACGCGTCCTGGACCGAACAAGAAAATTCGGCCCACGGATGAATCCAAAGAAGTGTGCCTTCGGGGTAACGGCCGGTCAGTTCTTGGGTTTTTTGGTCCATGAACGCGGAATTGAGATCGGCCTGAAAAGTCAGGAGGCAGTGCGAACAATGAAGCCACCCACCACAAAGAGAGAACTGCAGTCTCTCATCGGCAAGATCAACTTCGTCAGAAGATTCATCTCCAATCTGTCAGGAACGATAGAGCCGTTCATGGGACTAGTAAAAATTAAATCTGACGAGGAATTCCGCTGGGGGGCAGAACAACAACGAGCCTTTGACGAGATCAAAGAATATCTGACGAAGCCGCCAGTGTTGGTTCCACCCCAGCCGGACAGACCGTTCTACATTTACCTGTCAGTAGCTGACACGTCCATCGCCTCGGTGGTGGTGCAAGTTTATGATGGGCTGGAGCGAGTCGTATTTTACATAAGCAGAAGGATGTTGGACGCAGAGACAAGGTATCCTGATATTGAGAAGTTATGCCTCTGCCTGTTTTTCACCTGCACCAAGCTGCGCCACATTTTGCTATCAGCAGAGATCATCATCATATGCAAATCAGACGTCATAAAGCACATGCTGTCGGCTCCTATGTTAAAAGGCCGACTGGGCAAATGGATGTTTGCATTATCAGAGTTTGACATCCGGTATCAACCCGCGAAAGCAGTTAAGGGACAGGCGTTGGCCGATCTTATTGCTGAAAGGATCAACACCAACATAGCAGCACTGTCCATAAGAGCGTGGGCTATGTTTTTCGACGGATCAGTTTGTGACGATGGATGCGGCATCGGCATTTTACTCGTGTCGCCCCGGGGGGCAACATTTTCCTTCTCCATCAGATTGTCTACCTCTCGCACCAACAATGTAGCCGAGTACGAGGCGATACGCAAGGGAATGGAGTTACTCCTCGACGCCGGAGCAGAAGCAGTGGAAATTTTTGGAGACTCCAAGTTGGTGATTTCCCAACTCACGGAGGAGTACAAGTGTGAGAGTGAGTCCCTCTTCCCATTATGGGTGCACTGCCGTGAGCTGATGGCGCAGTTCCGGTACATAAACTTCACCTAGATCCCACGGTCGCAGAATACAGAGGCAAATGATCCTGCACAAATGGCTTCAGGCTACAAGGATGTAGCAGAAGGAGCCGATGTTCAGGTACAGTTCCTGGAAGCTGACGACTGGAGAGCCGATATCTTCAATTACTTGAAGGATTCGGCTCGGGGGGCACCTAAACGGATAAGATACAAGGCCATGAAGTATGTGCTCATTGGGGACGACATGTTTTACAGGACTCTTGAGGGGTTATTGCTCAAATGTCTGGGGACAGCCGAGGCCAATCGGCTCCTACACGAGGTACACGAAGGCGCCTGTGGAACTCACCAATCGGCTCACAAGATGAAGTGGTTGATCAGGCGATCAGGGTTTTATTGGCCTACCATGCTCGAGGACTGTTTTAAGTACTACAAAGGGTGTCAAGCATGTCAGAGATTTGGAAATATTCAGATGGTACCCGCGTCAGCAATGAATCCCATCATCAAGTCTTGGCCATTCCGAGGTTGGGGCATGGATATGATCGGCAAGATCAATCCTCCGTCAAGCAAGGGCCACATGTGGATTTTGGCCATCACGGATTATTTCACCAAGTGGGTGGAAGCCGTCCCTATGAAGTCAGTAAGTTCAAAGGATGTTGTCGATTTTGTGAAAGAACATGTCATTCATAGATTTGGGATTCCCCAGACTATCACGACCGATGGAGGTTCGGTTTTCACTTCTCACGAGTTCAGAAAGTTCTGTGAGGACACAGGGATTAAGCTGATTCGATCATCTCCGTACTATGCTCAAGCAAATGGGCAAGCTGAAGCGTCCAACCAGAGCCTTATCAAGCTGATCAGGAGGAAAATCGATGAGCACCCTAGGCGTTGGCATGAGGTTTTGTCAGAGGCTTTATGGGCTTACCGCATGTCATGTCATGGAGCGATAAAAACCTCGCCGTACCATCTGGTCTATGGACAAGAAGCCGTATTGCCTTGGGAAATTACGGCTGGATCGAGACGTGTCACTTTTCAGAACGATCTAACGACTGAAGAATATGCAGCTTTGATGAGTGACAGTGTTGAAGATTTGACTGAGCTTAGGCTGTGGTCGCTTGAGAAAATCAAAGAGAACAAGGCCAAAGTAGCTCGTGCATACAACAAGAAGGTGAGACCTAAGGAGTTCCACGTTGGCAATCTGGTATGGGAAGCGGTGTTGCCATTAGGGACTAAGGATGCAGCATATGGTAAATGGTCTCCAAATTGGCACGGGCCATACAGGGTCGATCAGGTTTTAAGAGGGAACGCGTACATGCTGGAAGAACTGGACGGCGTGAAATTCCCAGTAGCTGTCAACGGTCAACATCTCAAGAAATATTTCCCAAGTATGTGGGATGATGGACAATGAGATATGGGGGCCGATACACGAAATCGGCCAATAAAAAAAATTTATGTAGTTCCCAAGCACGTGGGATGATGGACAGTGAGATATGGGGGCCGATGCGTGAAATCGGCCAATAGAAGTATACAGCCGATGCACGGTCATCGACTTTAGAGGTTCAAAACTGGTACAAGCCGATGCCAGTTTACATAAACGAGCTACTGAAGAAATGCCTCGAAGGCGTGGAGGGCGTCAGCACGGACACGGTCCACCTCGGCGATCTCGGCTTCGTCATCCTCGTCCTTGCCCGTCACTAGCTGTTGGTTCAGGGCGCGTATCTCTGCCAGATCAGTCTTCAGTTGAGCTCTAAGGCTTTCTGCTTCATCTTGGGAGCGGGCGATGGATGCTTCCTTGTCGCGAATGAGCTGTTTTGTCGCCCGGACCTTTTCTTCAAGATCTTCCAGCTCCCTTTTCAAAGATGCTAGCTCAGCAGTGCTGACAGAAGTGTCAGTTTTGGCATCAAAAGACGCTTTCTTCTCATTGAGCTGCTGACATCTGTCAGCAATGTTGGCCTTCAGCGGAAGTTGGGCACGGCGCAGGTTGATCCTCTCACGAGCTAGCTTCACCCTGGACCCGTAGAAGGACAGAGTTACGACGGGCCAAAGCTTCACCTGCAATGCTACTGGGAGTTGGTCCTTGATTTCAGCAAGAATGCCCTTCACTTCTTCAGAACCCTCGATCAACTCCTCGATTGGGGAAGACAGTAAGGCTCTAAGTCGTTGGAATTGAGGTAGGACAGCCCTGGCTGGTGGTTCATCGGTGGCGACAGGGGTAGTTGGATCGATCGAGTCAGGATCAAATGTCAGCAAGCCTGAAATGTTACAACCCTGGCAGCCCGAAAAGACGTCAGTATGCGTCCAACGGGGAAGAATAAGCTGAAAGAAGTTAACATACTTCTCCTAAGACCGAGGGGATGGCAGACGATGAGGCGATCGGCTTGTGTTTGGGAGCTGGAGGCGTTGCCAAATTGGTAGCCGTTTCATCTGCATTTTCGGGGATTGCCAGGTCTGGTTTGGCTAAAGGCGTCGGCGCGGCCCCGGCCTTCCCACTAGAAGCATCAGTTGTCTGCATGAAAGGTGATTTACCGATGTAAATGATGATGAATCGGCAGGCAAAAGGGAGTAAGGGGCAGGAGCATAAAGGATGATGATTTTTCGGAACCTCTTGGCTCGATGAAGAAGCTTGTGGTCCTTTACGAGCTCTCTTGGGACCCAAAGCGGGCCCGGCCTCGACTGGTGCTCGGGGGGCAGCAGGCTCAGGAACAGACCTTTTCCTGGAAGCCGATGGTGGCACATCTGGCTGGCTCGGGGTGATGGTCCTCTCAGAATCCGTTGGGCTCGATTCTCCCTCGTCGGGTTGTGTGTCCTCGTGGGAAGTATCTTCAATGGAAGCCTGCAGAAGAAGGAAGGCTGTTTAGACATGAGCACGTCTGCAATAATGAAAGAATGAGAAGAATCGACCAAGATATGGGTCAGCCTACATGCGAGCTTTCTGGAGAAGGGCTCCGGTGCCTCAAGGTCTTTCTGGCAGCTACATTCCTCGTCATCGTTCTTGTCTTAGTTGGAACTCGAGGGGCAGCTGATGTTGAAGTTCCTTGCTTCTTAGAAGCCGATTGAGGTGTTATCGGCTGTTTCTGCATTATGACCTTTTTCAAAGGCGTAGAGTTTTTGCAGAAAAGAACCACAGGAGCTGGCGGAAAAAACTCAAAGGGGGAGCCATCACTGTGTGTAGGTTCGGGGCCATCTTGTTGCTGCAAAGGGAGAAATTGGGTTAGTAGGAGAGCCATTTATGAGCTGCATTGAGAAAATTTGCAAGTAGTGGTACCTGTTCCACGGGGACGTCATAATCGGCATCAAGTTGTTTCAGCAGCGGTCCCAGAGCTTTCCTGAAAGCGTGGGTTTTCCACATCGTCCACCAGTCCTCGAAGCCATCAGTTGATGAAGCGAAGGTGAGGTCATTTGGAACAGGGATGGTCAGAGCATCAAAGAAGGAGTAACACCTCTGACTGGTGAGAGGATCAGGCAGGTCGGCTCTGCACTCCGTAAGATGATGGAGAAAGAGATGGGGAGGTACTTGCCCAAGGCCAAATTGCCGGGCCACTATGACCGGCTGGTAGAATTCATACCCAGACTTGATGATTCTGTTGGACGTGCTCATACCAACTGGAAGGAAACAAGGACGGATCACAATGGAGAAGAGTTGCCGAGTGCTGGTTCATCGGCAAAGTTATCTAGCCTGAAGGAGAGTGGATTTTCGAAATGTTCAGATTCTTCCATATAAGGGAAGAAGGTAGGATTGTCCAGGCCTCGAAAGAAAGTGCTGAACCACTTGGCTGCTTCCTTGGGGGATAGTTTGCTGCCTGGCAGCTTGTACAAAGCTTGGCCATAACTGGTGCATCGGATCTGCTTCCCTTTGACATCGGGAAAGGTACAACTCGCCAAAAGGGGGAAGTTTGGGATGTGGTTCTAAAAGTACAGCTGGGCCCATAGCTGAATGAACCACCAAGGACCGCCTGTTTTGACTGCTATGCCTGAGAACAGCTTGACGGACATCAACTGGAGATATCGATAGACCTCTCCAAGGAACAGTTTGCCGATGCCAAGTTGAGTGCCTTTGGCCAGCTCGTGGGCTAGGGAGAGATAGTTCTTGGTTGGAGCAAGGGAAGGGCCACAGAATATGAAATGCTCTAGCCAGAAGTTGAGAAAGGCTGTATGTTCTTTCTCTGAGACAGGGCCCTTTGTTTTCATATGGCGTTGGAGGTAGGCACCCCAGTTCGTGTAGTCTGTTTTAGAAGACAGTTTGTAGGGGACTTTGGTCAGTTTAAAAGCAGAGGGGCTGGGTGAGGTGACATCCAGGCCAGTGATCATCACCACGTCTAACAAGGTTGGTGACATAGGGCCATGACCGAACATAAAGCAGTTCAGAGCGTCAGACCAGAAGTAGCCGATGGTTTTCAGAAGGTTCTCATGTTTCTCAAGAGGAGACAATGATAAATGCAAGGCATCGGCTATCCCCGTGGTTTCCCATTGGGATTGGTAAGCTCTAGCTACTCTACTGAACCAAGAGACCCAGTGTTCAGGGGGATTAGGCCAGGCTCGCAGACAGTCGGCCCAGGAGTTCAGATCTAGGTCTTGGCTTACGAAGGGGATTCTATTTGCTTCGCAAGAAATCAGATGAGCAGGGCTAGATTCTGTGCGAGGGCCAAGACAGAGAGAGTTTGGGAGAGAAGGATGCGGCAGCAGAATGTCTGAAACCTAGAAAATTTAATGGTGGAATAAGGCATTAATTCAGGTGTTCGCCATTAAGTCTAATCATCGTGTTCAGACTGCGAGGAGTGGGCGTACCTTCAGACCGGAGACCTCTGGGTTGGTGTTGGACGATTCCGCCATCTAGGTCGCTGGCAGAGATGGATCTAAGCAGTTGGGGATCGAGGTTTCGTGTTGCTGTGAGCTCGATCTGGTCAGTGGGAGATTGAAGATCTAGGTCGCCCTTTTTGAAGAAGGTCGCAGGTTACCGTTTGAAACTGGAAAGCAGCCGCTTAGGTTTGCCTAAATATGCGACCAAGTTTTGACCTTGTCAACGTTTTTGGGAAAGCCGATGTCCATCGGCTCTTTGAGCTTTGATTTAGTTAACGAAATAAGTGCAGTATGGTAAAAGCCGATACAACATTATCGGCTTCTGGGGCATCGACCTATTTTGGTTATCGACAAAATTGGGGCGACAGAAGCAATCTTTGAGAAACGGATTTACATTCATTCAAAAGCTGATTGCTTACAAAAGGCTGATTGATTACAAAAGGGAGCTTTTTGCTACTACTACTACTACCGGTTCCTAATCTAGGCCGAGGTCGTCGTCGCTGTCATCGCCGCCGTCTTGTTCGCTGTCCTCAGCGCTGCTACCGGCGCCGTCTTCGCTGCTGCTGATCCAGGTGCCCGCGGGGGCATCCTCGTCCTCGTCATCGTCTTCGGTGTCCTCGCTGGACCCGGCGCGGAAGTACTTCACCGGCTGGTACTCCTCGGAGGAGGTGTCGTCCTCTTCCTCCTCCTCATCGGAGGAGTCGACGCCGTCCCAGGACATGGCGTCGTCGGTGCTGTCCGCCTCCAGTTCCCCATCGGCGAGGAACTGTAGGTCCTCCTCGCCGTCAGTCATGGACGCGTCGTCCTCCGACCAAGCGGCGAAGTCCCAATCCCTCTCGTCCCACCATTGTGGGGCGAGAGTGTTGTACGCCGCCATCGGCGGGTGTTCTGGCGTCGGCTCTCGGTCGCTCATCGAGTTGGAGGCTTAGGAGGACAGGCCAGATGAAGCGGAGGAGGCCATGGCGGAGAAAGAGGGTTTTTTCGGTGGAGGAGGAGGAAGGGTTTTCTTTTTGCTACTGGAGGAAGATGGGGACTGCAAACTGTTTAGGTGAATTTAAATAAGGGGAATAGTATGAAGCGGTTCAATGCTATAGCGGTTTCCCAGAATGCACTACCGAAGTTGTCAAATCATGCGCTGCGGGGAAGTGGAGAAGACAAGGCCTCATGATGAGGGGGTGGCGTGACGATCCTGTTCTGCAACGCATTCTGTCAACGCGCAACCCGATACAAAAAAAAGAGGAGAAGAAGAAAAAAAAGAGAACAGAGTGGTTTTGGAATTATTATTACCAAAACCAGGGGGGCATGTGTTATCGCCATATTTTGGCCAAAGGAGGAGTTGGGCCGTGATCAAGATGGGCTTAGAAGATACGTATATACAACGTGTTGTTGAATCGGCCTCGCGTGTTGATTTGGGCTAAATTGCCCGTGTATCTTATATTGTAATAGGTTCCGTTTAGATTTAGGTAAGAGATAGAGTTGTAGAGTTATTCCAAAGACAGAAAGTCTCCGGACTATAAATATGTACCTAAGGTTATCAAGAAAAGGAGGACAATCACGTTCACAACAAACACAATCTCGGCGCATCGCCACCCCTTGTTTCTAGGGTTTCTTTCAGGTAAGTGTCATGCTGCCTAGATCGCATCTTGCGATCTAGGCAGTACTTTTACTTATGCGTTATTTGGTGTTACTCGTACTGAAGCCTTGTTGATGGCGAGTAACATTATTATCATAGATCTTTTGAGGTTAGCATCGGTGTTCTTCGTTATAATCGTTTGATTTTGCTACCTCTAGTTGTCTTGCTACCTTTGCACCGTTTCCCAAGTGCAAGGGTAGCACCTTGCTTGATCTTTATTTAGATGATTCGATCTGTTATGGTTGTGCCTTGCTCGCCAAGGTTCAGTTTGACATCTACGTAGTCAGGCCTTACAAACGGGTTGAACGATCCAGTAGTACGTAATGACGTAGCTTATTCGTTCTAGAGAAGTTGTTCCGGTAATTGACTTTACGTTGGTTATTAGGCCTCCTCTAGGGTTAATATTCTTCATCTTTTGTACATACCAGGCTCAATTACGTGTAGGACGTTCCAGCTACGTGGTGAAAACATTAAACTGTCGTAGATCGATTTAACTTGTAGGGATCAAGCAAAACCTCATGTTATCGTAAATCTAATGCAGAACCATGGGGCAATCGGCTCTAGGAGCCGATTTACAGGGAAACCTGGGAGCCGGTCACGGCTCGAATTTTACGTATACTTGTTTACCATGCAGGAAATCAATCGGAGAAATTCTTCACCTTCCTGACCAGGTATAGGTCAGGTGGCACGCCCTTGAACCAAGCCAGGACGTGTGCCAGAGTTTTGCGGGCCGTTGCCCGAGGGACCAGGGCCCACCAGCAGTTCTGGGAGCCTCCCGGCTCTTCGTGTTGCTCGTCGCTGCTCGCCGATGAGTTTTGGCAGGCAACACAATCACAATCACTAGCACCAAAATCTACACAAACATTATAACCACAATCACATACAATTCATATACAAACAAAAATATGTATGTATGCATGCAAGAATGCTAAGTGATGATTTTTGAAATTCCACCAAGAAAGTGCATGATACTTAAACATAACTAAGTCAAAAACTTGCTAATCCAAACTTATTTAGTACTAAAACAATTACTAAACAAATTCTACACTCAAACTAGCCCTAAACAAGTTTCTGCATAAAAATTCATTTTAACAGAAACTTTTTACTAAACACATTGCATAAACATAAAGAGCTTGTCTCCCTGATTCCAACGACATAAAATTTGCAAAAATCTAACGTGGAAATCAAAAGTTATAGCCATTTCAAAATTGGATCTAAATCTGTTTTCAAATTCTGTTTTAATTCAAACCCTAGCCACGCGTCTTAATCCTATTGGCTGATACCGTTTCGTTCAGGATCACCCTCCCGCGCCGTTGGATCTATTTAAAACTCACGGCTCAGATCTACCCATAACGCTTCGCTAAATGATCTAATTCTATGCGTTGGATCCAGATCTGACGGCTCTGGATCAAGCGACCAAAACGGGGCGGCGCTGGCGGCGGCTACTGGCGGCGGCGAGTTCTGTCCGCGGCGGTGCGGCACTACAGGTCGTCCGGAGGGGCAGGAGGATGCTTACCAGGTTTGCAGCGTCGAGGAGAAGCTCAACCTAGGAGTGGCTTGACAAGGGGCGCACGATCACGGTCTCTGGGGCTCGTCGGAGTTGCGGCGACGTCTGTTGCTTGCAGTCGAGGTTGTTGCCGAGGTTTGGAGTCACCCTAGCATGAACCAGAGGGGTCAGGAGATGCGCAAGTGACTGGAGAATCAACTGGTATCAAAGGGAAGGCGAGGGGCGCACGGAACTTACCGCTATTGCTCACCGGAGTCGAGCGACGGCGCAGGTGGTTGCGGTCGTGAATGGGATCGACGACCTAGGTCACGAGCAGGCAAAAGAAAGGTATCCGGAGGTGCGCAAGATCATGCTAGGCACGATTGTTTGAACTAGAGAGAGGGGGGCGGTCGAGGCTCACCGGAATTAGTGGCCGGAGTCGTCGGTACTACGGGGTTTCGAGGGCAAATGCGCGCATCCTGGTGGCGGAGTGAGCGAGGAGAGTGGGGGGAAATGACCGCGGCGGGGTGTGGTTTAAATAGGCTCAATCGCGAAAAGAAACGCTTGCGGCATCAAGGCTAATTACGCCGTGCCATTACAGGCATCGACAGCAGCGGCGACGTGGTCTGCGGGCGGGTTTTGGGGAAGAAGGTGTGACGTGGAGAGGGCCACCAGTCAGCGAGTGCTACGGAGAGGGGGTGGGGTCCGAGTGTCAGCATCGGTGTGGGTGCGTCTGTGCGTGCGAGCGAGCGAGAAAGTGGCCGGGTGGGCTAGTTGGGCCGTGTCTGCTGCTGGGCTAGATTAGGGCGCCTCGCCTTTTTCTTTTCTTTTACCCTTTTCTTTTTCTATTTTGATTTTCAGAAATGATTTTCAAATGAATTCAAACTCCTTTTGAATTCAAATATTTCTGGGGTTTTTGCAGTGTGCAATAGTCTCAAATATAGGCCTAAACCCATGTGGCTACTTTGCAAAGGCTTGGTCACTCTTGGAGAAACAAAATATCAGGAGCTTGGCACAAGATTTGCAAATGTTTGAAAAAATGGTTTTTGAACCATTTCCATTTTGTAAAACTTGGTTCAAATTTCCACACTCAAACCATTCAACAAAGGATACAAGCAATCTAGGTTAAAAACATTCAAACTCTCAAATGGGGATGGCCATTTGATTTTAGCTTGCTTACATAAAATGATAGCACTATGTGCTTTGTTTTTCTGAAATGAGTTTTTTGAAATTGACCTCAATTCTATATGCATGCATGAATGATATGCAAACTTTGAAATCATGATTTTAGGGATGTTACACATCTCATCCGGAGTGATGAGTTTGAAGAAGAAAGAGTTTCATAATCTGAAGCAGCGCCACCGCAGCGTGGCTGAATATATTGAAGAGTTCAACAATCTGGCACGTTATGCACCGGATGAAGTTGACACTGATGCTAAGAGGAAGGAAAAGTTCCTTGAAGGGTTTAATGATGAACTAAACCTGCATCTATCAGTGGCCTATGTTCCCACATACCAGTCTCTTTGTGATAAGGCTACTATTTTGGAGAACAAAATGAAGCAAGTTGAGAGTAGGAAGAGAAAGCACTCGGACAAGCACAGCTCAGGATCGTCTCACAAACATTCCCATTATGATGATAGTGGAAGCTCAGGATCCCAAAAGCATGGGAAATTCAACAAGCACCACAACCACAACCGTCATCATGACAACAAACATCACCGTAGTCATGATAATGACAAGTATAAGAACCACAAGGGTGGATATAAGAGCCACCACAGTGGTAGTGGAAGTGGCAGTGGAAGCCAGCCTGTCAAGAAAGATATTAGTCAGGTTGACTGTTTCAAGTGCAAGAAGATGGGGCATTATGCAAATGAATGCCCAGAAAAGAAAGTTCAAGGACCCAACAAGCCTAACCCTTTCTAGAAGGGACAAGTGAACCACATCAATGTGGAGGAAATTTATGAGGAGCCTGATGTTGTTGCTGGTAAGTTCAAACTCAATTCTGTTCCAGCATTTGTTCTCTTTGATACTGTTGCATCTCATTAATTCATATCAAGAGCATTTGTTGAAAGAAATGAACTACCGGTAGAAACTATTGGGTGTCCTATAAAAGTAAGTTCTCCTGGCGGAGAAATGATAGTGAATTCAGGGTGTCATGATCTAGTCATAGAGTTTGGGAAGTATAAGTTTCCCGTTAACTTGATAATCCTAAACTCCCAAGGATTGGATGTCATTTTGGGAATGGACTGGATGACTAAACACAAGGGAGTGATAGATTGTGCCAACCATACTATCTCACTCACAACTCTAGAAAATAAAAGGATCGGATTCAAGACCAATTTTGAAGCAAAAAGGAGTAAGATAAATTCTCTTAAGGGGGTTAGCATGGACAGTGTGCCAATTGTGAGTGAATATCTGGATGTGTTTCCGGAAGAATTTCCGGGAATGCCACCAAATAGAGATGTGGAATTTCTTATTGATTTGCTACCAGGATCTGGACCAATAGCAAAGAGACCGTACAAGATGTCAGTTGATGAACTGAAAAGAACTCAAGAAACAACTTGGAGAGCAGTTGCAGAAAGGATTTATTCAACCAAGTTCTTCATCTTGGGGAGCCCCAGTTTTGTTTGTGGAAAATAAGGATAGAAGTCAAAGGTTATGCATAGATTACCGTTCACTCAATGAGGTGACTATCAAGAACAAATACCCTTTGCCTAGAATCAATGACTTGTTTGATCAGCTAGAAGGAGCTTGTGTGTTCTCAAAGATTGATCTTCGGTCGGGTTATTTCCAACTCAAGATAAGAGAGCAAGACATACCTAAGACAGCTTTCACCACAAGGTATGGATTGTATGAGTATACCGTGATGCCATTTGGTTTGACCAATGCACCAGCATACTTCATGAATATGATGAATAAGGCGTTCATGGAATTTCTTGATAAGTTTGTGTTATCGCCATATTTTGGCCTACGAAGGAGATGGGCCGTGATCAAGATGGGCTTAGAAGATACATATATTCAACGTGTTGTTGGATCGGCCTAGTGCGTGGATTTGGGCTGAATTGCCCGTGTATCTTGTATCATAGTAGGTTTTGTTTCAGTTTAGGTTCCGTTTCAGTTTAAGTAAAGATAGAGTTGTAGAGTTATTCCAAAAGTAGAGAGTCTCCGGACTATAAATATGTACCTAAGGTTATCGAAAAAGGAGGACAATCACGTTCACAACCAATACAATCTCGGCGCATCGCCACCCCTTGTTTCTAGGGTTTTTCTCGGGTAAGTGCCATGCTGCCTAGATCGCATCTTGCGATCTAGGCAGTATTTACTTATGCGTTATCCGGTGTTACTCGTACTGAAGCCTTGTTGATGGCGAGTAACACCTTTATCACAGATTTGTTAGGGCTAGCATCGGTACTTTTTACTACGATTGCTTAATCATGCGGCCTCTAGCTATCTCGCCGTCTTTGCACCTTTTCCCGGGTGTGAAGGTGGCATCTTGCTTAATTTCTGCTTAGCCGATTCGATCTGTTATAGTTGTGCCTTGCTCGTCAAGGTTTAGTTTAATATCTACGTGGTTTGGCCTTACAAACGGGTTGAACGATCCAGTAGTGCGTAAGATATGGTTTATTGATCTTAGAGGGGACGTTCCGGGAATTGACGTTATGTTGGTTTTTAGGCCTTCTCTAGGATCAGTTTTCTACTATCTTTCGTATGTACCAGGCTCAATTATGCGTAGGACGTTCCGGTCACGTGGTGAAAACACTAAACTGTCGTAGATCGATTTAGCTTGTAGTGGTTAAGCAAAACCCCATGTCATCATAGATCCAATGCAGAACCATGGGGATAATCGGCTCTGAAAGCCGATTTACAGGGAAACCTGGGAGCCGATCACGGCTCGAATTTTACGTATACTTGTTTACCATGCAGGAAACCAATCGGAGCAATCCATCACCTTCCTGACCAGGTATAGGTCAGGTGGCACGCCCTCGAACCAAGACAGGACGCGTGCGTGCCGGAAGAGATTTGCGGGCCGTTGTCCGAGGGACCAGGGCCCACCAGCCGCTCTGGGAGCCTCCCGGCTCTTCGTGTTGCTCGTCGCTGCCCGCCGGTGAGTTTTGACAGGCAACACATTCTGGCACGACCGGTGGGACATTCAACAACGTCTACATCAACATCCGACGCTGCGATGGAGAACAGACCAGTCACATACGACGAGCTTCCTGCTGAGCACAAGGCGAAGTATGATGAGATCAAAGAGCTCTTCGAAGCCGACCTTACGGCTCTTTCGAGAGGACCCGCACGCATGGCATCAAATGGAGAGGGTTCTCCCCCGAGGGTGCTCTCGATGAGGTGGACCTGTCTCTTCCTTCAGAAGACCGCACCAGAGCTCTACGACAGGAGGTCAACTACATGGTGGCTCATTCTCTGCACCGCCACTCTGAGAGCCTGGTGAACGCTTTCGAGCGGGTCGCGGTTCGCGTAGTTCAGGAGATCATGAAACATCAGTACTCTCCGTCGGGGCCCACTTTAGGGACCCACCAAGGGGAAAGACCGCTCCAGACCAGGCCGCAACTACCGTTCACACTCGCAGCTCCGGAACCGCCGGGATCAGCGGCGTACGTCATCTACAAGGCTGGAGGCGATCCAGGCGATTACCAATTCCTCTTGGAGCCACCCAAGGAGATCCCACACGGATATATATGCGCCTACGTGCCGGACTCCAACAACC
The DNA here is from genome assembly GCA_910589765.1 of Avena atlantica. Taxonomy (NCBI): domain Eukaryota; kingdom Viridiplantae; phylum Streptophyta; class Magnoliopsida; order Poales; family Poaceae; genus Avena; species Avena atlantica. The sequence continues at coordinate 391,168,017 of OU342735.1, read as the reverse complement.
TGGCGCGCACCAGCCAGATCGCAACCGCAGGGGTGTCCGCGGCAGGGGTTCCTGCTGCAGGATCTTCAGGAGCAGGCGTTCCTGGAGCAACGATGTCTGGGATGGACGCTGACAAACAGGCGTGGCTAGCCAAGTATGCCACTGGAACAAGTCATGAGAATCTAGCCCCTGCAGCTCAAACAGTGGAGCAAATCAGCACCATCCTGAGAGACCAGTTCGGCTTCGTGCCGAAGCGACGGACAATCGGCTATTCGAAGCCGTACCCCAACGAGTTTGATCTGATTCCGCTGCCGCCCAAATATAAGCTCCCTGAGTTTTCAAGATTTAGCGGGTCAGAAGGGTCAAGCTCGATCGAGCACGTAAGCCGATACCTGGCACAGCTAGGCATGATTTCGGCATCGGATCAAATGCGCGTGAGATTTTTTGCACAATCTCTAACAGGACCAGCCTTTGGGTGGTACACCTCGCTGCCACCTGATTCGATTCGCACCTGGAAGCAGCTAGAAGAACAGTTCCACATCCAGTACCATTCAGAAGCTACTGAGGCTGGCATTGCAGACCTGGCGCAAATGCGACAGAAGCGGGGAGAGACGGTAGCCGAATACATCCAGCGCTTCAGGACCGTCAAGAACAGATGTTACTCGGCTCGTTTAACTGAGAAGGAAGCAATCGAGCTGGCGGTGTTGGGTCTCTTAGCGCCCATCAAGGATCTGGCTTTCCAAGTGGAGTACAACTCATTGGCGCACATGGCCCAGAAACTGACGATGTATGAACAGCGCCACCCTGAGTTATACCAAGACAGGTTCAAGCGGCCCGTGAGCCTGGTCGTTACAGAAGAAGAGGATCCCACACAAGACCAGGAGGTGGCCGTGGCTGAGTGGGCTCGGGGGGCAGACCCTGTGTCCTGCAAGTGGGTGAAGCAGCAGGGGCCTTTAAAAGGGTTTGACTTCGATGTGAGCAAAGCCGAGCAGATATTCGACTTACTGCTGAAAGAGAAACAGCTGAGGTTACCCGAAGGCCACAAAGTCCCTACTGCTCAGGAGATGAACGGGAGACCATACTACAAGTGGCATCATTCGTTCACCCACACCACCAACGATTGCAAAGAGCTGCGTCGCCAAATCCAGATGGCAATAGAACAAGGCCGCCTGATCCTCGGGCAGTTCGCCATGAAAGTGGACACGAACCCGTTTCCCGGTGTCAACATGATAGAACTCAGTCGCTCCGCGAGGTGCCAGCTGGACTTTTCGTTCGGAGTTAATATGGCAGGATCTGGGCACCACCATGGCACGTACAAGGAGGAAGGTAGTCACTCTCGGGGCAAAGAGAGAGAGAAGGCTGGTCCACGGGACCGGCCCAGCCACAATGACGGGCGATACTTAACAGAGGAACAGGTGAGGAGGGTGCGGTATCAGAAGCCACATTCCACGCATCTCCTTAATAAGTATGAACGTCAGCGTGATCAACTGCGCCAACACGGTGGAGGCAATGAAGGATATGGGCACCTCGCAAGGAGGCAGCCCAAAGAGAAGGAAGGCGCAGACAAACATTGGGATTGCCCCTTCTTCAAGCATTGCTGGGACGTGGGAATGAGCCGATTACCTACAGTCGACAACTGCCCAGAATGCAGGCCGAGGAAGGAGGATACGAGGCCAGTATCAGTATTCAAACGCCTAGGGCCTCTCCAACCTCAGAGCCGTCACAAGGAGTCCACTCGAGCAAAGGGCCTTGAGGAGCCCAGGGATGACAAAGAAGAAGACAGGTATCACCGCCCAAGGTGGTGCCCCGATGGACTTAGATACACCCAGAAGCGTAGAGTGCAACGGCTACGTAACTTGGAGGAAGCTGAAGCGCAGTATCTCCACGCTCTAAAGAAAGCACGACCCGATCTGGCCGTCAAAGTAAGGCAGACTACGGAGACGGAGGGCCACGCGACAAGGAAGGAGTGGCGCCCCAAACCAATAAAAGCCGATGCACAGACATCGGCTGGCACAAACATGGTGTTCGTACTCCCGACAGAATTCTGCGCGCCACGAACCAATGTGCTACCAGTGGCACAGTTTGACTGCGGCCCACGGCCGGTTATCTTTGAGAAGCCACGTGAGAAGGGTTACAAACATCTGAAAGCTCTGTACCTGCGGGGCTACATCAATGGGCAACCTGTCAGCAAGATGTTGGTGGACACCGGAGCGGCAGTCAATATCATGCCGTACTCCATGCTACGACGTTTGGGACGCTCCACTGCGGACCTGATCAAAACCAACGTCACGTTAAGCGACTTCAACGGCCAGTCTTCGGAGACGCAAGGCGTACTGAACGTGGATCTGACGGTGGGCAGGAAAACCATACCCACGTCATTTTTCGTCGTGAATAGCAAAAGTACCTACGCCGTCTTGCTAGGAAGGGATTGGATCCACGCTAACTGCTGCATTCCATCCACGATGCACCAGTGCCTAATACAGTGGGACGGAGATGAAGTGGAGGTCGTCCATGCAGACGATTCTATCGAGGTTTCCATTGCTGGCATGAACGTCTGGGAAGCAGAAGACTAAGAGCCGATCTCTGGAATCAGTTTGGACGGCTGTGAGCGCATTGAAGCTACAAAAAACGGGGTGAGGCTGGTCTTATCCACTGGCCTGACAGAGTAGAAAGGTCCACAATCATGCGTGGTACGGCCGATCCTAGCAATCGGCCACAAAAAAGGGAAAGCAGTAATCATACGACAAGCAGATCATGTAGTCGTAGCAGGGAGACGCCCTGCCATTATAAAACAATAAGGTGTAAACCACCCTCGACTAACGCAATCAAAAAGGGGGCCGATTCAGGCAATCGGCCCAAATTATTTTTGTTGTCCTCACCTAATGCTTGCCCTGTGTTTAGCATCGACCTGACAGGTGACGGAAAGCTAGGGTATGGGTTCACATCCGCTGATGAACTAGAAGAGATCGACATTGGTCCTGGGGATAAGCCACGACCAACATTTATCAGCAAGAAATTAGATCCGGGTCTGCGAGGCCCAATGATCGCCCTGTTGAAACAATATCCAGACTGCTTCGCCTGGGACTACACAGAGATGCCTGGGTTAGACAGGAGCATCATTGAGCATCGGCTCCCGCTTAAAAAAGGATTTCGGCCATTCCAGCAGCGCGCACGACAAATGAAGGCCGAAATTCTGAAAGAAATCAAAAAAGAGGTCGAGAAAATGTTGACAGCCAAGTTAATCAGGCCATGCAGATATGCTGAATGGATTTCGAGTATAGTGCCTGTAGAGAAAAAGGATGGCCAATGGCGGGTCGCCATAGATTTTCGGGATCTCAACAGGGCTACCCCAAAGGATGAGTATCCGATGCCGGTAGCAGAGACGTTAATCAACGCAGCGGCTGGCCACAAGATCATGAGTTTCATGGATGGCAATGCTGGTTACAACCAAATCTTTATGGCGCCAGAAGACATACACAAGACTGCATTCAGAGTCCCAGGTTCGGTGGGGTTATTTGAGTATGTAGTCATGACGTTTGGACTAAAGAACGCTGGCGCCACATACCAGCGGGCTATGAATTATATTTTCCACGACCTGATCGGCAAGCTGGTGGAAATCTACATCGACGACGTGGTGGTCAAGTCTGCCTCAGCGCAAGGGCACTTGGGCGATCTACAACGCGTCCTGGACCGAACAAGAAAATTCGGCCTACAGATGAATCCAAAGAAGTGTGCCTTCGGAGTGACGGCCGGTCAGTTTTTGGGTTTCTTGGTCCATGAACGCGGGATTGAGATCGGCCTAAAGAGTCAGGAGGCAGTGCGAACAATGAAGCCACCCACTACCAAGAAAGAGCTGCAGTCCCTCATCGGCAAGATCAACTTCGTCAGAAGGTTTATCTCTAATCTGTCAGGAAGGATAGAGCTGTTCATGGGACTCGTAAAGATCAAAACTGACGAGGAATTTCGCTGGGGGGCAGAACAACAACGGGCCTTAGACGAGATCAAAGAATATCTGACAAAGCCGCCAGTGTTAGTTCCACCCCAGCCATACAGACCGTTCTACATTTACTTGTCGGTGGCTGACACATCCATCGCCTCGGTGGTGGTACAAGTGTATGATGGGCTAGAGCGCGTCGTGTTCTACATAAGCAGAAGGATGCTGGACGCGGAGACGAGGTATCCTGATATCGACAAGTTGTGCCTCTGCTTGTTTTTTACATGCACCAAGCTGCGCCACATCTTGCTGTCAGCAGAGGTCATCATCATATGCAAATCAGACGTCATAAAGCACATGCTGTCGGCTCCCATGTTAAAAGGCCGATTGGGCAAATGGATGTTTGCATTATCAGAATTTGACATCCGGTATCAACCCGCGAAAGCAGTTAAGGGACAGGCGCTAGCTGATCTTATTGCTGAGAGGACCAACACTAACATAGCAGCACTGTCCATTAGAGCGTGGGCTATGTTTTTCGACGGATCAGTTTGTGACGATGGCTGTGGCATCGGCATTTTGCTCGTGTCGCCCCGGGGGGCAACATTTTCCTTCTCCATCAGATTGTCTACCCTTCGCACCAACAATGTAGCCGAGTACGAGGCGATACGCAAGGGAATGGAGTTACTCCTTGAAGCCGGTGCGGAAGCAGTGGAAATTTTTGGTGACTCCAAGTTGGTGATTTCCCAACTCACGGAGGAGTACAAGTGTGAGAGTGAGTCCCTCTTCCCATTATGGTTGCACTGCCGTGAGCTAATGGCACAGTTCCGGTACATAAACTTCACCTGGATCCCACGGTCGCAAAACGTAGAGGCAAATGATCTTGCACAGATGGCTTCAGGCTACAAGGATGCAGCAGAGGGAGCCGATATTCAGGTACAGCTCCTGGAAGCTGACGACTGGAGAGCCGATATCTTCAATTACTTGAAGGATTCGGCTCGGGGGGCACCTAAACGGATAAGGTACAAACCATGAAGTATGTGCTTATTGGGGATGACATGTTTTACAGGACCCTGGAAGGATTATTGCTCAAATGTCTGGGAACAGCCGAGGCTAATCGGCTCCTACACGAAGTACACGAAGGCGCCTGTGGGACTCACCAGTCGGCTCATAAGATGAAGTGGTTGATCAGGCGATCAGGGTTCTATTGGCCTACCATGCTCGAGGATTGTTTTAAGTACTACGAAGGGTGTCAAGCATGTCAGATGTTCGGAAAAATCCAGATGGTGCCCGCATCAGCAATGAATCCCATCATCAAGCCTTGGCCCTTCCGAGGTTGGGGCATGGATATGATCGGCAAGATCAATCCTCCGTCAAGCAAGGGCCACATGTGGATCTTGGCCATCACGGATTATTTTACCAAGTGGGTGGAAGCCGTCCCTATGAAGTCAGTAAGTTCAAAGGATGTTGTCGATTTTGTGAAAGAGCACGTCATTCATAGGTTTGGGGTTCCCCAGACTATCACAACCGATGGAGGTTCGGTGTTTACTTCTCACGAGTTCAGGAAGTTCTGTGAGGACTCAGGGATTAAACTGATTCGGTCATCTCCGTACTATGCTCAAGCAAATGGGCAAGCTGAGGCGTCCAACCAGAGTCTTATCAAACTGATCAAGAGGAAAATCGATGAGCATCCTAGGCGTTGGCATGAGGTTTTATCAGAGGCTTTATGGGCTTATCGCATGTCGTGTCATGGAGCGATAAAAACCTCTCCGTACCATCTGGTCTATGGACAAGAAGCCGTATTGCCTTGGGAAATTACGGCTGGATCGAGACGTGTCACTTTTCAGAACGAGCTAACGGCTGAAGAATATGCAGCTTTGATGAGTGACAGTGTTGAAGATGTGACTGAGCTTAGGCTGTGGTCACTGGAGAAAATCAAAGAGAACAAGGCCAAAGTAGCTCGTGCCTACAACAAGAAAGTGAAGCCAAAGGAGTTCCATGTTGGGGATCTGGTATGGGAAGCTGTGTTGCCTTTGGGAACTAAGGACGCAGCATATGGTAAATGGTCTCCAAATTGGCACGGGCCGTACAGGGTCGACCAAGTTTTAAGAGGGAACGCGTACATGCTTGAGCAGCTGGACGGTGTAAAATTTCCAGTGGCGGTCAACGGCCAACATCTCAAGAAGTATTTTCCAAGCATGTGGGATGTGGGACAGTAAAACTAGAAGGGCCGATACATGAAATCGGCTAAGCAAAGCACGTAACACGATGGACGGTAAAAATGTGGGGGCCGATTTTCAAAAATCGGCCGATTAAAAACATATATATAGCCGATGCAAGGTCATCGACTCTAGAGGTTCACACAAGTTGCAAACAAATGTCAGCCTGCACGTACGAGCTACTGAAGAATGCCTCGAGGGCGTGGAAGGCGTCAGCACAGACAGGTTCCGACTCGGCGATTTCAGCTTTGTTATTGTCATCCTTGCTGGACACTAGTTGTTCGCTTGGGGCACGTTTTTCGATGGGGAATTGGAGTTTGGATCGCCCTTTTTGAAGGAAGTCGCAGGTTACCGTTTAAAACTAAGAGGTGGCCGTTTAGGTTTGCCTAAGTATGTGGCAGAGTTTGACCTTGTCAACGATTTGGGGAAAGCCGATTTGCATCGGCTCTTTGGGTAATAGTTTGGTTGGCTGTGAGAACGTGACAAGGTGAAAGCCGATACGTTGCTATCGGCTCCTGGAACATCGGCTTATTTTTGTTATCAGCCAAATCGGGGCGGAAAGACAATCTTCGAGAAACGATTGTTTTCATTCATTCATTCAAAAGCGGATTACTTACAAGCAGATGGTCGATTACAAAAGGAAGCATACTTCTACTACTACTATTGCTGATTCCTACTCTAAAGGGCGAGATCGTCGCCACTGTCGTCGCCGCCGTCTTCCTTGCTGTCTTCGGCGCTGCTACTGGCGTCGTCTTCACTGCTGCTGCTGAAGAAGCCAGTAGGGCCTTCATCATCCTCATCGTCATCTTCGGTATCCTCGCTTGACCCGGCGCGGAAACGCTTCATCGGCGGATACTCATCGGAGGACGTATCCTCCTCCGATTCCCCCTCTTCTTCAGAGGAGTCGACGCCGTCCCAGGACATGGCGTCGTCGCTGCTGTCTGCCTCCAGCTCCCCGTCGGCGAGGAACTGCAGGTCTTCTTCACCGTCGGTTAAGGATGCATCATCCTCCGACCAGACGGCAAAGTCCCAACCCCTCTCGTCCCACCATTGTGGGGCGAGAGTGTTGTACGCCGCTAGCGGCGGGTGCTCCGGAGTCGGCTCGCGGTCGCTAATGCTATTGGAGGCGTGGGAAGACAGACCAGAGGAAGCAGAGGAGGCCATGGCAGAGAAGGGTTTTTTCCGGTGGAAAAAGAGGGTTTTCTGGCTACGGGAGGAAGATGGGGACTGCGGACTGTTCGGGCGAATTTAAATAAAGGGGAATAGTGGAGAAACGGTTCAATGCCATAGCAGTTTCCCAGATTGCGCTGCCAAGATCGTCAAATCATGCACTGCGGAAGAATTGAGAAGACAGGGCATCATGATGAAGGGGTAGCGTGACGGTCCTGTTCTGCCACGCGTTCTGTCGAACGCGTAACCCGATACAAAAAAAAACTCAGGAGAAGAGGAAAAAAAGACACAGAGTGGTTTTGGAATTATCATTGCCAAAACCAGGGGGGCATGTGTTATCGCCATATTTTGGCCTACGAAGGAGATGGGCCGTGATCAAGATGGGCTTAGAAGATACATATATTCAACGTGTTGTTGGATCGGCCTAGTGCGTGGATTTGGGCTGAATTGCCCGTGTATCTTGTATCATAGTAGGTTTTGTTTCAGTTTAGGTTCCGTTTCAGTTTAAGTAAAGATAGAGTTGTAGAGTTATTCCAAAAGTAGAGAGTCTCCGGACTATAAATATGTACCTAAGGTTATCGAAAAAGGAGGACAATCACGTTCACAACCAATACAATCTCGGCGCATCGCCACCCCTTGTTTCTAGGGTTTTTTCTCGGGTAAGTGCCATGCTGCCTAGATCGCATCTTGCGATCTAGGCAGTATTTACTTATGCGTTATCCGGTGTTACTCGTACTGAAGCCTTGTTGATGGCGAGTAACACCTTTATCACAGATTTGTTAGGGCTAGCATCGGTACTTTTTACTACGATTGCTTAATCATGCGGCCTCTAGCTATCTCGCCGTCTTTGCACCTTTTCCCGGGTGTGAAGGTGGCATCTTGCTTAATTTCTGCTTAGCCGATTCGATCTGTTATAGTTGTGCCTTGCTCGTCAAGGTTTAGTTTAATATCTACGTGGTTTGGCCTTACAAACGGGTTGAACGATCCAGTAGTGCGTAAGATATGGTTTATTGATCTTAGAGGGGACGTTCCGGGAATTGACGTTATGTTGGTTTTTAGGCCTTCTCTAGGATCAGTTTTCTACTATCTTTCGTATGTACCAGGCTCAATTACGCGTAGGACGTTCCGGTCACGTGGTGAAAACACTAAACTGTCGTAGATCGATTTAGCTTGTAGTGGTTAAGCAAAACCCCATGTCATCATAGATCCAATGCAGAACCATGGGGATAATCGGCTCTGAAAGCCGATTTACAGGGAAACCTGGGAGCCGATCACGGCTCGAATTTTACGTATACTTGTTTACCATGCAGGAAACCAATCGGAGCAATCCATCACCTTCCTGACCAGGTATAGGTCAGGTGGCACGCCCTCGAACCAAGACAGGACGCGTGCGTGCCGGAAGAGATTTGCGGGCCGTTGTCCGAGGGACCAGGGCCCACCAGCCGCTCTGGGAGCCTCCCGGCTCTTCGTGTTGCTCGTCGCTGCCCGCCGGTGAGTTTTGACAGGCAACAGTTTGTTGTCGTTTTCATCGATGACATTTTAATCTACTCCAAGAGCAAAGAAGAGCATGAAGGGCATTTGCGTTTAATACTTGAGAAGCTCAGAGAGCATAAACTATATGCTAAATTCAGTAAGTGTGAGTTTTGGTTGAATGAAGTTGGATTTCTTGGACACGTTGTGTCAGGAGATGGTGTTGCAGTTGATCCTGCTAAAGTTTCAGCTGTAACTGAATGGGAATCTCCCTAGTCAGTGAAAGAAGTTTGCAGTTTCCTTGGCTTAGCAGGTTACTACAGAAGGTTCATTGAGAATTTCTCCAAGGTAGCTAAGCCTATGACAGAATTGCTAAAGAAAGACAAGAAATTTGCTTGGTCTGAAGGTTGTGAACTCAGCTTCCAAGAATTGAAGAAGAGACTTGTGACAACACCAGTCTTATGTCTGCCAGATTTGGAGAAGGATTTCCAAGTGTATTGTGATGCATCTCATCATGGTTTGGGTGCAGTACTTATGCAAGAAGGAAAAGTTGTGGCTTATGCCTCGAGACAACTCAAAACTCATGAAGTAAACTATCCTACTCATGATTTAGAGTTAGCCTCTGTTGTCCATGCACTCAAAACATGGAGACACTACCTTTTGGGAAAGCGATGTGAAGTGTTCACAGATCACAAGAGTTTGAAGTATATCTTCACCCAAAAGGAAATTAATATGAGACAAAGAAGATGGCTAGAACTTATCAAGGACTATGACTTAAGTTTGCAATACCAACCTGGTAAAGCAAATGTTGTAGCGGATGCTCTAAGCCGTAATGTTTTTGTGAATGGCCTTACTAAGGGAGAATTGCCAGATGATCTGTGTGCCCAATTTAGAGATCTCAGATTGGAGATTGTGCCTGAAGGACATCTCATGTCTTTGGATGTTCAACCCACTTTGTTGGACAAGATTAAAGAAGCCCAGAAGACTGATAAGGAAATTGAAGAGATCAAGGAAAAGATTGGCAAGGGAAAAGCCAAAGGATTCCATGAAGACGAACAAGGTACTTTATGGCATGGGAAACGTATCCGTGTTCCACAAGATCCGGAGCTTCAGAAACTGATTTTACAAGAAGCACACAACTCACCATATTCTATTCATCCGGGTAACACCAAGATGTACATGGATATGAAAGAAAGATTTTGGTGGAATAATCTCAAGAAGGACATCGCCGAACATATTGTTTTGTGTGATGTGTGTAGTAGAGTGAAAGCGGAACATCAGAAACCAGCAGGTTTGCTTCAACCACTACCTATTCCTGATTGGAAGTGGGACAATATTGGTATAGATTTCATTACCGGACTACCAAGGACCCGGTCAGGATATGATTCTATTTGGGTAGTAGTGGATTGTAACACCCTCAGAATCGGCCCTATGCAAGTTTTAGCGAAACCCGCCAAACCCGCATAGAAACGATTCAAAGGTGCCCACCAGGCACTTTCGTGCGGGCGGAAAACGAAGTAATAACATTACACAACAGTCCTCGATGGGACCCACAGAACAGATATATATACAACACGACTCCATGAGTCAAGAATACAGATATAATATACAAAGATCCAAATCACCTTGAAAACGATAGAGCGTCCAGCTATGGACAAGATGCAAATGGGGCTAAGAGCCCTGAAGAATAACCAATGGCGTCCATAACCCTGCCCAGGCCAAGCCGGAAGGGTAACCCTGCTAACGGCGTCGATCTCAAAACCTGCTTAAACAAAAGGGGTGCCGACAAAGGGCAAAGGAAAAAGAGGAGCGTCAGTACTGAGGCCAGTACACGGCGAGACTAGAATTCGGCGGTCCTCGCCTACATAGGTATGGTGGACTGAAGCAGCAGCGGCAGCGTGCACTAAACAAACTATAGAGACTCGATACAACTGGCGACTATCAGAGAGGGGTAAGAAAGACCTATTCGGAACCAACCTGATACTACCACCAAACAAACCCATCCTGGTGTTTCCCCCACGATACCAAACGAGGAAGTCGACCGAGGAACTCACACAGTTGGCAGTTTTACTTATTCAGTTATCGTTGCAGTAATTACTAGTCAGGTATAGATAATCATCCTGGTAAAATAAGCAGTGGGCACTTTTAGTTAATCATTCCGTTGAAGTTGCAACACTTACTAATCAGATGCAATTAGCGTGAGATAGACCCAAAAACCCAGCAGTTGTTGGTACTTTTATTTAGCCATTCCGTTGTGGTGGAGCTGATTACTAGCCATATCGGATACAAGTCAAATTATAACAAATAAACTTTAGTTATAGTTGTCTACGATCAAGCACTGTGCTCCAAGTCGTCCATAACCGCGTACACGACTTCTCGAAAAGATTTAACCCTGCAGGGGTGCACCAAAGTATCCACAAGCACTTCGACCCTTTTTTCCAGATCAGTTAACATACACCCATCGGTATGTCGGTGGGGCCTAAGTCATGACGTTCCCAGACCCAAAGCAAGCACGGGGGGCCACCCCACTAAGTACACCCGCAACAAAGTCGGCCGGTCTCCGAGACGGACTTAGTGTTTGGGTAGACGGCTGTGAACGACAGCAAATCCCCAAACGGGGACTGTCGACACCGCGAAAATGTGTCCCGATCCTAAACAGTACAGGTGCTATCTGTCGCACAATTTAAATAAAGCAGTAAAGCATGGCATAAGTACAGGATAGTAAATAAAACCTCAAACTAGTTTGTGGCCCCCAGTACAATACTTTGAAATCAGGTAATAATCAATGGGGGTACCATATCTCCCCACCTGTGGTTAGCGCGCTCGATCTCGGAACAGGTGTCAAGAACTCGGGGTCCTACGGTACATAAGTGGGCGGTCGGAAACCAAATATTATCTATCACCCACCGATGCCTCTGCTTACTTCAATTTTAGTTGTTAAGCAGTAATTAAAGTGAACAATAATTAAAGTCATGACCATCTCCAACATTGAACATGCGGCAATACTCCAACAACTGTGGTACTTGACGACACGCAACAGCACTTGAGCAAGCGACTACGGCGCGCAAGTCCAACTATCTACCAAACAACAGGTAATAGGATGTGTCCAAGGCAATATAGGGCTGCAAGGGATATCACGGGTACGGAAACTAGAGCATCGCAACACAGATAGCAATAGATCAACAGGAGGGAATAAATACTATAAAAGTAAGATGGGTAGAAAGGGGGAGATGCTCGCCTGAAAACATTGCCGAGGGTTCAACCGAAGATCGGGGCGAAGCTCACATCAACTCAACGGCCTTATCCGCGAAGAAGAAAAACACTAGAATAAACACCGGATGCAATATTTAATACAACAGCAGAAGATCGGCATGATGCATGTATGATGTATGACATGGCAACGGTGCGATGCAATTAGGTCATATTAAGCGGAACCGGGGTCCCGACAATATTTAGGTGGTTCATGTTGTTTAACTACCCCGCAAATTAAATGTTGTAATAACAAGGCAAGAGAAGTTACTGGTTCGCTACACCAATTTAAATGAGGCCAATATAAGGCTAGATTTGCTCGCATATGGGCCCCATGTTTAATTATGAGGTGAATCGGCATAAGGCCCCCAAACCACACGACAAGTATGCATGCATGAACAATTTAATATGCAACAGGTTTTATATATAGCATTTATAAGATAGGGGTTCGAATAAGGGTCACACATTAGGGGGTCTCGACGAACTTGGGGTTCCGGGTTCGGGGTCCGGTCTCAGGGTCCAGGGTTCGACGGGTTCGGACTCGGCGGGATCGTTCTCGGTAACGGGGTAGATCTTGGCGCATTTGCGGTCTTCGGGTCATGTTGTCGGTCTTGTCGTCTCACCCGGAGATCTTGGCGTTCCGGGAGGAAGTACTTGGTCTGGCGTCGAGGCATCGGACTCGCCCTGGTCGGTGTCGATATTATCTTTGCGGAGATCTTGTCGGTTCGCGTACCGGGAAGTAGTACTTGTCTCATCTGGGGTGAAGTACTTGGCATGCTGCGTCGGCGATCTTGGTGGCTTCGGGTTCGGGTCTTCGGGGCTCATGAGGCTAACTTGGCATTTCTGACCGGTCTTCGGGGTCGCGTAGTATCCCTTGTGGTTCCCCATCGAAGGCCTTGGGGATTCCGCGGCGAAGGTCTTGGTGGTTCTGATTTCACTTGTCGGTGCCGGACTCGGTTGCGGTAGATCTTGGCCATGTCGAAGATCTTGCCGGGGTGTCGTCGAGTGTCCTTGGTTCGGCGCCGAAGGCCGTTGGCGAACTCGGGGTGCTTCAAGACGGGCCATAGGGAACACTAGCATATTCCCATGGCACACATACACGAGCACACGCAAACGCGCACACGGGAGGCAGGGGCCCACAGGATGACGGTGGCGGGGCCAGGCGAGGTGGGGCCGGGTACTGGGGCGAGCTGCTCGAGGCGGAGAGGAGGCGATGGTGGTCGTCGGGGCTGCTGCGGAAGGCGGCGGGCGACTGCAGAGGTGCTAGCAGGCGGTGGCGGAAGGATCGCCGGCGGCGAGCTCGGAGGCGAGCGACGGCGCTCTGGGGTTGCTGCGGCGGAAGGAGAGACCGCGACCTGGGCGGCGCCGGCGTGGCCGGAGCGGAGATGGTCGGGGCCTGGCGAGGACGGAATGGGGAGAGCGGCGAGGACGGCAGGGAGACGCGCCGGCGAGGCAGAGCGGAGGCGCGGCAGGGGGAGCTCGACGGCGGGGGCGCTGAGGGGAGGCGCGGGGACGCGGTGAGCGGAGGAGCGCGGCGGGCGGGCGGCGCGGCCGCGCGTCGGCGGGCTCTGCCTTGGGGGGCGAGGGCGGTCGCGCGGGTCGCCGGCGAGCTTGCAGAGGCGGCTGGAGCGGGGGCGACGGCGGATGAGGGAGGCGTCCTGGGGCGGCGCCGCGGGCGCTCGGGGGTGGCGGCGCTGCGGCCGACGCAGCGGGCGGACGCGGCGGCGGAGGTTGGAGGCCGGGCAGAGGGTGGAGGGGGAGGAGAGGTACCCGGCGGCGGGGCGAGGTCGATCGGGAGGTAGGGGAGGAGGGCTGCGTGGGGCGTGCGAGAGAGAGGGCCAGGGAGGAAGAAGAGCATCGGGGTGGGGAGCGGGTGGTCGGGCCCACGCGGGGTGGGGCCCGGTGGCAGGGAGGGGGTGTGCTGCGGCTGCTGTGTGTGCATGGAGTGAGTGGGTCGGGTTTGGGTGGTGCCGCGCGCGTGTTGCGTGTGTGCGGGTGTGCAGGGTGGGTTGAGTGGGTGAGGTGGAGGGGAGGGGTAGGATTAGGTGGCAGGTGGGGATTGGGTGAGGAATAGAGGAGAGGTGAGGTGGCGAGCCGCGAGTGGCTGGGGTGAGGTGGAGGGGGTGTGGGTAGAATAGGTTGGGTAGGAATAGGATTTAGATTGGACCGTTTTCTTCTGGGGGTGGTCGTTCGGGTCGAATCGGCCCGTTCGACTGCCCCCACTAAAAATAATTTAATATTTTATTTGTGTTAAACGGACCGTTTGCAAAACGTGGTTAGTCAAAACAAAATATTCCGGAGACCCGGTTTTGGTTTTAAATAAAGATGGGGCGTTTAGAAAAACAAATTAGGTTTATCCGCAAATAGTTTTATGCAAGCAAATGCAAGATGATGACGATGCTCAAATGCAATGTGGCATGATGACATGAGCATGCGGTCATGATGATGCAATGCACAAAAACAACGCGATTTTCTAGTAGTGGTTTTTGCGGGATGCCACATGGATCGCCTAACTAAAGTGGCTCATTTCATACCCGTGAAGACAACCTATACAAGTGCTAAGTTAGCCAAGATCTATATGAGTAGAATTGTATGTCTACATGGAGCACCCAAGAGTATTGTGTCTGATAGAGGAACCCAATTCACTTCTCATTTTTGGAGGCAATTACATGAGTCCTTGGGAATGAGGTTGGAATTCAGCACTGCTTTTCATCCTCAAACTGATGGACAAACAGAAAGGACTAATCAGATTCTTGAAAGATATGTTGAGGGCATGTGCCCTAGACTATGGAGCCAGTTGGGATGAAAGTCTGCCTTACGCAGAATTTTCTTATAACAACAGCTATCAAGCCAGCATTGAGATGGCACCATTTGAGTTTCTCTATGGGAGAAAATGTACCACCCCATTGCTATGGAATGGTGTGGGAGAAAGAAGTTTGTTCGGACCAGAACTTATCAAATAAGCTGAAGTGAAAGTCAAGCTATTTAAGGACAGATTAAAAATAGCACAGTCCCGACAGAAAATCTACGCAGATCCTAAGCATAGAGAAGTCACCTATGAAGTTGGTGATAGAGCTTATCTTAGAGTGTCACCACTTCATGGAGTGAAGAGGTTTGGAGTCAAAGGGAAGTTGTCCCCAAGATATGTTGGACCATTCAAGATTCTGAGTCGTATAAGTTGCTTATGAAATTGAATTGCCAGAATCTTTGTCAGCTGTTCATAATGTGTTTCATGTGAGTCAGCTTAAGAAATGTCATCCAGAAATGTAAGAAACTTCTTTGAAGGATACTATACCTTTGGAAGAGGTTCAGTTGGAGAGTGACCTCACTTATGAAGAGAAACCTATCAAGATTCTTGAGACTTCAAAAAGAGTCACACGGACTAAGACTATCAAGTTTTGCAAAGTTCAATGGAACCATCATTCCGAAGAGGAAGCAACATGGGAAAGAGAAGATGATCTTCGGAAAGACTACCCTCACCTATTTGCTAGCCAATCCGAATCTCGAGGGCGAGATTCACCTTAAGGGGGTTAGATTTGTAACATCCCTAAAATCATGTTTCAAACTCATTCATATCATCCATGCATCCATGATCATTTAGGGTTTCATTTCAAAAACAAGAGCATATATTGCCCATTATTTTATGTATGAACACTCTAGCCTTTGGGCTACTTGCTATTGAGTAAAGTGCAAATATTCATTCAGTAGTGTTTTGTATTCAAACTTAAGTGATTTCAAAAGCTTGAATAAAGTTTCCAAACAAAGACTGAAGTAAAACCAAAAGATATGCAAATTATTATATCCCATAATGGCTTGGTTTTATTTTGACTTTTCAAATGACCCAAGTAGGTTTGAGTGAATAGTTGTGTTTGACACTTATTTGAGCACAAGATTTATAGTACAAAAGACCAGAGAAGTTTTGAATTCAAACAGATTTGAATTGGAGTTTTGAAATCAGTTTATAAAAGCAAACAGAAAAAGAAAAAGTTTAAAAGAGAAAAAATAAGCAATCAGACGAATCTGGCCCAACCAGCCCAACAACCCCACCCCCACAAACCGTTTTTCTTTACTCGCGAACAAACCCATCGAGTGACTGACGCCAAGACCCCACCCCCTCTCTGTTTCTCTCGCTGATAGCCATGACCCACACGGCGTCATCGTCTCCACCTCGGCGATGCGTTCTTCCCCAATTCACGCCGTGCGTTTACTGGTTTGATTCGCGTCGTCAATTCCCGTTCAATGCTGGAGTAATTCACGCCCCCATCTCGCCTACTTAAACCCCCTCTGCCCCCTCTCCATTTTCCCCCAAACTTCGAGCACAGAGCGCCCCCAGGCTTCCCGCAATCGCTCTTGCACCTCCGCAGACAGAGCTCACTCCGACGACCAATCCCGGTGAGCCCCGTGCGCCCGTTCCCCTCTAATTCATGAAGACAGCCTTGAAACGCCCTTGTGCTTCTTCTGACACCATTGGTTCATCCTATACTTCCCCAGGTCGTCGTCTTCATCAAGCACTGCAAGCTCCCGACGACGTCTTCAACTCCGGCGATTAAATTCGGTGAGATCCGTGTTCCCCTTCGCCTCTGATTCACACGAGTGTGTTCGCCGTAGCCTTGCGCACCCCCTGATGCCTTTGGTTCGTGCTAGGGTGACCAGGAGCGTCTCCAACGTCGCCGTCCACCCGAGCCCGACGCTGTCAGCAACTCCGACGAGCCCGTGCAGCCGTGTCCGTGCGCCCCTTGTCAAGTCGTCGCCACGTTGAGCTTCAGTACACCGTCACGAATCTGGTAAGCACCTCCCATGACCCCAGAGCCCCCTGTAGCCACCGCGCCGCCGTAGACAGAGCCGTCACCGCTTGTCGCCGCCGCCAGCGCCGCCACTTGATGGTCGAGTGTTGAGCATCGTTAGATCTAGATCTAGTGGTCACGATAGAACCTAGACGAAGCGGTATGATTCAATCAGAGCCGCGCGATTAAGTTAGATCCAGCGGCTCAGAAGCGTGATCCGACGCGAAGCGGTACCAGCCAATGGGATAGCGCCGTGTGGCACAGAGTTCGTTTTTAAAAATTTGAATTAGATCTATTAGTTGTTTGATTTTGTTTTAGCCATAACTTTTGATTCCCACGTTCAAATTTGACAAATTTTATATCAATGGAATCAGGAGAGCAAGCCCTTTCCAAATATGCAATGTTCTTAATGTTTTCTTTCTGTTAAAACGGTTTTATTTACAGAAACATGTGTAGGCCTATTTTGTGTATATAAATTATTTGAGAAAGGTTTTAGTGTTTAAATAAATGTTGTTTGGCAAGTTTTGAACTTGTTTATGAACTAGTACTGTGAACTTGTCTTGTTGTGTTTAGAAAATCATCACATATCATATTGCATGCATCCATATATTTTTGCTTGTATTTATTTTGTATGTGATTTGTTGCTATGATTTTATGTGTAGATTTTGGTGGCAATAGTGATTGTGATTGTGAGGAGTGTAACTACTCTCCAAACGACCAAGGCAAGTGGTTCTTCATGATATTTTTATCCCTATGTTTTCTACTATGCATTAGAAATATTTTGCTAGTCTTGCATGGTTATATTTTGTTTATATGCTATGCTTGGCAAATCCTAGTAGTGGTAGAATTGCTAGAAATTTCTAAGTTAAGATGCTTATATATGCCATGCTTAGCCTAGCTAGTAGTAACCAAGGGTGGTGAATTATTCATGCTATGGAAAATATTTCTAAGTCTTTGGACTTGTGTTTTTGCTAATAAAACAACTAAGTGAATGAAACTCCTGGGTGGAATGGAAGGAATGGTTTATGTTGAGTGGTTACACAAGGACCATTTCTATGGTTTACCTTGTGTATCTCACTTGTGGAAAGCCACCCAGGAACAAAGGGATTTGAGAGGCCAAATGTTAAGAAGCTTCTAGTGCAGCCACTTGGCAATATGGGCTCTACCTGGATCACATAAGTTGGAATAACTTAGCCATTTGGAAAGTTGGTGGTAGTGGGATGATAGGTTGGAACGCGTCCATTTGGTCTAAGGGAAGGCTTCTGAAAGGTCTTGTCTTGGTGAAAATCAAGTCTTGTGGGGAAAGTGCACAATCACTGCAGATGGAAAAATCTAAGTACTTAGCCATGTCCCTGGTATTGGACAACTTGAGAATCAAGACATGGAAGCTATCAAGAATCTCCTCATCCCAATTTCTAGGTATAACTTGTGGGTGAACAAGGGTGAAGGACCCCAATGTCTATTGGTGGTTCCTTGGGAAAAGTTTTGACAAAGAAAAACTTAGTGATTTCAACTAATAGGCAAAACCTATTTTGAGCAAAGCAAGCCTAAGCTACACTTATCCAAATTTGCATATACTACTTAGTCCACCAAATATGATACTAAGGTATCACTTGCCAATACTATTCCAATGTATTGACCCACTGTGGCTGTAACTTGTGATGTTGCAGGTTACTCTGATGAGGATTAGGAGTCATGAGTCTACACTCAACATGTTTGTCTGTGGCACATGAAGATGAATACTTTTATTTACTTACTTATTTAAACTCTTGTACTAGGCTTGTGGCCTTGGAGTTGTAAAGACTATGTTTGTCTCTGGAATGACTATAATAATGACCTTTGCTTCTGTGTACTTCATCTTGAACTGTGGATGCTAGCATTGATCCAGGGACTAGCATTGCAATCACAGGGATCCTTATCCGTTATAAAGGAGGGATCTTACAATTAGGGTTTGAGATTGTTCTTCCCATCTTGCATTTTGTTGGATTTATTTCTATTTCTTATTGTGGATATTCATGGTAATATCAAGAAGAACTCCTTTTATTTAATTATATCAATGATGCTTTCTTCTCTCATGTGTGAGTAAGTTCCCTTGGGCGTGTGATATGGCTCATATCACTGTAGATCTTCATTGGGAAACCCCAAGAGGAAGGTATGATGAGCACAGCAGTAAGTCTTCCCTCAGTATGAAACCAAGGTTATCGAACTAGTAGAAGGAAGGAAATGACCCCAAGGTGTTGCTAACAACTTGGAACCTGCATAACACAAACTCAAGACTTTGCCCCAACAAACAGTGAGGTTGTCAATCTCACCGTTTGCTGAAAACAAAGGATTAAACGTATGGTGTGGAAGGTAATGACTGCTTGCAGAAAGTAAACAGTAACAGTGGATGATGTATCAATGGTAAAGATTGGACCGGGGTCCACAGTTCACTAGAGGTGTTCTCCTTATGATAAGTAACATAACATGTTGGGTAAACAAATTACAGCGGGGCAATTGACAGGACTGAGCAAGGCATAACAATGCAATACTAAACATTCATGATCCTATGAGATTTGATTGGGCATTACAACAATATACATAGACCGCCATCCAACTGCATCTATGACTAGTAATCCACCTTTAGGTTATCATCCGAACCCCCTCCAGTATTAAGTTGCAAGCAACAGATAACTGCTTTAAGCAATGTGTGTAAAGTAAACAATACAATTGTTCCATGAACAAGAGATTATTGTTTTCTCCCTAATAGCAACAACACATCTACAACCTTAGAGATTTCTGTCACTTCCCTAGATTCAATAGAGGCATGAACCCACTATCGAGTATAAATACTCCCTCTTGGAGTCACTAGCATCTACTTGGCCAAGATATCTACTAGAAATGGAGAGCGTGCAAGATATCAAACAACACAGACATGATAGAATCAATAATCAAGAGACATCATAGAATCAATAATCAATCTGACATAGTAATCTCAATATCCATCAGATCCCCGCAAACACAACATGCATGATTACAAATAGATGATATTGATCATGAACAGAGCTCACAAGATCTAAACATGATAGCAAAAAGAAGGAGAAACAACCATCTAGCTACTGGATGGACACATAGTCCAAGGTGGAACTACTCACGCATCATACCGGAGGCCGACATGGTGATGAATAAGGCCTCCGGGATGATCTCTCCCCTCCGGCAGGGTGCCGGGAAGAGCTTTAGATCCCCCCGATCTAGGGATGATGGTGGCGGCCGCTACAGACTGTTTCATGGAGATCTGATCAGGTACTTAGGATTTTGGCATCGGGGTGATTATATAGGCGAAGAGGCGAGGCAGGAGGGCGGCCAGGGGGGCCACACCCTTCCCAGGCGCGGTCCAGCGTGGGCCCGCGCGTGGGGGTGGTGTGGCAACCCTTTGGCTCCCCTCCAGTCACCCTTCGGTCTCTGTGTTCGTCTTGGTGAAATATTGACTTTGGCTTGTGTCCCGTCCAATTCCGAGAATATTTCCTTACTAGATTTTCTAAAACCATAAATAGCAAAAAATAGTCAACTGGCACTGTGGCATCTTGTTAATAGGTTAGTCCCAAAAAATGTATAAAAATACCTCAAAGTGTATACAAAGCATAGCAAAGTGGATACTAAACAAGCATGGAACATAAAAAATTATAGATACATTTATGACGTATCAGTGTGGGAGATGTAAGGGATTGGTGAGATGTGATGTGCCTATATAATTTCCATTAAGTTTGTGGTTGATTTTAATTACTATATTATGTGTGCTTGACTATCTGTGGGGTTCTTAATGCCTATTGTCCAATTAATGGCCCAGACAACATGATTCTTTGTTCTACATAGATAGAATCTTGTTCACTAGCAGACCGGTGACCTCCGAGTGACACGGGGATATCAATTGGAAACTAGTTTGACTTGAGGATCACGAGGAGCCATCGATCTTATTGCATTACTCTGATCCAAGGAGCTTAATTGCTAGGCAACCTGAAGGATCTTAATCGTCTAGTGACTGACCATGGTTGTGGTAACAGGCTAGTAGGATTATTGAAGTTGGGATGAAATCTACCAAGAGGAGTTCCGAATAATTATGGGTTGCTCGCCTACACACATACTTATACGATTATAATCCTTACACTCATCACTCAACCACCTAGCATATTCACTATCACCATGAACCGAATCTCCCCGCACCTACTTTGTCATCTGCAGAAAACAACAAACAAATTGTTCTTTACTTTTATGATTTTTTTCTGAAGTTTACATTTTAGTTTTATTTAAATCCATTTCTTTAATCTAAACTTTCTTATTATTTAAACACTTGCAGTCAATTCACTCGAAGACCTATGACAACTTTGGGTGTGACAGAGACTTCACCTATAAACACTTACCTTTAGGCTCCATGTGGGGTCGACATCTTAACTTCGAAACTAGCTACAAACGATCTGTGCAATTGCAGTCATCAAGGTATTTTCTGGCGCCGTTGCTGGGGAGCTTAGCGCTAAGTGTTTTGTCTCTTGATATTTCAGGTGTTACTATTACAAGATGGTCTCCCTAGGAGACAAAGGTTCTACATGCTCTGGTAGGGCTTATCTACCAGACTATCTTGATTGCGTACCTGCTCAAAGGCGCGAGGAAATTATTGAAAAACTTTTTAGATCTAATAAGGTTGAAGTTGAAAACCTAAGCGACTTCATGGAAATCATGTCCATTCATAGGACAACTCCCAAGAAACCTGAGAAGACTCTTAGAGAATACAATGCTCCAATTTTTGCTTTTCTTAAACAACTAATAGAATTTCCTAATCCTGGAGTTAGAGAATATCGATTTGATGGTGAAATTATTAAAATTTTGTAGTAAAAATCTTTCAGTGGAAGGGAAGATGAAGACCCAAGAAGACACCTTAGAGAGTTCGACGATGTTATATGATACGTCAGAAACGTATCTATAATTTTTGATTTTCCATGCTTGTTTAGTATCTACTTTGCTTTGCTTTGTCTACACTTTGAGGTGCTTTTTACATGTTTGCTGGTACTAACCTATTAACAAGTTGCCACAGTGCCAGTTGCATGTTTCTCCTGTTTTTCGTTTCAGAAAAGCTAGTAAGGAAATATTCTCGGAATTGGACGGGACAAAATCCAAATCAATAACTTTCTGTGGGGAACAAGAAGTCCAGAGGGGAGACGGAGAGGCGTGCCAGGGAAGCCACGCCCCCCTAGGCGTGGGTGGGCCCTGCCCCGCGCCTAGGCAGGGTGTGGGGCCCCTGGCCACCGCCTCGACCTTCCCCTTCTCCTATAAGAAGCCCCTGATGCAGAAACCCTAAGCACCCGATCAAATCTCCACGAAACCATCTGTAGCCGCCGCCACCACCGTCCCTAGATCGGGTAGGATCTGAAGTTCTTCCCGGCACCCTGCCGGAGGGGAGATCATCCTGGAGGCCTTCTCTCCGGTATGATGCGTGAGTAGTTCCACCTTGGACTATGGGTCCATGTAGTAGCTAGATGGTTATATATCCTGCTTTGTGCTTTCATGTATAGATCTTGTGAGATCCGTTCATGATCAAGATCTAATCTATTTGTAATCATGCATGTTGTGTTTGCGGGGATCCGATGGATATTGAGATTATTATGTTGGTTTGACTAATGGTTTTGTCTTTATGATTCTATCATGTCTGTGTTGTTTGTGATCTTGCATGCTCTTCGTTAGTATCTATCTTAGCCGAGTTGTTGCTAGTGACTCCAAGAGGGGGTATTTATGCTCGATAGTGGGTTCATTCCTCTAGTTTCCAAGGGAAGTGACAGAAATCTCTTCGGTTGTAGATGTGCTGTTGCCACTACGGAGAAAACAACGGTCTCTTGTTCATGGAACATGTGGACTATTTACCTTACACAGTTTGCTTAAAGTAGTTGTCTGTTGCTTTCAACATAATACTAGAGGGGGTTCGGATGATAACCTAAAGGTGGACTTCTAGTCATAGATGCAGTTGGATGGCGGTCTATGTATCTTGTTGTATTGCCCAATCGAATCTCATAGGATCTTTCTGACTAGTAATTGCATTGTTATGCCTTGCTCAGTTCCTGTCAATTGCCCTGCTGTAATTTGTTTACCCTTCATGCCATGTTGTTTATCTAAGGAGAGCACCTCTAGTGAACTATGGACCCCGGTCCAATCTTTACCATTGATACATATTCCACTGTTACTTGTTTACTTGCTGCAAACCATTACCTTCCATACCATATGTTTAATCCTTTGTTACAGCAAACCGATGAGCTTGACAACCTCACTAATTCCTTGGGGCAAAGTCTTGAGGTTGTGTTGTGCAGGTCTCCGTGTTGCTTGCAACACCTGTGTGACGTTTCCTTCCTCCTTCTGGTTAGATAACCTCAGTCTCTACTGAGGGAAGACTTTCTGTTGTGCTCATCACACCTTGCTCTTGGGGTTTCCAACGAAGTCCTCTCTGCCAGGCAACTAGTTTTCTGGCGCCGTTGCCGGGGAGGATAAGGACGTCTTCACTAGAGGAGTCCTTCACTTCCTTTCTCTTTACTTTGTTTTTAGTTTGCTTAGTTTATTTTTCTTGGTTTTGCTTGCCTCTTTTAAAAAACACAAAAAAATTAGTTGCTACTCTAGTTGCTGGTCTGTTATTGCCTTGCCTTGCCATGCTTTCTATCAATGGATGGTTTCTTTGAAACTAGTTATTGTTGGCAAGGTGGGTTCATGGAAGAACAAAAGTATTATTATAAGGAACACCGTTTGTCACAAAAAGGGAAACACTTATGGGAACAAATTGATAAGTTGAATACTATTGGTAGAGACGTGTGCTCTACTTATAATGTTACTTATTGCTTTGATAAGTCTTGTTGCTGTAAGAGGTATAAACACATGCCTTTTCAATGTGAGTATAATGATAATGTTACCATATATTATTATGCTAAAGGAAATTATGACTTTTATGATGTGGAACAAATTGAAGAATTTATTGCCTTCAAGGGTGCATTTGAACTTGCCAGTTTCCTTGAAAATACTGATGATGCACCTCATGAATATGAGGTTTATGAGATACTTAAATTTTGCTTTGAGAATTACAAGGAATAAAATGGCTATATTCTTGAATATTTTAATAGATGCTTTCCACACATGGAAGAGACTAATGCTTTGTAGGATCCTAAGGAAGAAGAAAATGTTGAAACTGGAAGCTCATTAGATGAAAAAGAGGAGGAGAGTGATGAACAAAAGGAGGAAGAATGGATATACCCATGCCTACCTTCTAATGAGAGTAACTCTTTATCCCTTACATTACTTGATTGTCCCACATGCTTACCAAAAAAGGATGAATGTTATGTTCCCGTGGATTCCTTTGAAATATCTACTTTGGGTAAAACCTGTGAAGGTTTTAAGCCCACTATTTTTGATCTTGATAGAAATTATGTGTTTGTAGCTCATGAAAATCCTCCTTTATGTGATAGTTATATTGTTGAGTTTATTCATTGCTACTGAAAATTATTATGAGAGAGGAAAGTATGGTTGTAGAAGTTTTGATGGTACTAAAACACCTCTCTATGTGCTGAAAGTTTTGAAGTTACTCTTCATTTATCTTCCTATGCATGTCACTTTGTTCTTTGAGAATTTATTTTCTTACAAGATTCCTATGAATAGTAAGTGGGTTAGACTTAAATGTGTTTTGAATTTGCTTCTTGATGCTCTCTTTTACTTCGATTCATATTTCTTATGTGAGCATCTTCTCAAACTATCATGCCTAACTTAAAGGCGTTAAAGAAAAGTACTTCTTGGGAGATAACCCAAGAGTTTCTTTGAGTCTTGGAAGTTATTAATTCAGTAATGACCTCTCCTTATCCTTTTTGTTTGCTTTTTGTGCCAAGAATGACCTATAATGAGAGGGAAGCAAGATTTGAGGAGTAGCTGTCCCGAAACAGATTTCTATCCTCCACCATAAAAATTATTTAGGAGTCTATGTAACTCGTATTAAGCTAAAAATTTACGAATAAATCCCCCAGTATATTATCTAACTTTCACTAGTTCAACACTTTTTGATTTGAGCAACAGAAGATGTTCGAAAAAATCTGTTTCTACCTGCTGGTCTGTTTTGACACATTTCTGCCATTATTTGCATTTGCTTCTTATTGATTCCTTTTTGAGTTCTCTTTTAGGGAATTGAGCTTTTTGAAGGAGTTTCTACAGTAGCTTATGTTTTTAGTGAAAATCCTCGCTGTTCCAAAAATTTTCCAGAGGTCTAATATCTTTTGAATAAACTAATGTTGCTAATGAAGATTGTGTGAAGTTTTGTATGAAGGAAAAATTTTAGGTGTAGAGAGAGAATGATGCAATGAGATGAAGAATGGACAAAAGATCAATCTTGGGGATGCCACCATGATGTCACTCCAAGAAATATCCAAGAGTTACAAGCGTCAAAGCTTGGGGATGCCCAAGGCATCCCCTTCTTCATCAATAAAAAGCTCAGGTCTGTCTAGACACTTCGTTTTTATTGTTTCATGCACAATTGTGTTGTTCTTGGAGCGTCTTAGTTTTCGTTTGCTTTGCTTAGGTTGTTTAGTTTGCTTGAATAAATTAGTTTGGACCCCCGTTCTTGCTGTGTTGTTTCGCAAATAAGTTGCTTGGTGTTGGAAAGGAGTAGTAAGTTCTTGCTTGTAAGTGCAAGAGGAGCTTGCATTGAATGTGACTTAGACTTTAGCATGAGATGCTAGGTGTTGTTTTGACCTTATGCTTAGTGATTATTGTTGTAGCATGTCTTTTTCCAAACAATTGGGATTGCTTAGTGTGCCTTGAAGAAATTATGCGTTGTTTTAGCATGCAAAAGCATAGTATTGTGGTATTCTCCTTTGATGCTTTGTTTTGGTTGACTTGGCACATGCTCACACCGTGTTATGACTATGACAAGTCACCATAGCCTCTATGATAATTTAGTCCTTGGCTTGTAGTAGCACTCTATGCTTTGATTAGTAATGCTTTGTTGCTCTACATGATTATGGCCATTATGCTCTCTTAGTTGGTTGCTCCCAGTCTTTTGCTAGCCTCCACTAGTATGAGTAAGCTCTACTCATGCTTCCAACTCCCAAGAAACCAAGTTTTTCCAAAGTGTCCACTATAAACTCCTATGCATGGTGTGTTACACCATTCCAAGTATATTCTTGTTTTTAGCTATCTTCCCATTAAAAACTATTTTGTTATGTGAAAACTTAGTGAGTAAAGCCCTTACAAACTTGATGGCACACTTTATATTCTTTGCCCCTAATAAACTTGAACCATTGTGATGTCTATGTTGTATATGCTCGCACTTATACGTTGGAATTAGTAGAATCGTGCTGTCACGAGGAACGTTTTCAACATTGCACTTGTACTTTGTACTTAGTTGATATCATGCTCTTTTGTCTATGGATGTCACCGGTGTGAAATAAAGAGGAAACTTGTAAGTCCATGGAGTTTGTATTCTGTGTTAGAGAAACGCCTGGGCCGCTATCCTAAGCCATGCTTAATCATGGTGGAAACTTGCAGCATCACTATAGTGAGCTATATATGAAGCATACTCAATGAAAAGCTATGCATATAGTAAATAAAAATATCACTGAGATGCTCATTGTCTCAATTTTGGTTATGGTAAATCTCATGTACCATGTGCAAGGGGTACCCCGTTGGCGGTTCTCTATGATATGCAAATACTTACAATGATAAGAACTTACATGTGACTGAAGTTAAGTAGCATGAGGTGTGGCCCTCGTATTCAAGGGACTAGAGATTGCCAACTTATACTCTGTCAAGCATATACTCCATCTATGTTCACTTTAACCTTAATCATTTCAAGATACTTATGATAGGGGAAATGAGGGCTGAAAGCTAACAACTACCATAATTTTTGGAAGCTCTTTTTGAAACTTGAAATCCCTGCTTCCTTGTAACATCCCTAAAATCATGATTTCAAAGCCTGCATATCATTCATCCATGCATATAGATTTGAGATCAAAATTTCAAACTCCCTTCAGAAAAACAGAAGCATTTGATGTTATGATTTTATGTGGACAGATTTAATTCAAATGACCAACACCATTTGAAAGTTTGGAAGTTTAGGAACTTGGTTTCTTGCCTTCACTATTGAAAAGTTTGTGTGTAGAATTTAGACCAAAGTTTTCAAATTTGAAATAATCCCAAATTCCCTATTTCAAACATTTCCAAACCAAGTGCCTAGTCTCTGTTATTTTGTTCTCCAAGCTTAACCAAGCCCTTGCAAAGCAACCCTATGATTTAATGACTATATTTGAGACTACTGCCCACTGCAAAAATCCCAGAAAAATTTGAATTCAAATTGAACTTGATTTCATTTGAAAAACCATTCATAAAATCGAAATAGAAAAGGAAAAGGAATAAACAAACGGAAAAGGCCGTGCGCCAGGATTCCAACCCAGTTTCTGAATAGGCCCAGTTAGCCCACCCGGGGGTTTTCTTTTCCTCTCTCACGCGCGAGCGCACGCACTCAGTCGCTGACAGCCAGACCCCACCTCCACCTCGCGCACTTCACTGACGAGCGGGCCTTCTCCATGTCAGCATCGTCTTCCCCCTGATTCCGTGCACGACCTCCGCCGCTGGCCATTGCAGCGCTGATCTCGTGAGCTTAATTGACATTGATTCAGCGAGCGTTACCTGTCGAGCCTCAGGCTATAAGATCCCCCCTTCCTCGCGACCAATTTCCCCCAGTCAATTTTGCCTTCACGCCACCAGGCTGTCCACGACTCGCACGACTCCGCCGCTGCTCCGACGACCGCACCGGCAAATTCTGGTGAGCCTCGTGTTCCCCTCTACCTCTCATTCATGCTATCTTGTTCTGTGAGTCTCGGAGCATCTACTGACACACCCCACTTACCTTCGCATGACCCGTAGCTCCATCAACGTCGACGACTGGCCGCCATCGTCTTCGGCTTCAACTCCGACGACCTCCAGTGGTAAGTCCAGACCGCCCCAAGCCTTGTCTTTCACACACACGTGTTCTCCGTGATCTTCTGCATCTGACCACACCCTATGTTTGCCTCCTAGCGATCTACAACGTCGTCTTCGACCTCGAGCAGAACCACCTGTCGCCAGACTCAACTCCGACGAGGAATCATCGCCGAGTCAGCATGCCCCTTTGCAAACCAACGCCACCTTGAGCTTCAGCAGCTTCTTGCGAATCTGGTATGACCCTTCTCCCTCTCGCGGATGACCTGGAACGCTAGCGCCGCCATAGACTGAGCGCTCCGCCGCTCACTGACGCCGCGCGCCGCCAGGACATGGTCGCGTGCTCGAGCACCGTTGGATCTAGATCCAAGCGATAGGATAAATTCACTTATCAGCGAAGAGGTATGCGTTCAGAGCCGTGCGATTTAATTAGATCCTACGGCTGCAGAACTCGATCCGGTGCGAATCGGTACGCTCCAGTAACAATGCGACGCGTGTCTAGGGTTAGATCTAAAAACAGATTTCAAATCAGAATTTGATCCAAATATCAACTAGCTATAACTTTTTATCCACACGTTGGATTTTTTGCAAACTTTATACCGTTGGATTCAGGGAGTCAATACCTTCTGAATATCCAATGTGTTTAACAAATAGTAACTGTTAAAATGGCGTTTTATACAGAAACATGTTTAAGGCTATTTTAAGTATAGATTTATTTTGGTAAATTGTATTAGTGCCAAATAAGTTTAGTTGGCAAACTTTGTGACTTGTTAAGTTTCTGTAACATGCACATGCTTGGTAGAGTTTTTAAATTCATCACTTAGTAAATCTTGCATGCATGCATTCATATTTTTGATTGTATGAAATTGTGTGTAATTGTATGCTACCAATTTTGTGTAGATTTTGCTAGTGACTGTGATTGTGAAGAGTGCTACTCTCCCCATTACCAAGGCAAGTGATATTTCATGAACATTTCATTCCTATATTTTGTACTAGCATTAGATATTTTGCTAAGTCTTGCATGCTACTCTTGCCAAATAAAAGATTGGGAAATCCTATGTAGTTAGAATGGTAGAATTGCTAGGAATTTTCCTAAGTTAAGTTATCATGCCATGCTTAGCCTAGCTACTAGCAAACAAGGGTTGGTATAATCTATTCATGCTATAATGACTATATTTCTAAGTCATGAGACTTATGTTTTCTTAATAAAACCACTAAGTCAATAAACCTCCTAGGTGGAATGGAAAGATTGGTTTATGTTGAGTGGTTACACAAGGCCATGGATTTGGCTTGTGTATCTCACTTGTGGTATGCCACCCAGGCACCAAAGGGATTTGGAGGCCAAGTGTTGAGAAAGCTTACAGTGCAACCACTTGGCAATATGGGCTCTGCCTTGATCATATAGGTTGCTAGAACTTAGTCACTTGGACAGTTGGTGGTAGTGGGAATGATAGGTTGGAGCGCGTCCATTTGACTAAGGAAAGGCTTCTGAAAGGTCCTGTCTTGGGAAACCAAGTCTGGTGGGGAAAGTGCATAACCTCTGCAGATGGAAAATCTAAGTACTTAGCCAAGTCCATGGCAATGGACAACTTGAGCATCAAGACATGGAAGCTACAAGAATCTCATCACTCCAACTTCTAAATAAAAACTTGTGGGTGAACAAGGGTGAAGGACCCCAATGTCTATTGGTGGTTTCTTGGGAAAGTTTTTGATAAAGAAAAACTTAGAGATTTCAACTAATAGGGAAAACCTATTTTCAAGCAAAGCAAGCCAAGCTACACTTAGCCAAAATGCATATAGTAATATATTCCACTTAAAATTTACTAAGGTATCACTTGCCAATACTATTCCAAAGTATTGACCCACTGTGGCTGTAACTTGTGATGTTGCAGGTTACTCCGATGATGAGTAGGAGTCATGAGTCTACACTCAACATGCTTGCCTGTGGCACATGAAGATGAGGACTTGTGTTTATTTACTTATTCCATAAAATCTTGTATTAGGCCTTTGGCCCTGAGTTGTAAAAGACTATGTTTTATCTCTGGAATGAATGTAATAAACGACCTTTGTATCTGTGTACTTCATCTTAAACTGTGGATGCTAGCATTGATCCAGGGACTAGCATTGCAATCATAGGGATCCTTTTCCTTTACAAAGGAGGGGTCTAACATTCCTTTACAAAAAGACCTTTCTTCCACCATTATTGAGTCTCCACCTTCTACCTTTAGGCACCATTAAGAGAGCATAGTTGTCATTTTGTGTGCACTGCTCCAAATCTTATTGATTGATGCATATTATGATACTACTTGTTCTTGTGCTATTTGTTTCTAGTCAACCTTGTGAACTTTGAAGGTGTCGTATGCATCTATATTTCTACTCTATGAGGGACAAGCTGATTGCCACTATGCTATGTTTTCTGTATGTGAAACAAACAAACGTTTTTCAATGCATGTTATTCATGATCTTTGTTTGTAGCCTTTCATGTTGCATGCATAGTTACTATGTCATATTGTTAGAACTCCATGTTTCATGCACATGTTTAGAGTTCTGTGATCCTAGCTTTCAATGCTTGCAAATGGTTGGATCTTTATTGTGATTGTGCATGTCACCTCAAAAATTATTCTTTTATCACTTACCTACTCGAGGACGAGCAGGATTTAAGCTTGGGGATGCTTGATACGTCGGAAACGTATCTATAATTTTTTATTTTACATGCTTGTTTAGTATCTACTTTGATTTGATTTGTCTACACTTTGAGGTGCTTTTTACATGTTTTCTGGTACTAACCTATTAACAAGTTTCCACAATGCTAGTTGCTTGTTTTCTGCTGTTTTTGTTTTCAGAAAAGCTAGTAAGGAAATATTCTCGGAATTGGACGGGACAAAATCCAAAGTCAATAACTTTCCGTGGGGAACAAGAAGTCCAGAGGGGAGACAGAGAGGCATGCCAGGGCAGCCACACACCCCTAGGTGTGGGTGGGCCCTGCCCCGCGCCTAGGCAGGGTGTGGGACCCCTGGACACCGCCTCGGCCTACCCCTTCGCCTATAAGAAGCCCTAGATGCAGAAACTCTAAGCACCCGATCAAATCTCCACGAAGTCGTCTGTAGCCGACCCCACCATCGTCCCTAGATCGGGGGTATCTGAAGTTCTTCCCAGCACCCTGCCGGAGGGGAGATCATCCCGGAGGTCTTCTCTCCGGTATGATGCGTGAGTAGTTCCACCTTGGACTATGAGTCCATGTAGTAGCTAGATGGTTGTATCTCCTCCTTTGTGCTTTCATGTATAGATCTTGTGAGCTCCGTTCATGATCAAGATCTAATCTACTTGTAATCATGCATATTGTGTTTGTGGGGATCCGATGGATATTGAGATTATTATGTTGTTTTGATTAATGGTTTTGTCTTTATGATTCTATCATGTCTGCGTTTTTTGTGATCTTGCATGCTCTCCGTTGTTAGTAGCTATCTTGGCCGAGTAGTTGCTAGTGACTCCAAGGGGGGTATTTATGCTCGATAGTGGGTTCATGCCTCTACTTTCCAAGGGAAGTGATAGAAATCTCTTCGGTTGTAGATGTGATGTTGCCACTAGGGAGAAAACAACAGTATCTTGTTCATCGAACATGTGGACTGTTTACCTTACACACTTTGCTTAAAGAAGTTGTCTGTTGCTTGCAACTTAATACTGAAGAGGGTTTGCATGATAACCTGAAGGTGGACTTCTAGTCATAGATGTAGTTGGATGGCAGTCTATGAATCTCGTTGTATTGCATAATCGAATCTCATAAGATCTTTCTGACTAGTAATTGCATTGTTATGCCTTGCTCAGTTCCTGTCAATTGCCCTGCTGTAATTTTTTTACCCTTCATGCCATGTTGTTTATCTAAGGAGAGCACCTCTAGTGAACTATGGACCCCGGTCCAATCTTTACCATTGATACATCTTCCACGATTACTTGTTTACTTGCTGCAAACCATTACCTTCCACACCATATGTTTAATCCTTTGTTACAGCAAACCGGTGAGCTTGACAACCTCACTGATTCGTTGGGGCAAAGTCTTGAGTTTGTGTTGTGCAGGTCTCCGTGTTTCTTGAAACACCTGTGTGACGTTTCCGTCCTCCTTCTAGTTCGATAACCTCGGTATCTACCGAGGGAAGACTTGCTGATGTGCTGATCACACCTTGCTCTTGGGGTTTCCAACGAAGTCCTCTCTGTCAGGCAACATTATAACATCACTTGGACCAAAAGGTTTGCCTAGAGAATTCTCTCATTTAAAATTATTTCGTTGGCCTCTCAAAGGTAAGGCTTTAGATTGGTTATAGTCTCCCCCTCTTCATTACATTAAATGTTGGGAAAACTGCATTGTTAAATTCATAAATAGGTTTAATCCTTTTATAAAGGTAACAGAAATTAGAAAGAATATAGGCAACTTCAGTCAGAATGTGGGAGAAAACCACCCACAAGCCTGGGATATATTCTTTGGAATGATCAATAGTATTCTTAATCATGGCTATTCTGAATCAACTATTTGCCACTTATTTTACCATGGTCTTAATACCCAATGCGGAGAGTTGCTAGATTTATCAGTAGGAGGATCGATAAATACTTTAACTGTTAAAGAATGTTTGGAATTGATGTCTACTAGGGCTAAGAATGATTCTTTATATGATCCTGATTTTGGCACTAAGCTGAAAAAGGGAATACTTCGTATAAATCCTCATCTTATGCCTGAAGTATGCAAAACCATGAAAGAAAAAGGTATACCTTCTGAACTTGTCAAGGAAATCAAAGTAGATTTTTTACAAGTTTTTACTGAAGAGGATGAAACTAGAAATTTTTTTCAAGAATTGAAACATCGACAGGCCAAATCTTACAATAGCTTGCATAAGCAATTTCAAAGACATAAAAAGATTTTGGCCGGACTTATAGAAAATTATGAGGAAATTGTCCAAGAAATAAAATTATTTCACAAGTACCTTAGTATGATTGAAACCCAATGTGAACAAATAGAATTTGTTTATCAATTTTTTCTTCAAGATGATATAAATATTCATGTTCCTACTAATGTTGTTACAAGAAGAGGTGCAGTTGTTAAAGGACCATTAGGACCACTAGAATATGAAGCTAAAAAGATCAAAGGAAAAAAATCCTTGATCAAAGCAATCCAAGAAGATGATACAATGGTGGATCCTCAAGATGAGACTGCTCAAGAAACATAAGATCAAACCTTGGAGGAGTAGAATGATGCACAAGATGACAATTATGACTCTGATGCAGAGACTATCGATCCAAGAGAAGAAAAAGACATAAGCAAAGAAGATGAAGTGGTTGCAATAGAAAAGAATAAAAGCGATAACCAATAACAAAATAAAGTAACTAAAGAGCATGATCCTCCATAGAAGATAAAAGATAAGAGTAAGAAACTTCCATATCCAGATCGCAAAAAAAGGACTAGATGAGGTAATCTATGATTCTTTAAAAAAGGCATAAAGTGATCTTCTTCTAGAAATTCTATTTGCGGATGCAATAAATGTGCCTACCTATTCTAAATTTCTCCATGATATTCTTAATAGAAAGAAAGAGATAACTAAAACTATTTCCATGGTGACTAGTTACCTTGATAATGGGAAGCTATTGTCTAAATCAGGAGATCCCAGAATACGAACTATTTCATGTTCAATAGGCAAAACTGATATTCATAAATCCTTATTGAAAGAACATGTGGGCCCCCATGTGTGGTTTTGGTAATTAATGACAATGTCTATGGATGTCACATCCCAAGATTTTCCAAATCTTGTAATGTGAAAAATAAATGAATAAAATAAAACTTTGTTGATTTTCAGGATGAGAAAAACTTTTTGAATCCATTTGGAAACTTTCAAAACCTATTTGGATCAAATAAAATCCTAAAGGGATTTAAAAAAAATAAACAATAAAGTTAAAAATATTTGAAATTACTATTTTGGATCTTTTAATAAAAGATTTGGTTTTCAAAAGAAAAGGTGGATTTATAAATAAGGATTATTTTATGGAGCCAAAATAAACCTTGGCCAACCTTTTGAAATAAAACATTTTGTTTTGATAAAAATAGTAAAGGTTTGTTTAAATAAAATAATAAGGATTTAATATCCAATTTTATTTAAATAAAAGGTTTTACCATTTTAATTAAAACATCAAAACTTATTAAATTATTTTAAATAAGTTTTCCAAGTATTTTATATTCCCAATTAAAACCTACTGAAGTGTTTTTGGTTTATTTTAGATTTCAAAATAAAGTTTTTAAAACAAATCCTATTTGATTTAAATGACTAAGGTCCATTTTATTTAATAATTAATGGACCCTAAAATAAAATGTTATTTTATTTTAAACATTTTTTCCAAATATCTTATATTTTCAAATAAAACCTACTGATTTGGTTTTGATAATATTTGGATTTCAAATGGAGATTTTATTAAATAAATCAAAACCTATTTGAATTAATAATAAGGTCTATTTTATTTAATTATTAAATAGATCCTAAAAGAATAAAATTAATATTTTTATTTGGGATTTGGTTTATGTTGTTAAACAGAACCAAAACTCATTACAAGTTTGGAAGTGTTTTGAATGGAATTGAATGTTTGTTTTGTTGATTGAATTGGTTGTTTGAAATTCAAAACAGAAAATAGATTTAGAAAAGGAAAAAGCAATCAGGAAGAAAAAATATATAAACAAACCCAGCCCAACTGGCCAGCCCAGCAAAGCCCAGTCCAACCCACCAGCTCTTTCCCACGCGCGAAGCGTTTTTCACTTGAAATCGCACCCGCAGAGCAACTGACCGGTGGCCCCTCTTTCCCTCTCACTCCCTCACTGCCAGGTAGACCCCACCGCCAGCTAACCTGTCTTCAACCGCGCGACCAGTTCCTCCTCCCCCTCTGTCCCGTTTCTGCGTTGAATTCGCGAGCTTAATTCTCGATTAATGGCGCAATAACCCCGCTCTGCGACCACGCACGATAAAGCGTCTCCCTCTCCTCTTCATTTCCCCTCTGTCTCCTCCCCCAGGTGCGCCCCCAGGCTGCCGAATTTCGCCAGACACCGCCCACTGACCGACGGCGAGGATTCCAGCAGCTCCACGCCACCTCTTGTATCCTCGAGCACGCAGCTGTGATCACCATCTCTCGGCGGACCTTTCTGCAGCCGCAGCTCGCTCGCGCGCGCCCCTGAGCGTCGGCAACGACAACAACCGCCGCCGCCACAGTCTGGTTCTTCTCCGACGACCTCTCTCTGGTAAACCAGACCACCCCGCACCCTCTCCTTCACGCTCGCAGCTTCGCCTTGATCTGGCGCATCTAACCGTGTCCTATTTTTGCTTCGGGGTGAACCACAGCGTCGCCTCCGACCAGGACCAGAGCCGCCCGACGCCGTTCCCCACTCCGGCGAGCAATCCTGCTAGAACCAGGGCGCCCCTCGCCAGACCAACACCGCCTCGAGCTTCACCGTGACCTCCTGAACCCGGTGAGCACCTCCCCTTCCATCCCTGCTTCCTAGAACCGCCGCTAGCCCACCACCTGAGCGTCGCGGCCAGTCGCCGCCGCGCAGCGCCGCCAGTTACTGGTCAAGCGGCTATGCGTCGTTGGATCGTCATCCAGTGGCTATGATTAGATTAGGTCGAAGGGGTATGCGATGATCAGAGCCGCACATATCACTTTTAATCATGCGGTCTGTGTCTATCGATCCACACGAAACATTTTTGACCAATAGGAATGCACCACGTGGCCTGTAGTTGATTTAAAAGACAGAAAACTTTCTATTAGATGTCCATTCTGTAAATTCCATAACTTTAGTTCCACACGTCCAAATTTTTCAAACTTTATATCAATGGAATCAGTGGAACAAGCCCTAGCCAACCATGCCTTTTGTTTAGTAAAAAGCTTCTGGTAGAATGGTTGTTTTTGCAGAAACTTTTGTATGCTTGTTTAGATTGTAAAAATTGTTCAAAAATGATTTTGGGGATAAAATCTTTGGCAATTGGATTGATTTGAACCTACTGACCATAGGAAACACTTTGTGGATTCAAAAATGTATTTGGTGAAATAAAATAATGATTCTTTGATTTAAAACCATTTCTAGTCAAATAAAAATATAGTTTATTTATTAAAAATGGTTTTTGAAGAAAACCTTTGGGAAATGTTTTGTTTTAAACTCTCTGACCCCAAAAACCAAGTTTTATGATTTGAAAATGAATTTTGTGAACCCTATAGATTAATGCCTTAGTAAAAATATTTCTACACCACATAAAATGATACTTTGTTTGGAAAATGGTTTATGAAGTGAAACCTTTTGCAAATGACTTTGCCACTTTACAAAATGACCATTAGGTGCTTTCAAATGTTTATGACCCATTAGGAACCACTTTTCCAAATAAAACAATCCTTGGCATGCTTGCATGCATTATCTTGTTTATATGATTTTATGTGATGTTTTGCTTGAATGGTAGATTGAACTTGTGCCTTGCTTGATTGAATTGTAGTGACTTGAAGAGTGTGATTGTAGCCAGTACAAGGAGTGAACTTATACTCTACCAAAAAGGCAAGTGATGCTTCATACTTTGTCCCATTACTTTCACTATGCATTAGTGATTTTTTTTAAGTAAAACTTGCATGGAATTTTGCTAAGTATAAACCTTGCTATAGGAAAACCTAGAAGATGAAACCTTAGTAGAAATCTTCCTAAGTAAAGATACCTACTACTATCATGCTTAGCTTAGCTAATAGAAAACAAGGGTGGAAATATATTCACACTATGGAAAATTTCTAAGTCTGAGGACTTGTGTTTTTGTTTAATAAAATAACTAAGTTAATGAATCACCTGGGTGGAATGGTAATTGCTTGGTGGTTTTTGGTTGAGTGGTTCACAAGGCCCATGTTTATGGTTGACCTTGTGTATCTCACTTGTGGATGGCCACCCAGGAACAAAGAGATTTGAGATGTCAAATGTTGAGAAGCTTCAAGTGCAGCCACTTGGCATTATGGGCTCTGCCTGGATCATATAGGTTGCAAGAACTTAGCCATATGGACAGTTGGTGGTAGATTTTGATAGGTTGGAGCGCGTCCATTTTGGTCTAAGGGAAGGCTTCTGAAAGATCTTGTCTTGGGAAACCATGTCTTGTGGGGAAAGTGCACCACCTCTGCAGAGTGTAAAATCTAAGTACTTAGCCATGTCCCTGGTAAAGGACAATTTGAGCATCAAGACATGGAAGCAATCAAGAATCTCATCATTCAAATTTCTAAGTTAAAAACTTGTGGTTGAACAAGGGTTAAAGGATCTTCAATCTTTGATTGAGAAAAATGTTTTTGTCAAGCAAAAACTTAGTGTTTTCGAATGTTAAGGAAAAATCTATTTTGAGCAATGCAAGCCTCAACTCCACTTAGCCAAATGCATATAGATGATAGACTCCACCATACTACCATAGTATCACTTGCCAATACAATTCAAATGTATTGACCCTTGTGGCTGTAACTTGTATGTTGCAGGTTTGATTGATTTAGTGAAGTGTGTTGATTAGGATTACAAAGTCTACAACCAACATGTCTGCCTGTGGCATTTTGAAGATGAAGGACCCCATGCTTATAGATATTCTGCTGCAATGTAATGTAATAGCCAAATGAGCTATGTAAGATGTAATAAAATTATGTTATTCCTGGTTATAAAGTTGTATTATGACCTTTGTTTCTTGATATTACATCTTAACTATGGATGCTAGCTATTGATCCAGGGACTAGCATTGTAAACACAAGGGACTCTACCTTATTAAAGGTTGGGACCCTTACAATGGACTAATGTTTGAAGTGAGTTACACTGGTAGGAATAGGCCATTGGCATCGCTTGGAGCATGTGTTGGCTTCAAGGTAGAAGAAATGGAGAAGAAGAAGAAATA
The DNA here is from genome assembly GCA_910589765.1 of Avena atlantica. Classification (NCBI taxonomy): domain Eukaryota; kingdom Viridiplantae; phylum Streptophyta; class Magnoliopsida; order Poales; family Poaceae; genus Avena; species Avena atlantica. The sequence continues at coordinate 391,130,336 of OU342735.1, read as the reverse complement.
AAATAAGATCAAGGGTGTCTTGAAGACGAATATAGAGTTCCTCATGTGTATCTTAAAGACATCATCCAAATGGAGTTAGAAGAAATGTTGTGCAATCTAAATATGTGTCATATCTAGAAGATCTCATGCTTGAAGCTTGCCATCCTCGATGATCATGGATCAACGAAGACAAGGTCAAAGTAAAGGTTTCCCCATGTTGTATGGGGGAGAAACTTTCAAGTCTTCATCAAGCGAGTGCGTACAAGAGCAATCAAGAAAGGTGTTCCATCTTGAGAAGGACAAGATCGTCTACATCAAGATCAAGTGGAATATGCGCGAGGCAAAGGTATGATCTTGATAGGGTTTCCTTCTGACCGGTCTCTTGGTGTTAGTTGGGGAGACCGGTTTATAGGATAGATAACCATACTATCAAGAGGGGCTCTCAAGTGAGTAACTCGATCATATCTTTCTGAGAGATCTCAAACCTTTGCATACTTAGCATCATCCTTTCTTGGTTGTTATTTGGATCTTATCCATGTGAGGTTCTAGAGCTTGTGCTAATATTCATAACAAGCTCTAGTTCATTAAAAACGGGTTTCCCTTTTATATATTATTGCATTTTTTATCTTTAAGGCTTTTCCAGTTTCTCACCAACGGTGGTATCTCTTTTCGTCCCCTTTCCAACAAAATTGGTTTCAGGTCAATCGGAGTTTCCAAACTCTAGATATCGCCATTTGAAGTTTGCCTCTTATTTGGTTCTATCCTTCCTGGATGAAACAAAAGGTTGATGGAATATCTAGACCGGAATCTCTGGTGTGCAAACACCGGAGTCTCCGATGTGGACCGGAGAAACACCGGATTCTCTAGTGAGTTCATGCAGACCGGAGTCTCCGGTGTGGATAGACCGGAGTCTCCGGTGTACAAGAGACCGGAGTCTTTGAAGACTCTCCGGAGGTAGTTTTCCCAAGTCTATTGGGTCAGTCTGGATGGTGGTCCGGAGACGGACTAGAGGTGGTCCGGAGTCTCCGGTGTAGACCGGAGTCTCCGGTGTGGAAATTCCCCAACGGCCAGAAAACAGTCAGAAATCAGTGGGCCTATATAAAGGACCCTTCTTCCCCAATGGACCTGGTTTGAGTTCTACAAGCTTTCCCTTCCATTCTTGACCCTCTTGAGCTTGATCTCTTCAATCCCTCCTTTGATTCTTGCATATACTTTAGGGATTTGAAAGAGGATATCTAGATCTACAACCCCACCAATCAATCTCTTCTCTAAGTGAGGGGAACATCTTGGGATCTAGATCTTGGAGTCTTTTATGGATTTCCTCCATTGTTCTTCCTCTCTTATTCCCCCACAAGATTTTGTAGCTTTCGTGGAATTTGGGAGAGAAGGATTTGAGCACTTCTTGTGTTCTTGCCATTTGCACTTGGTGCATTGGTTTGAGTTCTCGGTGAGGATTCGATTGAGTGAAAGGTGAGAAGCTTTTTACTCTTGGGTTCTTGGAATCCTAGACGGTTTGGTGGTTTTGCAGGTTCTTGTATTACTTGTGGCCTCCAATTAAGTTTTGGAGCTTTCCCCAAGCTTGTTTGTTGGGAGCCTCCAATTGAGTTGTGGAGAAGTTCCCCGACCTTGTGAGAGGTTCCGGATTGCCACCGATAAGTGCACCAATAGTGGAAGCATGGATCGATCCCATTTGGATGAGATTCACAGGAGAAAAAGGGAGGCCTCTTATGGCATTGGTGGTTTGATACCGCCCTCTATCCAAGCGAGACATACTCCATGTTGGCAGGAACTCGGTAAAACATCGTCGTCTCTGTGTGCCTCGGTTATCTCTATAACTGAGCTCTTACTTATGCACCTTACTATGTGATAGCCTTCGTGCTTGAAGTATATATCCTGCTATCACATAGTTGATTGTCTTGCTTAACATAAGTTGTTGGTGCACATAGGTGAACCCTAGTTATTCTAGGTTTTGTGCTTGACAAAGTAAACGCTAGTTTAATTCTGCCTTTGTTGAAGAAATTCTCGGAAAATTTTTAAACCGCCTATTCACTCCCCTCTAGGCGGCATTTGTATCCTTTCACTTATGTGATTTCGGTGCAGGAGTTAATGTAATGCCATATTCCCTCTATAAAAGGTTAGGATTAGGGGAATATTCTCCCACTTCTATCACTTTATAGATGGATGACAAATCCACTAAACAACCTATTGGTATGATAGATGATGTTCTACATAGAATAGATTAGCATGTTATTCCCACTGACTTTATTATTCTTGAAATGCCGGAGGATGAAAAATTATCTATAATACTTGGAAGACCTTTCCTTAGCACTGTAGGAGCGTCAGTTGATTGTGCTGAAGGGAAAATAATCTTCAATGTTTATGACGCTGAAATCAGCCGGTATTTTCCAAAGAAAATAGAAGCAGGAGAAAGGTATGTCCCACCGGCAAAATGAGTTCATATGGTAAGTGCCTTTGATAAAGGGCAATCCAAGGTAAGAATTTGAGAACAGAAAAAAGTTTGAAATATTCAATCGTTCTTAATAAAATTCTTAATGGGAGTCAACCCATCATATCAATAACATGGAGTTAAATAATAAAAATTTCATCGCATTCCTACAACTTTTTCACAAACATTCTTGGGGAAGCGCGCCCGTAAAAATGTAGTTGTCAAAAGTAGTAGAAATATCGACTGAATAAGCATAGATTTAGTGTAGAAAATAAAGTTTGAGTTTTATATGTAGAAACTAGCTTAATAATATTGTCCATATTAAAAAATTAATCTCTAAAAATTTGGGAAAAAAACATGTTCCAGGAGTTGTAACGACAAACTATACGGCGGGAATATTTATTCCAACCATATAGTTGCAGTCGTATAGTTATCGACAAGATTCTCAAAACTTGGGGCTCGGATACAGAAGGTTTGATGATCAACTATACGGCCAGACCATTTGGTCCGGCCGTATAGTTGTGTCCGAATAGTTGTGATATGGCATTGGGAAACCCTAACCCTCGCCGCCGCCACAACTATACGACGGGAGCTACTTAACCCAGCCGTATAGCTCCCGCAGTATAGTTTGCCACGACCACTTAAACGGGCCGGGGCGGGCTAGGGTTCTTCCTCCCTTCATTATTTCTCTCAAACTCTCTCTCCAAACCTCTTAAAACCCACCTAGAACTCTTGATTCTTCGCAGATTTCGTTCGTTTGAGTGGGCGAATCAACATATCGGTATGTTTCTCTCCCTATCCATGCTTTATTTTTAGAATTCCATGGTTGAAATCCTCTCATTGAATTAGTGGATGAAATCAAGCTTGATCGATTTTCTCTTTTAATTTCTCACGTTAGGATTGAATTCCTCCATGTAGAATTATTCATATATCATGTAGAAACTTTATGCCTAAGGTTTTATGTTGAAATTTCTCAGTGCATCAAGATGAACAAGCTCGGTGGTATTTTTCGCAAGATCAAGCGCCAACGTGGTGAAGGCTCGGGGCTACGGGTTGATATCGACAACAAGTATGCCATTGTTTTGGAAAGGAAGGTTCTACCCACACGATGTGCCGATGACGTCTTTCTTAGCTCAGTAGGGTTAAGGGCGGACTTCGGCCACTTGTGTGCAAATGCAGGGCTATCCAACCTCGCCTATGGAATCCAATACACCTACGCCGAGCTCACCCATGAGTTCCTCGCCTCCTTCTACGACGACTACAAGGATAAAGGTAATGCATGCATGGTGGGTTTCACCATTAACCAACGGCCATATCAAATCACTTTTCAACAAAAAATTTAAGCTTATGGATTCCCTCAAGAATGGGAATCAACTGTTAAAAACTTGTATAGCGTCTCAAGTGGAGAAACTTGGGAGGTTATTTCTGTTAATGGTGGCAGGGACTTCTACTAGAAGAAGATGTCCACCATTCATAAAACCCAACCATCCGTTACTTCACTTTGTTTCTTGCTAATGCTTTGTTAGGAAGAGGAGATACCAGATCTATGGCTAATGCAGACATGACCATGATCACCAAGGCACTCTTCCTCGATGCACCGCAGAGTCCCACTCCTGCAACTCTATTCTTCCAACACCTCCGCCACCAGAGCAACAAAAAGAAAGGTGATATTCACATCGGTGGACTGGTAAACCACCTAGTCCAAGCTCTTGGAGTTGCAATTCCTATTGTGCAACCTGTTGATGGCTCCATACTTATGGATGTCAGATATATAACTTCTTATGGCTTCTTCGATGTATACCGAGCTAATAGGAGGCTTCGAGCCTATAAATTTGGTTATCTTGATGTTGCATAGGATGATCAGGTTCCATTGCCTTGTCCACAAGCCTTCGAGGTTCAGGGAAGGAACAACTGGATCCTCACCAAGGATCAAGTAACGGAGATCATGGCAGCACTCTATCCTGACTCTGAGGAAGAGGAAGAAGGAGAGCAGCAGGATGAGCGGCAACAACAAAAGGAGCAGGAGTACAACCCTGACTGGGAAGGACAGCAGCAGCAAGAGGGACCTTCGGACCAATGGCCCAATCAGCAGCGACAGCAGGAGGGGTTCAACAATGTAACCTATCAAGAGTTTCTGCAGCTCAACCAGCGTGTTGGGAGATCGACCAGACTTTGCATGGAGTGAGTGAAGATGTGAGTGCCTTAACTCACAACTTTAGTCACTTCATGACCAACTTCCCCGACTACTATTAGCAGCATCCGTACCCGTCGCCGAACGACGGCAACAACTAAGCATGGCAACAGCCTAAGCTTGGGGGAGGTCTTAAAACCTCCAAACTTTGCATTCATATTTTTATTTCTTCTTATGATTTATTTTATTTTCAAGAATAGCATGTTTACTTTCAGTTTGCATTCTTAAAAAAACACACAAAAATTAGCTATAACTTTTATTGCAAATTTGTTTCTTTGTTTTTATTGGAGAATTCTCAATTTTAGGTGACTTGGAAATAGGGAAATATAGAGAGGATTCGACTCAAGAACAAGAACAAAGCAAGCAAGAGCAGGTATCATGTTCCTTTCATCACCTCTTCTGCAACTTTAAATTGGTCCTACAATTATTTACTTGCTTGCACTTTAGTCACTCCCCACCTAGCTTGTTAACCTATAAATTATATTCCTTTGCTAGTGTCCTCTTTTAGCTTTGAAACAATGAGCAATGAACTTGGTTGAAATATTTCCGACATTTTTACAACAAGAAAAAGCATCCAAGATATGACTTGAGTCCATGTTTAGCCCAAAGGATTTGATTTTCGAAACTACTCAACCCCATTGAGCTTAATGTAAATAGACTCGATAGCACCCTTGAATGAAATTATCTGTTAAAATGGATGCTTCAAAATGGTAGACATTATGACATTGCTTTTTTCTAATAATTACAGTAGGATATTGCTTTATGCGTGTCACTAAAACACTGTCATACTCCATGGGGAACTATTAACTCCGCTGGCCAACGAACGATCTAAATGTGGGAAACCACTTGATTTCGGCTATTGAGTTATGTAAACGTCTATAGCTGCAATGCTATGATGGGTAAAATTTTAGTCTCCTCATGGTTTCACGTTCCAAGTGAAGTTGTAGTACTCTTCTGGCCCAATATTGCTCAACAGTTATCTATTGGCATGGTCCCGAGTGCGCAACACAGTCCCAATTAACATGTTAAAAACAGTGGCATGATTTCTCTATGAAAGAGCTGAAGTTTTTGAAAAACAAGGAAAGGAAAATGGTGCTTTGAGAGTCTTGAAATTTTGATGTGGGAGTAGATGAGTTGTTCTTAAATTAAATGTTGTTGGTGCCAACTTGAATACTCTTAATTGATTAAAGGAACAAGAGCAAAAAGTTTTCATTTCTCATAAGAGAGAAACCAAAAATATATGTTTCACTTTCCTAGCTAAACTTTTGACACTCGCTCTGGCATATGATTTATTTGCAAGCAAGATATAGGTGGTTAGGAAGTGAAATCAGTGAAATCTTGTGAATACTTGTATGATCATGTTTAAGATTGCAGGAATTGTGAAAAAAAGAATTTGACACCAATTCGAGCTTGTAAGTTATTTTATTTAAGTCTCGAATCTCCACTGTCCTTTCTTATTGCCTTGTCACTCGAGGGCGAGCAACATATAATCTTGCGGGTAGCTGTGAGATTCGCCACATTTTTTATGGTTTCTGTCGACGGTTTTCATTTGGATTTGATGGTTTTCTAGCTTTACCTAATGCTAATACTTTGGTAGCAAAGAAAACTTGGGTTTTAACGTGTGTTTAGGTTCTAAATATCAACAGAGGGTTTGTCACATCCCAAAATTTTCTAAATTTTGAAATGTGGAAAATAAATAAACAAAAGAAATAATTGTTGAAATTTAGGGTGAAAAGAAACTTTTTTTTCTAAATGGAAACATGAAAACCCTTCTTAAATAAAATTTGAATGAAAAGGGAATCCAACAAAATTTCAATCAAGTGAAATGCATTCATCAATAAATGTATCTTTAAATTTAAACACTTGGAAAAGTTAAACCAAAATTCCAAATCTTAATGGAAGAAAATCATTTCCAAGATCTCTCAAAGACTATGGATTTGATCCATATAAATTCAGCAAAAAACATTTTTAAATGATCAAGAATGATAAAAAAAATATTATAAAACCATAGAAATTGGTTTCATTTAATTTGGAGCCATGGGTAAAAACTTATGAATTTAACAAGATAAAAAGGAATTAATTTCCAAAGCTAAATAAAAGCTCCTATATAAAATCCATACCAAATCTTGAGAAAATAATCCTAAAAGGATTTTAAAAGATAAACTAATATTAAATAAAATTATACAAATTGGAATCACCAATTTTGGATCTATAGATAAAAAGATATGGATTTTATTAGACACAGAAAGACATAAATAAATAAGGAATATTTAAAAGTGAAATTAAAACTTGGCCAAATCCATAAACAAATGAAAGTTTATTGATTAATAAAAAGGAGTAAAATATTATTTAAACAAAATCATAAGGATTGAACAATATCCAAGTTTATTTAAATAAAGACAAAATCCCTAATAAAAATGATTAATTAAATCATGAGGAAATAATAATAATAATTGCCAAATGGATTATAAGTTATCCAATTAACTTAAAAATAATAAAATGATAATTGAATAAAATTATATGGTTTGGTACCATATTTAAATTCACTTAAATAAAGACAAAATGTCTATTTAAAATAAATAATAAACCCTAAGGAAATATAAGAAAAGATTATAAAATGGACTTTAACATACATTAATAAACAGTATTAAAACATACTGAAAGTTAGGAAAAGTTTGAATTCAAATAAGGGTTTGAAATCTTTTGAATAAAACCAAAACAGAAATCAGAAATAGAAAAAGAAAAATAAAACATAGAAGAAAAAAAGGAAAGAAGCAACCCAACCCAGTCCAGCCCAACTTGGCCCAACAGCCAGCCCACTCCCTCCCCTCCACGCGAATCGTTTTCTTACTCAAACCCGCACCCGTTCAGCTACTAACAGCGTACCACTTCTCCTTCGCTAATGAAGAGATCCCACCTGCCAGCTCATCACCTTCAACCCCGAGACCAGTTCCTCCCCAAATCACGTCGTCATTTCTGCGTTGAATTCTCTCCTTCAATTTGCGTTATTGTCGCGATAATTTCTCGCCGTGACCACGCACGTTAAAGCGCACATGTCCCCTCTCTCATTCCCCTCACACGCCCGCTCCTCTCCGCCACCAGGCTGCCACAATTGCATGCCCAAACCCCCACTGTCCCGATGAACTCCGTCCACAATTCCGGCCAGCCCTCACCACCCCACTGCTCCTAGCCTCCACGAGTGTGTTCCCCATCGTCTCCTGCGCCTGCCAGTAACTCGCTCTCGCCTTCGCGTGCCTCACAACTTCGGCAACAACAAAGTCTGAGCACCACCATGAACTGCTCCAACTCCGGTGACCCCTACTAGTAAAACCCGACCGCGCCTCTCCCTCTTAGTGATGCACATGTACACACCTTCGTCTTGCGCATCTAACGCCGCCTTTATTTGGTCTTACCGTGACTTGTAGCTTGTAGCTTCGACTCCGACAAGAACCGTGCGTGCCGGACACTGTCGTGAACTCTGGCGAGGAATCACCAGTGACTCCGTGCAACTCCTGCCCTACTACGACCACCTCGAGCATCAGCACGTCGCCGTGAACCTGGTGAGACCCGTGCCCCTCTCCCTCGCTTCCTGTTTTGGCTGGAACCACCACGAACAGAGCGCGCCGCCACTCACCGTTGCCCAGCGCCGCCCATCCTTGGTCGAGCTGCTAAGAGCCGTTAGATCCCGATCCTGCGGATGAGTTAGATTCATTTAAACGAAGCGGTACGTTAGATCTACACCATACGTGGTAACTTAGATCCAACGCACCACATTGCGTGATCCACGCGAACCGTTATCGGCCAGTAAGAACATGACGCGTGGCACATGCTTTGTTTTAAAAACAGAAACATTCCTATTAGTTGTTAGATTTTGCAAAAATCATAACTTTTAATCTACACGTCCAAATTTTACAAATTTTATATCACTGGATTCATAAAAATGAAAACTTTGCAACCATGCCCTTAGTTTAGCATTTTTACTCTGGAAAATAGGGTGTTTTTGCAGAAGCACTTCTAGGCTTATTTTGTGTATAAAATTTATTCTAAAAATGTTTTTAGAGTAAAACCTTTTGCAAATGGTTTGATTTAAACTCTCTGACCCTAAACACTAAGTTTTGGATTCAAAAATGTATTTAATTTACCATAAAAAATATTCCTTTGAATAAAGGCATTTCTAGTAAAATAAAATGTTGCTTGATTTAAAAATGGTTTTTGGGTGAAACCTCTTGTAAATTGATTTGCTTTAAACACTTTGATCCTAAAACATTAACATTGTGTTTAAAAACATATTTGCTAACTCTACAAATTATTACTTTGATTTAAATCATTTATGTAACATCCCAAAAATATTAAACATGGATCATCAAATGCTAATCATCAAAATTAGGGTTAACAAAAACTTTCCTATCTAAAAATATGAGAGCATTCATATGTATGTGTATTTAAAATTAGGATTCTTTTGAATTGCCATGGTTCTATGTTTCTTTGCTTGTAAAATAATTCTTAGGTGAAATAAACATCATCTAAATCATTCCCAAACTTTTCCCAAAGACAAACAACTTAAAATGAACAAATGATGTGAATGGTCATTTTCGCCAAATTAACTCTCATGCCTACTTTGGCTATTTCAAGCACTCAAAACCTAACAGAAACATTTGTGGATCTTTGCACCCCTTGTTAGTACTCATAATGAGGTACCAAGGCCCACTTCGTGATCTTCCAAAAACATTCAAATGCTAAGTTTAAATGACAGTTTAAAATTGAATCTATCTCATATGGGAAGATCCCACTATTTCAAAAACCACTCAAACAAGCTCAATTTTTAAAACCCAAGCACCCACAGAGTCTCCAGCACATGCCTAGCACACCCACCAAAAATCTTTTCAAAAATCAAAAAGAAGTTTCTTGCGGCCATTTCATCAAACACTTGGCAGGCAAATTTAAACCAAATCAAATTCACTGTTTTTAATAGTGTTTTGGCCTAACTTGTTCCCTCTCTAGCTCACAGCAACCATCTAGTAGATCATATAGCTTAGTTGGAAACCTTTAGCCTCACTGTAAACTGGCCATTGTCATCAATGTTGAACAAGCCGAGCCACCTCGTCGGCTAACTTGGTCACCGCCACAGCAGACCACCTCCCCCTCTCTCGCCATTTATGGGAGCTAGCCAGCACTTCACCGCCACCCATTGTCCCCTCTCCGAGCGAAGGCAAGCTGTGGACCACCAAGAACGCCCCGCGCCCAGTGCCACTACGACATGTCGAGCACGCCCCAGAGCGCCGCACCCGGCACGCGTGCACACGCCGCCCCTCGACCGTAGCCCGTGTCCACCGCTTCGCCATGACCCAAGGAACATGCCAGACATCCCCGTTCGCCGCCCAATGCCTCACAGCCACCGCTCTCCATCGAAGACGCCGCCTCTACCGCTTAGAGCACCAGGCTCGCCCGACCGTTTACCACCGCCCCTAAGCCTGCATTTAAGTTCTAGAGCATCGCCAGGAGACCGCGCGTCGATCGCCACCCTTAGCCATGACGCTAGCAGGCCGTAGCCATGTCGCCACCGTTGCCTGCCCATCCCTCTCGGTCTCGCCGTCGAGCCTATAAAAGGAGGCCACCCCCAGCCGTTTGAAGCACACCATTCCACTCCCCTCACCTCATTGATCGTTCCACCCTCTAGCCGGAGCGCGAGGAGCAGCAGCTCGCCGGAATTACACCAGAGCAGGCCGCCTCTGGAGGAGAAGGGGACCGCTGATTGCGACCACCCCCGGAGCTTCCTCGACCGTCCCTGAGCTCGCCGTTGACCACTCGTTCGTTTGCCCGCCTCGCCGTCGTCACTAGAGCCCTGGTATGCCCCCTATGCACCCCCACTGAGGCGCTAGGGTTCGAGCTCGCCGGTGATAGGTTCGTCGTCGACAATGATCCCCAGTCGTCGATCTCCCTTCTAATCCAACGACCCACATAGCCCCGTACCGCTTCGCGAGTTATGAGCCGCTGACTGGAAGACCCTCCTGTCAGCTGAGCCCTACGCTATGGAGTGACACTGGGCCGGCCCATTAACCTCTCCCGCGCGACCCAACCGTTTGAATTTAGATTTTTCCATTTTAATTCAAACACAGTTCTGTACATAGATTCAAAAAGCAACCCAGCTTGATCCAATGAACCAAATTGCATGAAAATTTGTTAGAAAGGTACTGAAATGCTTAATCCAAGCCCGTTGGATTCAAAACATTTGGATTTGTAGATCAACCTTGGTAAAAATAACAAGTCAGAAGCTTTTCTGCATTCAAACATTTTTCAAGATTCAACCATAAGAGCTTTTGAGTTGAGTCCAACTCTCAAAAATCACATTTGATCATACCTAGCGGAATATATAAAAACATATGGGTTTAATTACAGAAATAATGTTCAAGTAACAAAAGAATGCCACATAGGCATTTCTAGTCACTTTATTTATTTAAAATGAAAAGGTTAAACCTTATTAAATTGTGACACCACTTTAAATCACATTCCCATGTACTGAAATATGTGGTGATGACATGTGTCAACATGATCCCATGTTTGAGTTGGAGAATATTAAATCTTAAGTAGTTTTTCAATGATTAGAAATTACTTTTCTCAAATTAAAATAACTAAGACAAATGCTTTAATCTTGTAATGATAGGTGATGATGCTAGATCATCTATAGTACACCTTTGTGTGATGAGTGAAAATAGTTAAGTATTGTTTGGTGATTGTGTACCTCGTATTTATTTATAGACGCTAGTACCGACCAAGGATACGAGGAGGATACTACAAGGAAGAAGCCGAGGAGAACTTCAACCACTGCTCTGCACAAGGCAAGCTAACACTTGCAACCTAGCAAGTTTATACCACTATCTTAGCAACCCAAACCATGCAAGTTTTACTTGCAAGCTTATACCACTTGATAAACCATCCTAGTTTTACTTACAAGCATTATACTTTATTTCTTTATTAAAGCTTTTCTTAGAGTTTACTTAAGTGACTTGTAGATTCTAGAAAGATAATAGAAGGTTGCATAAAAAGCATTAAATTTGGCCTAAGTAGATAATCTTGATGTCATCCTAAGGCATGAGATTGAACTTAATTAACCTCCAATTGTTTACCACCCCTCATTAGTATTTACCCCCACTTGTAGATGCTAGTGCTAAGCATAAAACTTGATCTACTTTAGATGGGAATACTTGGTGAAACTGGTTATGAAAACCTTAGAATGAAGAGTCATTCTACTGAAATGTTTTGACATGTGTTCTCGAACACCAGATGATTTTGATGATGAAAATGTTGAGGCATGAGCCTTAGCCCTTTATAAAACTGATGGTTGTCTGGATGCGATGCCATTCCAATTTTACCGTACAACCACAATACCCGAAAATTGGGTAGGGCTTGACTGGAAATTTATATACCTTAGTATGGGTTCCCTCGCGGCCTAGGTCTGAGCTGAGGCTACCTTGTGAAGATTGTCCACCTGTGCAGTACCCAAGATGACAGTTGCTCATGGTTGGGAGGCCAAACTCATAGGAGAGGTGCCTATACTAGGGCATGTAATGGAAAGGTTAGGATTGATTATCCGCATACTGAGTATGGTGAATTCAGGATTTGTTCCTGATGGATGTATCGAATGTTGTGGTAAAAGTGTACAATCTCTGCAGAATGTCAAACTATTCGAATAGCCGTGTCCGCGGTTATGGACAGTTGGAGTGGCCATACTGTTCCCCCGTCAGATGTTTTCAAAATGACTTGTGAAATGAATTGAGACTTTGACTTGACCACAACAGGGTTGTGATATTAAATTCAAGTTCCCACTTAGGTGTTATCAAACTTTCAACTAGTTTTCTTTGCTTCTGAACTTAGTAGAGGTTAATCTGGCTTTTTGCAAAACAACCCTTGAGCTTAGTGTCCTACTACAAAAACCCCCTTAACTTTTTAGTATTAGTTTGCGAGTACTTAAAGAGTACTCATGGCTTTGTCCCTGGCTATTCCCGTGGCCAGACTATGAAGAGGAGTACCAGGATGATGGACCGCAGGAAGGTTACGACAACTAGGATCATCTCCCATCGTCAGCATTGCCTGTGACCCCGAAGATGGAGCTTCGCCTATGCTATCTTTATTATTACGTTATTCTGCTACTTGAGTTGTATTAATAACTGGATCATGAGATACTTATTTGTGTAAGACCTTATGTATGGTTTGTAATGGATGATGTACTGTGATATCCAAATCTATTATGTCTCTCAAAAATGGTAATCCTGGGATTGCGATGTATGGCACAACAAGCATCTGGGATTAAAAATCCGGGTGTTGAGAAGTTGGTATCAGAGCCATCCTGACCATAGGAGACCCTCGTTAGACTGGACGTTGAATCAAAAACTTAGTTTCAAAACCAAAGGAAGTGAGTATTTACAAAAACTTATTCTCATTCTTATCACTTGGATTCTTTCATGAAAATTCATGTTCCTCAAAAACTCATGCAAAATACATAAAATTTGACACACTTGATCACTCTACTAACTTACTCATCCTATATTCTTATAGATGGACGTGAAGTACAACAAGTTTTATCAGTTGGGGAATGGAGGAGACCTCATCTTTGAGCGTGAATTGGACCAGCTTTCGGAACTTCTGGAGCATCCGCACCCCGAGTTCTTCGGATCTTAGCTCAATGATCAGGAAGGAGAACATCTGTAGTGGCTAGTTGTTTCAAGTATCCGAGGAAAGATTGAACCTCCCACTACAGAGGGAATTCATTTCACCCTAAGAGAGAACAACTGGCTCGATGGACTAGCCAGGGCAATGCAGGAAGCTCTTGCACGTCTGTGTGGGCAGAGTATCAATCAGATCAAGGGTACCGCTTTGAGTTTTACCCAAGGCGTTATGTTATGGGAGAGCCACTGGAGGCCCCATATCACCACGAGCTGAAGACTCAGTTGGACCACCTTAGCTTCATGATGTATGATCGTCAGTAGGAACTGAAAAATGCCCGTGACTACTCCAATCACAAGTCCGCCATCGTCAAGATGAAGGATCATACCATTGCCATGCTAGTGAAGGATCACAAGTCTCGTCGCCATCAACTTGACAAGAAGGAGCGCATCATTGCCTGTCTTTGCCACCGAATCACGGATTTGGAGGAGACTATCCACGGGAGAGACATGCAATTGGAGGAAAGGGAGAATACCGAAGAAGACCTTCGTGGAGACCCCTACTCCTATCTCAGCGATGATGATGACTTTCTGGAGGATCAATCGATGGATTTCTTCATCGATGAGGAGGATTTCGCCTTCATCGATGACGATGATGATGATGAGGATGATGATTACACGGACTCCAAGGAGTAGTAGCACTTGAGCACTAGCGTTAGTGAGCTTTATTCAGTCCCACTATATCATAGTTTCCAGAATGGTTCTTAAAACCATCTGTTTTCCTTTGTTGTGGTGTGTGTTGTATCGTGTGCTATGAAGGAATGCATGAAAAACAAGTTCTAGAAAATCCGAGTCAAACTTTAAAAACTTTTCAAAGTCCCTGAACCTTAGAAATTTCCCTCTCTTCTCATGATCTATCTCAATCTTCAGATGCCACGCGGAGGAAGTGGTTCATCCCCGGACCCGATGTTGCAGATCCTGCAAATGTTGGTTTCTGACCGCGAAGCTGAAAGAGCAGAACGTCAAGCCAACTTAGCCACCCTTCAGCAGATAGCTCAGCTCGCCCACAAAAATCAAGGCCAAGGAAATCAGGGCAACCATGGATCTAAGCTCAGTAATTTCCAGAACACCAACCCACCTGTTTTCACTAAGTCGGAAGAGCCCCTAGATGCAGATGATTGGCTACAAACCATGGAAAACAACCTGGAAGTCGTCGGAGTGGAAGCTAACGAGAAAGTTCTGTTCGCCACCCACTATCTAGCCGGAGATGCAAGAGCATGGTGGAACAGCGTTCGTGCAATGACCGGAGGACAGATGATGACCTGGGAGGAATTCAAGGTCAAGTTCAGCAGAACCCATGTGCCACCGGGTTTGATCAAGAGGATGAGAGATGAATTCAGAGAACTGAAGAAAGGAAGGATGACCATAGTGGAATACCGTGACAAATTCTTGTCATTAGCTAGGTATGCCCCGGATGAGATCGACACTGAAGCCAAGAAGAAAGAAAGATTCCTGAATGGTTTGCACGATGAGATGCAGACGGTGTTGGTCAATATCCCCTTTGCTGATATTGAAGCCCTCGTCGACTCTGCCATTTAGATGGAAGGAAAGATAACCAAGCCAATGAGAACCGCAAGCGCCGCATGATGCATCAGCCAGGAACCCATCATACAACAAAGTATTGCCCCAACCCATCTCCAGGGTTTGCCCCGAGAACCAACAAACCCCCGATGAACCGCCCGACCTATCCCAACCGTGGAAACCCAAGGCCCGGAGGAAACCACAACAACCCCGGCAACTCTAGCAATTTCAACCGTGCACCACCCAAGTTCAACAACAACAATGCTACCGCCAACACCAACACTGCCCCGAGGACTGGAAGCAATGCGGTGCCTGTTGCAGCAAAGGACAAGTCGCAAGTGACCTGTTATGACTGTGGAAATAAGGGTCACTACTCCAATGAGTGCCCCAAGAAGAATGCCGCAACCCCCAATGCAAATACCTCAGCTCAGCAACAGCGTCGTGTTCAGCCCGGAAGAAGGCTTTCCCTAGGGAACTCGCAGTTGTGCAACGGCCGTCTTTTTCTCATGCATGCTGAAGAAGCCCAAGAAGCGCCAGATGTCGTGTTGGGTATGTTTTCTATTAATTCAGTACTTGCTAGAGTGTTGTTTGATTCTGGTGCATCGCACTCATTTGTCACCAAAGAATTTGCATGCACTAGTAAGATTCAACCAACCAAACTGAAGCATGTTATGATTGTTCAAATCCCCGGTTCAACAACCAAAGCTAGGCAAATTTGCAAAGCCGTCCCTATCCGAATCCATGTCATAGATTTTTATGCTAATCTGATAGTACTCGGAACTAAAGGTTTGGAAGTAGTACTAGGAATGGATTGGATGTCCAAACATAAAGGATTAATTGACTGTGCCAAGAAAGCCATAACCATGACCAGTACAGCCGGAATATCAGTCGAGCATGTATCTGAAACCTTACCTCGTCAATTCAAGTGCAACAAGAGTATAGCCCAACCTACCATTGACCAAGTCCGGAAAGTCTATGAATACCCCGATGTATTTCCAGATGTTTTGCCTGGTATGCCCCCAGATCGGGATATCGAGTTTATCATTGAACTAATCCCTAGAACAGGACCCATAGCCCAGATACCATATAGTATGAACCCGTTTGAACTAGTAGAACTGAAGAAGCAACTGAATGCCATGCTGGAAATTTGATTGATTCAACCAAGTGCGTCACCATGGAGATCACCTGTCTTGTTTGTGGACAAGAAGGATGGAGGTAACCGTTTGTGTACGGATTACCGGAAGTTGAATGATGTCACTATCAAAAAAAAATACCCGTTTCCCAAGATAGAAGATTTGTTTGATCAGTTGACTGGTGCCAAAGTATTTTCTAAGATTGATCTTAGAACTGGCTATCATCAACTCAAGATTCGCGCAGAGGATATTCCCAAGACTGCCTTTACCACCAGATATGGATTATACGAGTATACTGTCATGTCTTTTGGATTAACCAATGTCCCCGCTTATTTCATGAATCTCATGAATAAGATTTTTATGGACTTCCTGGATAAGTTTGTCGTTGTTTTCATCGATGACATTCTGATTTATTCCAAATCAGAAGAAGAACATGAGCTGCACCTAAGGACCATTCTTGGAACCCTTAGAGAGCATCAGTTGTATGCCAAGTTTAGCAAATGTGAATTCTGGTTACAGGAGGTAGGATTCCTCAGACATATCGTATCAGACGGAGGAATTACCGTTGACCCTGCAAAGGTGAAATATGTCGAAGATTGGCAAGCCCCAACCACTCAAACCCAAGTTCATGCATTTCTCGGATTGACGGGATACTACCGCAAGTTCGTAGAAGGATTCTCGAGTATCGCCAGACCCATGACCCAATTGTTGAAGAAGGACAAGAAGTTTGAATGGACGGAAAAATGTGAAGCGAGTTTTCAAGAAATCAAGAGAAGATTGATTTCAGCCCCAATCTTAATCATGCCGGATATCACGAAGCCCTTTGACGTATATTGTGACGCATCCAAGATCGGTCTCGGATGTGTGCTAATGCAGGAAGGAAAGGTTATATCCTATCTATCCCGACAACTGAAACAGCATGAACAGAATTACCCAACCCATGACCTCGAGCTCGCAGTCGTAGTTCTAGCCCTGAAGACATGGAGGCATTACCTGATGGGAAACCATTGTGAGATTTATTCGGATCACAAGAGCCTGAAGTATATATTCACTCAGAAGGAGCTGAATATGAGACAGAGAAGATGGATTGAGCTAATCAAGGATTACGACCTGGACATTCACTATCACCCCGGTAAAGCCAATGTGGTAGCAGATGCCCTTAGCAGATTGCCGTGCCGCTTGAACTCCATGATTTTGAAGGAGCAACCAAGTTTGCACAAGGAGATGGAAGATTTCCGAATGGAATTAGTGAGTGAAGGATTTTTGGCTAGCATAGAACTTCAACCCACTTTGATCAGCCAGATCAAATAGGCGCAGAAAGGGAATGCTAGTATCGACGGAATCAAGCGTCGTATCGGTACAGGAAAAGTACCGGATTTACAGAAGACGAAGAAGGAGTTCTGTGGTACAAAGGACATCTGTGTGTACCAGTAGATTCAGAGTTAAAAGAAGTTATTCTGAAGGAAGCTCATGATACTCTTTATTCTATCCACCCAGGAGGAACGAAGATGTATCAGGATTTGAAGGAACAATTTTGGTGGAATAAGATGAAGAGATAAATCGGAAGCTATATCGCCAAGTGTGATATATGTAAGAGACTCAAGGCGGAACATCAAAGACCCGCAGGATTTTTGCAACAATTGAAAATTCCGGAATGGAAATGGGATTCCGTTGGAATGGACTTTATCGCCGGATTGCATACTTCTAGTAGGGGAAATGACTCTATCTGGGTCATAGTGGACAGATTGTCCAAAGTTTCCCATTTCTTACCAGTCAAGACCACATATCAGAGTTCAAAGCTAGCAGAGTTATACATCGCTAGAATCGTCAATTTGCACGGAGTCCCCAAGAACATCGTATCGGATCGAGGAACTCAGTTTAACTTGAGATTCTGGAAGAAAGTCCAGGAAGGTTTAGGAATCCGACTAGATTTCAGCACAGCTTATCACCCTCAGACCGACGGACAAACGAAGCGAGTAAATCAAATACTCGAACACATGTTGAGAGCATGTGTGTTAGAGTATGGATCTAAATGGGAAGACTATCTGTCGTTCGCAGAATTTTCATACAACAATAGTTATCAAGCTAGTTTGCAAATGGCCCCATTTGAATTCATGTATGGAAGGAAGTGTCGCACCCCTTTGAACTGGTCGGAAGTAGGAGAGAGTCAGATTTTCGAACCCGACATCCTACGAGAAGCAGAAGAGAAAGTTCACAAGATTCGTGAGCACCTCAATACCGCCCAGTCAAGGCAGAAGAGTTACGCTGACAAGAGACGTCAAGACCTCACCTTCAACATCAGAGAGTTCGTGTATCTGAAAGTGTCGCCATTAAAGGGAATGCAACGTTTCCAACTGAAGGGAAAGTTAGCCCCCAGATATATTGGCCCCTTCAAGATTCTGAACCGTCGAGGAGAAGCGTCATATCAATTGGAACTGCCAGAAGAGATGTCAGCCGTGAACAATGTGTTCCATATCTCATTACTTCGCAAGTGCCTCGAAGTTCCGGAGAAGACTGAAGTGTTCAAGAACATTGATCACCGGACCATAGAGATCAACAATAACCTGACCTATCCTGAAGTACACATCCATATTTTGGAAGAAGCTTTCAGAACTACCAGAACCCGAAGCATCAAGTTTCTCAAGATTCAGTGGAGCAACCACACAGAAGAAGCTACCTGGAAGCGCGAAGATCACATCAGGACAGAGTTTCCAGATCTCTTCAAATCCTAGGTAATATTTTTCGTTCTTTTTCAAATCTCGAGAGATTTTGTTTAAGGGGGAAGGTTTGTAACATCCCAAAAATATTAAACATGGATCATCAAATAATAATCATCAAAATTAGGGTTAACAAAAACTTTCCTATCTAAAAATATGAGAGCATTTATATGTATGTGTATTTAAAATTAGGATTCTTTTGAATTGCCATGGTTCTGTGTTTCTTTGCTTGTAAAATGATTCTTAGGTGAAATAAAAATCATCTAAATCATTCCCAAACTTTTCCCAAAGACAAACAACTCAAAATGAACAAATGATGTGAATGGTCATTTTTGCCAAATTAACTCTCATGCCTACTGTGGCTATTTCAAGCACTCAAAACCTAACAGAAACATTTGTGGATCTTTGCACCCCTTGTTAGTACTCATAATGAGGTACCAAGGCCCACTTCGTGATCTTCCAAAAACATTCAAATGCTAAGTTTAAATGACAGTTTAAAATTGAATCTATCTCATATGGGAAGATCCCACTATTTCAAAAACCACTCAAACAAGCTCAATTTTTAAAACCCAAGCACCCACAGAGTCTCCAGCACATGCCTAGCACACCCACCAAAAATCTTTTCAAAAATCAAAAAGAAGTTTCTTGTGGCCATTTCATCAAACACTTGGCAGGCAAATTTAAACCAAATCAAATTCACTGTTTTTAATAGTGTTTTGGCCTAACTTGTTCCCTCTCTAGCTCACAGCAACCATATAGTAGATCATCTAGCTTAGTTGGAAACCTTTAGCCTCACTCTAAACTGGCCATTGTCATCAATGTTGAACAAGCCGAGCCACCTCGCCGGCCAACTTGGTCGCCGCCGTAGCAGACCACCTGCCCCTCTCTCGCCATGTCTGGGAGCAAGCCAGCACTTCACCGCCACCCACTGTCCCCTCCCCGAGCCAAGGCAAGCCGTGGACCACCGAGAACGCCCCGCGCCCAGTGCCACTGCGACATGCCGAGCATGCCCCAGAGCGCCGCACCCGGCACGCGCGCACACGCCGCTCCTCGACCACAGCCCGTGCCCACCGCTTCGCCATGACCCAAGGAACACGCCAGACATCCCCGTTCGCCGCCCAATGCCTCACAGCCACCGCTCGCCGTCGAAGACGCCGCCTCTGCCGCTCAGAGCGCCAGCCTCGCCCGACCATTTACCACCGCCCCTAAGCCCGCATTTAAGTTCTAGAGCATCGCTAGGAGACCGCGCGTCAATCGCCACCCTCAGCCATGCCGTTAGCAACCCATAGCCATGTCGCCACCGTCGCCTCCCCATCCCTCTTGGTCTCGCCGTCGAGCCTATAAAAGGAGGCCACCCCCAGCCGTTTGAAGCACACCATTCCACTCCCCTCACCTCAATGATCGTTCCACCCTCTAGCCGGAGCACGAGGAGCACCAGCTCGCCGAAATTGCACCGGAGCAGGCCGCCTCTGGAGGAGAAGGGGCCACTGATTGCGACCACCCCCGGAGCTTCCTCGACCATCCCCGATCTCGCTGTCGACCACTCGTTCGTTTGCCCGCCTCGCCCTCGTCGCTGGTGCCCTGGTATGCCCCCTATGCACCCCCACTGAGCCGCTAGGGTTTGAGCTCGCCGGTGACAGTTTCGTCGTCGTCGACGATCCCCAGCCGTCGATCTCCCTTCTAATCCAACGACCCATATAGCCACGTACCACTTCGCGCGTTATGAGCCACTGACTGGTAGACCCCCCTGTCAGCTGAGCCCCGCGCTGCGGAGTGACACTAGGCCGGCCCATTAACCTCTCCCGCGCGACCCAACCGTTTGAATTTAGATTTTTCCATTTTAATTCAAACATAGTTCTGTACATAGATTCAAAAAGCAACCCAGCTCGATCCAATGAACCAAATTGCATGAAAATTTGTTAGAAAGGTACTGAAATGCTTAATCCAAGCCCGTTGGATTCAAATCATTTGGATCTGTAGATCAACCTTGGTAAAATAACAAGTTAGAAGTTTTTCTGCGTTCAAACATTTTTCAAAATTCAACCATAAGATCTTTTGAGTTGATTCCAACTCTCAAAAATCACATTTGATCATACCTTGCAGAATATATAAAAACATATGGGTTTACTTACAGAAATAATGTTCAAGTAACAAAAGAATGCCACATAGGCATTTCTAGTCACTTTATTTATTTAAAATAAAAAGGTTAAACCTTATTAAATTGTGACACCACTTTAAATCACATTCCCATGTACTGAAATATGTGGTGATGACATGTGTCAACATGATCCCATGTTTGAGTTAGAGAATATTAAATCTTAAGTAGTTTTTCAATGAGTAGAAATTACTTTTCTCAAATTAAAATAACTAAGACAAATGCTTTAATCTTGTAATGATAGGTGATGATGCTAGATTATCTATAGTACACCTTTGTGTGATGAGTGAAAATAGTTAAGTATTGTTTGGTGATTGTGTACCTCAGTATTTATTTATAGACGCTAGTACCGACCAAGGATACGAGGAGGATACTAGGAGGAAGAAGCCGAGGAGAACTTCAACCACTGCTCTGCACAAGGCAAGCTAACACTTGCAACCTAGCAAGTTTATACCACTATCTTAGCAACCCAAACCATGCAAGTTTTACTTGCAAGATTATACCACTTGATAAACCATCCTAGTTTTACTTACAAGCATTATACTTTATTTCTTTATCAAAGCTTTTCTTAGAGTTTACTTAAGTGACTTGTAGATTCTAGAAAGATAATTGAAGGTTGCATAAAGAGCATTAAATATTTGGCCTAAGTAGATAATCTTGATGTCATCCTAAGGCATGAGATTGAACTTAATTAATCTCCACTTGTTTACCACCCCTCATTAGTATTTACCCCCACTTGTAGATGCTAGTGCTAAGCATAAAACTTGATCAACTTTAGATGGGAATACTTGGTGAAACTGGTTATGAAAACCTTAGAAAGATGAGTCATTCTACTTAAATGTTTTGACATGTGTTCTCGAACACCAGATGATTTTGATGATGAAAATTTTGAGGCATGAGCCTTAGCCCTTTATAAAACTGATGGTTGTCTGGATGCGATACCAATCCAAATTTACCGTACAACCACAATACCCGAAAATTAGGTAGGGCTTGACTGGAAATTTATATACCTTAGTATGGGTTCCCTCGCGGCCAAGGTCTGAGCTAAGGCTACCTTATGAAGATTGTCCACATGTGCAGTACCCAAGATGACAGTTGGTCATGGTTGGGAGGCCAAACTCACAGGAGAGGTGCCTATACTAGGGCGTGTAATGGAAAGGTTAGGATTGATTATCCGCATACTGAGTATGGTGAATTCAGGATTTGTTCCTGACGGATGTATCGAATGTTGTGGTGAAAGTGTATAATATCTGTAGAGTGTCAAACTATTCGAATAGCCGCGCCCGCGGTTATGGACAGTTGGAGTGGCCATACTGTTCCCCCATCAGATGTTTTCAAAATAACTTGTGAAATGAATTGAGACTTTGACTTGACCACAACAGGGTTGTGATATTGAATTCAAGTTCCCACTTAGGTGTTATCAAACTTTCAACTAGTTTTCTTTGCTTCTGAACTTAGTAGAGGTAAATCTGGATTTTTGCAAAACAACCCTAGAGCTTAGTGTCCTACTACAAAAACCCCCTTAACTTGTTAGTATTAGTTTGCGAGTACTTAAAGAGTACTCATGGCTTTGTCCCTGGCTATTCCCGTGGCCAGACTATGAAGAGGAGTACCAGGATGATGGACCGCAGGAAGGTTACGACAACTAGGATCATCTCCCATCGTCAGCATTGCCTGTGACCCGGAAGATGGAGCTTCGCCTACGCTATCTTTATTATTACGTTATTCCACTGCTTGAGTTGTATTAAGAACTGGATCATGAGATCCTTATTTGTGTAAGACCTTATGTATGGTTTGTAATGGATGATGTACAGTGATATCCAAATTTGTTATGTCTCGCAAAAATGGTAATCCTGGGATTGCGATGTATGGCACAACAGGCATCTGGGATTAAAAATCCGGGTGTTGACAATAACAAAACAAAAATGATTTAAAGGGCCTATTTTCACTAACTTGGTTCCAAATGGATTTGCCACTTTTATAAATGACCAATAGGTGTTTTAAAATGTTTATAGCCTATTATAACCCACTCTTACAAATAAAACAATCTTTTTCATTCTTGCATGCATTGCTTTGTTTTTATTATTTTATGTGGTGAATTGTTTGAATGCTATTTTAAATATGTGCTTCTTGATTGATTGTAGTGAACTTTGAAGAGTGTGAAAATTGAAAGATCAAGGAGTAAACTATATTCCCTACCAAAAAGGCAAGTGGTGATCCATACATTTTGTAACACCACGGTTCTGAAAAGACCGTAGCTTCTATGTGACATGCCAATCCCTGGATCGGTTCATTGGCCCACAATAGAATAAGATGAATAACATAGCAAAATATCAGTGTATCATAAATAACGAAGATCCAGAGTACCATTATTACAATAAAAGCTTAGCCCAAGGCTAGCTCAAATTATTCAGGTAGTAACATAAATAAAGCAAATCCTCCATTCTTCAAATTGTCCACAAGTGAACAAGTGCCGAGTGGAGTACCGTGGCCTATATCGATTACTCGGAATCGGAATATCCTGCAACATGAAACGTAGCAGCCCCTAAGGGTCAATACATGGAATGTATGGCAAGTAGAGCTAGTAAAGGAGACAATAGTGCTAACATCTACATGCATAGTTGGCAAGTGGAGCTGTGGCTAGCTTGCATTTGCAAATACCTTTGTCCAACTTTCATAAACAGTTTTTGATTTTCTTTGAAAAGATCCCAATTAAGTTAACCCAACAATATTAAAGCAATTATGAAATTAGAATGAGCGAGAAACATGTCATGGAATCAATATCAAGCAACTCAGTTGTCCATAACTGGGGACACGGCTAATCGATTAGATTACACACCCTGCAGGGGTTAGTACACTTTACCCATGTGACTTGGCCAGCCCAGCTCGTACCATCACTCTCATTTTGGGTGATGATAGGGAGAAGCCCAAGAAGAGACTGTTCTGGAAGTAGCTCCCCAATCCCGACGCGCACCGGTCCAACCTACCAAAATTCTACATCTCTGGATACGCGGGTTCGAGTTACCACAACCTACTAAGTCCAACCGACCGCCCATTCCATTATTGGCACATGGTTGTACATGTAAGCTACAGAATAAAGAAGCCAATCATTTTCTCTCGATACCTGGGTGCCTTTCCGCAATGAAACCACCAAAAATTATCAATCCCATCACACCCAAGAGATTCATTGATTAAGTTGTTTTAGTTTTCACAAACCAATACTTTTAGAAACAAGCTTCAGTGATGTAACCCAGCCCTCATTCATCAAAGCATGGCTAAGCACATCTACCAACGGTGGTTCAACTACAAGGAAAGCCCTACCACATAATAGGACATAGCATAGCGATAGTATCATCCTACACATGCGTCTACAAAATACAGGACAATGCATTGAAAAATAGTAGGACAATATCATGAACAAAATAGCATCTACTTGCCTTGGTTGTAGCGGTCGGAAGAACAATCCACACACGGGCAAGCGTTGCACTCGTCATAATCTACACGATACAATTGCAATCATAAACAAACAATACACAAGCATATGCAACAAAGATGATGCATGAATGCATGCATGACAAGTGGATTGATGTTACAGCAGCACCACATAATCCTATTCAGTAAAGCTACTGATTGCATGCATGGAAAATAGTTTTAGCGCAAGGAAACTCTTTAAGCAAAATATAATGCTCAAAACTAGATCTAGAACCCAAATAATTCACTACCGATAGTATACTGTTTGTAAAATCTTGGGAAAACTCTACTGGCATTGCTTTTTAGGAACAGTACCAACTGGAATTACTCAAAAAGGAATTATAAAACTCCTTGAATAATTAAAACACTGCAGAAAGCCACTAGATAGTTTCTGCAGAACTTTTTACTGTAAGCCTATCTTTTTAATTCACTTTGAGATTCCCCTTGTTCTACTGAACCCAGGAACATATTATATGCAATTTTTGGAGTTACAGATCTTTTTCTACGAATTAATTACTCCAAAAAGGCCATTAACTCTTTTAATTAATCTGGACAAAATCTTGCTGCAAAAGTGTGAAACAATGGTACAACAAGATTCTACACGACTTACTGAATCTACACATATTTTATTTGCAATTTTTGGCCCAGTAGTTTAATTACTACGCAATTTACAAGTTTCTACAAATTTCTGCCAAATAAATCAATTAAAGAATTTACCCAGTCAACTTTGACTGTTGACTGGCCCACGTGGCGGCTGACTGGGCGCTGACTGTGCTATTAACCAGTCAGCGCCTGGGGCTGACCGGTCAACGGCCGATCTGGGCCATTGGCCGCAGATCGTGCGGCAGAGGGAGGTGCGGCGGCGGCTTACCGGCGGGCGGCGGCGGCGGCTCGACGGCGGCAGTCCGGCGGCCAGGTGGCGGTCCGGGGCGAGGTGGCGGGAGGGGCGGTGGTGTCGGCGCGGTCCGCGCGGAGGAGAGGCGGCGGTGTGGGCGAGATAGCCAGCGGCGGCGGGTCGGGCGGCGTCGGGCGGCGGATGTGGCGTCGGCCTGCGGGGAGAAAGGCGGCGGTCAGGCGGCGGGGTCGGCGCGGTGGCGGCGCGCGCGCGGGCGAGGCGGCGGCAGCGCAGCGAGGTGAGGCGGCGAGCTCACCTTGAGCAATGGCGGCGGCGGCGGCTCGAACTCCGGCGAGAAATCGCCGGAGATTTAGGGTGTCTCGTTTTCAATTAGGTAGGGGGTTTGGAAGAGGGGCTCGAGGGGATCGTTATAGGCAAAAAAATTGTTGAAATCGGTTTGGAAACGACACGGGAACCCTCGCGAGAAAATCTGCTAGTAGTTGGAGCTCGGGACGAACTCGGCTGACAGGCGGGCCCCGTGTGGCTGTGACAGGAGGAGGCCGACGGGCGGTCCTCGCGCGTCAGCGGCTGGCGGCTGGCGCGGGCGGCGCCTAGCTATGCGCTGCGCGGGCGGCGGCAGCGGCTGCGCACTGCCGGCTGCTGCGTGGGCCGGCTCGGCCCAGCGGCTGCGCTGTTTTTTTTATCTCTTATATTTTTTCCAATTTCCTATTTAGTAAAAACTCCGTAACTTTTTCACACGAACTCCAAATCGGACGATTCTTGTTTCTAAATTTTTCTAAAATCAAGGAGATCAATCTAGGTCCAAGTGGTGAGTAAAACCACCAGTCTACAAGGGTGGGAAACACAAGCCCTAGTGTATCCTCCCGCAGGAGCATTTTAGCAAATCAAAAACAGGGTTTGCGAATATCGTTTCGCCGGAGTCTTTTCAATCGAAGGTTTTGCATGGAAGAACATGATGCAATGATATGAATGATATGCAGAACCAAATCTAAAATTTGGGATGTGACAAGACTAACCCCCTTAAGATGAATCTCGTCCCCGAGATTCGGCGCGGCTAGCAAATAGGTGTGGGTAGTCCTCTCGGATGTCTTCCTCACGCTCCCAAGTGGCTTCCTCTTCGGTGTGGTACGGGTAAAACCTGATCGTCTTGGTACGGGTAATCCTCTCCACTGTCGCCAGAATCTTGACCGGCTTCTCCTCATAGGTCAAGTCATTCTCAAGCTGAACCTCCTCTAGTGGCACAGTGTCTCCCAATGGTGTATCCACCATCTCCGGATGGCACTTCTTCAGCTAGGACACGTGGAACACATTGTGAACAGCGGACAGAGCCTCTGGCAACTCCAATTGGTAAGCAACTTCTCCTTTGCGTGCTAAGACCCGATATGGTCCAATAAACCGAGGTGCCAGCTTACCCTTAATTCCAAATCTCTTGATTCCGCAAAGTGGCGACACTCTGAGGTATGCTCTATCACCTATCTCATACACCACTTCCTTGCGCTTGGCGTCGGCGTAGCTCTTCTGCCTTGATTGTGCTACCTTCAGCATGTCCCTAATCAAGGCGACCTTCTCCTCAGCGTCCTTGATCAAATCAGGTCCAAACAACTGTCGTTCTCCTACTCCATCCCATAGAAATGGTGTCCGGCATCGTTTCCCATACAGCACATCGAACGGTGACGTCTTGATGCTGGTTTGATAGCTGTTGTTGTAGGAGAACTCGGCGTACGGCAAATTCTCATCCCAACTAGATCCATGAGCCAAAGCGCAAGCTCTCAGCATGTCTTCCAAAATCTGATTCACCCTCTCGGTCTGTCCATCAGTCTGTGGGTGAAATGTTGTGCTAAACTCCAATCTAGTACCAAGTGACTCGTGCAGCTGGCGCTAGAAGTGTGAGGTAAATTGGGTGCCTCTATCAGATACGATACTCTTGGGGACTCCATGTAGGCACACAATCCTGTCCATGTAAACCTTGGCCAACTTTTCACTCGTATAGGTCGTCTTCACCGGTATAAAGTGGGCTACCTTGGTCAAATGGTCGACCACTACCCAAATGGAGTCATATCCTGACCTGGCCCTGGGCAATCCTGTGACGGAATCCATTCCCACTCTATCCCACTTCCAATCTGGCACGGGCAATGGCTGTAATAGTCCTGCTGGCTTCTGGTGTTCCGCCTTCACTCGGCTACACACATCACATAGGGCAATATGCTTGGCAATGTCTCCCTTCATGTTGTTCCACCAAAATCTGCTCTTCAAATCCATATACATCTTGGTGTTGCTCGGATGTATGGAGTATGGCGAGTTATGAGCCTCTTGCAGAATCAACTCCCTTATCTCTAGGTCGCTGGGCACACACAAACAATCTCCATACCACAAGGTACCATGCTCATCCTCGCGAATATCCTTTTCCCGATTTTCCTACATCTTTTCCTTTATCTCTTCTATTTCCTTGTCTCCTACCTGAGCCTTCCTGATTCTTTCCTGTAGCATTGGTTGGACTTCCATTGCTGCCATGTATCCTTCAGACACTACCTCCAGTCTAAGGTCCTTGAATTGCTTGCACAAATCCTCAGGCAATTCCCCAATTGTGAATCCATTGGCATAAACCTTCCGGCTCAGAGCATCTGCTACTACATTGGCCTTTCCCGGGTGGTATTGCAGATTCATATCATAGTCCTTGATAAGTTCCAACCATCTCCTTTGCCTCATATTCAGTTCCTTCTGTGTAAATATGTACTTCAAGCTCTTGTGGTCGGTGTACACATCACAGTGTTTCCCCATCAAGTAGTGCCTCCATACCTTGAGCGCATGAACCACTGACGCTAACTCCAAGTCGTGTGTGGGGTAATTCCGTTCATGGTGTTTAAGTTGCCGTGAGGCATACGACACCACTCTCCCATCTTGCATCAGCACACCCCCAAGTCCCTGTCGAGAAGCATCACAGTACACTTGGAAATCCTTCTGAAGGTCTGGTAAACACAGAACAGGTGCAGTCACTAATCGACGCTTCAGTTCCTGGAAGCTGGCTTCACACACGTCTGACCATTCAAACTTCCTCTCCTTCTTCAGAAGTTCTGTCATAGGCTTAGCAATCTTGGAGAAATTCTCAATGAATCTCCTGTAATATCCAGCAAGTCCCAAAAAGCTTCGAATCTCTCCTGCATTCTTGGGCGCTTCCCACTCAGTTACTGCAGTCACTTTGCTTGGATCCACAGCGACTCCTTCTCCTGACACCACGTGTCCAAGAAATCCAACAGTGTTAAGCCAGAATTCACACTTGCTAAATTTGGCATACAGCTTGTGTTCCCTCAGCTTCTCCATAATCAGTCGCAGATGTTTCTCATGCTCAGCATCATCCTTGGAATATATCAGTATGTCGTCAATAAACACCACCACGAACTTGTCCAAGTACTCCATAAATACCTTGTTCACCATGGTCATGAAGTATGTCGGGGCATTCGTTAGTCCAAAAGACATAATTGTATACTCATATAAACCATACCTAGTGGTGAAAGCGGTTTTTGGTATGTCCTCCTCCCGGATCTTCAATTGGAAGTAGCCCGATCGCAGATCAATCTTGCTAAACACCTTTGCTCCTTCCAGTTGATCAAACAAATCATTTATGTTCGGCAGGGGGTATTTGCTCTTGATAGTCACCTCATTCAGCGAGCGATAGTCCACCACTAATCTCTTGCTGCTGTCTTTCTTCTCCACAAACAGAACAGGTGCACCCCATGACGACGAACTAGGCTGAATGAATCCCTTGTCCAACTGCTCTTTCAGCTGCTTCTTCAATTCCTTCAGCTCATCCACATCCATCTTATATGGTCTCTTTGCAATAGGCCCTGTTCCCGGCATCAGGTCGATGAGAAACTCCACTTCCCTGTTAGGTGGCATTCCTGGCAGCTCTTCCGGAAACACATCGGGGTAATCCCTAATCACTGGCACAGTATCCATGCTAACCCCCTTAAGAGAATTCAACTTACACCTTCCCGGTCGCACAGCCGACTTGAATCTAATTCTCTTACCATCCGGGGTTTTGAGTGAAACAGCTCGCTGTGCACAATCTATGTGACCCCCATGCATAGACATCCAATCCATACCCAGAATAACATCTAACTCTTGTGATTCCAACACTACTAGATGTGCAATGAAGTTGTGTGCTCCAATCCTCAAAGTTAAGTCACGGCATCCCGCACTAGCTATCATATCTCCTCCAGGTGAACTCACTCTAATAGACTCTTTCATAGACTTCGTAGGTAGCTTATACTTATCCACAAATGCCCTTGATATGAATGAATGTGATGCACCAGTATCGAAAAGTATAAGTGCAGGGTGAGTGTTGATTGGAAACTTACCAATCACAAGGTCAGGCTCATCCGGGATCTCCTCCACATTCATGTGGTTCACTGTGGCCTTCTGGTTGTTGGTTGGCTTCAATCCCTTCCTCTCCGGACAGTTGTCAGCATAATGTCCCTTCTGGCCACACTTGAAGCATGTCATGTCACTCAGATCCTTCTTCACAAAGCTGCGATCACGGTTGCGGTCATGTCCACCGTGTCCTCCAGAGTGGTGATAGTGTCCTCCCTTGTGGCTGTGGTGGCTGCTCTTGTGGTTGTCGTGGCAATGTCCATCGCCCCCATGGTGGTGGCGATCATGGCTCCCATGGTCACTCCCTCCATGCTTGGAGTATCCATCATATGAAGTGCGAGACTTGTGGTGTGAACCAGAGTGGTGATTGTTACTCTTCCTCTTGCGGTTCTCCACCTTCTTGTGCTTCCCTTCCAAGATCCTGGCCTTGTCCATAAGCTCCTGGAAAGTGGGGCAATAAACCACCAGTAGCTGCACTGAAAGCTCATCACTAAGGCCATCCAGGAATCTCTCCCTCCTTTTTGCATCAGTGTCAACATCCTCAGGTGCATAACGGGACAGGTTGTTGAACTCCTCAATGTACTCAGCCACAGTGCGGTTGGTTTAGCGCAAGTTGCGGAACTCCTTCCTCTTCAGGCTCAGAACTCCTGAAGACATGTGGTTGGTCCTGAAACCTTCCTCAAACATTGCCCAAGTCACAGTGTCCAGCGGGTGGGTGATCTGAAAAGTGTCCCACCAATAAGCGGCTGGTCCCTCCAGTAGGTGAGCGGCAAACCTCACCTTCTCAGCATCAGTGCATCCAACAGTTACTAGATCCTTGTTGACTGAACGCAACCAGTCGAGAGCAACCATTGGTTCTGTTGCAGTAGAGAACTTAGTTGGCCTTAGCCTCAGAAATCTGGTGAGAGCATCTCCCTGAGGCTGGTTGTTCCCATTGTTGTTGTTGTTCTGAGCTTCCATGAACTGGGTCATAACTTGGGTCAGCTGTGCCTGAGCTGCCATGAGCTGCTCCAACTCAGTGGGTTGACGGCGGGGAGGAATCCGCGGTTCAGCACAGGTAAGCTTAGAAAGGATCAACTACGATAATAGGATTCTACCCATGCATTATGATCAAACAACAACAAACAATAGCAGACAATCTCAAGCAAGCAACACATCAACAAACAAGTGATCCAGCAACATCCCAGGGTTATCCTAGTAGTATATACCTACTGAAATAGTTTTAGAAGAGTTGGCAATGGTTAACTAAACAGTTGATCAACAAAGCAGCAAAAACAGCAATCTGCCAGAACAGTCCAGCAGTGTTCACGAATTTTTCTACCTGACTTAGACTCGTCAGGAATTTTAGCTGATTTTTGCACATACAGTACAGAGAGTTTCGCACCAGCCCTATTTTTTTCAGATTTTTCCCAGTTACCAGAAAAATATTACAAATCTTACAGTACTGCTGTATCAGTAGAAAACTGCAGCGAAAATAACACAGATAGTAACCAAACTTGCCATAACGCTTTCATAAAATTTGCACAAATAATTCCTGGGATATTAGAGTACACAAATAAGCAACTAAACACTCTTAAGCTAACAATAAATAAGTTTCACATCGATCGAGACTAATCCTAACGATTTTACCTAACGAGGACTAATTGGTGGACTTCTATCTACTTCTTGAAGAGGTTGCGGTAGGTCCTTGCGCTCATGCGTTGGCGCTTCTATCCACAGTTCAACCATGGCGGCGGAGTGTACACCTCTCCTGAGTCATCACTTGAAATCTCAAACTCCACCTCTTCTGTATCCTCCTCTTCTTCTTCACTCTCAGCTGCAACTGCAACAGCTTCATCTCCTCCACCATCATCGTCTCCATCATCATCATCCTCGTCCTCATCATCATCATCGTTCCCACTGTCATCATCATCCCTATTGTTACCATCATCTCCATTGTCATCATCAGAGGGTGGATTCAACTATGCTTGGAGAGCGGCAATCTGGGTTGTCATAGCTTCAATAGTTTGATCGCTTTCCTGGACGGTCCCTTGCAACTGTTGTATGTTCTGGGTGTTCTCCTGCACGGTACCATGAAGATGGGCTATGGTTGCATCTCTGGCTATCAGGGCATTCTCCAGAACTCCCATAGCTTCATGCAAGGTGTCAATCTCCTGTCCTTGGACCACCATACCATTGCTGGCAAAATCTGCAATCTCCTTTATCATCATCACCTTCTCAGCTAGAACTCCATTCTCCCTTTCCATCTCCTCTATGTGCCTCCGACGGGACGGCATGTTGTTCCTGTCGCCCGGGGTAACCACAATGTGCCCATCCTCATCACGCCTCCCATAGTCACGGTAGGGTGAATCTGCTGGCAGTAGGTGTCGGACTTGATGGCACTGGCGAGACAGGGCTTCATGTATGGCCAAGTTGATTCCAAGTCCCCAGTTGCAGTATGTCTTGGTGTAGATCAGGTGCACAGGGTTTGGCAAGGCGGCATCTCTGAAGATGAAAGTGGTGATCTCCCATGCATCCTCACCATATCCATAGGTGTACAGCCTTCTTCCCTTGAACATGGGCAGTGGCAATCCCAATGACTGCGAGAGCTGTGCTAACTGCCTTGCAAAGGGCCTTGGTGACTCCATGGTTGCATACTCAGTCCTGACTTCTCCCATCTATGAATTTAAAGAGGAAAGTGTGAGAATAGCATATGATAAGAATTTACGAGAGTGAAAGGCATAAGATTAAAGACAGAGTTAATATAAGCTTTAATAGTTCTATGGCTTCCTATCCAATCATAGGTCACGATCCTACAGTCGACACACGGGCTCTGATACCATCTTGTAACACCACGGTTCTGAAAAGACCGTAGCTTCTATGTGACATGCCAATCCCTGGATCGGTTCATTGGCCCACAATAGAATAAGATGAATAACATAGCAAAATATCCGTGTATCATAAATAACGAAGATCCAGAGTACCATTATTACAATAAAAGCTTAGCCCAAGGCTAGCTCAAATTATTCAGGTAGCAACATAAATAAAGCAAATCCTCCATTCTTCAAATTGCCCACAAGTGAACAAGTGCCGAGTGGAGTACCGTGGCCTATATCGATTACTCGGAATCGGAATATCCTGCAACATGAAACGTAGCATCCCCGAAGGGTCAATACATGGAATGTATGGCAAGTAGAGCTAGTAAAGGAGACAATAGTGCTAACATCTACATGCATAGTTGGCAAGTGGAGCTGTTGCTAGGTTGCATTTGCAAATACCTTTGTCCTACTTTCATAAATAGTTTTTGATTTTCTTTGAAAAGATCCCAATTAAGTTAACCCAACAATATTAAAGAAATTATGAAATTAGAATGAGCGAGAAACATGTCATGGAATCAATATCAAGCAACTCAGTTGTCCATAACCGGGAACACAGCTAATCGATTAGATTACACACCCTGCAGGGGTTAGTACACTTTACCCATGTGACTTGGCCAGCCCAGCTCGTACCATCACTCTCATTTTGGGTGATGATAGGGAGAAGCCCAAGAAGAGACTGTTCGGGAAGTAGCTCCCCAATCCCGACGCGCACCGGTCCAACCTACCAAAATTCTACATCTCTGCATACGCGGGTTCGAGTTACCACAACCTACTAAGTCCAACCAACCGCCCATTCCATTATTGGCACATGGTTGTACACGTAAGCTACAGAATAAAGAAGCCAATCATTTTCTCTCGATACCTGGGCGCCTTTCCGCAATGAAACCACCAAAAATTATCAATCCCATCACACCCAGGAGATTCATTGATTAAGTTGTTTTAGTTTTCACAAACCAATACTTTTAGAAACAAGCTTCAGTGATGTAACCCAGCCCTCATTCATCAAAGCATGGCTAAGCACATCTACCAATGGTGGTTCAACTACAAGGAAAGCCCTACCACATAATAGGACATAGCATAGCGATAGTATCATCCTACACATGCGTCTACAAAATACACGACAATGCATTGAAAAATAGTAGGACAATATCATGAATAAAATAGCATCTACTTTCTTTGGTTGTAGCGGTCGGAAGAACAATCCACACACGAGCAACCATTGCACTCGTCACAATCTACACGATACAATTGCAATCATAAACAAACAATACACAAGCATATGCAACAAAGATGATGCATGAATGCATGCATGACAAGTGGATTGATGCTACAGCAGCACCACATAATCCTATTCAGTAAAGCTACCGATTGCATGCATGGAAAATAGTTTTAGCGCAAGGAAACTATTTAAGCAAAATATAATGCTCAAAACTAGAGCTAGAACCGAAATAATTCACTACCGACAGTATACTGTTTGTGAAATCTTGGGAAAACTCTACTGTATAGGCATTGCTATTTAGGAACAGTACCAACTGGAATTACTCAAAAAGGAATTATAAAACTCCTTGAATAATTAAAACACTACAGAAAGCCACTAGATAGTTTCTGCAGAACTTTTTACTGTAAGCCTATCTTTTTAATTCACTTTGAGATTCCCCTTGTTCTACTGAACCCAGGGACATATTATATGCAATTTTTGGAGTTACAGATCTTTTTCTACGAATTAATTACTCCAAAAAGGCCATTAAGTCTTTTAATTAATCTGGACAAAATCTTGCTGCAAAAGTGTGAAAAAATGGTACAGCAAGATTCTACACGACTTACTGAATCTACACATATTTTATTTTCAATTTTTGGCCCGGTAGTTTAATTACTACGCAATTTACAAGTTTCTACAAATTTCTGCCAAATAAATCAATTAAAGAATTTACCCAGTCAACTTTGACTGTTGACTGGCCCACGTGGCGGCTGACTGGGCGCTGACTGTGCTGTTGACCAGTCAGCGCCTGGGGCTGACCGGTCAACGACCGATCTGGGTCGTTGGCCGCAGATCGTGCGGCAGAGGGAGGTGCGGCGGCGGCGGCTTACCGGCGGGCGGCGGCGGTGGCTCGGCGTCGGCGGTCCGGCGGCGACGTGGCTGTCCGACGGCGAGGTGGAGGTCCGGCGGCGAGGTGGCGTGGAGGGGCGGCGGGGTCGGCGCGGTCCGCGTGGAGGAGAGGCGGCGGCGTGGGCGAGATCGCCGGCGGCGGCGGGTCGCGCGGCGGCGGGTCGGGCGGCGGCGGGTGCGGCGTCGGCCTGCGGGGAGAAAGGCGGCGGTCAGGCGGCGGGGTCGGCACGGTGGCGGCGCGAGCGCGGGCGAGGCGGCGGCGCAGCGAGGTGAGGCGGCGAGCTCACCTTGAGCAATGGCGGCGGCGGCTCGAACTCCGGCGAGAAATCGCCGAAGATTTAGGGTGTCTCGTTTTCAATTATGTAGGGGGTTTGGAAGAGGGGCTCGAGGGGATCGTTATAGGCAAAAATTTGTTAAAATCGGTTCGGAAACGACACGAGAACCCTCGCGAGAAAATCTGCTAGTAGTTGGAGCTCGGGACGAACTCGGATGACAGGCGGGCCCCGTGTGGCGGTGACAGGAGGAGGCCGACGGGCGGGCCCCGCGCGTCAACGGCTGGAGGATGGCGCGGGCGGCGGCGGCTGCGTGCTGCCGGCTGCTGCATGGGCCGGCTCGGCCCAGCGGCTGCGCTGTTTTTTTTTTGATCTCTTATCTTTTTTCCAATTTCCTATTTAGTAAAAACTCCGTAACTTTTTCACACGAACTCCAAATCGGACGATTCTTGTTTCTAAATTTTTCTAAAATAAAGGAGATCAATCTAGGGCCAAGTGGTGAGTAAAACCACCAGTCTACAAGGGTGGGAAACACAAGCCCTAGTGTATCCTCCCGCAGGAGCATTTTAGCAAATCAAAAACAGGGTTTGCGAATATCGTTTTGCCGGAGTCTTTTCAATCGAAGGTTTTGCATGGAAGAACATGATGCAATGATATGAATGATATGCAGAACCAAATCTAAAATTTGGGATGTGACACATTTTGTCCTATTATTTTCACTATGCATTAGTGATATTTCTAAGTAGGACTTGCATGAAATTTTCTATGTGTTAACTATGCCATGGGAAATCCTAGTTGATGATGCCTTAGTAGAATTTTCCCTAAGTTAAGATCCTTACCACTATCATGCTTAGCTTAGCTATTAGTAAACAAGGGTGGAATATATACACATGCTATGGAAATTTTGCTAAGTATTTTTGACTTATGTTTTGCTTAATAAAACAACTAAGTGAATGAAACACCTGGGTGGAATGGTAATTGCTTGGATGGATTTATGTTGAGTGGTTACACAGGGCCAGTAAACTAGCGAATACTTGTGTATCTCACTTGTGGAAAGCCACCCAGGAACAAAGAAATTTGAGATGTCAAATGTTGAGAAGCTTCAAGTGCAGCCACATGGCATTATGGGCTCTGCCTGGATCATATAGGTTGCATTAACTTAGCCATATGGACAGTTGGTGGTAGGGGGTGATAGGTTTGGAGCGCTATCACATCCCAAAATTTTCCAAATTTTGAAATGTGAAAAAATAAATAAACAAAATAAATAATTATTGAAATTTAGGGTGAAAAGAAACTTTTTGTTTTAAAGTGGAAACATCAAAACCCATCTTGAACAAACTTTGAATAAAATTTGAATCCAACTAAATTCAAATTAAGTGAAATGTATTTTTCATAAATGCATCTTAAAATTTAAACATTTGGAAAAGTAAACCAAAACCCAAAACCCTAATGGAATTAATCATTTCCAAGATCTCTCTAAGACTATGGATTTGATCCATATAAAAATTTGTCAACAAACATTTATAAATGATCAAGAATGATAAATAAAATATTATAAAACCATAGAAAATGGTTTCACTTAATTTGGAGCCATAGATAAAATCTTATGAAGTTAATAAGATAAAGAAATTAAATTTCAAAGCTAATAAAGCTCCTATCTAAAATCCATACCAAATTGTGATCAAATTAATCCTAAATGGATTTAAAAACATAAACAAATATTAAATAAGATTTTACAAATTTGAATCACCAAGTTTGGAATAATAAATAAAAAGATATGGATTTTATAAGGCAAAGAAAGGAATAAATAAATAAGGACTGTTTAA
Source organism: Avena atlantica (assembly GCA_910589765.1). Classification (NCBI taxonomy): domain Eukaryota; kingdom Viridiplantae; phylum Streptophyta; class Magnoliopsida; order Poales; family Poaceae; genus Avena; species Avena atlantica. The sequence continues at coordinate 391,093,716 of OU342735.1, read as the reverse complement.
AAAGACAAATTAAATTTTGGCCAAGTCCATAAACAAAATAAAAGTTACTAAATAATAAATAAAAATATTATTTAATTAAAACCATATGGGCTTTGAACCATATTCAACTTTATTTAAAATAATATTTGCCTAAATAACAAATCCCAAGGAAATTGTTTAGAAGACAATTTAAATTAAATCCATAAGAAAATGAAATAAAGGAATCATTTAAATAAAATTTATATGGAATTAAAGTCATATTTGTTTTTATTTAAATAAAGACATTTGCTCATTTTAAATGATTAATAAACCATATTAAAAATATTTCAAATAATTTAAAATGAATTATTTAACACCCTATTAAATAAATAAAACCTGCTGAAAAGGTTTTGGTGAAAAATTGGAATTCAAATAAGGGTTTGAAAATATAATTAAATCTCATTTAATAAAGGAAAGTGCCCATTTTAAATAAAATATAAACCATAAATGGATAAAGGATTTATTCCTAAAAAGGACTTTAAATACATGATTAAAACATATTAAAAACCTACTGAAAAGTTTGGAAAGTTTTGAAATGAAAAAGAGCTTGAAATCAATTGAACAAATTCAAAACAGAAAAAGAAAAATGAAACAGAACAAAAAAATGAAAGAGACGACCCAACCCAGCAAGCCCAGCCCACTGGCCCAACTAGCCCACTCCCTCTCTCTCTCAAACGCGAAGCGTTTTCTCACCGCAGAACACACCCGCGCAGACACTGAACTCTGGACTCCACTCTTTCTTTCTCTCTCACGCTGACGAAATGACCCCACCTGGTAGAGCTTCTTCCTCACCACCCCCCCCCCCCCCGCGATGACCACACCTCGCCGTTACTGGCCATTGACTGATCGTTTCAATACGCGTTACTGCCGCACTAATCCCTCCCTGCGATCATGCCCATTAACTCGCATGCCTCTCCTCTCTCTTTCCCCTCGCTCACCCCTCCCTCTTGGCCACAGGGCTGCCTCGATTTCGCGCTTGAGCATTCTCTGCTCCAACGAACTCTCCGAGCAATTCCGGTGAGAACGAACCTCCCCACAGCCCCCCAGAGCACATGAGTGTGATTCCCATCGTCCCCTGCATCTCCCTGTACCACCTACTCACTCGCGCGCGCCTTGAAACGTCGGCAACGACGACAACCGAGAACCGCCGCCGTCTGCCTCCACTCCGGCGACACCCCCTGGTAACTTCTGACCGCCCCATCCCCTCTGACCGATGCTCACGTATTCGCCTATCCCGTACGCATCTAACTGCATGGTTTGTTTGGCTTGGCGTGACCCGTACCTTTGCCTCCGATGACGAACAGAGGAGCTCGATGCCAGGAGCATCTCCGACGAGCAATCAGCATCGACTCCGTGCGCCCCCGACCATCCTGCGGACACCTTGAGCATCACCGTGACCTAGAGAACCCGGTGAGCTTATTCCCCATCCCCCTTGCTTCATGTATTATCCGGAGCACCACCGCCTGAATGCGCCGCCGCTGCTCACCATTGCTAGCACCGCCACTCCATGACCAGACGCTTAGAGCCGTTAGATGCAGATCCAAAGGACACGATAGAAACTTAAATGAAGGGGTACGATTGATTCTGTGCCGCATGATTTACATTAGATTTGACGCTCCACGTTAGCTGATCCACGCGAACCGGTATGAGCCAATGAAAACATTCCACGTGGCCAGCCTTCGATTTAAAAACCAGATTTTGTTCTATTGAATGTTCAAATTTGCAAAAATCATAACTTTAAGTCTACACGTCCAAATTTTAAAAAATTTATATCAATGGAATCAGCAAAACAAATACTTTCCAACCATGTACTTTGTTTTGTAATTTGCTTCTATAAACTTAGTTGTTTTTGCAGAAACTTGTGTAGGCATAATTTGAACATAAAAATTATTCTAGAAATATTTTTAATGTAAAATCTTTGGTAAATGGTTTGTTTTGAACCTACTGACCATATAAACCAACTTTTGGATTTAAAAGTATATTATGTGACACTTAGAAAATATTCCTTTGAATTAAAGCATTTCTAGCTAAATAAAATTGTTGATTATGGTTGATTATTGAGTAAAACCTTTGGGAAATGATTTGATTTAAACTCTCTGGCCCTAAACACCAAGTTTAGGATTTAAAATTATATTTGATGAACCCTATAAAATTATTACTTTGATAAAAGACATTTCCAACAACATAAGATATTGCTTTGGTATAAAAATTGTTTATATGTAAAACCTTTTGCAAATGATTTTAATAATAAACACTTGACCATAAAACACTAACATTTGTGTTTAAAAATGTATTTGTCAAACACTAGAAAAAAATACTTGATTTAAATCATTTCTAGCAAAACAAGAACGATTTAAATGTCCATTTTCGCTAACTTAATATCAAATGGTTTTGCCACTTTTATAAATGACCAATAGATGTTTTAGAATGTTTATAGCCTAATAGAAACCACTTTTCATAAAAAAATCTTTGGCATGCTTGCATGCATTGCTTTTTTTATTATTCTATGTGATGATTGCTTGAATGGTAGATTGAATATTTGCTTGCTTGATTGAATTGTAGTGGAATTTGAAGAGTGTGAATATTGAAAGATCAAGGAGTGAACTTATATTCTCTACCAAAAAGGCAAGTGCTGCTTCATACTTTTGTCCCATTATTTTCACTATGCATTAGTGATATTTCTAAGTAGGACTTCCATGGAATTTTTACTAAGTGTAAACTATGCCATAGGAAATCCTAGTAGATGAAACCTTAGTAGAATTTTCCTAATTTAATATTCCTACTACTATCATGCTTAGCTTAGCTAGTAGAAAACAAGGGTGGATTATATTCATGCTATGAAATATTTCTAAGTCAAGGACTTGTGTTTTGTTTAATAAAACAACTATGTGAATGAATCACCTGGGTGGAATGGTGGATTGGTTTGTGTTGAGTGGTTACACAAGGCCCATTTATATGGTTTACCTTATGTATCTCACTTGTGGAATGCCACCCAGGAACAAAGGGACTTGAGATGCCAAATGTTAAGAAGCTTCTAGTGCAGCCACATGGCATTATGGGCTCTGCCTGGATCATATAGGTTGCAATAACTTAGCCAAATGTACAGTTGGTGGTAGGGGATGATAGGTTTGGAGCGCGTCCATTTTGGTATAAGGGAAGGCTTCTGAAAGGTCCTGTCTTGGTGAAAATAAAGTCTTGTGGGGAAAGTGCACCTCCTCTGTAGAAGAAAGAAACTAAGTACTTAGCCGTGTCCCCGGCAATGGACAATTTGAGCATCAAGACATGGAAGCTATCAAGAATCTACTCATCCCAATTTCTAAGGTAAAAAATTGTGGTTGAACAAGGGTTAAAGGATCACCAATTTCTATTGGGAGATGCCTTGGGTGATTTTGACAAACAAAAACTTAGTGTTTTCAAATGATAAGGAAAATCTATTTTGAGCAAAGCAAGCCTAAGCTCCACCTAGCCAAATGCATATAGATGATAGACTCCACTATACTACCATAGTATCACTTGCCAATACATTTCAAATGTATTGACCCTTGTGGCTGTAATTTATTATGTTGCGGATTTGTTTGATGTTAGTGAAGTGTGTTGATTAGGATTACAAGTCTACAACCAACAGGATTTCCTGTGGCACTTTGAAGATGAAGGACTTCGTTCTATATAATTATTCCTATTGCATTATAATTGAGATAGCCAAATGAGCTATGTAAGATGTAATGAATTATTTTATTCCTGGTTATAAAGTTGTATTATGACCTTTGTTTCTTGATATTACATCTTAACTGTGGATGCTAGCTATTGATCCAGGGACTAGCATTGTAAACACAGGGATCTCTACCTTATTAAAGGTTGGGACCTCTACAAGCGCGTCCATGTTGATCTAAGGGAAGGCTTCTAAAAGATCTTGTCTTGATGCATGTCAAGTCTTGTGGGGAAAGTGCACCACCTCTCGAGAGAGTAAAATCTAAGTACTTAGTCGTGTCCCCAGCAATGGACAATTCGAGCATCAAGACATGGAAGCTATCAAGGATCTCCTCATCCCAATTTCTAAGTTAAAAACTCGTGGGTGAACAAGGGTTAAAGGATCACCAATTTTATTGGTTGTTCCTTGGGTGATTTGATAAACAAAAACTTAGTGTTTTCAAATGATAAGGAAAATCTATTTTGAGCAAAGCAAGCCTAAGATCCACTTAGCCAAAATGCATATAGATGATAGATACCACTACTCTACCATAGTATCACTTGCCAATACAATTCAAATGTATTGACCCTTGTGGCTGTAACTTATTATGTTGCAGGTTTGTTTGATGTTAGTGAAGTGTGTTGAATAGGATTACAAGTCTACAACCAACATGATTGCTTGTGGCACTTTGAAGATGAAGGACTCCATGATATAGTTATATCTAATGCATTGTAATGAGATAGCCAAATGAGATATGTAAGATGTAATGAATTATTTTATTCCTGGTTATAAAGTTGTATTATGACCTTTGTTTCTTGATATTACATCTTAAACTGTGGATTCTAGCTATTGATCCAGGGACTAGCATTGTAAACACAGGGATCTCTACCTTATCAGGTTGGGACCTCTACAGGGTTTTAACAGCAGAAACACAATATTCAGACAAAAACAAGAAAGTCTCATTTTGGAAGCAATCAAGGGGAGCATACAGTAGCCTTAACAAGTAAATATATGGCGGGAATATTTTTCTGACCGTATAGTTCCCGCCGTATAGTTGCCATTTGCTTCATTTTGTTAAAAGGGATAACTTTCGTGAATAGGCTGAGGACGAAAAGAGAACACACGAGCCGCCATCCAATCTAGAAGGGAGAAAGAAGAGATCCGGAGAAGAAGGGGAAGACGTTCTTCATCTCACTCTACGATCTTCGATCTCCTAGCCACAACACCTCCATAGCCATTACTTGTACTTGAGAGAGAGATCTCCACCTTGCAAGATTAGGGTTTGAGATTGTTCTTCTCATATTGAATTGTGTTGGATTTATTTCTACTTCATATTGTGGATCTCCACGGTAATATCAAGAAGAACTCCCTTTATTTAATTATATCGATGATTCTTTATTCTCTCATGTGTGAGTAAGTTCCCTTGGGCGTGGGAGATGTAAGGGATTGGTGAGATGTGATATCAATGGGAGATGTAAGTTCCCTTGGGATTTCTTGTTATTGTGGACCCCCCGAGTGACACGGGGATATCAATGGGAAACTAGTTTTATTTGAGGATCACGAGGAGCCACCGAGCTTATTGCATTAGTCCGATCCAAAGAGCTTAATTGCTAAGCAACCTGAAGGATCTTAATCGTCTAGTGACTGACCATGGTTGTGGTAACAGGCTAGTAGGATTATTCAAGTTGCTATGAAATCTACCAAGAGGAGTTCCGGCTAATTATGGGTTGCTCGCCTACGCACATACTTATAAGATTATAATCGTTACACTCATCACTCATCCACCTAGCACATTCACTATCACCATGAACTGAATCTCCCCGCACCTACTTTGTCATCTGCATAAAACAACAAAAAACTCGTTCTTTACTTTTATGCTTTTTATTTCTGAAGTTTACATTTTAGTTTTATTTAAATCCATTTCTTTAATCCAAACTTTATTCTTATTACAATGCTTGAAGTCAATTCACTCGAAGACCTGTGACAACTTTGGGTGTGACAGAGACTTCACCCATAAACACTTACCTTTGGGCTCCTTGTGGGATTGACATCTTAACTTCAAAACTAGCTACAAATGATCTGTGCACTTGCAGTCATCACTACCCCGCTAGACAATCTGAAAATTTCTTGATGTGAACACTTTTCACACCTTTCAACCGATTTTTCTCCACTATAACCGCCATCCCCTTCTCTCTCATGTGCCCCAGTATCTTGTGCCATAAGGCACGCATCCTCTTTCTGCAATGTATTTACACAAGTAGCATAAAGTTTAGCATGAACATGATACAAAACTGAAACCATGTTACCTTTTACAATAATCAGATTTCCTTTGGTTATCTTGTACTGTGCATTTCCAAATCTTCTCAAGTACCCATCTCCATCAAGCAATCCAACTGAGATAATGTTGATTCGAAGGGCCTCAACATGCCACGCCGACTTGAGGACTAGTGTCGTACCATTTTCAGTCTCCAAGTGCACATCTCCTCTTCCAATGATTTTTTCTCTATCATTATTTCCCATATTCACAACACCAAAATCACCTGCTGTGTAGTTGGTGAAGAGCTCCCTACGAGATGTAGCATATATGGTAGCACCGCTGTCCGAAATCCAAGTCATCTCATCACCATATGCAAGGTTGATGGTATCATCGGAATCTATAGTGATCCTTTCCTCAATGGTGGAAACAATGTTTCCATCATGTTCTTCATGCATAAGAAACATGATCTCCTCAACCGCAACAACCCAGCCTCCCACACTATCACTATCACTGTCAGTCTGTTTTTGAACTTTCTTATTTTTATTTTTGTCTTTCTTCCATTATTCACAACGACACTTGATGTGGCCCTTCTCATGACAGTGATGGCATATAATACCAGCATACTTTTCTTTGCATCTCGATTTGCTTCTACTTCTTTCTCGTCCCTTACTCGGACCTTTACTCTTGCTTCTCCCCCATGACTCGGTCACTAACATTTCGGAATGTGAGAAAGAACCATCCTTATTAGCAATTTTATGTACTCTTCATTTAGTACCTTGGTCTTCACAAGGTTCCAAGTGACAACTCCATTAGGTGCTGAATTGCACACGGTGACCTTAAACGTCTCCCAAGTGTCCGGTAATGATCCAAGTAGAAGCAAGGCTCTAACTTCATCTTCAAATGTGATTTCCATTGAAGATAGTTGATTTATAATGCCCTGAAATTCATTCACATGATATGCAAATGGAGTGCCCTCCTTGTACCTCAAACGCATCAATTTCTTGATCAAGAACATCTTGTTTGTACCTTATTTGTGGGCATACAACTCCTCCAATTTCTACCATAAGGTACGTCCATGTGACTCATCAATGATCTGGTTCAAAACATTATCATCCACCCATTATCGGATGAACCCACAAGCTTGGAGATGAAGTACCTCTCAATGATCTTCTTGCATATCACTAGACATATCACTCGAGAACACCGGTTTCCACTAATCCTTCACATATAACAAGTCCTTCATATTTCTCTTCCATGCTTGATAATTTGTACCATTCAAAGAAATCATTCTGTTGGTATTCACTTCCATCTTTCACCACAAGCAAATGCACTCAGCACAAAACAAACCTTGCTTTGAAACTGAATACAAACTGAACCTCATCTCTGATACCACTTTTTTGGGGGAGGATACATAACCCCTGACGCTTGCGGTGAATCCCGAGGATAGTTTCAATCAATAGATATGCAGCAGAAATAAAACAATGAGCACATGCACAAGTGACACAAGGATTTACGTGGAAAAAACTTCTCAAGGTGAGAAGGAAAAAACCACGGGTGTGGACCAACCGGTCCACGCGAGCTTCACTATGAGAAACCTGGGTACATAGTCTTATCTAAAACATCTAGAGATATACAACACACTCATCACGTTGCCAACCGGCAACAACAACCACCACTTCAGAGAAAGATTACAGCAAAGCAGAGTATCTCAGTTTTTGTCCCCTTCAGTAATCAGCAAACTTATCTTAAACCGCAGATCCAATCAGCACCAAACTTTGTAGACAAGCTGACATACGAGTACCCAACATACATGCCAAATTTTAGGCCAACCGGACACCGTTTGCCTGCCCAAACCGTTTTTCTACCAAAACTGCTCTGTGCTGAAACTGCAGCAATCCGAACTGACTAAACCGCTTCCAATTATGATGCTACACTGACCCAAATCTCAAATCAGGTAACCATATCGAAGTACTCAAAGCAAGGAACAATCTCACCAAGTTTGGATCCAATCCAAGCACGTTTGAGCCTCCAAACACCAGCTTGAAGACAGGTCGGTTAGATCTCAAAAATCTGGACAGAAATCACCTCTTCTTCTTCTTCCTCTCTACTCACTAGGTTGTGGTGTTCTTGTGTGTTCTCTCACCCTCTATCAACAGCAGCCATGATGACTTGCTTCTCTCACTTTCTCACTCTCTGATTGAGACACAGCCACCAAGGGTGGCTAGGGTTTTCTTTTCTATTCCTCTCCCAAGGAGCACCTCAGCCATTGGATACGAACATTGATCAACGATTGAAACGTGTTGGACTTTCACGGGATAATGTTGGGCTGCCAACACACCTCCATGTGGAGGTATATGTCCCAATACATGTAGAAGATCAAATCCACAAAGGGTATATCTTTGTACTTTAGTTGGTGTTGCAGTTTTGTGGAGGTCTTGCAAATATGCTATTTTTACTAGATCAACCGTGAAAGCTTAACTCATAGACCGGATGGCTAAGAGAGCAATTGTTTCATTTGACATTGGTTAAAAAACCTATACCAGCAACCCTTATGCAATGTTATAGATAAAAAACTTTGGCAAAAATTTGCAGGTGCTAAAGATAATGCAAATACTAGAAACGGTGTTCGATGGAGGCACAAAACTGTAAAAACAACAAAAATAAGTGCACTTTGGTGAAAACATGAGATATGACCAAACAATCTTGATGTGTGTGTCCCACGCCCTTACCACAATTGGTGTGTAACACCCTCAGAATCGGACCTATGCAAGTTTTAGCGAAACCCGCCAAACCCGCATAGAAACGATTCAAAGGTGCCCACCAGGCACTTTCGTGCGGGTGGAAAACGAAGTAATAACATTACACAACAGTCCTCGATGGGACCCACAGAACAGATATATACAACAGCGACTCAAAGAGTCAAGAATACAGATATAATATACAAAGATCCAAACCACCTTGAAAACGATAGAGCGTCCAGCTACGGACAAGATGCAAATGGGGCTAAGAGCCCTGAAGAATAACCAATGGCGTCCATAACCCTGCCCAGGCCAAGCCGGAAGGATAACCCTGCTAACGACGTCGATCTCAAAACCTGCTTAAACAAAAGGGGTGCCGACAAAGGGCAAAGGAAATAGAGGAGCGTCAGTACTGAGGCCAGTACACGGCGAGGCTAGAATTCGACGGTCCTTGCCTACATAGGTATGGTGGGCTGAAGCGGCAGCGGCAGCATGCACCAAACACCCTATAGAGACTCGATACGACTGGCGGCAATCAGAGAGGGGTGAGAAAGACCTATGCGGAACCAACCTGATGCTACCATCAAACAAACCCATCCTGGCGTTTCCCCCTCGACACCGATCGAGGAAGTCAACCGAGGAACTCACACAGTTGGCATTTTTATTTATTCGGTTATCGTGGCAGCAATTACTAGTCAAATATAGATAGTCATCCTGATAAATTAAGCAGTGGGCACTTTTAGTTAATCATTCCGTTATAGTTGCAACACTTACTAATCCGATACAATAAGCATGAGATAACCCAAAAATCCAGCAGTTGTTGGTACTTTTATTCAGCCATTCCGTTTTAGTTGCAATACTTACTAGTCAAGTACAATGGTCGCAAGCGACACCCAAACAAACAATTGTGGGCAGTATTATTTAGCCATTCCATTATAGTGAAGCTGATTACTAGTCATTATAAAGTCAAATTTATAGCAGTAAACTTTAGTTATGCTTGTCTATGGTCGAGATACTGTGCTCCAAGTCGTCCATAACCGCGGACACGGCTTTCAGAAAGTTTTAACCCGGCCGGGGTGCACAAATAGCAACACACACACGATCAACCTCGGAAAAACCAAATCAAAACCCAACGAGGTCTTCACGACAGAGCAATCACAAGATTCAGAAATATTTCAGGGGGCCACCCCATTGAGTAGAACCGCAACGAAGTAAGCAAGCTCCGAGACGGACTCAAGGTTTGCGTCAATGGATGTAAACGACTGGGAACCCGAAAGTGTGGCTGGGCTTGTCGATACCGCGAAAACATTCCGCTTACCTAAACAGTACAGTGTGCTCCTCGCACAATCGTAAATAAAGCAGTAAAGCATGGCATAGGTACAGGATAGTAAATAAAACCTCAAACTAGTTTGTGGCCCCAAGAAATAAGTATGAATCAAGCTCTGGCTAAGGGGGGCCCATACTCCCCGTATGTGGATAGCGCGATAAATCAAGGAACAGGTATCAAGTACTCGGGGTCCTAAGGGACACAAGTGGGCGTTCGGAAACCAAATATTTTCTATCACCCACCGATGCCTCTGCTTACTTACTTCAATTTTAGTTGTTAAACAGGAATTAAAGTGAGCGATAAATAAAGCCGAGATCCTCTCCAACATCAGACATGTGGCAATACTCCAACAATTGTGGTACATGGCGACACGCAACAGCACTTGAGCAAGCGACTACGACGCGCAAGTCCAACTATCTACCAAACATCAGGTTGTAGGAGGTGTCCATGGCAATATAGGGCTGCAAGGGACATCACGGGTACGAAAACTAGAGCAACGCAACACAGATAGCAATAGATCAACAGGAGGGAATAAATACTATAAAAGTAAGATAGGTAGAAAGGGGGAGGTGCTCGCCTGAAAACATTGTCGAAGGTTCAACCGAAGATCGGGGCGAAGCTCACATCAACTCAACACCGGATGAAACACTAGAAGAAGCAAAACACTAGAAGAAACACCGGATGCACTATTTAATACAACGGCAGAAGATCGGCATGATGCATGTATGATGCATGGCATGGCAAGGGTGCAATGCAATTAGGTCACATTAAGCGGAACCGGGGTCCCGACAATTTAATTATATGGTTCGCGTTGTTTATCTACCCCGCCATTTAAATGTTGTTTAACAAGGCAGAATATATCAGCGGTTCGCTACACAGGTTTAAATGAGGCCAATATAAGGCTAGATTTGCCCGCATATGGGCCCCATCTTTAATTATTAGGTGAATCGGCATAAGGCCCCCAAACAACAGACAAGGATGCATGCATGAACAATTAATATGCAACAATTTATATAGTTGGCAAATTATAAAATAGGGTTCTCGGGTAAGGGTCACACATTAGGGTTCGTCAGATCTTGGGGATCCGGGGGTTTGGGGTTCGGCAGGGTCCAGGGTTCGACGGATCGGTCTCGGCGGAAACGTTCTCGGACTCCGGGATCGTTCTCGAATATCGGGGGTAGATCTTGTCGCATGAGCGTCAATGCTTCCGGGGGAAGAACTTGTCGTCCAGGGTGTCGGTGTCCGGGGTGAGGTACTCGGCGTCCTCGAGGGAGTACTTGTCGCACAGGTGGTCTTCGGGTTCCTTGTCGATGATCTTGTCGTCAAGAAGAACTTGCGGGTCCGCGTATCAGGTCGGTTCTGGCATTCGGGGTGAAGTTCTTGGCGTCCTACGGTTCCATGTCGACGACCTTGGTTTCCTCGATGGAGAACTCGGAGCATACGTGTCGTGGTTCTTGTCGGGGTTCTCGGCTTCGTCGCCGGGGTCGGTCTTCGGGATCGGATCGGGGAAGAAGACCTTGGGGTATCGTGGTTCCGTTGTCGGTGTTGATCTTGGCAGCACGATCATCGGGGTTGCGGCATCGGATCGGTCTTGTCGACGAGATGATTTTGTCGCCCCTAGAATTGGCATCGGTTCCTCTTCGCAACACTTCTAGCTCCACAACACAGGGCAACACCAAACTATCGTGACACTCCTTGTCACTTCCCTTGGATCGAGTCACAAAGGATCCATCTGCGCCCTCCCATAGTCCCATCTGTGAAGCAGGCCAGATCGTTGGCATAGTGACGACGTTGAGCTTCATATTCCTTCATAGGAGTCGATCTCGTGGTCGACGGATGTTCTTTGCTTGCTGGACTGGCTCGAGCCTGGCTGTGCAGCAGCGGGCCCGATGCGGCCGCGGGAAGCCAGAGGCGGGGCGAAGCCATCGGCGATGCGGAGACGGTCGCGGCGGAGCGAGAGGCAGGCCGACGAGGCGGCCTCTGGCCGGAGGCGGCCGCGCGGAGGGGAAGGACGGCGGCGGGGCTTGGCCGCGAGGGCGGCGCTCGTGGCCGGGGCGGGGCAGAGGGGTGGCCGGACGCGGGGGAGGCGGATGGGCGCGACGGGGAGGCAGGTCGCGTCGGGTGGGAGACGCGCGGGGGGAGCGGGCTGAGCAGGCGCCGGCGGGTTGCCGAGGGAGGAGGAGGGGCGCCTGGGAGGGTCGAGGCCGGAGAGGGGCGGGCCGACGGAGCGACGGCCGGAGCGGGAGCGGGTCGGGGAGAGCCGGCAGAGAGGGGGTCGAGGGTGCGAGCGGGCTGGCGAGGGAGAGCGGAGGCGGCGCTGGAGGCCAGAGGGGGAGGGCGGCTGGCGGGCGCGGCGCTCGCCGGAGGAGGCGGGGCACAAGCGGCGGGGGGGAAGAGGAGGCTGGGGACGGAGGGCCGCGGGAGGAAGGAGAGAGGGAGACAGGTGCGTGGGGGGGTGGAGAGAGGAGTGGTGGGGCCGGGGCGCGGTAGGTGGATAGGGCCGACAGGTGGGGCCAGGGGGGAAGGAACGGGCCAGGGCGGTGGCGTGTGGGGTGAGTGTGGGCTGTGCTGCTGGGTGTGTGTGGGTTGGTGTGGGGTGGCAGGTGAGATAGAGAGAGAGAGAGAGAGAGAGAGAGAGAGAGTTTGGTGAGGTGGAGGGCTGGGATTGGTTAGGGGAGAGAGGGGAACTGAGGTGGCGAGCTGCTACTGGTTGGGGTGAGGTGGAGGGGGTGTGTGGGTAGATGGGTGGGTAGCTGAAGGATTTAGAAGGGCGGGTTAGGTGGACCGATTAAATTCTGGGGGTGGTCGTTCGGGTCGGGTCGGCCCGTTCGACTGCCCCCGCTAAAATAATAATTATTTTTATTTATTTCAAACAAGACTTTCGCAAACCGATATCAGACAAAACAAAATATTCCGGCGGCCCGGATTTTGGTGTTTGAATAAAGATGGGGCGTTTTAGAGAAAACGAAACTTGGTTTTTCTGCAATTAGTTTTATGCGACCAGATGCAAGATGTTGACAATGCTCAAATGCAATGCGGCATGATGGCATGAGCATGCGGTCATGACGATGCAATGCACAAAAACAACGCGATTTTCTAGTAGTGGTTTTGCGGGATGCCACAATTCGACACCACTAACAATGGATCTCGCCCTCGAGATCCTTCTCATGGTACCGGAAGGAAGGGCGGCGGTCTGATCCTTCGCGCTTCGTGTAGATCCTCGCGACACCACTAACAAGAGGTCGTTGTCCGTGATCGACGAGAGAACACTCCGGGAACAAAAAGGTCGAAGGTAGAGGTATCACAATTAAAGCCACCCCTAACTTCCGTGGACGGAGTAAAACTGCTGGATCCACTGATTCGACGTACAAGAGTGAATGATAAGGGTAGTGGTATGGTAGCTACTCCATCCCGCACTCAAACCATTACTCTGCACACGAATAGGCGGATTATGCAACCAACTCTCGGAATCAGACTGAAGATCTCGACAATCGAGGTTCGGAAAACAAAGGAGTGATGCAGGCTCTGCATCGGATCTGGCGTAGAGGATGTCATCACATCGGGAAACACCGAAGATACAACAGAAATCGTAGGAAAGACAAAATGATTAGGTTTCGCGATGGTTCCATTGGCATGAACAACACATGCTCAAGGTATACTCCAACTTCACCAATGCTCGTCCTGCTCATATGTTTTTCAACGACACGGATATCCAGCAAGGAACACATATGGATAAAAACTCAAGATCAAAAGATTGGATGAAGGGTACAACAGACAAGTTGCAGATTGATGATCGTAGCACCTCCGTTACAAAAGGGAGAAAGCGAAACCCTGAAGGTACGACGGAAACCCAACCACGAGAAATCCTGGACTCGAAGAAAGAGAAGAGAGCGGATTCAAAACGCGTAGAGATAAGAGGAGAATAGCAGAGGGGTAAGGAGTAAAATCAGACCTAACCAGAACTATCCAACCGATTTTCAAAAATAGTTTTGACACTCTACTTCGGCCGTTAGCTAGGTTATCCTACAGGCTGGACTTGTGGGGTATCGTAACTGCTGAGCTCTGATACCACTCTGTAATACCCTCAGAATCGGACCTATGCAAGTTTTAGCGAAACCCGCCAAACCCGCATAGAAACGATTCAAAGGTGCCCACCAGGCACTTTCGTGCGGGTGGAAAACGAAGTAATAACATTACGTAACAGTCCTCGATGGGACCCACAGAACAGATATATACAACAGTGACTCAAAGAGTCAAGAATACAGATATAATATACAAAGATCCAAACCACCTTGAAAACGATAGAGCGTCCAGCTACGGACAAGATGCAAATGGGGCTAAGAGCCCTGAAGAATAACCAATGGCGTCCATAACCCTGCCCAGGCCAAGCCGGAAGGATAACCCTGCTAACGACGTCGATCTCAAAACCTGCTTAAACAAAAGGGGTGCCGACAAAGGGCAAAGGAAAAAGAGGAGCGTCAGTACTGAGGCCAGTACACGGCGAGGCTAGAATTCGGCGGTCCTCGCCTACATAGGTATGGTGGACTGAAGCGGCAGCGGCAGCATGCACCAAACACCCTATAGAGACTCGATACGACTGGCGGCAATCAGAGAGGGGTGAGAAAGACCTATGCGGAACCAACCTGATGCTACCATCAAACAAACCCATCCTGGCGTTTCCCCCTCGACACCGATCGAGGAAGTCAACCGAGGAACTCACACAGTTGGCATTTTTATTTATTCGGTTATCGTGGCAGCAATTACTAGTCAAATATAGATAGTCATCCTGATAAATTAAGCAGTGGGCACTTTTAGTTAATCATTCCGTTATAGTTGCAACACTTACTAATCCGATACAATAAGCATGAGATAACCCAAAAACCCAGCAGTTGTTGGTACTTTTATTCAGCCATTCCGTTGTAGTTGCAATACTTACTAGTCAAGTACAATGGTCGCAAGCGACACCCAAACAAACAATTGTGGGCAGTATTATTTAGCCATTCCATTATAGTGAAGCTGATTACTAGTCATTATAAAGTCAAATTTATAGCAGTAAACTTTAGTTATGCTTGTCTATGGTCGAGATACTGTGCTCCAAGTCGTCCATAACCGCGGACACGGCTTTCAGAAAGTTTTAACCCGGCCGGGGTGCACAAATAGCAACACACACACGATCAACCTCGGAAAAACCAAATCAAAACCCAACGAGGTCTTCACGACAGAGCAATCACAAGATTCAGAAATATTTCAGGGGGCCACCCCATTGAGTAGAACCGCAACGAAGTAAGCAAGCTCCGAGACGGACTCAAGGTTTGCGGCAATGGCTGTAAACGACTGGGAACCCGAAAGTGTGGCTGGGCTTGTCGATACCGCGAAAGCATTCCGCTTACCTAAACAGTACAGTGTGCTCCTCGCACAATCGTAAATAAAGCAGTAAAGCATGGCATAGGTACAGGATAGTAAATAAAACCTCAAACTAGTTTGTGGCCCCAAGAAATAAGTATGAATCAAGCTCTGGCTAAGGGGGGCCCATACTCCCCGTATGTGGATAGCGCGATAAATCAAGGAACAGGTATCAAGTACTCGGGGTCCTACGGGACACAAGTGGGCGTTCGGAAACCAAATATTTTCTATCACCCACCGATGCCTCTGCTTACTTACTTCAATTTTAGTTGTTAAACAGGAATTAAAGTGAGCGATAAATAAAGCTGAGATCCTCTCCAACATCAGACATGTGGCAATACTCCAACAACTGTGGTACATGGCGACACGCAACAGCACTTGAGCAAGCGACTACGACGCGCAAGTCCAACTATCTACCAAACATCAGGTTGTAGGAGGTGGCCATGGCAATATAGGGCTGCAAGGGACATCACGGGTACGAAAACTAGAGCAACGCAACACAGATAGCAATAGATCAACGGGAGGGAATAAAGACTATAAAAGTAAGATAGGTAGAAAGGGGGAGATGCTCGCCTGAAAACATTGTCGAAGGTTCAACCAAAGATCGGGGCGAAGCTCACATCAACTCAACGGCCTTATCCGCGAATAAGCAAAAGACTAGAAGAAACACCGGATGCACTATTTAATACAATGGCAGAAGATCGGCATGATGCATGTATGATGCATGGCATGGCAAGGGTGCAATGCAATTAGGTCACATTAAGCGGAACCGGGGTCCCGACAATTTAATTATATGGTTCGCGTTGTTTATCTACCCCGCCATTTAAATGTTGTTTAACAAGGCAGAATATATCAGCGGTTCGCTACACAAGTTTAAATGAAGCCAATATAAGGCTAGATTTGCCCGCATATGGGCCCCATATTTAATTATTAGGTGAATCGGCATAAGGCCCCCAAACAACAGACAAGGATGCATGCATGAACAATTAATATGCAACAATTTATATAGTTGGCAAATTATAAAATAGGGTTCTCGGGTAAGGGTCACACATTAGGGTTCGGAAGATCTTGGGGATCCGGGGGTTTGGGGTTCGGCAGGGTCCAGGGTTCGACGGATCGGTCTCGGCGGAAACGTTCTCGGACTCCGGGATCATTCTCGGATATCGGGGGTAGATCTTGTCGCATGAGCGTCAATGCTTCCGGGGGAAGAACTTGTCGTCCAGGGTGTCGGTGTCCGGGGTGAGGTACTCGGCGTCCTCGAGGGAGTACTTGTCGCACAGGTGGTCTTCGGGTTCCCTGTCGATGATCTTGTCGTCGAGAAGAACTTGTCGGGTCCGCGTATCGGGTCGGTTCTGGCATTCGGGGTGAAGTTCTTGGCGTCCTACGGTTCCATGTCGACGACCTTGGTTTCCTCGATGGAGAACTCGGAGCATACGTGTCGTGGTTCTTGTCGGGGTTCTCGGCTTCGTCGCCGGGGTCGGTCTTTGGGATCGGATCGGGGAAGAAGACCTTGGGGTATCGCGGTTCCGTTGTCGGTGTTGATCTTGGCAGCACGATCATCGGGGTTGCGGCATCGGATCGGTCTTGTCGACGAGATGATTTTGTCGCCCCTAGAATTGGCATCGGTTCCTCTTCGCAACACTTCTAGCTCCACAACACAGGGCAACACCAAACTATCGTGACACTCCTTGTCACTTCCCTTGGATCGAGTCACAAAGGATCCATCTGCGCCCTCCCATAGTCCCATCTGTGAAGCAGGCCAGATCGTTGGCATAGTGACGACGTTGAGCTTCATATTCCTTCATAGGAGTCGATCTCGTGGTCGACGGATGTTCTTTGCTTGCTGGACTGGCTCGAGCCTGGCTGTGCAGCAGCGGGCCCGATGCGGCCGCGGGAAGCCAGAGGCGGGGCGAAGCCATCGGCGATGCGGAGACGGTCGCGGCGGAGCGAGAGGCAGGCCGACGAGGCGGCCTCTGGCCGGAGGCGGCCGCGCGGAGGGGAAGGACGGCGGCGGGGCTTGGCCGCGAGGGCGGCGCTCGTGGCCGGGGCGGGGCAGAGGGGTGGCCGGACGCGGGGGAGGCGGATGGGCGCGACGGGGAGGCAGGTCGCGTCGGGTGGGAGACGCACGGGGGGAGCGGGCTGAGCAGGCGCCGGCGGGTTGCCGAGGGAGGAGGAGGGGCGCCTGGGAGGGTCGAGGCCGGAGAGGGGCGGGCCGACGGAGCGACGGCCGGAGCGGGAGCGGGTCGGGGAGAGCCGGCAGAGAGGGGGTCAAGTGTGCGAGCGGGCTGGCGAGGGAGAGCGGAGGCGGCGCTGGAGGCCAGAGGGGGAGGGCGGCTGGCGGGCGCGGCGCTCGCCGGAGGAGGCGGGGCACAAGCGGCGGGGGGAAGAGGAGGCTGGGGACGGAGGGCCGCGGGAGGAAGGAGAGAGGGAGACAGGCGTGTGGGGGGGGTGGAGAGAGGAGTGGTGGGGCCGGGGCGCGGTAGGTGGATAGGGCCGACAGGTGGGGCCAGGGGGAAGGAACGGGCCAGGGCGGTGGCGTGTGGGGTGAGTGTGGGCTATGCTGCTGGGTGTGTGTGGGTTGGTGTGGGGTGGCAGGTGAGATAGAGAGAGAGAGAGAGAGTTTGGTGAGGTGGAGGGCTGGGATTGGTTAGGGGAGAGAGGGGAACTGAGGTGGCGAGCTGCTACTGGTTGGGGTGAGGTGGAGGGGGTGTGTGGGTAGATGGGTGGGTAGCTGAAGGATTTAGAAGGGCGGGTTAGGTGGACCGATTAAATTCTGGGGGTGGTCGTTCGGGTCGGGTCGGCCCGTTCGACTGCCCCCGCTAAAATAATAATTATTTTTATTTATTTTAAACAAGACTTTCGCAAACCGATATCAGACAAAACAAAATATTCCGGTGGCCCGGATTTTGGTGTTTGAATAAAGATGGGGCGTTTTAGAGAAAACGAAACTGGGTTTTTCTGCAATTAGTTTTATGCGACCAGATGCAAGATGTTGACAATGCTCAAATGCAATGCGGCATGATGGCATGAGCATGCGGTCATGACGATGCAATGCACAAAAACAACGCGATTTTCTAGTAGTGGTTTTGCGGGATGCCACATGGTGGCTCGACTTGACTTTAGGATAAAAATCTCAAGTTGCTTATGGTTGGACTTGTCATCATTGACACACATGTGATGAACCATTCATGAAGTTTTAATCTAGGAGTTATGTGCTTTTCGTTGGTCATCCACTTGTCATAGGTTTGTGGTAGATTTACAGAGCTATTGTCGGGAGGTTGTCCATTTTAAATGGCATCAGATTTTTTTTGTTTGTTTTTTGTTAGCCAATATGTTTGGTATGGATGCTTGCTTTGATTATCATTGCTTAAAATTAATATTAGATGGTTGTGCTCTCAAAGAGGTACAAAGTCAATGATCATTCTCCTTTTTGAAGAAAATGCTCCATTGAGAAGACAGACTTACCCATCAAGTCTCTCAATCATATGATTGTGCTCTATGTTTTCATCACATTGGCTAAAAAATACTTACTTTTTTCTAATTATGAATGAACACCGCATAACTAGTTTTAAGTATTTGGTCTAACTAAAAATACCTTTGGAACTGGCGATTAATCGACAATCGTCGCCCTAATTATCCTCAGGAGGGCGGCATGAATGAAACCATGGCCAACTCACAATCCTCCATCTCCTCCCATGTATCCACAGGAATACGCTGGCGAGGGAATGAAGCACCCTCGATCAATAGTGATAGTGGTGCCAATTATCTCCCATAGTGTACTTACATATCTAACCTGTGAGGCTCACATGGGGTAGCAGTGTCGCCAGAGAGGAGGCCCTAGTGCGGATTGATTTGGTGTTATTGTTCCTCGTTGGCGCGATGGGGTTAGGCCAGTGGTGTGTTGAGAAACTTCGGAATGGTGGCAAAGGTAGTCAGCAGACACTCGTCCCCGATGGTTGATGCACCCATCTAGAAATGGACATGGTCATGTAGTGGTGGATCCTTCTTCCATTGCCCATCCCTATCCCTGCAAAGGGGATCAAAGGTGGTGCATAGTGGTGTTCGGAGGAGGAAGCGAGATCCTAAAATGCTTTAGTGTTTTCTGCAGCGATAAGAGCGGGCTTTGGGCTCTCTCATCATCGGGATCCGTTTGGTAAGATGGATTAAGAGGGGGCATGTGGGAAGGAAGGACATCCTGTCAGCAATCTACCAGATATGCAATAAGGAAGGACATCCTGCCAGCGATTGTTGATGGTGTTATGGTGATGATGAAACCCCCACTAACATCAAAGGTCCCTATGGCGTAGACACCAATTGGTATATGGACACTGGCGCTTCAAATCATGTGGCAGGACAACTCAATAAGCTTCAAATTCATGAGAACTATGAAGGGCATGATCAAGTTCACAATGCTAGTGGACAAGCTATGGAAATTTCTCATATTGGTCATTCAGTTTTATACATCCCGCATAGTTCCTTGCATCTCAAAAATATTTTACATGTTCCTAGATCTTCCATGAATTTTCTTTTTTGCTCATAAACTTGCCCTAGATAATAATACCTTTGTTGAATTTCACCCCTTATTTTTGTTGATTAAGGATCGGGTCACGAAGAACATCATGTTTAGAGGTCCTTATTATGGTGGTCTCTATCCTCTTATTAATGTTTCCTCAGGGTCATTGTAACACCTCAAAAATATTAAACAGGATTATCAAGTTCTAATCACCCAAGTTTAGGGTTAACAAAAACTTCTATTATTAAATTGATATGAATGCATGTGTGTGTGATTAATGCATGAATGCTTGCAATGCCATGTTTGATTGCTATGAATGATAAGGATTGGTTTAAAGATGAAAACAATATCATCTAGATCATTTCCAAGCAGAATCAAATGAAGAGAAAACCAAATATAAGAAATATGAGCAAATGGTCATTTTGGCCAAACTTGTTCACTAGACCACTTTGGGTGTTCCTAGTCCAAGATTTCTAAGAGAAACAAATCCAATTATTTTCACCCCTTGCTAGAGCAAGTTACAATGAACCCAAGCCTACCTTACAAACCAACATAAACAAATTCCAAATCTATTTAAAGGACAATTCAAAATTGAATCCTTAATAGATACTAAGATGGTCATTTCTCAAAACCCAACCAAACCACTTCACCTTGCCAAACCCAAGCAACCTTAGACTACCAAGCATATGACCAGAGCACTCACCAAAATTCATCCAAAAATTAAAACTTTGAATTCATGTAGCCATTTCATCAAACACATGGTGGGCATAGATCAAACTTGCCTAACTTCTACTGTGATGAGCAGTGTTTGATCAAACCATTGCCCCACCAATTCACTCCCCTTGTCACCCCCAGCGCCCAGCAATGCATTGAAGCAGCTACCCCTCTACCGTTTGCACCAGTGACGCGCCACCCAAGCCACCATTGCCGGCCGACCATGGCCAGCACGCAGGAGGAAGCGCCGCGCCCGTCCATGATGTCTAGGAGGCAGGCCACCGTCCACCGCCACTCCATGTCAACCCCTCGAGCTCAGCCAAGCCATGGACCACCAGACAATCGCCGCGCCCATTTTCTCTGCGCCATGCCAAGAGCGCGCCAGAGCGCCCTAGCCGACACGTGCGCACACGCCGCGCCTAGCCCTCGCCGCTCTTAATTGCACTCGCCATGACCCTAGCTACCTCCCAGACACGACCGTTCACCCCCGCGCGACACTAAGCCCTTATATGTCGTCTCGAACACCGCCATTCCCGGGCAGAGCACTGACCCGTTTCGACCATTCTCGACTGCCCCGTGCTGCGCCTTGAAGCCAGTGATGATCGCCAGGAGACACCGCACCGTCCTATGCCCTCAGCCATGTCGTTAGGTCACTTCATCATCGTCATCGACGAGCCCTGACCATGCCGCTCTGCCCCTCTCGCTGGTGTATAAATAGAGGCCACCCCGCCTCAATTCTTCACACCATCTCACTCCCCTCTCCCTCAGAACCACCCCTGACCCTTCCCTAGAGCAAAGCGAGCACCAGCCCTCCGGAATTTGGCCGGAGTCCGCCGCTGTAGAGGAGGAGAGGATCCGTTGATTGGAGCCACCCCAGGAGCTCTCGCGACCACCATTCGAACCGCCATCATTGACAATGTAATTCGCCCCCATCGCCAACCCTAGCTAGAGCTCAGGTGAGCCATCGCGTACCCCCAACATCGCTGTTAGGGTTCAGTCCTGCCGGAGCTATCCGCCAGAGACGACGAACCACAGTCATAGATCTTAGTCTAATCGCACGTCCTAGATTGAAATGTACCACTTCGGGTTATATAAGCCACTGACTAGCAGGACCCCCTATCAGCAGCCTGCTGCGCGTGCACAGTGCAGTTGGGCCGGCCCAGTAACATTCCTGCGCGTAGCCCAATGATTCAAATAACCTTTTTCCAATTTAGTTAAACCCTAGTTCAGTCAGTGACTTTGAAATTCAATTCAAGGATATTTACTAAACCAAATTGCATGAAACCAATTTTGTTAGAAAGGTATTCAAATTACCAATCCAAGCCCGTTGGATTCAAGCCATTTGAAATTATAGATCACCTATAGTAAAAATAACAAGACAGAGACTTTTTTACATTCAAACATTTTTCAAAAATCAACCATAAATGCTTTTGAGTTGATTCCAACTCTCAAAACTCACATTTGACAAGGCCTATCTGAATATGTAAAAATATTTAGGTTTACTTGCAATGGCATTGGACTAGTACCAAAATAATGCTCCATAGGCATTTCTAGTCACTTTAATTGTATAAAATAGTAATGTTAAACTTTATAAAATGTAACATCCCTAAATTCATATTCCAAAACTCATTCATATCATCCTTGCATTCATCATCATTTAGGGATTTTCTCAAAATCACTTCAGAACAACATAAGCTTTTGGTGTTATGATTTTATGTGGACAGATTTAATTTAAAAGACCAACACCATTTGAAAACTGAATGATTAGGAACTTGTTTGCTTGCCTCCATTATTGGAAAGTTAGGTATAAAGGTTTGACCAAGTTTTCAATTTGGAAATAAATTCAAAACCCTATTTTCTTAAAAACATTTGCAAACCAGAGGCATTGTCTCTGATTGTTTTAAGTCCAAACTGGACCAAGCACTTACAGGGTAACCACATGGTTAAATGACTGGTTTTTGAAATCACAGTACCCTGCAAAAATCCCCAGAATTATTTGAATTCAAAAAGGATTTGAATTCATATCTAAATCTAACCAGAAAATCAAAATAGAAAAAGAAAAGGAAATAAACAAAGGAAATGGGCCGCGCGCCAGATATCTGGCCCAGCAACGAACCCAGCCCAGCAAGCCCACCTGGGAATTTTCTTTTCTTCTCTCACGCGCGAACACACTCAGCCAGTCGCTGACAGACGGACCCCACACTCACTTCGCGCGCATCGCTGACGAGCGGGCCCTACCCACGCTGGCATCGTCTTCCTCAAACTGCGCCCGCGACCACGTCGCAGCTGCAGTCACTTCCGGTAATGGCGCGGCTTAAATGGGCGTTAATCCGCGGGCGTTTCCTGTCGAGGCACCGGCTATAAGATCCCCACCTCCTCGCAGTCATTTTCCCCCAGCCAATTCTGCATTCACGCCACCAGGCTGCCCACGACTCGATCAAAACCGCCGCAGACAGAGCTCACTACGGCGATCGATTCAGGTGAGCCCCGTGCGCCCCTTCCCCTCTGGATTGTTAGAGCCACTTTGTAATCTCCTGGCGCACATCCTGACCCCACTAGCTCATCCTGTATTGCCCCAGGTCGCCGTATTCGCTTGACGCCATAAGCACCTGACGACCACCCCAACTCCGGCGACCAATCTCAGTAAGTCCCGTGCACCCCTTGCCTTTTCCTTCACACGAGCGTGTTCGCAACTATCTTGCGCACCTCCTAAACCCCCTGGTTCGTGTTAGGGCGACGCGGAACCTCGGCAACGACTCTGACAACATCCACCCGACGCCAGACGCAACTCCGACGAGATCCAGAGCCCATCTCCGAGCGCCCCTCCGCAAACCAGTACCACGTCGAGCTTCAGCACGTCTTGGCGGATCTAGTAAGCACCTTCCTACTTCCTGGAGCGATGTAGAACGCCGGCGCCGCCGTAGTCAGACGCGCCGCCGCCAGTTAGCGCCGCTAGCGCCGCCAGATTGTGGATTGGTAGTTTGGTCCGTTGGATCTGCATCGTAGGGCTAGGATAGATCCTGATCGAAGAGGTACGCGTGTGCCTGAGCCGCCAGATTTCATTTAGATCGTGCGGTCCGCAGCGCTCGATCCGCGTGAACCGGTACGCGCCAGTGAGGTTGTGACGCGTGGCTAGGATAAATTCAAAAAAACAGAATTTAAACCTTATTTAGATCCAAACTTCAAACTGCTATAACTTTTGAATGCCACGTTAGAATTTTACAAACTTTATACCGTTGGATTTAGTGAAACAAGACCTTTCTGAATATCCAATTTGTTTAACAAATAGTAACAGTTAAAAATGACTTTATTTGTAGAACATGTTTAGGGCTATTTTAAGTATAGATTTATTTTGGTAAATTGTATTGGTGCCAAATAAGTTTAATTGGCAAACTTGTGACTTGTTAAGTTTCTGTAAACATATGCATGCTTGGTAGTGTTTTCAAAAATCACCACTTAGTAAATTCTTGCATGCATGCATTCATAATAATTTTGATTGAATATAATTGTGTGTAATTTGTATGCTATAATTTTGTGTAGATTTTGCTAGTGATTGTGATTGTGAAGAGTGCTACTCTCCCCACTACCAAGACAAGTGATATTTTCATGAATATTTCTATCCTATGTTTTGTACTAGCATTAGATATTTTGCTAAGTCTTGCATGCTATTTTTGACTAATGCTAAGTTGGGAAATCCTAAGTAGTGTAGAATGGTAGAATTGCTAGGGAATTTACCTAAGTTAAGTTATCTTACCATGCTTAGCCTAGATATTTAGAAAACAAGGGTTGGTGGAAATCTATACACACTATGATGAAAATATCTCTAAGTCATGAGACTTATGCTTTTCTAATAAAACAACTAAGTCAAATGAACCTCCTGGGTGGAATGGATGGATTGGGTTATGTTGAGTGGTTACAAGGCCATGGACTTGGGTTGTGTATCTCACTTGTGGAATGCCACCCAGGCACAAAGGGATTTGGAGGCCAAGTGTTGAGAAAGCTTACAGTGCAACCACTTGGCAATATGGGCTCTGCCTTGATCATATAGGTTGCTAGAACTTAGTCACTTGGACAGTTGGTGGTAGTTGGGATGATAGGTTGGAACGCGTCCATTTGACTAAGGAAAAACTTCTGAAAGGTCCTGTCTTGGGAAACCAAGTCTGGTGGGGAAAGTGCACAACCTCTGCAGATGGAAAACCTAAGTACTTAGCCTAGTCCAAGGCAATGGACAATTGAGCATCAAGACATGGAAGCTACAAGAATCTCATCACTCCAACTTCTAATTAAAAATTTGTGGGTGAACAAGGGTGAAGGACCCCAATGTCTATTGGTGGTTTCTTGGGAATGTTTTGACAAAGAAAAACTTAGTGATTTTAACTAATAGGAAAAACTTATTTTCAAGCAAAGCAAGCCAAGCTACACTTAGCCAAAATGCATATAGTAATATAGTCCACTTAAAATATACTAAGGTATCACTTGCCAATACTATTCCAAAGTATTGACCCTCTGTGGCTGTAACTTGTGATGTTGCAGGTTACTCCGATGATGAATAGGAGTCATGAGTCTACACTCAACATGCTTTCCTGTGGCACATGAAGATGAAGACTTATGTTTATTTGCTTATTCCATAAACTCTTGTATTAGGCCTTTGGCCCTGAGTTGTAAAAGACTATGTTTTATCTCTGGAATGAATGTAATAAACAACCTTTGTATCTGTGTACTTCATCTTAAACTGTGGATGCTAGCATTGATCCAGGGACTAGCATTGCAATCACAGGGATCTTTTCCTTTATAAAGGAGGGGTCTAACAGATGGTATCAGAGCACTGTGTTGCCTGTAGGATTATGACCCTAGGATTGGAAAACCACTAAGGAAAAGTTTTCAACTACTTCTACACTTGTCTATTCTTCTCGTAAAACTTTTCTAATCTTTTCATTCTCAACTCCATTTGTAGATGAACTCCATCAACGAAGCTGTGAAGAAAGGACCACTCATGACCATGACCTTGGAGTGTGAAACTGAGTTTCCAAATATTCTCAAGGACCTCATGGTGGCAATGGAAGCACATGGTGCAGCTGTGTACAAGGGCTTTCCAGTGATGGATGAAGGAGTGGAGTATTGGTGGGTGCAACTTCACTTGTACAAAAACAAGGAAGACAACCACAAAGAAAGGGGATTCTGCATGTACACCAACACTACAATGCACACCACATTCTTTGAGTCAGCCAGAGATGCAGCTTGGAGGACTATCAAAGAACTAAGTTCTAGAGTCAAGTGCAGAATGCTCAACCTCCAAAAGGACTTAGAGAAAGAGAAGGAACTTACTCAAGAGTTGGAAGCCACCAACCAAGAGTTAAGGGGAGATGTTATAGACTTAGTGATGGAGTCAAGAGAACAAGATTGGTGGATTGCCTCTAGGAACATTGTGTTTGCTAATAGATCCAGTGAGATTGGATTGTAAGGGCACTTCATTAGTTGGACCACTACTTATCACCTTATTTTCCAAAAAAATGATACTTTAAATAAGTATGGACCTTGATTGATGCAATGGACTTATGTATGCATGACTTGTGTCATGATTGTGTTCCATGGATATGTATGAATGTTTTTCTTGATTTACCTTGAATTGTGTTGTTCTAACTTTTTCATTCTTATAAATAGATGCCTATTGCCATCAGCACTGTTGAGGAGTTCCAGGTTACTCGTTTTGGTCCCCGTATCATTGAGCTTACCACTTTGCTCGATCTCCCTCTTCCCACCATCACGGTGTACCCACTTACCAAGTTCGAGAGGAAGGACCTCTAGGGCTTCAAGGTGAACCAGCCCGGATGCCAGACTGAGCCTACTACGGAGGCCATCGTCTTCAAGCTGATGCACGACGACAGGGAGAGAGGCATGGAGGTAGTAATGCAGGACCTGATAGGACGACTGTTAGGCCGTCACTCCCGACAGGTTAGGGGCACCCACTTTCACGTCTTCGGAAGACGTGATGTTGATGGAGAGTCCATCGACTTTGAGGACGACTCGAGGGACACGGCAGAGCCGATACGTCTCTACCTCCAGGACTTAGAGACTCTTCTCAGGCACGTAGATACGGACAGGACGAACGTCATGCTCGGAAATGACGAGCTTCAGGTGCAGCTTCGCGAGAAGGACAAGCTTTTTGCGCAGCAGGATGAGATGATCAAGGAAATGGAGACAAAGTTCGAGGCCCAGGACCGCAAGTTCAAGAGTCAGGAGAAACGCGTCCAGGATAGGAACAAGAAGATCCGGGACATGACCGAGGAACTGAAGTCCAAGGATTTCAAGCTAGAGCAGCAGCAGATGGTTATTGAGAGGCTTCGCTCCCAGAAGAGGGCTCTCAAGGCCAAGGTCGATTCCTTGACCACTACGATTGAGGAGAACAAGACCGCGATGGAGAACGCAGGTCTTACCTTCGTCGAGGAGGAGATTGATGACGATGAGTAGACTTGATTACTCGTTTACCTTTCATATTCGTACTTATTATTGTGAACTTATTATTGGACCATCCGACATGTGGATGGCTTGCCACTTGTGTGTTTTATTTCATGAACTTATCATCTGGTTGTTGAACTTTTATTCTTATGTTGCATGTTATGTGATTTGCTTGTGATGTATTGTGCATAAAACATCTAAGGGTATCTCATTCTTATCTATTTGAACAAACCACAGATGCCTCCCCGTCGCGCAAACCCCAACCCCAATAACATCACGCCGGAAATGCAACAAATGATGAATGCGCAAACACAGCTTATGCAAATGATGACGACATTCATTCAAAACCAGAATAACAACAACAACAACCCCAACAACAACAACAACCCCAATAACAACAACAACAACAACAACAACAACAACAACAACAACAACAACAACAACAACAACAACAACAACAACAACAACAACAACAACAACAACAACAACAACAACAACAACAACAACAACAACAACAACAACAACAACAACAACAACAACAACAACAACAACAACAACAACAACAACAACAACAACAACAACAACAACAACAACAACAACAACAGCAGCAACAACAACAACAACCCACCGGGTTTTGATATGCTCACCAGATTTCTGCGATTGAGACCAGCAAAGTTTTTGGGAACAACTGATCCCATGGTGGCCAATGACTGGCTACGTTCCGTGAACAAGGAATTAGTGACCGTGGGCTGCACAGATGCTGAAAAAGTCAGGTTCGCAGCACATCTGTTGGAAGGACCAGCCGCCACATGGTGGGACAACTTCCAAATCACCACTCCTATTGATGAGGTGACTTGGGCTATCTTTGAAGATGGATTTCGCACTGCTCATATCTCATCAGGAATGATGAGTTTGAAAAAGAAGGAGTTTCACAACCTGAAGCAGCGCCACCGCAGCGTGGCAGAATACATAGAAGAGTTCAACAATCTAGCACGCTATGCACCGGATGAGGTTGACACAGATGCCAAAAGAAAGGAAAAGTTTCTGGAGGGCTTGAATGATGAGCTGAATCTGCAGTTGTCTGTGGCATATGTTCCAACTTATCAGTCTTTGTGTGACAAGGCTGCTATTTTGGAGAGTAAAATGAAGCAAGTCGAGAGTAGTAAGAGGAAACACTGCGACAAGCAAAGCTCGGGATCGTCTCACAAACGATCTCACTATGATGACAGTGGCAGCTCAGGATCCCATAAGCATGGGAAATTCAGCAAGCACAACCACAACCGTCATGACAACAAACATCACCGCAGTCATGACAAGGACAAGTACAAGAACCACAAGGGTGGACATAAGAGCCACTATAGTGGTAATGGTAGTGGAAGTGGAAGCCAACCTCCTAAAAAGGACATCAGTCAGGTTGAGTGCTTCAAATGCAAGAAGATGGGGAATTATGCTAATGAGTGCCCTGAGAAGAAAGCTGAAGGACCTAACAAGCCAAATCCTTTTCAGAAAGGACAGGTTAACCACATCAATGTGGAGGAGGTCTATGAGGAGCCTGATGCCGTTGCTGGTAAGTTCAGACTCAATTCAATTTCAGCATTTGTACTCTTTGATACCGGTGCATCTCATTCATTCATATCAAAAGCATTCGTTGAAAGAAATGAACTACCGGTAGAAACCATTGGGTGTCCTATAAGAGTAAGTTCTCCAGGGGAGAAATGATAGTAAACTCAGGATGTCATGACTTAGTCATAGAGTTTGGAAAACATAAGTTTCCAGTGAACCTAATAATCCTGAATTCCCAAGGATTGGATGTGATTTTGGGAATGGATTGGATGGCTAAGTATGAGGGGATACTAGATTGTGCCAATCGTACAGTTACACTGACAACCCCAGAAGGAAAAAGAATAAAATTCAAGTCAAACTTCGAATCCAAGGGAAGTAAGTTGAATTCTCTTAAGGGGGTTAGCATGGACAGTGTGCCAATTGTATGTGAGTATCCGGATGTGTTTTCGGAAGAGTTGCCAGGAATGCCACCAGATAGAGATGTGGAATTTCTGATAGATTTGGTACTTGGTTCTGGACCAATAGCTAAGAGACCGTACAAAATGTCAGTTGATGAACTGAAAGAGCTCAAGAAGCAGCTAGGAGAACAGTTGCAGAAAGGGTTTATTCAACCAAGTTCTTCATCTTGGGGAGCCCCAGTATTGTTCGTTTTGGAAGAAGGATAGAACACAAAGATTATGTATTGACTACCGTTCTCTCAACGAGGTAACCATCAAGAACAAATATCCTTTGCCAAGAATCAACGACTTGTTTGATCAGCTAGAAGGAGCATGTGTATTCTCGAAGATTGATCTCCGGTCAGGTTATTTTCAACTCAAGATAAGAGAGCAAGACATACCTAAAACGGCATTCACCACAAGGTATGGATTGTATGAGTACACTGTAATGCCTTTTGGTTTAACCAACGCTCCAGCATACTTCATGAATATGATGAACAAAGTATTCATGGAATTTCTCGACAAGTTTGTTGTCGTTTTCATCGATGACATCTTGGTCTACTCCAAGAGCAAGGAAGAACATGAAAGACACTTACGCTTGATACTTGAGAAACTGAGGGAACATAAACTTTATGCCAAATTCAGTAAGTGTGATTTCTGGTTAGAGGAAGTTGGTTTTCTTGGTCATGTTATGACAAAGGATGGTGTGGCAGTTGATCCTGCCAAAGTTTTAGCTGTGAAAGAATGGGAATCACCCAAGAATGTGAAAGAAGTTCGTAGTTTCCTCGGCTTAGCAGGCTACTACAGAAGATTCATTGAAAATTTCTCGAAGGTTGCTAAGCCAATGACAGAATTGTTAAAGAAGGACAAGAAATTTGCTTGGTCTGAAGGTTGCGAAGTCAGCTTCCAAGAGTTGAAGAAGAGACTTGTGACAACACCAGTTCTATGTCTGCCAGATTTGGAAAAGGATTTCCAAGTATATTGTGATGCGTCTCATCAAGGTTTGGGTGCCGTACTTATGCAAGACGGTAAAGTCGTAGCCTATGCTTCGAGACAACTCAAAACTCATGAAGTAAACTATCCTACTCATGATTTGGAGTTGGCCTCTGTCGTCCATGCACTCAAAACATGGAGACATTACCTTTTGGGAAAGCGTTGTGAAGTGTTCACCGATCATAAGAGTTTGAAGTATATCTTCACCCAGAAGAAATCAACATGAGACAAAGAAGATGGCTAGAGCTTATCAAGGATTACGACTTAAGTTTGCAATACCACCCCGGTAAAGCAAATGTAGTAGCAGATGCTCTATGTCGTAAGACGTTTGTAAATGGCCTTACCAAAGGTGGATTGCCAGATGACTTGTGTAAGCAATTCAAAGAACTCAGATTGGAAATTGTGCCTGAAGGACATCTCATGTCTTTGGATGTTCAACCCACTTTGTTGGACAAGATCCGAGAAGCTCAGAAGACTGATAAGGAAATTGAAAAGATTAAGGGGAATATTAGTCTAGGGAAAGCTAAGAGTTTCCATATAGACGAACAAGGTACTTTATGGCACGGGAAACGTATATGTGTTCCACAAGACCCGGAGTTGCAAAAACTGATCTTACAAGAAGGTCACAACTCTCCGTATTCTATTCACCCAGGAAACACCAAGATGTACATGGATATGAAAGAAAGATTTTGGTGGAACAATCTAAAAAGGGACATCGCCGAGCATATTGCTTTGTGTGATGTGTGTAGCAGAGTAAAAGCGGAGCACCAGAAACCAGCAGGTTTACTTCAACCACTGCCTATTCCTGAATGGAAGTGGGAAAATATTGGTATGGATTTCATTACCGGATTACCAAGGAGAAGGTCAGGGTATGATTCCATATGGGTAGTAGTGGATCGCCTAACTAAAGTGGCTCATTTTATACCCGTGAAGACAACATATACAAGTGCCAAGTTAGCAAAGATCTACATGAGCAGAATTGTATGCCTTCACGGTGTGCCTAAGAGTATTGTATCAGATAGGGGAACTCAATTCACTTCTCACTTTTGGAGACATCTTCATGAATCCTTAGGAACGAGATTGGAATTCAACACTGCTTTTCATCCTCAAACTGATGGACAAACAGAAAGGACTAACCAGATTCTTGAAGACATGTTGAGGGCATGTGCTTTAGATTATGGAGCAAGTTGGGATGAAAGCTTGCCTTACGCAGAGTTCTCTTACAATAACAGTCATCAATCTAGTATTGGAATGGCACCGTTTGAGTTACTCTACGGAAGGAAGTGTACCACCCCATTGTTATGGAATGGTGTGGGAGAAAGAAGCTTATTTGGACCTGATCTTATCAAAGACGCCGAAGAGAAAGTCAAATTGGTTAAGGACAGATTGAAGATAGCACAGTCCCGACAGAAAAGCTACGCGGATTCTAAGCGTAGAGAAGTCACCTACAAAGTTGGGGATAGAGCTTATCTTAGAGTATCACCACTTCGTGGAGTGAAAAGATTTGGAGTCAAAGGAAAGTTGGCACCAAGATATGTTGGGCCATTCAAGATTCTAAGTCGCAAGGGAGAAGTTGCATATGAAGTTGAATTGCCAGAATCTCTGTCGGCTGTCCATAATGTGTTTCATGTGAGTCAGCTTAAGAAATGTCACCCAGAGATGGAAGAATCATCTTTGAAGGATACCATACCTTTGGAAGAAGTACAACTAGAAAGTGATCTCACCTATGAGGAAAAGCCTGTCAAGATTCCTGAGACCGCAGAAAGAGTCACAAGGACAAAAACTATCAAGTTTTGCAAAGTGCAATGGAATCATCATTCCGAAGAGGAAGCAACATGGGAAAGAGAAGATGATCTTCGGAAAGACCACCCTCACCTAATTGCTAGCCAATCCGAATCTCGAGGGCGAGATTCATCTTAAGGGTGTTAGATTTGTAACATCCCTAAATTCATATTCCAAAACTCATTCATATCATCCTTGCATTCATCATCATTTAGGGATTTTCTCAAAATCACTTCAGAAAAACATAAGCTTTTGGTGTTATGATTTTATGTGGACAGATTTAATTTAAAAGACCAACACCATTTGAAACCTGAATGATTAGGAACTTGTTTGCTTGCCTCCATTATTGGAAAGTTAGGTATAAAGGTTTGACCAAGTTTTCAATTTGGAAATAAATTCAAAACCCTATTTTCTTAAAAACATTTGCAAACCAGAGGCATTGTCTCTGATTGTTTTAAGTCCAAACTGGACCAAGCACTTAAAGGGTAACCACATGGTTAAATGACTGGTTTTTGAAATCACAGTACCCTGCAAAAATCCCCAGAATTATTTGAATTCAAAAAGGATTTGAATTCATATCTAAATCTAACCAGAAAATCAAAATAGAAAAAGACAAAGAAATAAACAAAGGAAAAGGGCCGCGCGCCAGATATCTGGCCCAGCAACGAACCCAGCCCAGCAAGCCCACCCGGGAATTTTCTTTTCTTCTCTCACGCGCGAACACACTCAGCCAGTCGCTGACAGACGGACCCCACACTCACTTCGCGCGCATCGCTGATGAGCGGGCCCTACCCACGCTGGCATCGTCTTCCTCAAACTGCGCCCGCGACCACGTCGCAGCTGCAGTCACTGCCGGTAATGGCGCGGCTTAAATGGGCGTTAATCCGTGGGCGTTTCCTGTCGAGGCACCGGCTATAAGATCCCCACCTCCTCGCAGTCATTTTCCCCCAACCAATTCTGCATTCACGCCACCAGGCTGCCCACGACTCGCTCAAAACCGCCGCAGACAGAGCTCACTCCGGCGATCGATTCAGGTGAGCCCCGTGCGCCCCTTCCCCTCTGGATTGTTCGAGCCACTTTGTAATCTCCTGGCGCACATCCTGACCCCACTAGCTCATCCTGTATTGCCCCAGGTCGTCGTATTCGCTTGACGCCGTAAGCACCTGACGACCACCCCAACTCCGGCGACCAATCTCAGTAAGTCCCGTGCACCCCTTGCCTTTTCCTTCACATGACCGTGTTCGCAACTATCTTGCGCACCTCCTAAACCCCCTGGTTCGTGTTAGGGCGACGCGGAACCTCGGCAACGACTCCGACAACATCCACCCGACGCCAGACGCAACTCCGACGAGATCCAGAGCCCATCTCCGAGCGCCCCTCTGCAAACCAGTACCACGTCGAGCTTCAGCACGTCTTGGCGGATCTCGTAAGCACCTTCCTACTTCCTGGAGCGATGTAGAACGCCGGCGCCGCCGTAGTCAGACGCGCCGCCGCCAGTTAGCGCCGCCAGATTGTGGCTTGGTAGTTTGGTCCGTTGGATCTGCATCGTAGGGCTAGGATAGATCCTGATCGAAGAGGTACGCGTGTGCCTGAACCGCCAGATTTCATTTAGATCGTGCGGTCCGCAGCGCTCGATCCGCGTGAACCGGTACGCGCCAGTGAGGTTGTGACGCATGGCTAGGATAAATTCAAAAAAACAGAATTTAAACCTGATTTAGATCCAAACTTCAAACTGCTATAACTTTTGAATGCCACATTAGAATTTTACAAACTTTATACCGTTGGATTCAGTGAAACAAGACCTTTCTGAATATCCAATTTGTTTAACAAATAGTAACAGTTAAAAATGACTTTATTTGTAGAACATGTTTAGGGCTATTTTAAGTATAGATTTATTTTGGTAAATTGTATTGGTGCCAAATAAGTTTAGTTGGCAAACTTGTGACTTGTTAAGTTTCTGTAAACATATGCATGCTTGGTAGTGTTTTCAAAAATCACCACTTAGTAAATTCTTGCATGCATGCATTCATAATAATTTTGATTGAATATAATTGTGTGTAATTGTATGCTATAATTTTGTGTAGATTTTGCTAGTGATTGTGATTGTGAAGAGTGCTAATCTCCCCACTACCAAGGCAAGTGATATTTTCATGAATATTTCTATCCTATGTTTTGTAGTAGCATTAGATATTTTGCTAAGTCTTGCATGCTATTTTTGACTAATGCTAACTTGGGAAATCCTAAGTAGTGTAGAATGGTAGAATTGCTAGGGAATTTACCTAAGTTAAGTTATCTTACCATGCTTAGCCTAGCTATTTAGCAAACAAGGGTTGGTGGAAATCTATACACACTATGATGAAAATATCTCTAAGTCATGAGACTTATGCTTTTCTAATAAAACAACTAAGTCAAATGAACCTCCTGGGTGGAATGGATGGATTGGGTTATGTTGAGTGGTTACACAAGGCCATGGACTTGGGTTGTGTATCTCACTTGTGGAATGCCACCCAGGCACAAAGGGATTTGGAGGCCAAGTGTTGAGAAAGCTTACAGTGCAACCACTTGGCAATATGGGCTCTGCCTTGATCATATAGGTTGCTAGAACTTAGTCACTTGGACAGTTGGTGGTAGTTGGGATGATAGGTTGGAACGCGTCCATTTGACTAAGGAAAAGCTTCTGAAAGGTCCTGTCTTGGGAAACCAAGTCTGGTGGGGAAAGTGCACAACCTCTGCAGATGGAAAACCTAAGTACTTAGCCTAGTCCAAGGCAATGGACAATTGAGCATCAAGACATGGAAGCTACAAGAATCTCATCACTCCAACTTCTAATTAAAAATTTGTGGGTGAACAAGGGTGAAGGACCCCAATGTCTATTGGTGGTTTCTTGGGAATGTTTTGACAAAGAAAAACTTAGTGATTTCAACTAATAGGAAAAACTTATTTTCAAGCAAAGCAAGCCAAGCTACACTTAGCCAAAATGCATATAGTAATATAGTCCACTTAAAATATACTAAGGTATCACTTGCCAATACTATTCCAAAGTATTGACCCTCTGTGGCTGTAACGTGTGATGTTGCAGGATACTCCGATGATGAATAGGAGTCATAAGTCTACACTCAACATGCTTGCCTGTGGCACATGAAGATGAAGACTTATGTTTATTTACTTATTCCATAAACTCTTGTATTAGGCCTTTGGCCCTGAGTTGTAAAATACTATGTTTTATCTCTGGAATGAATGTAATAAATGACCTTTGTATCTGTGTACTTCATCTTAAACTGTGGATGCTAGCATTGATCCAGGGACTAGCATTGCAATAACAGGGATCTTTTCCTTTATAAAGGAGGGGTCTAACATAAAATATGACCACCACTTTAAATCACATTCCCAAGTATTAGAATATGTGGTGATGACATGTGTCAACATGATCCCATATTTTAATTGGAGAATATTAAATCTTAAGTAGTTTTCAATGAGTAGAAATTACTTTTCTAAAATAAAATAAATAAGACTAGGTCTTTATTTCATGTGATGATTGTGATTATGCTAGATCATGTAGTGTGAACCTTTATGTGCTAAATAGAGGTAGTTAAGTATTTTGTTTGGTGATTGTGTACCTCATATTTATTTATAGACGCTAGTACCGACCAAGGCTACGAGGAGGAGGAGGAGTACTATGAAGAAGAAGAAGAAGAAAACTTCAACCACTGCACCAATCAAGGCAAGCTAACACTTGCAAGTTTCTTAACTATGCAAGCTATCCAATGCAAGCCTAACACTACAAGATAACATAAGCAAGATGCATTAGGCATACTTTGGTTATGCCACCTTGGTTATACCAACTCCCAGTTTTACTTGCAAGCTTTATTCGTTTATCTTTACCAAAGTTCTTTATTACTTTTACTTAGTGACTTGTGAGTTTTGGAAAAAATAGTATAGATAGCATAAAGAGCATAAAACTAGGCCTTTGTAGTTAGAACTAGATGTCATACTAAGGCATGAGACTAGATTTTGGATAGTCACACCTGATTAGCACCCCTCATTAGTGATTACCCTCAATTTTAGTGGCTAATGCTAAGCATAAAAGTTGATCACTTTAGATGGGAATACTTGGTGACAATTATTATGAAAACCTTGGAATGAAGATTCATTCTATTGAAATGTTTTGCATGTGTGATGAACACGAGATGATTTGATGATGAAAATGTTAAGGCATAAGCCTTAGCCCTTTATAAAAACTGATGGTTGGGTTCAGATGCGATACAATTCCAATTTTACCGTACAACCACAATACCTGAATTTGGTAAGGCTTAACTGGAAGTTTATATGTCTTAGTATGGGTTCCCTTGCGGAAGAGGTTGAGCTGAGGCTACCTCATGAATGTGAATGTCCACCTATGCAGTTCCCAAGATGACAGATGGTCATGGTTGGGAGGCCAAACTCATAGGGGAGGTGCCTATACTAGGGTGTGTGATTGAAAGGTTAGGATTGATTATCCATATACTAAGTATGATGATTTAGGGTTATCCCTGACGGATGTATCCAATGTTGTGGTGAAGTGTATAATCTCTGCAGAGTGTCAAACTATTCGAATAGCCGCGTCCATGGTCATGGACAGTTGGAGTGGCCATACTGTTCCGTTATCAGATGTTTTCAAAATGACTTGTGAAATTAACTATGACTTTGACTTCACCACAACAGGGTTGTGAACATGAAAACTAAGTTCCCACTTAGGTGTTGTAGAATATTAAACTAGTTTTATTTACTTCTAAACTCAGTATAAATAAACCTGGCTTTTTGCAAATAAACCTAGAGCTTAGGATTCCTACTCTAACTACTTTACTTGTTAGTGATAGTTTGCGACTACTTAAAGAGTACTCATGGCTTTGTCCATGGCTATTCCTATGGTCAGACTATGAGGAGGACTACCAGGATGATGGACATCAGGAAGTTTATGACAACTAGGATCATCTCCCATCGTCAGCATTGCCTGTGACCCTGAAGATGGAGCCTCGACCATGCTACCTTTATTATTATTCCGCTGCGTTGATTGTATTAAGACTGGATCATGAGATCCTTTATTTGTAAGACCTTTATTATGGTTTGTAATGGATGATGAACTGTGGTACCAATATGTTATGTCTCGCAAAAATGGTGAACCTGGGATTGCGATGTACGGCATAACTAGCATCTAGGATTACAAATCCAGGTGTGATAGTCATCATCTAAGCATGCTCTTGTCACCGTCATGCCTACATCCTCTACATGACATCATCGTTTAGGGCATTTATCTCCTTTTATTGTACATCAAATTCTTAGGAAGAAAATAATTTGTCATACACTCCAGAAATAAATTATTACATAATCCCTGCCAACATGCTAAATTTCCACTAGTGTTTCTACAGTTCCCTTAGAATAAATCTTTTCTGATGTATGGGGTCCTACTCCTCTGTCTATAGGCAAACATGCTTATTATGTAAGCTTAATTGATAATTTTAGCATTTCTTGGATATATTTGTTAAAGAAATGTTCTGATGTTTACCAAGTTTTTCTTGATTTCAACAATATGTTGAGCGCAAGTTTGATAGGAAAATCATTACTGTGCAAACTAATTGGGTGGTGAATATGAAAAA
Source organism: Avena atlantica (assembly GCA_910589765.1). Classification (NCBI taxonomy): domain Eukaryota; kingdom Viridiplantae; phylum Streptophyta; class Magnoliopsida; order Poales; family Poaceae; genus Avena; species Avena atlantica. Next base: position 391,056,194 of record OU342735.1, on the reverse strand, counting down.
CTCTACAGTTTCTTTCAACAAGTACGCATACTCATCATGTCTCATGTCCCCATGTTCGTCAACAAAATGATTCTACTGAGGGCAAACATTGTCATATAGTTAAAGTTGGTCATGCCTTACCTGCATGGCCTATGTCTCTAAAATATTGGGATGATGCCTTTAGTACAGCCACATATCTTATAAATTTTCTCTCATACAAAGTTCTAGATTTTGCAACTCCTACAGAGAAAATTCTTCAAATCAAACCCAACTATGAACCTTTTGTTGGAATTTTTGTCTAAATAGGCCTAGCCCATTTATTATTTGCCAATAAATTCCTGAAATCCTAGAGGCCCATTTGGCCCATTCATGCAAGGCAAAAGCTGGGACAAATGTTTAGTCCCACATTGCTAGTTGAGTGGAAGTTGGACCAGCTTATAAGATGAGATCTTCCACCACTTGTACGAGCTTGAGAAGAGAAGACATATACACGCGCACTCCTCCTCCTCCTCGCTCGCCTCGTCACGACGCGCGCGCACGCGCCGCGGGTTGCGGGTTGCGGGAATCGAGCCGAGCTTTATTTTTCCACGCATGAATGGTATATGAATAGTTGTACAGAAGTTGGAACATTTTGCTCGAGTGGACTTTTAATACGAGCTAAATGAATACGAACTGAGTGGAGGCTGTCTGGTGGGCTTCCGCCTGTTCGCTTCAACTTCTGTCCATTCGTTTCATCTCCTGCGCAGTCTGTCTGCCTCCCCCTCTGTGCCTATATAAGAGAGAGGTCACGCCTCCTCTCAGACACACAGCTGCACATCCTTTGCGCCTCCAGTTCTAGAGAACTGCGCTACCTAGATCTTCCCCATCCCGTCTTGCGGCATGCACCGCAAGCCAGGACAGTAGGCCTCCGAGACCCCGCTGCTTCGAGTCCTGTACGGGAGAAGGGCGATAAGGTTTTTGGGGAGCCCTATCGGCGCGACTAATAGCTTCATCATGGACTCCCTCTCGGATAGCGATTGCGCCGACGTCTTCCCCAACGAGGACTTCTTCCCCGACGTCAGCACCCTCTTCCTCGATGACATGGCTAACGATGGTGCCAATGCGAACACCGGCAGTTCCTCTGCTGCTGCCGTGTATGTTTTCTTTCTCAATCTTGTTCTGATCACATCTCAAGATCTTCGTCTTGCAGTCTATTCGGTTACCTTTCTAATATGTTTTCTCTATTTCACATGATTAGTATTTTCTCTATTATTCTAATCATGTTTTATCTAGCGTTTATTATGGGTAATTCGCTTGGTAAATTGCTCTTTTATTCAACAATCCAAAAACCTTATTTCAGGAAATTTGCCCCAAGTGGCTTTGTTGCTTCTATGAAGCCACCTGTGTTCGAAGGTGTAAATTACAAACTATGGCGTGCGAGAGAAGTGCTCTGGTTTCAGACCATGAGCTGCTATAACACCATCTATGGCGCACCTGAGGGAGAACTTAATCCCGCTTAGGAAGAGGCGTTCCAAAAACTTGATACCACTTTCAAGGCTGCCTTGATCAGCATTCTTGGCGACAATATTGTCGATTCATAACTGTCATTTAGCAATGGCAAGGATATGTGGGATGCGGTCGAGAGAAAATTTGGAGTCTCCGATGCTGGCAGTGAACTGTATGTCATGGAACAATTCTATGACTATAAGATGGTTGATGACCGCCCCATTATGGAGCAGGCTCATGAGATACAGTCACTTGCCAGGGAGCTTGAGCACTTCACTTGTGTGTTACCGGACAAGTTTGTTTCCGGAGGCATTATTGCCAAACTTCCCCAGTCATGGAGAAATTTTGCTACTTCTCTGAAGCACAAGAGACAAGAGTTCTCCGTGACGGATCTCATTGGGACTCTTGATGTGGAAGAGAAGGCAAGAGCAAAAGACACACGTGCTCGAGGTACCGAGGGAGGTTCTAATGCCAATCTGGTACAGAAAAGGAACTTCCAGCCTCATAAGTTCAAGAACAAAGGCAAGTTTGACGGCAAAGGAAAGTTCGATGGAAAGAACAAGGCCTCATAGTCTACCAGCTTCAAGAAGAAGACTGATAAGACAAAAGGTGCTTGTCATGTGTGCGGTGATCCTGATCATTGGGCTCCTGCTTGTCCCCCGCTTTGACAAGCGCCAGCATGGGAAGGGAAGCAACACTGCTAATGTTGTCATGGGCGACGTTGAGATGAAAGATGTTGGGTATGGTATATTACCTAATGTTCTTTCATTATGTCATTCTCTTGATTGGTGGATTGACACGGGCACTAATGTACATGTATGTTCTGATATTTCCATGTTTTCTTCATATCAGGTCAGAGGGACTCAAACCGTGATGATGGGGAACGGCTCGCATGCTTATGTTCATGGTGTTGGTACGGTCGGTCTAAAGTTCACTTCGGGAAAGACCATGCTCCTGAAGAACGTGCATCATGTTCCCTCAATAAATAAAAATCTTGTTAGCGGATCTCTTCTGTGTCGAGATGGCTACAAGATTGTATTTGAGTTTAATAAATTTGTAATTTCGAAGTATGGAACCTTTGTTGGTAAAGGCTATGAGTGCGGAGGCTTGTTTCGCTTATCTCTGTCAGACATTTGTAATAAAGTTGTTAATTATATTTACATGAATTTTGAATCAAATGTTTGACACTCTCGTCTTTGTCATATTAATTTTGGTTGTATGACGCGGCTAGCCAAAATGAATTTACTCCCTGATTTCACAACTGTTAAGGGATCTAAGTGTCAAGTCTGCGTGCAAGCTAAACAACCTCGCAAGTCACATACGGCTACAGAAGTGAGAAATTTAATACCACTAGAGCTCATACATTCTGATCTTTGTGAGATGAATGGTGTGTTGACAAAAGGTGGAAAGAAATATTTCATGACTTTGATCGATGACTCTACGAGATATTGTCATGTGTATTATTGAAATCAAAAGATGAGGCTTTGAGTTTCTTCAAAATCTATAAAGCTGAGGCAGAAAATCAACTTGATAAAAATATTAAGAGGATTAGGTCTGATCGTGGTGGAGAGTATTTTTCCAACGAGTTTGATTTCTTTTGTGCAGAACATGGCATAATTCATGAGAGGACGCCTCCCTACTCACCTAGTCAAATGGATTATCCAAAAGAAAGAACTGTACTCTAACAGATTTGGTTAACGTCATGTTAGACACATCGGGTATCTTTAAGGAATGGTGGGGGGAGGCACTATTGACTGCGTGTCATGTCCTAAACCGAGTTCCCACAAAGAACAAAGAAATTACTCCATTCGAAGAATGGGAGAAGAAAAGATTAAAACTCTCTTACTTACGTACTTGGGGTTGTTTGGCAAAGGTTAATGTACTAATCCCCAAGAAGCGCAAGATTGGACCAAAAACCATTGATTGTGTTTTTCTGGGCTATGCTTTTCATAGCATTGGTTATAGATTCTTGATAGTAAAATCTGAAGTGCCTGACATTCATGTTGGTACAATCATGGAGTCGACTGATGCGACTTTCTTTGAGGATATCTTTCCAACGAAGGATAAACCTAACTCATCTAATCCGAAGATACCTAGTTCATCTAATCAGGAATTTGCTACATTCTTTGAACCTACCATTCCAATTGAACACTCTAAAAGTCCTAAGGAGGATAATAATGAAATTCCTAAAAGGAGCAAGATACAAAGGACTGCAAAGTCTTTTGGTGATGATTTCATTGTGTACCTTGTGGATGACACTCCCGCTTCCATTTCAGAAGCATATGCATCTCCTGATGCTGACTACTGGAAGGAAGCCGTCCATAGTGAGATGAATTCCATCTTAGCTAATGGAACATGGGAGATCACTGGTCGCCCTTATGGGTGCAAACCTGTAGGATGCAAGTGGGTGTTCAAGAAAAAGCTTCGACCTGATGGTACTATTGAGAAGTACAAGGCACGTCTTGTGGCCAAGGGATATACTCAAAAAGAAGGTCTTACTCACCCGTTGCCAGATTGACCACCATTCGAGTATTACTCTCATTGGCTGCCTCTCATGGTCTTATCGTTCATCAAATGGACGTTAAGACAGCTTTCCTTAATGGAGATTTGGGTGAGGAAATTTACATGGATCAGCCAGATGGCTTTGTGGTAAATGGTCAAGAAGGAAAGGTGTGCAAGTTGTTGAAGTCTTTATATGGCCTAAAACAAGCCCCTAAGCAATGGCATGAGAAGTTTGAAAGAACTTTAACTGCTATAAGCTTTGTTGTAAATGAAGCTGATAAATGTGTGTACCATCACCATGGTGGGGGGTGAGGGAGTCATCCTTTGTTTGTATGTTGATGACATACTGATTTTCGGAACCAACCTTAATGCAATTAATGAGGTCAAAGATTTCTTATCTCGTTCCTTTGAGATGAAGGATCTGGGAGTAGCTGATGTCATCCTCAACATCAAGCTATTGAGAGATGATGACGGTGGGATTACATTGCTTCAGTCCCACTATGTGGAAAAGGTCTTGAGTCGTTTGGGGTATAGCGACATCAAGTTTTATCCTACACCGTATGATCCTAGTGTGATGCTTTGAAAGAATCGAGGAAATGCTAGAGACCAGCTGAGATACTCTCAAATTATTAGCTCACTTATGTATTTAGATAGTGCCATGAGGCCTGACATCACATTTGCTGTAAGCAAACTCAGTCGATTTGTTTCAAATCAAGGAAATGATCACTGGCATGCTCTTGAGAGCGTCATGCGCTATCTAAAAGGCACTACGAGCTATGGCATTCACTATACCGGGTATCTGAGGGTACTAGAGGGTTATAGTGATTCAAATTGAATATCTGATGCTGATGAGATAAAGGCCATGAGTGGATATGTATTCACACTTGCTGGTGGCTTTGTTTCTTGGAAGTCTTGCAAGCAGACCATCTTAACGAGGGTCAACTATGGAAGCAGAACTCACAGCATTAGACACAACCACTGTTGAAGCAGAGTGGCTTCGTGAACTCTTGATGAACTTGCATGTGGTTGAAAAACCAATACCCGCAATCCTTATGAACTGCGATAATCAAACTGTGATTTTCAAGGTAAATAGTTCTAAGGATAATATGAAGTCATCAAGACATGTGAAGAGGAGACTGAAATCTGTCACAAAAATGAGAAACTCCGGAGTTATTGGATTGGATTATATCCAAACATCTAAAAACTTGGCAGATCCCTTCACAACGGGTCTATCACACAACGTGATAGAAAATGCATCGAAGGATATGGGTACGAGACCCACAATTTGAGCTTTCCACAGTGGTAAACCACTCTATGTGATCGGAGATCCCGTGAATTAGAATTGGGAGACAAGCTGTTGGTTAGCTGAGAGGAAAGTATCCCTACTTTAATAAACACCACTCCATAAAGATGCAATACTTTCCTATTCTACACGACAGGTTGATTTATTATCTTAATGTATTCTAAGTGGCTTATCCTAAGCAAAGATATTGTCTTGCAGAACATCTTTTAAAGAACACACCTATATGAGTCTGACTGTTAAAACGTCGCAGTCTATGAGAGTAGGGTGCTCTCTAATAAACTCATGAAAGGTCATGGAGTATGTATAAGCTCCACCCGCGGCGGTCAATACTTTTTGTGAAGCTAGGTTCGCAATAAACTTGCAGTTCAAGGCATAGTCCACTGTACAAGTTGCATCCTAGTATAACATAAAGCTCTAGGTGGAAGTTCAACTTAACAGTCTCCACTACAGTACCGGTATATAAATAATGTTTTGGAATCAAAGGCAAACTTCATGTGCCTCTGGGATCTGGTGGGGGGTTGTTGGAATTTTAGTCTAAATAGGCCCAGCCCATTTATTATATGCCAATAAATTTCTGAAATCCTAGAGGCCCATTTGGCCCATTCATGCAAGGCAAGAGCTGGGACAAATGTTTAGTCCCACATTGCTAGTTGAGTGGAAGTTGGACCAACTTATAAGGTGAGCTCTTCCACCACTTGCACGAGCTTGAGAAGAGAAGACATATACACGTGCGCTCCTCCTCCTCGCTCACCTCGCCTCGCCTCATCACGTCACGTCACGTCACGTCACGTCACGTCACGTCACGCGGGTTACGGGAATTTCGCCGAGTCGAGCTTTATTTTGCCACGCATGAATGGTATATGAATAGTTGTACAGAAGCTGAAACGTTTTGCTCGAGTGGACTTTTAATACGAGCTAAATGAATACGAACTGAGTGGAGGCTGTCCGGTGGGCTGCCGCCTGTTCGCTTCAACTTCTGTCCATTCGTTTCTTCTCCTGCGCAGTTTGTCTGCCTCTCCCTCTGTGCCTATATAAGAGAGAGGTTGCGCCTCCTCTCAGAAACACAGCTACACATCCTTTGCTCCTCTAGTTCCACAGCACTGCGCTACCTAGATCTTCCCCATCCCGTCTTGCGGCGTGCACCGCGCGCCGGGAAGTAGGCCTCCGAGACCCCGCAGCTTCGAGTCCTGTACGGAGGAAGGGCGATAAGGTTTTTGGGGAGCGCTATCGGCGCGACTACTGGCTTCATCACGGACTCCCTCTCAGATAGCGATTGCGCCGACGTCTTCCCCAACGAGGACTTTTTCCCCGACATCAGCACCCTCTTCCTCGACGACATGGCTAACAATGGTGCCAACGCGAACACCGGCGGTTCCTCTTCTGCTGCTGCCGTGTATGTTTTCTTTCTAAATCTTGTTCTGGTCGCATCTCAAGATCTTTGTCTTGCAGTCTATTTGGTTACCTGTCTTAATATGTTTTCGCTATTTCACATGATTAGTATTTTATCTATTATTCTAATCATGTTTTATATAGTGTTTATTATGGGTAATTCGCTTGGTAAATTGCTCTTTTATTCAACACCTTTGTGAGTTTTTGGATGTGCATGTTGTCCAAATCTACGCCCATACAATAAAACAAGCTCCCATTCCGTTAGAAACAGTTTTTTGCTATAGTCCATTACAAAAAGGGGTAAAATGTCTTGATGTGACCACTGGACGTGTCTACGTCTCTCGTGATGTTGTGCTCGATGAAAACATTTATCCATTTTCTTCTCTTCATCCAAATGTTGGTCGTCGTCTACGTGAAGAAATCCATCTTCTCCCACAAGATAATCCCTCTTCGGCATCTACTAATTGGGATGTGCACACTAATGATCTTTATTTGCCAATTGTTCCTATCGTTGATCCTCCATAGGTCCTTGTCGAAGAGTCTTCTACACATTCATTATAAGAATCTAATCAAAATTGTGAAAACAATGAAACAGACAACACATAAGATGATGCAAACAGTCAGGAGAATAGGAAAACGGGGCAGCAGTATTCACGAGGAAGATATTCCCTCGGGTCACGTCCCATCCGTGTCGGGTCGCAAGCAGTCTATCCCGCTCGTATGCGGTTTACGCGGGACCTCCCTCGCTAGCGTGAACCCACATCGCCCTAGCACACGCCGTCCCAAGGGGGCACGCGTCATCCCAAGAGGGAACGTGGGAAGAATCGCCCAAGCACGCGTCGCAAGCATCCATGGACAACGTGTCGGACGCTGACGCCATAGCATGGCCCCACATCGCCTCGGCACGGGTCAAAAGAATCCGTCGATAGCATGTGGTTGCGGTCCTTGCTCCCCGACCAGACTAATCATGAGGCCATAATTACATCGCCAGGTGACTGCAGCGACTACATGCCTGCTAATCTCCCGGATCTTCTATGTCGCCTGCACCTTACCTTGTAGTTGGCGTTCAAACAAGGCTACAATAAGGTATTAGACATCCAAAAAAATATACCGATGGTACTATTAGGTATGCCTTACTGACATCTATAGGTGAACCTAAGAATATTTTCGAGGCTCTGACTGACACAAATTGGAAACACGCTATGCAAGAGGAATATGATGCTCTCATTGACAATAACACCTGGCATCTTGTACCATCAAGTTCCAACATGAATATTATTGATTGCAAATGGGTTTATCGCATCAAGAAACATGTTGATGGTACTGTTGATAGGTATAAAGCACAGCTTGTTGCTAAAGGATTTAAGCAACAATATAGTATAGATTATAAAGATACTTTTAGTCATGTTGTTAAGGATGCTCCTATCAGGCTTGTTCTCTCTATATCAGTTTTCAAAGGATGAGGTTTACGGCAGCTAAATATCAAGAACCATTTTTTACATGGTGTTCTGGCAGAAGAAGTTTACATGAAGCAACCGCCTGGTTTAGAGTCTTCCGCTACTTCAAATTTTATTTACAAACTCAATAAGGCATTATATGGTTTGAAACAGGCTCCTCGAGCTTGGTACTCCCATCTCAGCTCAAAACTGCATGCGCTTGGTTGTCTTCCATCCAAGGCTGATACCTCACTTTTTCTCTATAATAAGTCAGGTATCACTATGTTCATCCTTATTTATGTTGACGACATTATTATCATAAGTTCTTTTGATTCGGCCATCTCAGCTCTTTTTTATAGTTTAAATTTAGAGTTTGCTCTTAAGGATCTTGGAGACCTTCTTTTTTTAGGCCTTGAGGTCCACGGATAGGCCAATGGATTGATATTGACTCGGAAAAAATATGCTACAGATATGTTAACTCGTGTTGGTATGAGCACTTGTACACCATGTCCAATACCACTCTCCATTATTGAAACGTTGAACCTGCATGATGGCTCCCCTCTTGGTCCTGAGGATGTTACACGCTACAGAAGTATTGTTGGTGCTCTTCAATATTTGACACTAACTCGACTTGATATTTCTTTTTTGTTAATAAGGTATGTCAGTATGTTCATGCTCCTACAACTGCATATTGGACTGCTGTCAAAAGGATTTTATGGTACATTTCATGGCACAAGCAAGGTTGGTCTTAATGTTTCATGCTCGCACCAAGCATATTAAAATTAATTTTTATTTTATTCAAGAACGGGTTGCTAGCAAGCAACTGGATGTCAGGTTTATCTCTAGTAAGGATTAGATTGCTGATGATTTTACAAAGGCTTTATGTTTTAAGAAACTAGACGAGTTTAAGCATAATCTAAACCTCTTCAAGATCTCCATTAAAAAGGTATTTGAGACGTAATATGGGTACGTATACGATATGATATAGTACACCAATATAATATGGGTACGTATACGATATAGTCTGTATGAACTACCGTGGGGGCTATTTCCACCTATAATAACCGAGCCTTCCAAAAAGGATATCGTTCCACTAAAAAATCCTACGGTAGGCAATGATAATATAGTTTCAACAAGTTTGCAAATTCTCCGGATGGAAATCCAGCCTACAGCTAGATCAAGCATTAATTAGTGACGTGCCTGCGATTCAACCCTTGTCCAAGATGGCGGCTCAAAACTTCTGATTTTGGGATGACGATCCCATGTTCGATCTTTGGTTTGGCGCATTTGCGTAAGCACACGTACGATGATCACGTTTTGAAGGCTTTGTCTTAGAGTACCATACTTTGTTTGGCCTCGTAAATGCTAGAGAAGACAACTGCTCGTTGTTTTTCGTATTTTGTAAGCCCTCAATATCAATTTGCGGATTTACTTGTAATATTTACTAATTAAGATTACTATGTACATTAATTGATGCAGAGACAGGGAGTTATCATCCTCTTCCATAAGACGGGATTAAGCTTCATGAAACTAGTAAATATTCTATAACTAACTAAATTGTAAGGTCCAGTGCAGTTCAGTACAAGTGTACAACAAGCGCAAGCTGAGCTCGGGTGGAAAACACTGGCGGTACCTGGTCCAATTGCCCACATCCAACCATGCGACCCCATCATGTAAGTGCCTACTTGGAATGTTGTTTTTTAACATGGAAAAAAATAGCGTGTTATTTTATTTGGAAGGCGAACGCTACGCTATACAAAATCTGCTCGCTATAACGCTATTTTCTTTATAATGACGCTAAATACGCTATAACATCATAACACAGTAGTAACACTAAAAAATTTATAAAAATAGCACCATTTTATAAGCTCATTCAGCCCATAGATGTAATTTCTCCATGGTTTTTTATGGTCAATACCAATGATATTGACCTTGTCATGTTGAATTTGGTGATCATTGTGACCTGGACTTTGTCATTTTGCCGTCCTAGTTAATTGGTTATGCATGTATTACTCTAGAAAAAGTTTAGTTGCTAAAATCCCTAATAATACATGCTATATCTGTTAATATTTAATTTTTTTATAACGCTATTTTGAAAAATAGCATGCTATTAGCACGTTATAACTTGCACAGCGTTTGGAAAAGAGTCACGCTATATTTTTTAGCAGGCTATTTTTTTCCTTGTTTTTTAATCAAAATCTCCGGATTACACGGAGCTTCTTTATTTAGCATCTTCACAAAATAAAAACGACATGATTAAATAACGACATATAAACGGGAAAAACGGTGCGACTCCATCCAAGTAATGCAAGAATAATCTCGCGTCACTGCGTGCATGCCCATTCATTATCCAACTCCAAGCTTGTCATTCGAAATATCCATCGCAATTGATTTCGTTTGACTCTAGTTTTGGTGGTACTGATCGTGTGGTTGCCGACGCATGCACCGGTACTGATCGTAATCACGGATGCGCTCCCAGCAACTATATCACTGTTAATTTGTCTCTGTTCCCTTGGTGTACTACTCTTCGGTTGCGGCGGGCCGGCCACCTGGCGCAGGCAGATGCACGGGACTTAGGGCTTGTTTGATTCGTAGGATTTACAAAACATAGGAGTAGGAAAACCACAAGATTGAAGTGGCATGCCCACTTGAATCCTACAGGATTATGTACCTATAGAATTTTGGATCAAGTAGTGTTTGATTACATAGGAAAATCAAAGGAATCGTACAAAGAGGTTAGAGTGGATGGAAATTTTTCTTCAAAATAGAGTGCAAAGGAATCCTTTGAAAGATTTTCTAAGGATTGTAATCCTTTGAATCAAACAACAGTTATAGAAAAAATTCCTAAGGATCTAAATCCTACAAAAACCCTACACAATTCCTTTAAATCAAACAAGCCCTTAGCCATCTCTACGAGCCAACCAATCCCGTCCAGACGCGCGAGATATGTGTGGTGTCGGCCTGACCTATTCGGACAAACACATCCGACTCTATCTATTCGTGTACTAAATATGGGCAACGGTTGCGTTGGCCGAACGTGCGTGGGATGTCCTGTCTGTCGGACACTCGGAGCCCATATGTAAATGAGACATTAGTGTTTAGGATAACTATTCATTATATTAAGTCATGTCAGTTGGCCATTTGAACAAAATAGGGATGCTACTACTGCTGCTATGGCTATGGGCTACTGCTGCTGCTGGAGGAGGACGTCGCGGCGGCTACTCGCCGCCGTTGCCGCGGCCACCATTGCCCCTATCACGGGCCCCGTCGATCGTCGCCCTAGCGGACCAGATAGCCCGCTGCTGGATGCGTTCGTGGTGACGGTCGTGTGCATGGCCGCGAGCCACCGCCTTGCCCGCCTTCGTGCGGTCCTCCACCGCCCAGTTCGCCAGGGGTTTGTCCATCTCGGCGGCCTAGTGGTACCTCGCCTCCTGGTCGGCGAGCTCCTTCGCCTCAGCTGCGAGCAACTCCGTCGGAGAAGGAGCCGGAACCGAAGCACCATTGGGGCCGAAGCCCAGCGCCTGCGCTATCTGCACGCGGACGGCGATCGTTGCCTCCTCCCTCCTCCTCCAACTGATCCACCTCCTTCCCCTCCTCCTCTTCGTCCTTCGCCACCTCCATCTCGTCGTCGTCGTCGATGAGGGCCCACATGGCCATCGCATCAGCGGCCATAGCCATGCGTTCCTCCTCCGTCGCCGTGTCGGCGACGTGCTCGCGCTGCGCCTCCTTACCGTCGTTGCGCGCTTTGGCGGCGTGGCGGAGCTCACAGGCGGCAAACTTGGCGGCCTCCTTGGCCACCTCCTCCAGCATGGTCATGGTCGCCTCGTGGCGGATCACACGCAGAGCCGCTAATGCGGTTTCCAAGGCCACCGCCTCCTTGGAAGCGACGCGGTGTATATTTTTCACCGCCCATTGAGCGGCCACCATGGCCGCCGCTGCCTCCACCATCCGCTGCGGCTCCAACTCGGCGACATGGCCTTCCATCTCGAAGGCCAGCACCTGCGCATCGCTCATGTGCTGGGCCAGCAATGTGGCCTCGAGGTGGACCTCGTCGACCTCCACGTCCGGGTAGCGGGTGCGGCACATATCGCGGATCTTCGTCCAGTTGGTGATCTTGCGGCGAGGCATGGATGCTGGTGCTTTTTCAGCTGCTGGTTTTTATCTTGCTTGGGGGCTTGTTGTCTCCACCGCCCCGACGGCTGTCTGACCGCGGCGGAGGCAGGAAACGGCCTGGGATGCGCAGGAAGTTTTCTCGCTGCAGGAAACGAGGCGTGCGCGAGAAACGTCGGCTGCATGAAAAGTCGCTGACGCTAATAGCCGATGTCGCGTCGCCATTAACATCCCATCGGAAGGGTGTCAAGCGGTGATAGCGGGAGGGAGACAGACAAATGTGTCGGGCCGCTGGGCGCGGTCGGCCGGACAGGACGGACCCCGATCCCAAAGCGACCGCGACCCGACCCAAATGGACAGAAACGGATCGTTTGGGTCGACCGGATGGGTAGGCTCGGTGGAGATGCCCTTAGCACGCAGTGTAGGGGTTCGTAGCATGGAAAACAAAAAAAATTCTACCGCATGCACACAAACAAGCCAAGATCTATCTATTAGATTGTAGCAACGAGTCGATTAGAGTACTCACCCTCGAAGATTCCAAAGCGGTTAACGAGAGCAGATTCTCGTGGGTGATGTAGTCGTACACTTGCCGACCTCAAGATCGCGTAGACGATCCTTCCGGCCCTGCATTCCGGCAGCGCTTCCGCAGTCGGTCACACGTTCGGTACTCGATGAAGACCTTCCTCTCCCTTGTTCCAGCAGGCAGCGGAGGTTGTAGTTCTCCCCTCGCGATTCCAGTAGCACGACGGCGTGGTGTTGGAAGTAGAGGGAAAATCCTGCAGTGCTTCGCCTAAGCCGGAGCAGTTTATGGTGGATCTAGGGTTTCTGGATATCTAGGGTTTAGCACGCCAGAGAGGAGGAGGCGTGGCCGGTGGCGACTAGGGAGGCGACGACGAGCTGACGGTGGCGCGAGGCGGCGGTGCTAGGAGGCGGCGGCATCGCGGCTAGGTGGGGAGGGGTGGTGTTATGTGGTCTTGGGGCAGCCCCTCCCCTCTATTTATGAGAGGGAGGGCAGCTTGGGAGAGGAGAGTTTGAATCCTTCCCCAACTCCCTCTTCTTGTTGGCTTGTGGTGGAGGGAAAGAAGGATTTTTTCCTTCCTCCACTAGGATACCATTGTTCTGGTTTGACTTTTCAAATCTGTCTTTTGACTTTCAATTTGGAGCTTTATTTCTCTCTTGCAAATGCCCAACCAAGTGACCTAGGACATGATCCAATCATTCCACTTAACCATGACACATTCATGTACCATTCCCCTTCTGGTCCGGTGAACCTTCTAGACACTTCTAGAACCTCTCCGATGAAAACATCGAAATCATTCCCGAACTCCAGAATCGGACTTTCCTTATATGAATCGTATCCTCCGGACCATTTCGTATCTCTTCGTGATATCCTGGATCCCATCCGAGACTCCGAACAACATTCCGTCTCCCTACTTACATTCCATATCTACTAAACAACATTGAATCCTTAAGTGTGTCTCCCTACGGTTCGTGAATTACGCGGACATGACCGAGACACTTCTCCAATCAATAACCAATAGAGGAATCTAGAAATTCATATGGCTCCCACATATTTCTACGATTACTTTACGATCGAATGAACCACTTACATACAATACCAATTTCCTTTTGTCTTGCGATAGTTTACTTATCCGAGGTTTGATCATCGGTATCTCTGCATACCTAGTTCAACCTCGTTACCGATAAGTACTCTTTTATCATTCCCATGATATGTAATCCCTTGTGAGCCAGTCACATGCTTGCAAGATAATTGGATGACATTCCACCAAGAGGGCCCAGAGTAATATCTATCCGTCATATGGATGGACAAATCCCACTCTTGATCCATGTGCCTCAACACATACTTTCCGAACACTCAATGTCATCTTTATAGCCATCCAGTTACGGTGTGGTGTTTGATGTCATCAAAGCATCCTTCCAGTTATGGTGATTAGCATGATCTCATGGTCGAAGGAATTAGGTTACTATGTATCAGAAAGCTTATAGCAAACGAACTATTGAAATGACTTGATCTTTATGCTACGCTTATCTATAGGAGTATGTCCATCACACCATTCTCCTAATGATATGATCTTGTTGTTAATAACATCTCAATGTTCATGATCGGGAAACCACGATCATCTATCAACCAACAAGCTAGTATTACATAGAGGCTTTTACCAGGGACTCTAATTTAGTTTACAAATCACACAAGTATTAATGTTTCCGGTTAATTCTATTATAGCATGAATGCAAACATTTATCATAAACCCAAAGGTATAATAATAACCACTTTTATTATTGCCTCTAGGGCATATCTCCAACAGTCTCCCACTTGCACTAGAGTCAACTAATCTAGATTACATGGTAATATACCGAACACCCATGGTGGTTTGGTGCTGGTCATGTTTTGCCGTCGGGAGAGGTTTAGTCAACGGATCTGCCACATTCAGATCCATGTGTACTTTGCAAATCTTTATGTCACCATCTTGGACATGCTCTCGAATAGCGTGAAAACGTAGCTTGATGTGCTTCATATTCTTGTGTGACCTTGGTTCTTGCGCATTGGCTATGGCGCCCATGTTATCATAGTAGATAGACATTGGGTCCAGCACACTAGGAACCACATCGAGCTCTGTAATGAACTCCTTCATCCATATCGCCTCTTGTGAAGCCTCCGAAGCAGCTATGTATTCCGATTCAGTTGAAGATCTCGCCACAATGCTTTGCTTTGCACTTCTCCAGCTAACTACTGCACCATTCAAAATAAACAAGTATCCAGATTGAGATTTAGAATCATCCGGATCAGTGTTCCAACTAGCATCGCTGTAACCATTAACAACGAGTTGTTCATCGCCTCCATAAGAAAGAACCATATCCTTAGTTCTTCTCAAGTACTTAAGGAAGTTTTTGACCACTGTCCAATGATCCACTCCTGGATCACTTTGATATCTGCTAGTCAAACTAACAGCATACGCAATGTCGGGTCTAGTTGTAGGGTTCGCAGCATAGAAAACAAAAATTTTCCTACGATGTGAACTATATACCAAGATCCATCTACTAGATACAAACAACGGGCGGATGTATATCCGTAGAGAACATACCCATGAAGACCGACAAAGCTTAACGATTTCAACTCGTGGTTGATATAGACGATCTCTTGCCGATCTCAAGATCGAGAGGAAGTCCTAGCGCCGCAAATCAGCAGCGCATCCGTGCTCGCACACACGTTCGAGGCACCGAGCAACCTCCGCCTCCTCGCTCCAGCGATGCAGCGGAAGCACAACTCTTTCTTGCCGAATAGCCACCGGGAACATGTATCTCGCTAGTCCGAGACTATGGGGGATAAATTCTAGAGGGGGAGAGAGATCCTTCACGAGGAGGTGTGGTGTGAGAGGAGGAGAGGGGGCCTTTTATAGGGGAGAGGGGGGCACCCAAGGGGCATGGCGCCCAGCCATGGGGCTGCCCCCACCTCTTCCACATTCATGTGGGTGGAGCTCCCACTCAAAATGAAAAGCCTCCACTCCCATTAAAAAGCCTCCACTCAAAAATCCACTCACATGCATTAAATTTCCACCAAATTTAATGCAAGCTCTCATTTAAATAAAACTCTTTTATTTATTTATTCAGAATTTTGTTAATTACTTTAATTAACAAACATTCACATAAAACCCCTTGCTAGTATTCCATTTCACATGCAGAACCAGTTTCAGCAATTTCAACCGAAACAGTTTCGGTGTCTAGTGAAATAAATTCCTGCGCTTTCCTTTTCTTTTCGGCATGAAACTTTTGCTCCAATTGGATGTCGGTGTCTCTTAAGTGTGTCACCCTACGGTTCGTGAATAATGCGGACATGATCGAGACCCCTCTCGGATCAATAATCAGAAGCGGGATCTGGAGACCCATACTGACTCCCACACATTCAACGATGACTTTCTTGTGATCGTCGGAACCTTTTACGCTAGTATCTTAATCCCTTTGTTTCACGATATATTACATGTCCGAGATTCGATCATCGGTATCTCCATACCTAGTTTGATCTCGTTACCGACATGCACTCTTTTCTCGTTCCCGTGATATAACATTCTAGTGATCAAATCACTTGCTTGCAAGCTAATCAATGTGATATCACCGAGAGGGCCCAGAGTATATCTATCCGTCATCGGGATGAACAAATTCCACTCTTGATCCATGAGCCTCAACATAACACTTTATTAGTTCTGAATCCATCTTTATAATCACCCTGTTACGGTGTGACGTTTGATGTTATCAAGAAACTCTTCCGGTGTTAGTGATTGACATGATCTCATGGTCTAAGGATTAGGATCACTTCGTAAGTTGTTATAGCAATATAAACTCAATGACTTTGATCGTAATGCTATACTTCGGATGAGTGTTCATCACATCATTACACTAATGTTGTGATCCCGTTATTAACAACATCCAATGTCCATGATCAGGAAACCTTGATCATCTTGTTAATCAACGAGCTAGTTTATGAGAGAGGCATAACTAGGAACTTTCTGTTTGTTTATTAAACACACATGTATTAACGTTTCCGTATTAATACAATTATAGCATGCAAAATAAACATCTATCATATACTTGGAATACACATAATAAACACTTTATTATTGCCTCTCAGGGCATATTCCCTTCAGTCTCCCACTTGCACTAGAGACAATAATCTAGTTACATAGTGATAAATCTAACACCCATTGAGTTCTGGTGTTGATCATGTTTGCTCTAGGGAGAGTTTTAGTCAACGGATCTGCTACATTGAGATCCGTATGTACTTTACAAATCTTTATATCTCCATCCTTGACATGCTCGCGGATGGAGTGAAACCGGCGCTTAATATGCTTGGAATGCTTGTGAGACCTTGGCTCTTTGGCATTGGCAATGGCACCATTGTTGTCACAATAGATCACCATTGGGTCCAACGCGTTTGCCACAACTCCTAGTTCGGATATGAACTCCTTCATCCAAACTGCTTCCTGAGCCGCTTCTGAAGCAGCAACATATTCGGCCTCCGTTGTTGATCCCGCTACCACAGGTTGTTTGGAACTCCTCCAACTAACCGCTCCGCCATTCATGAGAAATACGTATCCGGATTGAGACTTAGAGTCATCCGGATCGGTGTCAAATCTAGCATCGACATAACACTTAGCGACGAGCTCTTCTTCACCTCCGTATACAAGAAACATATCCTTAGTTCTTCGTAAGTACTTAAGGATATTCTTGACCGCTATCCAGTGTTCCGAACCTGGATCCGATTGGTACCTACTAGTCAAACTAATAGCATGTGCCACATCCGGTCTTGTACATAGCATGGCGTACATTATAGAGCCTATGGCTGAAGCATAGGGGACTTTGTCCATTATCTCTCTTTCTTCCGCCGAAGCCGGACTTTGAGTCTTACTCAATGTCTTGCCTTGCAACATAGGTAAGAACCCCTTCTTACTTCCGTCCATTTTAAACTTCTTTAAAATCTTATCAAGGTATGTAATTTGCGATAGCCCTATTAGGCGCCTAGATCTATCTCTATAGATCTTTATGCCTAATATGTATGACGCTTCACCTAGGTCCTTCATTGAAAATTTGCTGTTTAGATAACTTTTAACACTGTTTAAAAGTTCTTTATCATTTCCGATCAATAATATGTCATCCACATATAATATCAGAAATGCCACATTGCTCCCACTCACTTTCTTGTAAATACAAGCTTCTCCATAAGTTTGGACAAATCCAAACTCTTTGATCACCTCATCAAAGCGGAGATTCCAACTTCGTGATGCTTGCTTCAATCCATAGATGGATCGCTGAAGCTTGCACACCTTGTTAGCATCCTTAGGATCGACAAAACCCTTTGGTTGTATCATATACAACTCTTCTTCAATATTACCATTGAGAAACGCGGTTTTGACATCCATCTGCCATATTTCATAATCGAAAATGCAGCAATTGCTAACATAATCCTAACTGACTTTAGCATCGCTACGGGAGAGAAAGTCTCATCGTAGTCAACTCCTTGAATTTGTCGAAACCCCTTTGCGACAAGTCGAGCTTTATAGATGGTCACATTACCATCAGCATCAGTTTTCCTTTTGAAAATCCATTTGTTCTCCACGGCCTTTCGGTCGTGAGGTAATTCCACCAAGTTCCAAACTTGATTTTCATACATGGATTCCATCTCGGATTTCATGGCTTCTAACCATTTGTTGGAATCTGGGCTCATCATCGCTTCTTCATACGTCACAGGGTCATCATTTTCATCAACCATGAAATTCATGACAGGATTTCCGTACAGCTCGGGAGCTGCACGCGTCCTGTTTGACCTGCGAGGTTCGGTAGTACTCTCTTTTGGAGTTTCATGATCATTATCATTAGTTCCCTCTTCAACAGGTGGAGCCAACTCCGGAACAACTTCCGGCGCTGCGCTACTCGCCATACTTTGAAGAGAAGGTTCCACAACCTCTTCGAGTTCTACCTTCCGACTACTCACACCTTTCGTGAGAAACTCTTTCTCTAGAAAGGATCCATTCTTGGCAACAAAAACCTTGCCCTCGGATCTGTGATAGAAGGAATACCCAATAGTTTCTTTAGGGTATCCTATGAAGACGCATTTTTCCGCTTTGGGTTCGAGTTTATCCGGTTGAAGTTTCTTCACATAAACATCGCATCCCCAAACTTTAAGAAATGATAGCTTAGGTTTGTTTCCAAACCACAATTCATACGGTGTCTTTTCAACGGATTTAGATGGTGCCCGATTTAAAGTGAATGCAGCAGTTTCTAGTGCATAACCCCAAAATGACAACGGCAAGTCTGTCAGAGACATCATAGATCGAACCATATCTAATAAAGTACGATTACGACGTTCCGACACACCATTTCGCTGTGGTGTTCCGGCAGGTGTGAGTTGTGAAACAATTCCACACTCTTTCATGTGAGTGCTAAACTCGTAACTTAGATACTCACCTCCACGGTCGGACCGTAGAAATTTGATCTTTCTATTACGATGATTTTCCACTTCATTCTGAAATTCCTTGAACTTTTCAAAGGTTTCAGACTTGTGTTTCATCAAGTAGATATAACCGTATCTACTCAAATCATCCGTGAAAGTAACAAAATAACGATATCCACCTCGCGCCGACACACTCATTGGACCACATACATCAGAATGTATGATTTCCAATAAATCTGTCGCCCGTTCCATTGAACCGGAAAACGGCGTTCTAGTCATCTTGCCCATAAGGCATGGCTCACATGTATCAAATGATTCATAATCAAGTGATTCCAAAAGTCCATCCGAATGGAGCTTCTTCATGCGTTTAACGCCAATATGACCTAGACGACAGTGCCACATATATGCGGATATATCATCATTAAGTTTAATCCTTTTAGCATCAACATTATGAATATGTGTAACATTATCATCGAGATCTAATAGAAATAAACCATTCATCATCGGTGCATGACCATAAAAGATTTCATTCATATAAATGGAACAACCATTGTTCTCGGATTTAAATGAATAACCACTTCGCATCAAACATGATCCAGATACAATGTTCATGCTCAGTGCAGGCACCAGATAACATTCATTCAAGTTTATAACTAATCCCGACGGTAAGTGGAGAGGCAGCGTTCCGACGGCGATCACATCAACACTTGATCCATTGCCGACACGCATCTTGACCTCACCCCTTGCTAGCGGTCGCTTGTTCCGCAGCCCCTGATTCGAGTTACAAATATTAGCAACTGAACCGGTATCAAATACCCAGGTGCTACTGCGAGCACTAGTCAAGTACACATCAATAACATGTATATCATATATACCTTTGTTTGCCTTGCCGGCCTTCTTGTCTGCCAGATACTTGGGGCAGTTGCGCTTCCAATGGCCAGTCCCCTTACAATAGTAGCACTCGGAATCAGACTTAGGTCCAACTCGGGGTTTCTTTTCAGGCGCGGCAACCGGCTTGCCGCCCTTACTTCCCTTCCGTTTTCCCTTCTTGTCTTTCTTAAAACTAGTGTTCCTATTGATCATCAACACTTGATGTTCCTTTTTGATCTCCACTTCTGCAGTTTTAAGCATTGACAGAAGCTCGGGGAGAGACTTCTTCATGCCTTGCATATTATAGTTCATCACAAAGCTCTTATAGCTAGGTGGCAGAGACTGTAGAACACGATGGATGCCTAAGTCAATGGGAATCGATATTCCCAAGGACACAAGCTTATCGGCGTAACCCGACATCTTGAGTACATGCTCACTAACGGAGCTGTGCTCTTCCATCATGCAGCTAAAGAACTTTTCTGAAGCGTTGTAGCTCTCTACAGCACCATGTGTGTCGAAAATCATTTTCAACTCACCCATTGTATCAAATGCATTGCCGTTTTCGAAACGCTTTCGAAGTTCCGGCTCTAGCCCATACAATATGCCGCAATGAACTAAGTTGTGGTCCTCCTGACGAGTCTGATAGACATTCTTCTCCTCGTCAGGGGCATCATCAAAAGGTGGGGGGCCTAACGGAGCATCAAATGGGCATCATATCAACTATATGACTCATGCTTAACCTTTCGGTCTGTGTTCCGAGGCCATGTCTGTACATGCTAGGCTCGCCAAGTTAGAACCTTAGTATTTGCGTGTGTAACTGTTTTACACCCGAAATATGGTCGTGGATCCAAGAACACCCGATCATCACGTGATGTCTTGGAGCGACGAAAACATAATCGGTGCATACTAAAGGAAGAACACATTCTTATCTTGATATTTAAATGAGGGATCATCTTATTATGCTTAACAAAGCGCTAAACAAGCAATATAAGATGTAATCAAACATCATATGTTTATTAGTGAAATTATATGGTTCCCGCAGATGATCTCTATCATGTGCATCGTGGTATGATCACTATCATACCTATATGTGTAAATCCAAGGTCTATGGATTTTACACGCTATGTGTGTTGTAAGAGTATCATCTCATACTTCTACTTACAACACTACCATATCATAACACTAGCCCAGCAACAATCTAAACTAGACGCCTCTAATTTATCCATTGCAAGTTTTACGTGGCTTAGGGCTTTCGAGATAGAACCGTTCTTACCTACGAACATGAACCACAACGAGGATAATCAAATTGTTGACAACTCGCTTGCAAAATAGATATTGACTATAGTAGGAGAGACAGACACCCGCTAGCCACTTATGCAAACTAGTTGCATGTCAAGCGTGGAACAGGTCTCATGTGCGAGGACATGTAAAGTTTGTCCGGGCCGCTTCATCCCACTATGCCACCAATATCCAAAATCACAACAAAGGAGCAACAACATGATCATCATCGCCCACATACTCATATGTGTACTACCCGTGTAAAGTATCTACGCATAGATCCGGCTCTGATACCACTGTAGGGTTCGCAGCATAGAAAACAAAAATTTTCCTACGATGTGAACTATATACCAAGATCCATCTACTAGATACAAACAACGGGCGGATGTATATCCGTAGAGAACATACCCTTGAAGACCGACAAAGCTTAACGATTTCAACTCGTGGTTGATGTAGACGATCTCTTGCCGATCTCAAGATCGAGAGGAAGTCCTAGCGCCGCAAATCAGCAGCGCATCCGTGCTCGCACACACGTTCGAGGCACCGAGCAACCTCCGCCTCCTCGCTCCAGCGATGCAGCGGAAGCACAACTCTTTCTTGCCGAATAGCCACCGGGAACATGTATCTCGCTAGTCCGAGACCATGGGGGATAAATTCTAGAGGGGGAGAGAGATCCTTCACGAGGAGGTGTGGTGTGAGAGGAGGAGAGGGGGGCCTTTTATAGGGGAGAGGGGGGGCACCCAAGGGGCATGGCGCCCAGCCATGGGGCTGCCCCCACCTCTTCCACATTCATGTGGGTGGAGCTCCCACTCAAAATGAAAAGCCTCCACTCCCATTAAAAAGCCTCCACTCAAAAATCCACTCACATGCATTAAATTTCCACCAAATTTAATGCAAGCTCTCATTTAAATAAAACTCTTTTATTTATTTATTCAGAATTTTGTTAATTACTTTAATTAACAAACATTCACATAAAACCCCTTGCTAGTATTCCATTTCACATGCAGAACCAGTTTCAGCAATTTCAACCGAAACAGTTTCGGTGTCTAGTGAAATAAATTCCTGCGCTTTCCTTTTCTTTTCGGCATGAAACTTTTGCTCCAATTGGATGTCGGTGTCTCTTAAGTGTGTCACCCTACGGTTCGTGAATAATGCGGACATGATCGAGACCCCTCTCGGATCAATAATCAGAAGCGGGATCTGGAGACCCATACTGACTCCCACACATTCAACGATGACTTTCTTGTGATCGTCGGAACCTTTTACGCTAGTATCTTAATCCCTTTGTTTCACGATATATTACATGTCCGAGATTCGATCATCGGTATCTCCATACCTAGTTTGATCTCGTTACCGACATGCACTCTTTTCTCGTTCCCGTGATATAACATTCTAGTGATCAAATCACTTGCTTGCAAGCTAATCAATGTGATATCACCGAGAGGGCCCAGAGTATATCTATCCGTCATCGGGATGAACAAATTCCACTCTTGATCCATGAGCCTCAACATAACACTTTATTAGTTCTGAATCCATCTTTATAATCACCCTGTTACGATTGTGACGTTTGATGTTATCAAGAAACTCTTCCGGTGTTAGTGATTGACATGATCTCATGGTCTAAGGATTAGGATCACTTCGTAAGTTGTTATAGCAATATAAACTCAATGACTTTGATCGTAATGCTATACTTCGGATGAGTGTTCATCACATCATTACACTAATGTTGTGATCCCGTTATTAACAACATCCAATGTCCATGATCAGGAAACCTTGATCATCTTGTTAATCAACGAGCTAGTTTATGAGAGAGGCATAACTAGGAACTTTCTGTTTGTTTATTAAACACACATGTATTAACGTTTCCGTATTAATACAATTATAGCATGCAAAATAAACATCTATCATATACTTGGAATACACATAATAAACACTTTATTATTGCCTCTCAGGGCATATTCCCTTCACTAGTAAATAGCATGGCATACATGAGAGATCCTATGGTTGAGGCATAGGGAGTCTTACTCATCCTTTCTCTATCTTCTGTCGTTGCAGGACTTTGAGTTTTACTCAAGGTCGTACTGGGCAACATGGGCAAGAATCCTTTCTTGTTATCTTCCACTCCAAACCTCCTTAGAAATTTGTCCAAATATGTACCCTGTGACAATGATATTAGGCGTCTTGATCTATCTCTATAAATCTTTATGCATAATATGTAAGCTGCTTCGCCAAGATCTTTCATTGAAAAACTTTATTCAAATATTGTTTAACACTATTTAGAAGGTCTACATCATTCCCAATCAACAATATGTCGTCTACATATAGTATTAGGAATGCTACAGAGCTCCCACTCACTTTCTTGTAAATACAAGCTTCTCCATAAGTTTGTATAAAACCAAAACTTTCGATTACCTTATCAAAACTTTGATTCCAACTTCGGTATGTTTGCTTCAATCCATAAATGGACCGTTGAAGTTTGCATACCTTGTTAGCATCTTTAGGATCGACAAAACCTTTGGGTTGTACCATATATAACTCTTCATCAATGTCTCCATTGAGGAACGCAGTTTTGACATCCATCTGCCATATCTCATAATCATAATATGCAGCGATTGCAAATTCTCATAGACTTTAGCTTCGCTACCGGTGAGAAAGTTTAATCGTAGTCAACCCCTTGAATTTGTCGAAACCATTTTGCGACAAGTCAAGCTTTATAGACAGTAACATTACCATCAGCATATGTTTTCTTCTTGAAAATCCATTTGTTCTCGACAGCCTTCCGGCCATCCGGTAAGTCCACCAAAGTCCATACTTGGTTTTCGTACATGGATCCAATCTCGGATTTCATGGCTTCTTGCCATTTATTGGAATCTGGGCTCATCATCGCTTCCTCATATGTCGCAGGGTCATCGGTGTTGTCCACCAACATGACACTCATAATAGGATCATACCAATCAGGAGTGATACGAGTTCTTGTTGACCTACGAGGTTCCGTAGTAACTTCAACCGAAGTTTCATGATCAACATTATTAGCTTCCTCTCTTATTGGTGTAGGCACCACAAGAACCACTTCCAGTGCTGTGCTACTCTCAAGTCCGAGAAAAGGTTCAACGACCTCGTCGAGTTTTACTTTCCTTCCAGTCACTTCTTTCGAGAGAAACTCCTTCTCTAGAAAGGATCCATTCTTGGCAACGAATATTTTTCCCTCGGATCTATAATAGAAGGTATACCCAATAGTTTCCTTCGGGTATCCTATGAAGACGCATTTTTCCGCTTTGGGTTCAAGCTTGTCGGGCTGTAACTTCTTTACATAAGCTTCGCAACCTCAAACTTTAAGGAACGACAATTTAGTTTTCTTCCCAAACCATAATTCATACGATGTCGTTTCAACGCATTTAGATGGTGCCCTATTTAAAGTGAATGCGGTTGTTTCTAATGCATAACCCCAAAACGATAGCGGTAAATCTGTAAGTGACATCATAGAACGAACCATATCTAAGAGAGTTCGATTACGGCGTTCGGACACACCATTACGTTGTGGTTTTCCCGGCGGTGTCAATTGTGAAAGTATTCTTCATTTATTTAAATGCTCACCAATCTCGTAACTTAGATACTCACATCCATGATCAGACCGTAGAAATTTAATCTTCTTGTTACGTTGATTCTCTACCTCACTTTGAAATTCCTTAAACTCTCGAAAGTTTCGGATTTATGTTTCATGAAATAGATATACCCATATCTACTCAAGTCATCCGTGAAGGTAAGAATATAACGATAACCACCGCGCGATGCTACACTCATTGGGATACACACATCGGTATGTATGATTTCCAATAAGTCTGCAGCTCACTCCATCATACCAGAAAATGGAGTCTTAGTCATTTTACTCATTAGACATGCTTCGCATCTTTCAAGTGATTCGAAATCAAGTGATTCAAGAAGTCCATCGAAATGGAGTTTCTTCATACGCTTCCCAATGTGACCAAGACGACAGTGCCACATATAGGTCGAGTTATCACTCAATTTCAAATGTTTAGCTTCAATGTTATTAATATGTGTATTACTACAATCGATATTCAACAAGAATAGACCATCTATCAAAGGTGCATGTGCATAAAAAATATTACTCATATAAATCGAACAACCATTATTCTCGTACTTAAATAAGTAACCATCTCGCAATAAACATGATCCGGATATAATGTTCATGCTCAACGTAGGCACCAAATAACAATTATTTACGTATAAAACTAATCCCGATGGTAGATGAAGAGGTAGCGTGCCGACCGCGATCACATCAACCTTTGATCCATTTCCAACGCGCATCGTCACCTTGTTCTTCGCTAGTTTCTGTTTATTCTGTAGCACCTGTTTCCAATTACAAATATGAGCAACCAAACCAGTATCAAATACCCAGGAACTACTACGACTACTAGTGAGATACACATCAATAACATGTATATCGGATATACCTTTCTTCTTGATGTTGCCGTTCTTCAAATCCGTCAAGTACTTAGGGAAATTCCGCTTCCAGTGACCTTCTCCCTTGTAGTAAAAGCATTCAGTATCAGGCTTAGGCCCAGCCTTGGTCTTCTTCGTCGGCACGGTAACTTTCTTACCGCCCTTATTGAAGTTTCCCTTTTTCTTAGACTTGCCTTGCTTCTTTAATTTGGTGGTCTTATTGACCATCAACACTTGGTGATCTTTCTTGATCTCCACTTCCGCAGACTTTAACATGGAGAAGAGTTCAGACAACGACTTGTCCATGTTTTGCATATTGTAGTTCATCACAAAGTTCTTGTAACTTGGTGGTAGTGATTGCAGGACACGGTGAATCCCCAAAGCATTAGGAATCACGATACCCAAACTTTGAAGCTTGCTTGCGTGCCCAGACATCTTAAGCACGTGATCACTAACGGAGCTGCCTTCTTCCATCTTGTAGTCAAAGAACTTTTCAGAAGCCTCATAACTCTCAACTGCCGCGTGAGCCTCAAATATCATTTTGAGTGCACGGACAATATCATGTGGGTCATGGTTCTCAAACCCTTTCTGAAGCTACAATTCCAAACCGTACAAGATAGCACACTGAACCGAGGAGTACTGATTCTTCCGAGTGAGGAAAACATTCTTCACCTCATAGGTAGCATCAGCTGCAGGTGGGTCACCCAGCGGTGCATCCGCACATAGGTCAAATTACCAGCATTGAGGACAATCCTCAAGTTGCGGAGCCAATCCGCGAAGTTGCTTCCATTGTTTTTGAATTTTTCTTTCTCTTGGAACTCATTAAAATTGATGGTAGGGGCCGCCATTAATCTACAACATATTTGCAATAGTTTAGACTAAGTTTATGATAAATTGAGTTCTAATTAATAGTTAAATTAATCTAGGTGAACTCCCACTCAAAACAATATCCCTCACATTGTTTTAGTGATCACACGAACCAAATCCACCACATCAAAACCGATCATCACGAGAGATGATGTAGCTTCAATGGCGAACAATCAACATGTTCATCATATCTACTATATAACTCATGCTTTACCTTTTGGTGATCCGTGTTCCGAGACCATGTCTGTACATGCTAGGCTCGTCAAGATCAAACCTTAGCTTCCGCATGAGAAAATCTGGCTTGCTCCCGTTGTATACGCTCGCAGAATCTAACACACCCGATCATCACGTGGTGCTTAAAAACAATGAGATTTAGCAACGGTGCTTACTAAGGACGAACAATTTATAACTTGATATTTTGTGAGAGGGATCATCTTATAATGCTACTGTCGCAAAAGCAATACAAGATGCATAAAAGGATTAACAACACATGAAATTCATAATATGTGATATGATATGGCCTTTCTTCTTGTGCTTCCGATCTCCATCTTCAAGCACGAACATGATCTCCATCATCATTGTCATTGCGTCAAGGTCAATGGCACCGCTCCATGGTTGTCGTCCACTAGCATCAACTATTACAACTACATTGAATAATATACACGTAGGTCTAGACGAAATTAAAAGATAACCATATGGCTCCTGCCGACTTACAATAAGAAACATTCCATACATCATATATAATCACAATCATGGCCATATCACATCACAGCACACCCCTGCAAAACAAAGTTAGATGCCTCTAATTTTCTTTGCATGTTTTACGTGGTTTAGGGCTTTCAATAAATGTCGTTCTAACTTACGAACAAGAACCACAACGTTGATACTAGTATTGTCAATTACCCGTTGTAAATTAAATCTTAACTATGTTGGGAGAAATAGGCACACGCAAAGCCACTTATGCAATACGAGTTGCATGTCAAGCGTGGAGCAAGTCTCATGAACGATGTCATGTAAGGTTAGCCCGGGCCGCTTCATCCCACCATCCCGCAAGATGCAAAGTACACAAGAAGCAATCGACAACAAAAGAATCAACACCCACAATGACCATTGTGTTCTACTCGTGCAACAGATCTACATATAGACACGGCTCTGATACCACTGTAGGGGTTTGTAGCATGAAAAACAAAAAAATTCTACCGCATTCACACAAACAAGCCAAGATCTATCTATTATATTGTAGCAACGGGTCGATTAGAGTAGTCACCCTCTAAGATTCCAAATCGGTTAACGAGAGCAGATTCTCGTGGGTGATGTAGTCGTACACTTGTCAACACCCAGATTTTTCAATCCTAGATGCCTGTTATGCCATACATCGCAATCCCAGGATTACCATTTTTGCGAGACATAACAGAATTGGATACCATAGTACATCATCCGTTACAACGATACATAAGTTCTTACACAAATAGGGATCTCATGATCCAGTTCTTAATACACTTCAAGCAGCGGAATACGTAATAATAACGGTAGCGTAGGCGAAGCTCCATCCTCAGGGTCACAGGCAATGCTGACGATGGGAGATGATCCTAGTTGTCGTAATCTTCCTGGGGTCCATCTTCCAGGTACTCCTCTTCATAGTCTGGCCATGGGAATAGCCAGGGACAAAGCCATGAGTACTCTTTAAGTACTCGCAAACTAATACTAACAGGTAAGGGGTTTTTGGATAATAGGACACTAGGCTCTAGGGTTGTTTTGCAAAAAGCCAGGTTTATCTCTACTCAGTTCTAAAGCTAGTCACAATTTAATAACTCCTAAGTGGGATCTTGTAATTCAGGTCACAACTCTGTTGTGGTCAAGTCAAAGTCTCAATTTGTTTCACAAGTCATTTTGAAAAGTCTGACGGGGGAACAGTATGGCCACTCCAACTGTCCATAACCGCGGACGCGGCTATTCGAATAGTTTGACACTCTGCAGAGATTGTACACTTTCACCACAACATTCGATACATCCGTCAGGAACAAATCCTGAATTCACATACTTAGTATGCGGATAATCAATCCTAACCTTTCGATTACACGCCCTAGTATAGGCACCTCTCCTGTGAGTTTGGCCTCCCAACCATGACCACTGTCATCTTGGGTACTGCACAGGTGGACAATCTTCACAAGGTAGCCTTAGCTCAGACCTTGGCCGTGAGGGAACTAATACTAAGGAATATAAGTTTCAAGTCAAGCCCTACCCAATCTTCGGGTATTGTGGTTGTACGATAAAATTGGAATGGTATCGCATCCAGACAACCATCAGTTTTATAAAGGGCTAAGGCTCATGCCTCAACATTTTCATCACCAAAATCATCAAGTGTTTGGAAACACATGTCCAAAACAGTTCAATAGAATGATCCATCATTCCAAGGTTTTCATAACCATTTTTCCACCAAGTATTCCCATCTAAAGTTGATCAAGTTTTATGCTTAGCACTAGCATCTACAGGTGGGGGTAAGCACTGATGAGGGGTGGTAAACTAGTGGGGTTTTAACTAAGTTCAAACTCATGCCTTAGGATGACATCAAGGTTATCTAGCTTAGGCCAAATTTTATGCTCTTTATGCAACCTTTAGCATAACTGTCTAGTATCTACCAAACTCTTAGGTAGACTCTAAGTAAGCTTTGATAAAGAAATAAAGTAAGAAGCTTGCACATAAAACTAGAATTTGGTTTATCAAGTGGGTATGATGACATATGCTTAAGGCATATAGTAGTCATATCACAAGTATGGGTTTGTGGCATCAGTAGGGTATCTTGCAAGGGTTAGCTTGCATCAATATCAGTATAAGCTTGCATAGTTACTAGCTTGCATCAGTGTCAATATAAGCTTGCCTTGTGCAGAGCAGTGGTTGAAGTTCTCCTCGGCTTCCTCTTCGTAGTATCCTCCTTCCTCCTCGTATCCTTGGTCGGTACTAGCGTCTATGAATAAATACGAGGTACACAATCACCAATCATCACACACAAGGGTCCTATAGATGATCTAGCATCATCTCTAACATTACAAGGTTAAGGCTTGGTTTAATTCTTTTTATTTTTAGAAAAGTAATTTCTACTCATTGAAAAATTACTTAAGATTTAATATTCTCCAAACTAAACATGGGATCATGTTGACACATGTCATCACCACATATTGTAGTCCATGGGAATGTGATTTAAAGTGGTGTCACAATTTAATGAGGTTTTACCCTTTTATTTTAATTAATTAAAGTGGCTAGAAATGCTTATGAAGCATTCTTTTATTACTTGAACAATATTTCTGCAAGTAAACTTATATATTTTTATATATTCTGAAAGGTATGGTTAAATGTGATTTTTGAGAGTTGGAATCAACTCAAAAGCTATTATGGTTTAAATTTGAAAAATATTTGAATGCAGAAAAGCTTCTGCCTTGTTATTTTTACCAGGGGTGATCTATAGATCCAAATGACTTGAATCCAACGGTCTTGGATTCAGCATTCACAGACCTTTCCAACAAAATTGGTTTCAATCAAATTGGTGCACTGAATCGATCTGGGTTGATTTTTGAAGTTGAGTACAGAAGTGTGTTTGAATTGAAATAGAAATAGATTTAATTTGAATAACTGGGCTGCGCGGGAAATTCTAACGGGCCGGCCTGCTAAGCGCAGTGCTCCCGCGGGCTTCTTAAGTGGGTGTCCCCACTCGTCAGTGACACGGGGCTGGGCGAAGCAGTATGGGGCAACGTGGATCGTTCGATCTAGTTCTAATCTAACGGCTGGGAGTCATCGTCGACGCGAGACAACTCCGGTGAGAACGAAACCTAGCGCGGCCAGTGAGGGTCGCTGGGGGCTCACCGGGGTACTGGCGAGGGTCGGTGAGGCGGGCGAATGACGAAGTCGACGACGGCGAACTCAGGGGTGGTCGCGACAGCTCCCGGGGCGGCTCCAATCGCTGGCTCCTTTCTTCTCCGGCAACGGCAGGCTCTAGTGAAATTCCAGCGAGGTGGTGCTCGCCTTGCTCTAAGAATGGTGTGGCACGATCGGTGAGGAGAGGGGAGTGAGATGGTGTGAAGAAATCGAGCGGGGGTGGCCTCTATTTATAGTCGAGCGAGGGGACCGTCGGGGTGCACGGTGAGCTCGTCGGGGGCGACGTTACAGGCGGCTATTGGCATGGGCAATGGTAGGGGACGGTGCTGTGTCTCCTGGCGATGCTCAATGACATGGTCGCGAGGCATGGGGCAGTGTGGTTTGGTCTGGAACGACCGGTGCTCTGCGCGGCAGAGGCGGCGTCTTCGATGGCAGGCGGTGGCTGTGCGGCACGGGGCGGTAAATGGGGATGTCTGACGGTCTCCTAGGTTGATGGCGATCGTGTATGCACGCGGCAAGGGCGGGGCGCGGTCTGTGGATCCTGGTCGAGGGTGGCGCTCTGGCGCACGCTTGGCATGGTCTGGGCGCGGCTTGTGCGCATGGTCCAGGGCTTGGCAACGCTTGCGGCTGGGACAGTGAGTGGCGGTGGACGGTGGGCTGCCTCCTAGACAAGGTTGGCACGGCTAGTTCTTCCTCTAGCTTGCTGTCCACAATGGGGTGACATTGGGGTGCTCGACTGTTCACCATTAATGGCAATGGCAAGCTCACAGGGGTGCTAGTGTTGGGCTAAACTTTCTAGATGATCTACTGAGCTGTGTGTGAGCTAACTAGGGAACAAGTTAGGCAAGAATCACTGCATATTATAGTGTTTGATGTTTTGTTTGATTTGTGTCTACAACCTGTTAGATGAAATGGCCGCATGAAATCAAGTTTTAAATTTTGAAATGATTTTTGGTGGGTTTGCTAGATTGGTGCTGGTGAGTCTGCAGATGCTTGGGTTTTGAAAGTTGAGCTTGTTTGAGTGAGTTTTGAAAAAGTGGGATCTTTCCATATGAAGAAGATTCAATTTTGAATTGTCATTTAAACTATGCATTTGAAAGTTTCTGGGTGATCACAAAGTGGGCCTTGATACTCTGTTATGAGTACATTCAAGGGGTGCAAAGATCCAGAAAAGTTTCTGTTAGGTTCTGAAAGTTTGAGATAGCCAAAGTAGGCATGGGAGTTAAATTGGCCAAAATGACCATTCACGTAATATATTTGTTTTGATTTACTTGTCTTTAAGGAAAGTGTGGGAAATGTTTTAGATGATGTTCATTTCACCTAAGAAACATTTTACAAGCAATGGATCACACAAACAAGGTGGTTTTTAAAGAAATTCAAAATCCATGCATACACATATACATGCATTCATGAGTTTATTTAGAAAAGTTTTTGTTAACTCTAATCTTGATGATTAGTGTTTTATGGTCTAAGTTTGGTATTTTTGGGATGTTACAACACTTGCCGATCTCAAGATCGCGTAGACGATCCTTCCGGCGCTGCGTTCCGGCAGCTCTTCCGCAGTCGGTCACACGTTCGGTACTCGATGAAGACCTTCCTCTCCCTTGTTCCAGCAGGCAGTGGAGGTTATAGATCTCCCCTCGCGATCCTGGCAGCACGACGGCATGGTGTCGGAAGTAGAGCGAAAATCCTACAGGGCTTCGCCTAAGCCGGAGCAGGTTATGGTGGATCTAGGGTTTCTGGCGATCTAGGGTTTAGAAGGCCAGAGAGGAGGAGGTGTGGCCGGCGGTGACTAGGGCGGCGACGGCGAGCCGACGGCGGTGCGAGGAGGTAGCGCTAGGAGGCGGCGGCAGCGCGTCTAGGTGGGGAGGGGTGGTGTTGTGTGGTCTTGGGGCAGCCCCTCCCCTCTATTTATGAGAGGGAGGGCAGCTTGGGAGAGGGGAGTTTGAATCCTTCCCCAACCCCCTCTTCTTGTTGGCTTGTGGTGGAGGGAAAGAAGGATTCTTTCCTTCCTCCACTAGGAAACCATTGTTCCAGATTGACTTTTCAAACCTGCCTTTTGACTTTCAGTTTGGAGCTTTATTTCTATCTTGCAAATGCCCAACCAAGTTACCTAGGAGATGATCCAATCATTCCACTTAACCATGACACATTCATGTACCATTCCCCTTCCAGTCCGGTGAACTTATCCAATCAATAACCAATAGAGGAATCTGGAAATTCATATGGCTCCCACATATTTCTACGATTACTTTGCGATCGAATGAACCACTTACATACAATATCAATTTCCTTTTGTCTCGCGATAGTTTACTTATCCGAGGTTTGATCATCGGTATGTCTGCATACCTAGTTCAACCTCGTTACCGATAAGTACTCTTTTCTCATTCCCATGATATGTGATCCCTTGTGAGCCAGTCACATGCTTGCAAGCTAATTGGATAACATTCCACCGAGAGGGCCCAGAGTATATCTATCCGTCATATGGATGGACAAATCCCACTCTTGATCCATGTAACATTTTATTTGTATTTTTAGCAAAAAAGATTTTCGGCATTGCCCTTTTTATTTTGAGTTTTCTGAATGTTTTCGCGTGTAAGGTTTTTAATGAGGCAATATCAATACAATACATATATCATTTTTTACTTATTTTTCACATGATTTTC
Source organism: Avena atlantica (assembly GCA_910589765.1). Taxonomy (NCBI): domain Eukaryota; kingdom Viridiplantae; phylum Streptophyta; class Magnoliopsida; order Poales; family Poaceae; genus Avena; species Avena atlantica. Next base: position 391,023,014 of record OU342735.1, on the reverse strand, counting down.
ATAAGGATTTTTTCATTGCATATTATATCTTTCTACTCTATTTTTTCCATGTGGCTTTTGAAGGAGATTATTCCCAAAATGATCAGTCGTAAGAAGAAACAAGGATTAGGGAGTGGTTTGCCGAGAGGCAACCTATGTGACACTCCCGACGCACCCCTATGAAGCGGACGTATCTCTTGTATGTATTATAAAAATTCTAAGACATTTTCTATTCAACTCTTAACACGGGAAAAGACTTAGATTTCTTACCGTGGACAATTTTATTTTTCTTCCCCACGGGAGAGTCACCATCGCCAGTGGCGAAGCGTGAACAAAATGCAAGAGGAGGAAAAATCCTTGAAAGATCAGTAAATAAGCATAAAAATGGGGAAAGTCATAAAACAAATGTAGGATACTATTTGTTGGCAATGAAATCATGATATTTACGTATCTTATTCCCTAAAAACAATAGATATAACTGTTAGAACATACATGGACATTGTCGACAAGTAATTTTTGATGCTTGAAAAGAAAAGACCACATATAATGATCAAAAGGCAACCAATACGACAAAACTAGCTAAAGAAGTGCTCTTCGGTTCTTCTTAGCTTTGAAATATGCAATTACATCATCATATGGATATTTTGAAGCAATTTCTCTTTCTATTTATAGCATCATACTATCTGCAAGAAAACCATTTTCCATTCTGTTGTGCAGCCTTGACTTAATAACCTTTAAGCTGGAAAAGGCATGCTCAGCATTTGCCGTGGAAACTTGAAGAGTAACAAGCAATCTAAGCAATCTGTCAAGCCAATTATAGATTCTATCTCGTCCTGTCTCGACAAGGCAGTGGAATAAGGAACTAATGGTTGCAGACTTCCTCAATTCTCCAATATTTCTAGCATCCACGACAAAATGATTCAGATAAAGCTCCAACCCATACCCTTTTTGTTGTGTAAAATCAGCGGGATAATATTTCTCCACCATTCTACATATTTCTTTAGCACTAAAATATTTAAATCTATATCTTGGTATGAGAGTAACACTAATGGATAAGAGATCCATCTCTTTATCATTGAACCCGAGATTCAGTTTGGTGAGTTGGCTGTCAATTGTTGCTCGAAATATCTCCACTCTTAAACACCTTTTAGTAGTAAATTTATCAGGCTGACGACACGCACGTCCACCACGCAGAATATATGTTGTCTCCATGTCTGGAATATCAATGTTATGCTCCACACAAAACTCAATAACTATCAGAATAAACTGCTCCCATCCTTCATCTGATCTCGTCTTTTCTAGAAGCATTTTTATGGAATGGACTAACCGAATTGCATTTACTATGTCTTGTTTTTTATTCTATAAATCCTTCCAAAGATCTTCACTTGTTTCCAATATTTATTTCATCATGCATAGGATAAATACAAACTCAAAGGAGGTGAGGTAGGTGAAGGAGGTATCCCCGTCAGCTCGGTTTGCTCCTGCCGTTGAATCAGCACCTAATTTTTCTAAAACTGTTTTTACCGGATTAAACAAGTCCATTAGACTAGAAACAAAACCTAAATGGGAACCCCATCTAGTCTCTCCCGGTCACTTCAATGAGCGAATTTGATTGGCTCCTTGACCTGTCTCAATCTGATCAATAGCAAGCAAACGTGCAATCTCATCCACTTGGGCATCATGCAGCTCATCATGGCGCTTTGAAGAGGAGTCAACTGTGTTTATAATAAAGAGAAGCTTCTGGAAAAATTAGGTGATAGGAACCACATCTTTTGCTGCACCAACAAGGGCAAGTTGTAAATAATGTGCATAGCAATGAACATAATAAGCATATGGGCAATCTTTCATAAATAGAGCATGCAATCCATTCAACTCTCCCTTCATGTTGTTGGCCTCATCGTCAGGGGCGGAGCCGGAAACAGCTCAAGACTGGTGCTAATAAGGGCTTAGCGGTGCTACTTTTATAGGATTTTTATATTTATAGCCTTCAAATTAATCGCATACCTAATGAACTGCAGCTGCTAGGGTGGTGCTACAACACATGTAGCACCATGCCCAGCTCTGCCCCTGCCCATCGTACCCTTGGCCTCGCATATTTTGTACATCAAATCCATGTTTGGATAATACCAAAGACAACTCCTTTTATAATGTTAGTGATTTTGTGTTGGCGACATGTATGAGATGAAAGAACCTTTCTTATAAACAACCATCCTTGTTGACAAATATAAAAACTAGTGCCATTTGCTTTTTTTTGAAAACGTCACACGTTTCATCCACAAGAATAAAATACTTGGAGTCCCCAATTTCTGCTCTAATATGCTCCCTGACTTTTATAGCATAAATGCCCAAGATCTAGTTTATATATCATGTGAATTGTACTTGCACACTTGTGGAGCATTCTCATCGATTACATATCAGGACAAAACTCTACAAAAAGTTTTCGCATTTTAATAAAATTACCTCTGTTTCTTGATTATGGTCTCTCATCATGGCGTCTTAGAGCACAAGGCTGAAATGTGAGCCACTTAACACATGCAATCGTCATTTTCAGCCTTAATCGATCATTTTCTTTATCCTCTTTGATCTTCAGCTCTAAAATATTTACTAAATGGTTTGGCTGATTCAATAAGGCTTGGCTATCTCTCACTGCATTGTTGTGTTGTGAGCACGAATCTGATCCCATGTGAGTTAAAAACGCACACTTTTTTCCATCATGAACTTTCTTCCACCTATCAAAACCTTGTGTTGTGAAGACATCAAACCCACTCTTTCTTTTATATTTTTGCTGAAAAGAAAGCAAAACAGGCAATATGCACGACCACTACTCACTGAATACTCCAAACATGCCGGGAAATGACCGAAATAATTGTACCAAAAATGCCTTTTCTTCCCTTGTATTCCAGTCGCTTTATACTTATTTAGCTTGGGCTGCATAGCAGTGGCGGAGCGTGAACAAAATGCAAGAGGGGGAAAAATCCTTGAAAGAGCAGCAGATAAGCATAAAAATAGGACAAGTCATAAAACAAATGTAGGATACTATTTGATGGCAATGAAATAATGATATTTACGTATCTTGTTCCCGTAAATACAATAGATATAACTCTTAGAACATACCTGGACATTGTCGACAAGTAATTTTTTATGCTTAGAAAAAAAAAGTCCACATATAATGACCAAAAGGCACCAATACAGCAAAACTAGCTAAAGAAATGCTCTCCGGTTCTTCTTAGCTTTGAAATGTACAATTACATCATCATATGGAATTTTTGAAGAAATTTCTCTTTCTATTTGTAGCAGCATGCTATTTGCAAGAAAACCATCTTCCATTCTGTTACGCAGCCTTGACTTAATAATCTTCAAGCTGGAAAAGGAACGCCTCCCAGATCCATCCTTTCTGGCCCCCCTCCTCCCCTCCATCTGGTGGCCACGCCGGTCGATAGAGGATTAGAGAGCCATCATCTTCACCATTGCTTTTTTGTATGTCTGATTTTTTTTGGTTTTGTCTTTCCAGTAGTGGCATCAACGATGTGGAGACGACGATAGCATGTTGGAATAAGGTCTCTTCGGCCCCTCCCAACCTCTTGGGCGTTAGATTCTGAGTCAATGAAGGGCCCGTGAGGGTTAGCGTCGCCGGATCTGTTGATCCTCTTCGGATCTTGGCAATTGTTGTGTCTATCAAGGGGACTTCATCTGGATGTGGGTCTACGGATCATCAAGAATCTTCATCGACGTTTACTTCTCCTCTTTGTCTTCGGGACATATGTGGCCTTCTAGACCTGTTCGACGACTTCCTGTCCGCAACCAACAATGTCAGGCCGACTCAGGGAGGAGCCGCAGCGGCAGCACGTTGTTGACACGGTCTGGAGGTTGAAAACGACGGGCATCTCAAAGATTTTGTTGTAATTTTCGTTTTTCTTATGGTGCTTTGTACTGTCGTATGTTTCTTTTAATGTCAGAAACCCTTTCAAAAAAAAACACGGGAAAGACTTTATCAAAAGAAAAAGAACACAGGGAAAGAAAGGCAACCATTTTGGGCCTGCGTACAATGCTACTTGACGACCACGGAAACACGGCAGGAAGCAACAACCGGAACAGATACAGGAAGTGATAAACGGCCGAGCCCACGACCAGAAGTTCTTAAGCGAAACGGTGGTATCGTGACGCCCGCGCGCTACAGAGTCTTTTTCCGCCTTACACCTACTAGTTCGGATCTTTTCTTCCACTGATACTGGGTCCGGAGAGCTCGCAGCTCATCCTGGCAACTCGTTGTCCACCATCGATGGAGAGGGTGTGACACCGTCTTCGGTCTAGTAACCCCAGGAGGCCACGAGCCCACGACCGCGCGCTCGGCCGATCTGACCTGCTCGCGGGATCCGAGTCCTCGGCACGCCCTCGCGGTTTCTCCTCCGCGCCTTCGTCCATCCGACCGCTCCGCAAGCCCGCGCTTCAGCGGAGATGCAGAGGCCGGGGGATTTCAAGCTTCCCCCCTTCTTCAACTACCCGCCCTACTTTACGTAATCCCTCCTCCCACGCCGTTTTTATCTTCCAACTCTGCACCATAGAAGAAAGCCTTTATGTTCTTCAGCAATAGTGCAAATGCCAAGACATGTTTTGCATGATTTGCTGGTCTTCAGTGTGTGTGGGAGTAGGCCAGTAGGGCTTCTAAAAAAGTATGTATAGGAGTTGGGGTATTGAATGGTTTGGTAAAGTAATTGTTACTGTACAACAATCAGTGGTACAGTAAAAGTATGATCGATTCTTTTGTGGATTTGAGTAAAACTGTTACCTGATGCTAACAAACAGTCAAATATGTAGTAAATATTATTTCAGACCATAGAGTGCTTCTTTCTTTTTCGAAATAATGTGTTGCTTGAACGTTCTGGACTTTCAGTAGCATGATGTGTTTCTCGTTCATTGTTGATTGCATTGGATATTATATTCTTAAACAGTGCTTGGTGAAAGCTTGGGCAGAAACATCTGCTTCATGTACTAGTGGTAGTAATGAAATTACTTTTCGGGTGAATTAAATTTCTAGCACTGATCTTAGTTTACTTGACAAAGTATGCAATTTACTAGTTCGTGATTTTTCTTTAGTACCTTGCCCTTTTGTAAGGATCAAACTTGTTATTAAACTTGTTTGTATTCCGGATATATCATATAATCATGTGAGTACATTCTAAATCCTGTGAGCTTCTCTAATCTCTGAAGGAAGTATTCCCTTGTTTATTGTGAGCTAGCTTGTCAATAAAATATACAATGGTGTTTTATAGACTGCAAAATGCAAAACACACGGTGGTTAATGATATTTTCTAACTGAAGAACTGAATATGCATGCAGGATTTGTACATCAGGATCTCTAAAGGAATCGTGTTAGTAAGCTTAAGCACTTGTTTCTTCAAAAATCTGCCTTTGGTCGAAACTCAAATGCCTCTCTTAACAAATCTCTACTCCATAACATCCTCCAAATTGTAGCATGATATTTGGTTCAGAGTGTCTAAGCATATCTCTTTTGATATGAGATGTTAAGATCTGGCATCTTGCATGTTCCGGCAGTCTGTTTGTAGTCGTTGAAGCAGTTCCTTGCTTTACTAATGCTTACATTTGGTTGTGTTACACAAGTGAACTTTTGGCTATGTTACCTTAAATCCAGCTATGAAAACTTTTGTTAACACTAATTTCGACCATATGTTTTATATATGGACTTGTAATAATAGCTTGAATATGTTCCCAGTTTGCAGCCTGTGAGGGAAACACGCGAAAAGCAAGTGCAGCTATGGAAAGATCTGATACTTGATTACTGTAGAAGTCAAAAGATGTATATAATCTCCCTGGAAGAGGATTTTCCGTTGTTCTCCAATCCAAAGATTGAGAGTAAGCTGTATTTATCCTAACCTTGTATTGACCACTACTCTTCTGCAATTCAGAAAAGACATGTGTTATGATCGTGGTATTGTCTGGTGTGTTGAAAATTTTATAACATAGTGATCTGGCATGATGGTAATGTGTTTGAAAGGCCTTCCCTGGAGGCTTGTGAGCATGGCTTTTTATCGTATACATGAAAATTTTATTTACTCGACTAGTTTAGTATGCATTTGGATATTCTTTTGGCGTTGCACTGAACATACATGCTTTATATTATTCAGGATCTCTAAGCTATGAAGCAAAGGAAGTGTTCCTTGCAGCTCTTGTTAGTGAAGGTTTATTCTGCACAACATTGAATCTTTCCGTTATTGATGCATGCTCTATTTAGTTTGTGTTGTGCACCTACTTAAATCCAAGTTCAAACTGCAGGGCGTGCTGAGTGGATTGACAAAAGTCACAAGAAGTGCCTCATTCTTTGGCTGCGGATTCAAGATTGGGCCAACTACATATTGGACTTTGTAAGACTTATTTTATTTGACATGCTTCCTCAAGAGCTATGAGTTTATCAAAGAATAGTGGTAGTGACTTTTAATCATGCCATAATATTTGTCTTGATGTTGTCTTGTAGGTGAAGGAAAATGGGTTGGAAGTAACAACAATTGAAGATATCCGCTCCGGAATTGAAACACATGGAACCGGTAAGTATACCAAACTTCATTGTAATGAGATTAGGCTTACCATTTCTAGTATTTCCGTGACACTAAATGTATTTTCTTGCTTCAAAGCAATTTGCGGTAGAAACAGCATATAAATGTAAGATTAGATGTATTTGTTGGATTTATTTTCATGTTTACCAAAATTGTCATGTGCATTTAGCATTTAGCTGCCACAAGCCTCACGAGGAGCCATCTGGCTAAGCCTAGACCTAGAGATAAATCTTTTGTTTCTTGATTCCCTAATCGATTAGTTTGAATGATAGTCTACTGGAGTTATGCAGTTAGGATTTTATTTTAGGGCCAGCTATTCTTTTACAGCCAGGGATCATCTATGTTATCTACTGTCAGTGAGTAAATCATATGTTATCCTTCAAAACCCCTATTCCCCGCGTCTATCGTGCCACGACACAACCTCCCTGCACGACTATGCTCTCCAGAGTTTAGGCTGTTACATAAATTGGTGGCAGTGCCTGGTCAGTAATGCAAAGACCATGCCTGGTATCTCACAATTAAATCTGTTCTTATGCTGCCATGGCTCGTTTGGATCATTTTATCCTGTGGCATCTATTGCAGAACTTGCGGGGATTGATCGTGGTGTCCTCATGCGTGCTTTGAAGCTGTTGGAACAAAAGGGAAAGGCGGCTATCTTTAAGGGCACTTCAGCAGATGATGAAGGCGTCAAGTTTTCTGTTTAAACTTCGTGCAGTCCTCAACTAACAGATGAATAATCTTGATTGGTGTCGTTGAACTTCATACATCCTTTTTTTACCTGTATGCTGATCACATCCTTCCCGAGTATTCGCCGGCATCTTTCTCACTGCTTGGTATTTATAAGACACGGTCATATTTCCCCGAACTTTCTCAAATGAATTCCATTCATTTATTTGGCATCCTTAGCTATGAAACAATCTGTTATGTTATGTGTCTTGGACTGGTGCCTATAATTTGAATCTAGTTTTCTGTCTAGTTCGATCTGTTCAGTACTGGGCGTTGTTCAATATACGGAGTATTAGGCTTGTGAAATGGAAGGAATTTTGAACGTAAGTACTCCCTCCGTCCTAAAATAGATGTCTCAACTTTGTCAAAATTTAGCTGAATCTAGAAACTATTTAGTATATAGATTCATCCAAAATTTGAAAAACCTAAGACATCTATTCTTGGACTGAGGGAGTATAAAAGAGCGAGCTTTCCTATGTGGAAGAAGGGAATAAGCTCTTTGAAGTTTATGTAAATCTCTTGCAGATTGCAGATCGATTGCTGCAGATTCTTGTAACGTACATGAACAACTCTAATAGGAGAACCATGCTGTTGCTAGCATAATACTTCCTCTTTCTACAATATAAGCCTTTTTAACGAACTGTTTTAGCTTGCTAAAAAGTCTTAGATTATGAAAGTACTATATACTTCCTTGGCTCAGGAATAAATGACTTGGATTTGTGTAGATTCACACGTATCTTGTTTTAGTGTATAGATACATCTAAATCTAGATAAAACTTAGTCACTTATTTCTAGATGGAGGGAGTATAATATAAAACGTTTTGGTGGCTAAAGAAATTTAGAGCCTACCAAAACGTATCATATTATATGGTACTCCCTTTATTTTAAAATATAAGATGTTTTAGCTGTATGAAGCAAATATATCTAGACTAATTTTAATATATAGGTTTACTCATGTTTGAAGTAAATCTACGCACTAAAATAGTCTAGATATATTAGAGTAGAAGTGATAGTTTATATTTTAGAGTAGAAGTGATAGTACGGAGTAGCTTTCTTGTATTATGCTCTATCACCATCAGGTCTCAGGCCACCGTCCCCTTAAACAAAAGCTGGCTTCCACTCATTTCTACTACTTGGCTTGCAGTCATCCAGCACGCATGAGTTGGATTCTCTCGAACGGTGGCTGACATGTAGGTCATAAGGAATCAAATCAGTCGGCAGGGGCTCCCACCAGAATCTGCAGATTCTTTTTATTTCTTGCGATTATCAGGAGGAAACGCGGCTGTCTTTTCCGTCCGTTTCAGTCCACCTCAGCTGACAGAGATTAGATACATGCACATCTCTCCATACCCCTCGCCCTCCATTAATCTATGGAAGTGCCTAGATCTCAGGCGTCTGAGAAATTCTTATGTCTAAGTCGCTGACATCATCTTATTATTTGTGCTAATTCTCAGTTGCAACCTAGTTGCAACTCATTAAAATCCCAGTTACAACCTAGTTGCAACTCATGTGAAAGTCTCATGTTGCACGAATCACGAGGTAAATCTAATGGCAATGAGAACTAGCAAATCCGTTAATCTATTGCTGTTGAGAGAAGAAAAGAAGGAAGAATATATACGTAGTACTGTATTTCCGTTCATAAGCAGCCACTAATATGAAAGGGGATCAGTTGTAGTGGATGGGGCATTTGATTTTGATACTATTCTAGGAGTACTATAAACGCCTTTGCCGATCAACCATGGCGCCACTAAAGTAAGCAGGTCCCATCGAATCGAATGATGATTCGACGAAGACGAATAAATAAAACCAGCGCGCTAGCCTGTACTGGCAAGCAAACGGCGACTAGCATCGAGGATAGACAAGCAAGGAGAGGGTTCATTTACGCATATAGCCCTGCTCCCGGCCTCTTTCCCCGGTTCCATTATTGGTTCTTGCGGAGGGGCGGAGAAACGGAAGCAGAGAGAGCGAAAGAGGACATCAATCAGCGAGGTTTGTTCTGTCTCAGTTCCTCTCCTGATTGTTTGTACTTCGTATCAGCTGGTTTAAGAGGATATTTCTCCTGTTCTGGTTCTTGGAAAGATTAGGATTTAGGAGAAGCAAGCGTGTGCATGATGGCGTCTAAGAGGATACAGAAGGAGCTCAAGGATCTACAGAAGGATCCCCCTACCTCGTGCAGTGCAGGTCTGCTTCCTTTCTTGCTTTCCTTTGCTCCTTTTTGCGTGTGATTTTGTACATATGCTTCTGAATGACCTGTTGTGCACATGCTTGCTGTCTTCGTATAGAACCGTACCCTTGGAAAAATGCTCTGCTTAAGCAGTTATTTGGAGTAACGCTGTATGCTCTGCTTCCCCAGTAAGGGAAAGGAGAGTAGGTACGATGTATGTTTGGAGTTCATGAGGAAGTGGCTTCTTGGAAGAACACCAAGTTGGGGATAAATTTTGTGTTGGTGAGTTGAAAACTGACCAAATTAGTCCGATAAAGACAGGGCATCCACTCGGTTCTATTTAAAGAAACAAGCACCACATCACAAGAACAATGGCTGGTCTAGTTGAGTAAGCGTCCAAGTGCATCTGTCATGGTCCAAGATTGATGTAATCTGTCATGGTCCAAGTGCATATTCAGTATTCAGTAATCAGTATGAATGAATGGTGCATCTCTGGAAGAAGGTTGGTTATAGACAGAATCCTCTCGTTACTAGCCAAGATCTCCCCATTACCTTTCAGTCTGGAAACTGCCTTGAGGCTGTCGATGACTGTTCAGGTAGTAGTGAGTGGTGACCACCCACGTAACTGCATCAAAGTATACTTTCTGTATCTCTGGAGAATGCATAATAGACCGCATACATAACTTCCACGCTCAGGAAACCAGTTAAGCAGCTCAAGATTTCCTGAGTAAAGTCGCTGCCTGTCTGCATTATTTGTTGTTATTATCGTTGAACTATTTTGTGGTTGATTTGTACCTCTATTATGTCATATGATTGTGGAATTTTGAATATACTTGTGAATTGCTAGTTTTTTACCCAAGGTCATGGTGAATTTTGGGCACCTAGTGTTTGAGTTGGCAAACTGAGCTTTGCAAGTATTTGTCATCGTTGCATAATGTTAAAAGTGGTTCGACCCTTAATAACCAACGGTTAACCATTTAAACCCAAATAACCTAACGGTTTACCTATATTATCTGTTTACACAAAATGGTTAAATACGTTCGAATCCGAAAGATAAGTGGTTAACCGAATCCCATCCTTAAGGAAGTCTATGCACGAACTTTGACTTGGGTCGTCGGTAGTAGTATGAACTGGCACAGCCACATAGTATGAACTTTGACATGGTTAACCTAATTGTGCAATCGGTAATGAATGTCACGGCGATTGACGGAGATACTGTGTTTGCCCCTCATGCTGGATAGCGTAAATATTGTTAACAAAATCAAAACACAACATCCCTGGTTGGATGTGCGGGATTTGATGGGGTTTAGTTCCAAGCCAACCCGAGCATAAACAGTAAGCATCAATACATGTATTTTTTCCATGTGCAATCTGTGTTTATAAACTTTAAAATTTGTTAAAAGTAAATTAATTCTTTGATATATAAGGATGGGTAACCTGTGAGTCAATAAATATTGGTTTCTGGAACACTGACAAAAAAAAGTTAGATGCATTAATGGGATCTGACACATTCTTTTTCTTATTCATATTTTCAAACTGATATTGCCAAAATATTCAAACGAAAATACTTAAGTTTTTACCTCTAGGTCAATTGTATAGATGAATATACATATTTTGCATTTTTTTTCATCAGCCTTCAGAGTGAACATGTACCATACGATTTCATCCAGTGTATTATTCATCACACTAGTAGGTTGGCATGTGCAAAGCACTACATCTTTATGTTCGAAAGAATGTAGCTAAGTATTCCAAATACTCCTAAACTTTGTCAGACATATCACTTTGATCCGAAGCTCCCTGAATGTGAGAACTATGCATTGTATTATTGTGTCAACCGAGGTCCTTACCGCATTTTATTAGCAAAAAAATACCAACTGATGATCAATGTGAATATTCGGGTTTTTTATGCCAAGTATTGAGCTCAGCAATACACGATGCACATTACTGTAACTAGTTCTCAACCAATGCAACTTCAGGGGCTAGCAGTTCAAAAAATTGTTTTATTTCTGTGGTTTCAAGAAAATGTGTATCAACATAGCTCTGTCTATTTTATTATGCAGTGTTACTATATTTGATTTTAGAAATAAAAGTGAAATGTGTTACGCTGGATTATCTTAGATATATTTAATATGCAGAATTACATAGATGTATGACCAATTAATTTTTCATAGTTGACTGAGCAATGTTACTTGGATAGTGCGTAAATATGAATCTAAATAGTTTGGGCATGAAAAAAACTACAACTTATATTCCTTTATCTGTATTCTTATTGGTATCACATTGTCAATTTATATAAATTGTAATTGCAGAACTTTGTACTAGTTTAAAGGAAGGATTATGGACCAGTCTTCAAATATTATTGACCAATGTGGTCTATGAGTAACAATTTCTTTCCTGATCAAAATATATTTTCGATGGATCGATGATCTAAAGTGTATATAATCTTATTGTTATACAAACATGGTCGTAAAATGAGAAATGTTTACAGAATTATAGAAAAAATCGTTAAAAATCTAATGATATTATTTTTCTTTACCAATCTAAATCTGTACCGAGTCATAGTTACAGAAGTTTGAATGCACACTTTTCTATTATGTCGCCTATTTCGAAACGAGGTAGTATGCAGGAATTTCTGTTTTGTTCTTCTTTTATGTTAATTTGTCAATTTTCAGACTATTAGTTAACACATAGATCATGACTTCACTAATGGACGCATGCATGAATGAGCCAAATAAACTGGAACCAATATAAAATCTTATCTAACTAGGCATATACATGGAGAAAATGGAATCAACGGTTCAGAAAATATTCTTCTTGCAATGTGTATATGTGTATGAAATGTAACGCATACATAAACTGTCATATGACATCCAATCGATACGTAATCTATATGTATGGGTTGGGAATTACTTGGTAATTAGTCTACATATAAGGTGGGGGCTTACACAACAATTCATTCATTAAATGAAGATAAGATTGCATAAGAGAATCGTTCACCTGAGCAAGGCATTTCGGATTGTTTACAAATGGTCAGTCTTCACCTTATTTAATCGTTCAGGACGAATAATGGATCCTTTTCCCTTTTTAGTCTAATTGGATTCACCTTGTTTGAGTACTTGTAGTCGTCTTGCAAGTTCATTTCATGTCAAAGATGTAAATGCTAAAGCTAGACCACATGTTTATCAGATAAGATGGTTCTAATGCAAATAATTGTAATTCAGACTTAGTTCTCTCGAACTCTCAAAGTACATATCTTGATCATGGTATGATACTATTTAACAGGTCCTGTGGGTGAAGATATGTTCCATTGGCAGGCAACAATAATGGGTCCATCTGACAGCCCATATGCTGGTGGAGTTTTCCTAGTTACTATCCACTTCCCTCCTGATTATCCATTCAAACCACCAAAGGTATTTGGCAATCACCTAAACGTTGAATTGTTCTCTGCTTTTTTTTTTGTTTCATCTACATTTTCAATTTTCTATCCCATATGTCTCAGGTTATTTTACAATTCACATTTAAGAATGGAACTCTTGCAGATGTGGCTCATATGATCTTTATTGTTTGTGTTTGATAACACACGCGGTCCCATTAGTTCATCGGTTTGGTTCGGTTCATCTTTTTGGCTTGTTTTCTAATCTGTTTTAAAGCCTTAGACGGGTTTCAAATGTGGATAGTTTTAGAAGTCCATGCTAACGAGTAGTCTGCACTAGCTTAACCCTCAGGCGCCACGCCACTAAGTACACTTGCTGAAGACATTTGCTGGCTTATTATGAAGACTTGGGCCGTTTCATGTGAAGTGGTTCTGGATGGTAAAATTTTGGGTTATTACTAGTTAGGGTGTATTTGACGTGTGTTTTTGGTAAGCTATGGTTTCAGTTTGGTTCAGATATCTAGTTAGCAAATTGCCCCTATAGTTTTGCATACGTGAACACTTAGCGCGGTGTCTGTGATGCTTAGCAGTGGACACACACATTTTATAGTTCGTTGTTTATAACCACAGAATGGCTTTGCAGTAATCGTGTGACCACAACTAACAACTAACCAAAAAAAAATAAAAAATAGAAGCCCTGCAGTCTCTGATCATTATGTCCTGCAAGCTTGAAAGTTCCAGTGTGAAGAAGTCCATTTGCCATACTGAATATCCATAGCTTTGCTTGCACGTTGGGCAGTATGTGTGAGCTCTTTTGACATGGCAATTTGCAGGTAGCGTTCCGTACCAAGGTGTTCCACCCAAACATCAACAGCAACGGGAGCATTTGCCTGGACATCCTCAAGGACCAATGGAGCCCCGCCCTAACCATCTCCAAGGTTTGCTACTCTGACTCACTAAAACCCCGTTTCTTCTCTGACGGCAGGGCCGATCGAACTCCCTCATTCATTGTATGCACTCTGTGGGCTTACAGGTGTTGCTGTCCATCTGCTCCCTGCTGACTGACCCCAACCCCGACGACCCTCTGGTTCCCGAGATCGCCCACATGTACAAGACGGACCGGCACAAGTACGAGAGCACGGCGAGGACCTGGACTCAGAGGTATGCCATGTAAGAAGACGGGTCGGGTCGGATGGATCGCCGGAGTCGCTCCAGTCCTGTAACATTCTCCATCTGCGTTCTGTGTGTTGTGTGTTGTATGGATCGTCAAACAGGCTGTGTGTGCAGCAGCAGCAGTACATCTGCTTGCTCGATTGTGTCGCTTTGGCGCCGTGGCTTGGAACATCGAACTCGGTGTTACCAGATATATATTTTGCATTTAGATAATGGTGCCTGGCCACCTGCCAGCAAGTCAGTGTTTGCAATGAAGTGGTTCGGTGTTTAGGGAACCTTGGAATCGCTTATTAGCTGTCAAAGCGTGCTTTGGAAGGAATCGCTCTCCTCGTTGTTTACCTACTACCGCACCGCGCATCCGTACCGTACTGGTGTCTGACGATGCACGAGGGTTCTGTTCTGTGCTCAGCTGGCGTTAAAAGAACGATTTTGCTAATTCTCAGGCGCCTGAGAATTAGTTAAGTCTCAGTCGTCAATTTAACCGTTGGATCGTTTACTCCGTGATCCGTGCAAACAGCAGTGTCAGTTCCCGCGTCTGAGGGCGAGTCGCGCGTCTGCGTGCTGTTGCGCGTCTGTTGGCTGCCTCGTGTTCATGGGCTTTTGTCTCGTGTGCGTGGGCTGAGGTCTGTTGGCTGTAGTGCAGTTTGTTTTTTCTTTTAGCTTTTTTTTGGCTTCTTTCGTCTGTTGGATGTACTGCGGTCTGATTTTTTTGAGCGTGTTTTTTTTTTCTGGGTCCTGTTTTCCTAGCTGCACGCGATGGGCATTTTTTGGCTTTTTCTCTGTGTTCATTTTTGTCTGCTTTTTTCCGTATATTTTTTTGTGTTTTTTTTAGAGTTGTGTGTTGTGTTTTTGTAGTTGTTATATGTGTGGTCGATTTATTATGGGTGGTTTTTTTATTTTTATCCCTAAAAACAAAAATATGTTAAGCTAGACTGCTAGGACATTTTTTTGCATTTTTTAATTAATATTTATTTTTTTAATAGTTTTTATTTGTCTATTCATTCGATTTTTGAATTGAGTTTTTTTAATAGAGATTTTTCAACTTGCTTGCAACCGGGGGGGACTCTATTGGCGGGTCAGTGTTGTAAGTTACTTGTGAGCACCTGTTTTCTATGCCTACCGCGTTCGAATCCCATTGTTTACTGTTACTGTTACTATTTGCTCTTGTTTCATTGTTGCTGTTGTTGTTGCTACTGATAAACTTCTGTGAGCAAGAATTATTTCCAGGTGCAATTAAATTGACAACTTAGTTGTTAAGGCTTGCAAGTATTCTTTGGCTCCGTTTTCCAACTTGGTTGTAACAGGGAGGACCCCGTCGGCAGGGACAAGGGAGCTAGTGCAACTTGATTATAACCGAGAACATGTCGGTGTGGAAGGGGACCAGTCGCAACTTGATTGTAACTGAGCACCTGTCGGTGTGGAAGGGGGCCAGTCACAACTTGATTAGCTTTGCACCTAGTTGCAAGTTGATTGTAACTGAGAACCCGTCGGTGTGGAGGGGGGGGGGCAGTCACAACTTAATTGTAACTGAGCTTTTTTGCACCTAGTTCCTACTTGATTGTAACTGAGCACCTATCGGTGGGGCCTGTCGCAACTTGATTGTAACTGAGCTTTTGCACCTAGTTGCAACTTGGTTGTAACTGAGCACCTGTCGATGTGGAAGGCCGGTGCCAGTCACAACTTCATTGTAACTGAGCACCTGTCGATGTCGTAGGAGGGCCTGTTTGCAACTTGATTGTAACTGAGCTCCTAGCGGGTCCTAATTGCAAGTTGCTTGTTACTAGGGCTTCGTTTAGGGAGGGGGGACTGGGATGGCAGTTGCATCTTGACTGCAACTGGGGTGAAGGGGGAACCCCTGTCGAAGGGCCAATCGCGAGTTGATTGTAACTGAGCATTTTTGCACCTAGTTGCAACTTGATTGTAACTGAGCACCTATCGGTGGGGCCTGTCGCAACTTGATTGTAACTGAGCTTTTGCACCTAGTTGAAACTTGATTGTAACTGAGCACCTGTCGATGTGGAAGGGCGGTGCCAGTCGCAACTTGATTGTAACTGAGCTTTTGCACCTAGTTGCAACTTGATTGTAACTGAGCACCTGTCAATGTGGAAGGGCGGTGCCAGTCGCAACTTGATTGTAACTGAGCTTTTGCACCTAGTTGCAACTTGATTGTAACTGAGCACCTGTCGATTTGGAAGGGCGGTGCCAGTCGCAACTTGATTGTAACTGAGCTTTTGCACCTAGTTGCAACTTGATTGTAACTGAGCACCTGTCGATGTGGAAGGGCGGTGCCAGTCGCAACTTGATTGTAACTGATAACATGTCGGTGTCGAAGGAGGGCATGTTTTGAAACCTGATTGTGACTGACCTCCTAGCGGTGTCCAAGTTGCAAGTTGCTTGTTACTAGGGCCTCGTCGAGGGAGGGGAGGGGGACGGGGTGGCAGTTGCAACTTGACTGCAACTGGGGGAAGGGGGAACCCCCGTAGGAGGGCAAATCACAACTTGATTGTTACTGAGCTTTTGCACCTAGTTGCAACTTGATTGTAATTGAGCACCTGTCGATGTGTAAGGGAGGTGCCAGGCGCAACTTGATTGTAACTGAGCTTTTGCACCTAGTTGCAACTTGATTGTAACTGAGCACCTGTCGATGTGGAAGGGCGGTGCCAGTCGCAACTTGATTGTAACTGATAACATGTCGGTGTCGAAGGAGGGCATGTTTTGAAACCTGATTGTGACTGACCTCCTAGCGGTGTCCAAGTTGCAAGTTGCTTGTTACTAGGGCCTCGTCGAGGGAGGGGAGGGGGACGGGGTGGCAGTTGCAACTTGACTGCAACTGGGGGAAGGGGGAACCCCCGTAGGAGGGCAAATCACAACTTGATTGTTACTGAGCTTTTGCACCTAGTTGCAACTTGATTGTAATTGAGCACCTGTCGATGTGTAAGGGAGGTGCCAGTCGCAACTTGATTGGAACTGAGCACCTGTCGGGCTGAGCTTTATCGGGGACCAATTGCAACATGCCCATAACTGATCCAGGCGCCGTGACTGCTTCATCTTTTTAAGCAGTTTTTCTAAAGGTGCCATGAACTTTTGCCATATAAACTGACTTTTTGTGTCATTGTGGAAAATTTACTGTATATTGTAACATTTTTTCTAAGATGAAAATATGTGGAAATCAAAAGTTCCTTAAAAACAATCAACATTTTCGTGAGAAACATATACTACCATCGTCTAAAAAATAAATGTTTTTATACAGTAGGTACATCAAAATGTAAAGAAATTAGAAACATTTAATTAAAGATAGGGACAATATTTATTTCTTGAATTTTTACAGTTTGATTTGTTGCTTTTTATTTTCCTTTTGCAAGGGAGACAGTTGTGGGACCGTAATGTCAATGACCTTTGGACCAGGTGTCTAAAATATCGCAGAGTAGCCGTAGCCGTATCACCTTGCTGTACATGTGCTCGGCCAAGAGAATAGAGAGAGAATAAGCAATACGAAATAGAAAGGAGGAAGACCAAGAGCGGATGGGCGCAGTAGCGGCGACCGCGATGGGCGCAGAGACGGCGAACTGCTCTGACCTCCTACAGCCGCCGGCGACCACCCCGCCCTCCCCTGGTACTTCCCTATTTCCCTTGAACTACTTCCCCCATGACTCCTAGTGATCTGAGGTCCTCTAAAATCAAGCGGATGAAATTAGCTATGAGCGCACAATTTTTCGTCCTAATTGAAACTCACAGAGGATGGATTGTCCATCCAAACACCCTTGACTGTACCTGATTCTCTCTTATTCTTCATGTGTTTGCCGTGCCTCCTTGTTTTTGCGGATGCGCGCATCTTCTCCGTGTGTGGGCCGCATGTATATTTCGTTTCTGGTAGTATGTACACAATATTATGGTTATTTGTGGTAGTGACGCTCACGAATTTCTGCCCGAAATTTTTGCCAAGGGGATTCCCAGTGCATCAAATTTGCAAGGTGAATTTCTTTTACGATTTTGCTAATTCTCAGGCGCCTGAGAATTAGTTAAGTCTCAGTCGTCAATTTAACCGTTGGATCGTTTACTCCGTGATCCGTGCAAACAGCAGTGTCAGTTCCCGCGTCTGAGGGCGAGTCGCGCGTCTGCGTGCTGTTGCGCGTCTGTTGGCTGCCTCGTGTTCATGGGCTTTTGTCTCGTGTGCGTGGGCTGAGGTCTGTTGGCTGTAGTGCAGTTTGTTTTTTCTTTTAGCTTTTTTTTGGCTTCTTTCGTCTGTTGGATGTACTGCGGTCTGATTTTTTTGAGCGTGTTTTTTTTTTCTGGGTCCTGTTTTCCTAGCTGCACGCGATGGGCATTTTTTGGCTTTTTCTCTGTGTTCATTTTTGTCTGCTTTTTTCCGTATATTTTTTTGTGTTTTTTTTAGAGTTGTGTGTTGTGTTTTTGTAGTTGTTATATGTGTGGTCGATTTATTATGGGTGGTTTTTTTATTTTTATCCCTAAAAACAAAAATATGTTAAGCTAGACTGCTAGGACATTTTTTTGCATTTTTTAATTAATATTTATTTTTTTAATAGTTTTTATTTGTCTATTCATTCGATTTTTGAATTGAGTTTTTTTAATAGAGATTTTTCAACTTGCTTGCAACCGGGGGGACTCTATTGGCGGGTCAGTGTTGTAAGTTACTTGTGAGCACCTGTTTTCTATGCCTACCGCGTTCGAATCCCATTGTTTACTGTTACTGTTACTATTTGCTCTTGTTTCATTGTTGCTGTTGTTGTTGCTACTGATAAACTTCTGTGAGCAAGAATTATTTCCAGGTGCAATTAAATTGACAACTTAGTTGTTAAGGCTTGCAAGTATTCTTTGGCTCCGTTTTCCAACTTGGTTGTAACAGGGAGGACCCCGTCGGCAGGGACAAGGGAGCTAGTGCAACTTGATTATAACCGAGAACATGTCGGTGTGGAAGGGGACCAGTCGCAACTTGATTGTAACTGAGCACCTGTCGGTGTGGAAGGGGGCCAGTCACAACTTGATTAGCTTTGCACCTAGTTGCAAGTTGATTGTAACTGAGAACCCGTCGGTGTGGAGGGGGGGGCAGTCACAACTTAATTGTAACTGAGCTTTTTTGCACCTAGTTCCTACTTGATTGTAACTGAGCACCTATCGGTGGGGCCTGTCGCAACTTGATTGTAACTGAGCTTTTGCACCTAGTTGCAACTTGGTTGTAACTGAGCACCTGTCGATGTGGAAGGCCGGTGCCAGTCACAACTTCATTGTAACTGAGCACCTGTCGATGTCGTAGGAGGGCCTGTTTGCAACTTGATTGTAACTGAGCTCCTAGCGGGTCCTAATTGCAAGTTGCTTGTTACTAGGGCTTCGTTTAGGGAGGGGGGACTGGGATGGCAGTTGCATCTTGACTGCAACTGGGGTGAAGGGGGAACCCCTGTCGAAGGGCCAATCGCGAGTTGATTGTAACTGAGCATTTTTGCACCTAGTTGCAACTTGATTGTAACTGAGCACCTATCGGTGGGGCCTGTCGCAACTTGATTGTAACTGAGCTTTTGCACCTAGTTGAAACTTGATTGTAACTGAGCACCTGTCGATGTGGAAGGGCGGTGCCAGTCGCAACTTGATTGTAACTGAGCTTTTGCACCTAGTTGCAACTTGATTGTAACTGAGCACCTGTCAATGTGGAAGGGCGGTGCCAGTCGCAACTTGATTGTAGCTGAGCTTTTGCACCTAGTTGCAACTTGATTGTAACTGAGCACCTGTCGATTTGGAAGGGCGGTGCCAGTCGCAACTTGATTGTAACTGAGCTTTTGCACCTAGTTGCAACTTGATTGTAACTGAGCACCTGTCGATGTGGAAGGGCGGTGCCAGTCGCAACTTGATTGTAACTGAGCACCTGTCGGTGTCTAAGGAGGGCATGTTTGCAACCTGATTGTAACTGAGCTTTTTTGCACCTAGTTGCAACTTGATTGTAACTGAGCACCTATCGGTGGGGCCTGTCGCAACTTGATTGTAACTGAGCTTTTGCACCTAGTTGCAACTTGGTTGTAACTGAGCACCTGTCGATGTGGAAGGGCGGTGCCAGTCGCAACTTGATTGTAACTGAGCACCTGTCGATGTCGTAGGAGGGCTTGTTTGCAACTTGATTGTAACTTAGTTGTTATATGTGTGGTCGATTTATTATGGGTGGTTTTTTTATTTTTATCCCTAAAAACAAAAATATGTTAAGCTAGACTGCTAGGACATTTTTTTGCATTTTTTAATTAATATTTATTTTTTTAATAGTTTTTTATTTGTCTATTCATTCGATTTTTGAATTGAGTTTTTTTAATAGAGATTTTTCAACTTGCTTGCAACCGGGGGGGACTCTATTGGCGGGTCAGTGTTGTAAGTTACTTGTGAGCACCTGTTTTCTATGCCTACCGCGTTCGAATCCCATTGTTTACTGTTACTGTTACTATTTGCTCTTGTTTCATTGTTGCTGTTGTTGTTGCTACTGATAAACTTCTGTGAGCAAGAATTATTTCCAGGTGCAATTAAATTGACAACTTAGTTGTTAAGGCTTGCAAGTATTCTTTGGCTCCGTTTTCCAACTTGGTTGTAACAGGGAGGACCCCGTCGGCAGGGACAAGGGAGCTAGTGCAACTTGATTATAACCGAGAACATGTCGGTGTGGAAGGGGACCAGTCGCAACTTGATTGTAACTGAGCACCTGTCGGTGTGGAAGGGGGCCAGTCACAACTTGATTAGCTTTGCACCTAGTTGCAAGTTGATTGTAACTGAGAACCCGTCGGTGTGGAGGGGGGGGGCAGTCACAACTTGATTGTAACTGAGCACCTGTTGGTGTCGAAGGGGGGCCTGTTGCAACTTGATTGTAATTGAGCTCCTAGCGGGTCCGAGTTGCAAGTTGCTTGTTACTAGGGCCTCGTTGAGGGAGGGGAGGGGGACGAGGTGGCAGTTGCATCTTGACTGCAACCAGGGGAAGGGGGAACCCCCATCAGAGGGCCTGTCGCAACTTGATTGTTGCTGAGCTTTGCTCCTAGTTGCAACTTGATTGTAACTGAGCACCTGTCGGTGTCGAAGGGGGGCCTGTCGCAACTTGATTGTAACTGAGTACCTGTTGTTGTCGTAGGGGGGCCTGTTTGCAACTTGATTGTAACTGAGCTCCTAGCTAGTACTAGTTGCAAGTTGCTTGTTACTAGGGCTTCGTTGAGGGAGGGAGGACGAGGTGGCAGTTGCATCTTGACTGCCACTGGGGTGAAGGGGGAACCCCTGTCGAAGGGCTAGTCGCAACTTGATTGTAACTGAGCTTTTTTGCACCTAGTTGCAACTTGATTGTAACTGAGCACCTGTCGATGGGGCCTGAGGCAACTTGATTGTGATTGAGCACCTATCGGTGTCGTAGGGGGGCCTGTTTGCAAGTTGATTGTAACTGAGCTCCTAGATGGTCCTAGTTGCAAGTTGCTTGTTACTAGGGCTTCGTTGAGGGAGGGGGGACGGGGATGGCAGTTGCATCTTGACTGCAACTGGGGTGAAGGGGGAACCCCTGTCGAAGGGCCAGTCGCAACTTGATTGTAATGAGCTTTTTTGCACCTAGTAGCAACTTGATTGCAACTGAGCACATGTCGATGTGGAAGGGCGGGGCCTGTTGCAACTTGATTGTAACTGAGCTTTTGCACCTAGTTGCAACTTGGTTGTAACTGAGCACCTGTCGATGTGGAAGGGCGGTGCCAGTCGCAACTTGATTGTAACTGAGCACCTGTCGATGTCGTAGGGGGGCCTATTTGCAACTTGATTGTAACTGAGCTCCTAGCGGGTCCTAATTGCAAGTTGCTTGTTACTGGGGCTGCGTTGAGGGAGGGGGGACGGGTATGGCAGTTGCATCTTGACTGCAACTGGGGTGAAGGGGGAACCCCTGTCGAAGGGCCAGTCGCAACTTGATTGTAACTGAGCTTTTTTGCACCTAGTTGCAACTTGATTGTTACTGAGCACCTATCGGTGGGGCCTGTCGCAACTTGATTGTAACTGAGCTTTTCCACCTAGTTGCAACTTGATTGTAACTGAGCACCTGTCGATGTGGAAGGGCGGTGCCAGTCGCAACTTGATTGTAACTGAGCTTTTGCACCTAGTTGCAACTTGATTGTAACTGAGCACCTGTCGATGTGGAAGGGCGGTGCCAGTCGCAACTTGATTGTAACTGAGCTTTTGCACCTAGTTGCAACTTGATTGTAACTGAGCACCTTTCGGTGTGTAAGGGCGGTGCCAGTCGTAACTTGATTGTAACTGAGCACCTGTCGGTGTCTAAGGAGGGCATGTTTGCAACCTGATTGTAACTGAGCTTTTTTGCACCTAGTTGCAACTTGATTGTAACTGAGCACCTATCGGTGGGGCCTGTCGCAACTTGATTGTAACTGAGCTTTTGCACCTAGTTGCAACTTGGTTGTAACTGAGCACCTGTCGATGTGGAAGGGCGGTGCCAGTCGCAACTTGATTGTAACTGAGCACCTGTCGATGTCGTAGGAGGGCTTGTTTGCAACTTGATTGTAACTGAGCTCCTAGCGGGTCCTAATTGCAAGTTGCTTGTCACTAGGGCTTCGTTGAGGGAGGGGGGACGGGGATGGCAGTTGCATCTTGACTGCAACTGGGGTGAAGGGGGAACCCCTGTCGAAGGGCCAATCGCAACTTGATTGTAACTGAGCTTTTTTGCACCTAGTTGCAACTTGATTGTAACTGAGCACCTATCGGTGGGGCCTGTCGCAACTTGATTATAACTGAGCTTTTGCACCTAGTTGCAAGGTTATTGTAACTGAGCACATGTCGATGTGGAAGGGCGGTGCCAGTCGCAACTTGATTGTAACTAAGCTTTTGCACCTAGTTGCAACTTGATTGTAACTGAGCACCTGTCAATGTGGAAGGGCGGTGCCAGTCGCAACTTGATTGTAACTGAGCTTTTGCACCTAGTTGCAACTTGATTGTAACTGAGCACCTGTCGATGTGGAAGGGCGGTGTCAGTCGCAACTTGATTGTAACTGAGCTTTTGCACCTAGTTGCAACTTGATTGTAACTGAGCACCTTTCGGTGTGTAAGGGCGGTGCCAGTCGTAACTTAATTGTAACTGAGCACCTGTCGGTGTCTAAGGATGGCATGTTTGCAACCTGATTGTAACTGAGCTTTTTTGCACCTAGTTGCAACTTGATTGTAACTGAGCACCTATCGGTGGGGCCTGTCACAACTTGATTGTAACTGAGCTTTTGCACCTAGTTGCAACTTGGTTGTAACTGAGCACCTGTCGATGTGGAAGGGCGGTGCCAGTCGCAACTTGATTGTAACTGAGCACCTGTCGATGTCATAGGAGGGCTTGTTTGCAACTTGATTGTAACTGAGCTCCTAGCGGGTCCTAATTGCAAGTTGCTTGTCACTAGGGCTTCGTTGAGGGAGGGGGGACGGGGATGGCAGTTGCATCTTGACTGCAACTGGGGTGAAGGGGGAACCCCTGTCGAAGGGCCAATCGCAACTTGATTGTAACTGAGCTTTTTTGCACCTAGTTGCAACTTGATTGTAACTGAGCACCTATCGGTGGGGCCTGTCGCAACTTGATTGTAACTGAGCTTTTGCACCTAGTTGCAAGTTGATTGTAACTGAGCACCTGTCGATGTGGAAGGGCGGTGCCAGTCGCAACTTGATTATAACTAAGCTTTTGCACCTAGTTGTAACTTGATTGTAACTGAGCACTTGTCAATGTGGAAGGGCGGTGCCAGTCGCAACTTGATTGTAACTGAGCTTTTGCACCTAGTTGCAACTTGATTGTAACTGAGCACCTGTCGATGTGGAAGGGCGGTGCCAGTCGCAACTTGATTGTAACTGAGCTTTTGCACCTAGTTGCAACTTGATTGTAACTGAGCACCTGTCGATGTGGAAGGGCGGTGCCAGTCGCAACTTGATTGTAACTGAGCACCTGTCGGTGTCGAAGGAGGGCATGTTTGCAACCTAATTGTAACTGAGCTTTTTTGCACCTAGTTCCTACTTGATTGTAACTGAGCACCTATCGGTGGGGCCTGTCGCAACTTGATTGTAACTGAGCTTTTGCACCTAGTTGCAACTTGGTTGTAACTGAGCACCTGTCGATGTGGAAGGCCGGTGCCAGTCACAACTTCATTGTAACTGAGCACCTGTCGATGTCGTAGGAGGGCCTGTTTGCAACTTGATTGTAACTGAGCTCCTAGCGGGTCCTAATTGCAAGTTGCTTGTTACTAGGGCTTCGTTTAGGGAGGGGGGACTGGGATGGCAGTTGCATCTTGACTGCAACTGGGGTGAAGGGGGAACCCCTGTCGAAGGGCCAATCGCGAGTTGATTGTAACTGAGCATTTTTGCACCTAGTTGCAACTTGATTGTAACTGAGCACCTATCGGTGGGGCCTGTCGCAACTTGATTGTAACTGAGCTTTTGCACCTAGTTGAAACTTGATTGTAACTGAGCACCTGTCGATGTGGAAGGGCGGTGCCAGTCGCAACTTGATTGTAACTGAGCTTTTGCACCTAGTTGCAACTTGATTGTAACTGAGCACCTGTCAATGTGGAAGGGCGGTGCCAGTCGCAACTTGATTGTAACTGAGCTTTTGCACCTAGTTGCAACTTGATTGTAACTGAGCACCTGTCGATTTGGAAGGGCGGTGCCAGTCGCAACTTGATTGTAACTGAGCTTTTGCACCTAGTTGCAACTTGATTGTAACTGAGCACCTGTCGATGTGGAAGGGCGGTGCCAGTCGCAACTTGATTGTAACTGAGCACCTGTCGGTGTCTAAGGAGGGCATGTTTGCAACCTGATTGTAACTGAGCTTTTTTGCACCTAGTTGCAACTTGATTGTAACTGAGCACCTATCGGTGGGGCCTGTCGCAACTTGATTGTAACTGAGCTTTTGCACCTAGTTGCAACTTGGTTGTAACTGAGCACCTGTCGATGTGGAAGGGCGGTGCCAGTCGCAACTTGATTGTAACTGAGCACCTGTCGATGTCGTAGGAGGGCTTGTTTGCAACTTGATTGTAACTGAGCTCCTAGCGGGTCCTAATTGCAAGTTGCTTGTCACTAGGGCTTCGTTGAGGGAGGGGGGACGGGGATGGCAGTTGCATCTTGACTGCAACTGGGGTGAAGGGGGAACCCCTGTCGAAGGGCCAATCGCAACTTGATTGTAACTGAGCTTTTTTGCACCTAGTTGCAACTTGATTGTAACTGAGCACCTATCGGTGGGGCCTGTCGCAACTTGATTATAACTGAGCTTTTACACCTAGTTGCAAGGTTATTGTAACTGAGCACATGTCGATGTGGAAGGGCGGTGCCAGTCGCAACTTGATTGTAACTAAGCTTTTGCACCTAGTTGCAACTTGATTGTAACTGAGCACCTGTCAATGTGGAAGGGCGGTGCCAGTCGCAACTTGATTGTAACTGAGCTTTTGCACCTAGTTGCAACTTGATTGTAACTGAGCACCTGTCGATGTGGAAGGGCGGTGTCAGTCGCAACTTGATTGTAACTGAGCTTTTGCACCTAGTTGCAACTTGATTGTAACTGAGCACCTTTCGGTGTGTAAGGGCGGTGCCAGTCGTAACTTAATTGTAACTGAGCACCTGTCAGTGTCTAAGGATGGCATGTTTGCAACCTGATTGTAACTGAGCTTTTTTGCACCTAGTTGCAACTTGATTGTAACTGAGCACCTATCGGTGGGGCCTGTCACAACTTGATTGTAACTGAGCTTTTGCACCTAGTTGCAACTTGGTTGTAACTGAGCACCTGTCGATGTGGAAGGGCGGTGCCAGTCGCAACTTGATTGTAACTGAGCACCTGTCGATGTCGTAGGAGGGCTTGTTTGCAACTTGATTGTAACTGAGCTCCTAGCGGGTCCTAATTGCAAGTTGCTTGTCACTAGGGCTTCGTTGAGGGAGGGGGGACGGGGATGGCAGTTGCATCTTGACTGCAACTGGGGTGAAGGGGGAACCCCTGTCGAAGGGCCAATCGCAACTTGATTGTAACTGAGCTTTTTTGCACCTAGTTGCAACTTGATTGTAACTGAGCACCTATCGGTGGGGCCTGTCGCAACTTGATTGTAACTGAGCTTTTGCACCTAGTTGCAAGTTGATTGTAACTCAGCACCTGTCGATGTGGAAGGGCGGTGCCAGTCGCAACTTGATTGTAACTAAGCTTTTGCACCTAGTTGTAACTTGATTGTAACTGAGCACCTGTCAATGTGGAAGGGCGGTGCCAGTCGCAACTTGATTGTAACTGAGCTTTTGCACCTAGTTGCAACTTGATTGTAACTGAGCACCTGTCGATTTGGAAGGGCGGTGCCAGTCGCAACTTGATTGTAACTGAGCACCTGTCGATGTCGTAGGAGGGCTTGTTTGCAACTTGATTGTAACTGAGCTCCTAGCGGGTCCTAATTGCAAGTTGCTTGTCACTAGGGCTTCGTTGAGGGAGGGGGGACGGGGATGGCAGTTGCATCTTGACTGCAACTGGGGTGAAGGGGTAACCCCTGTCGAAGGGCCAATCGCAACTTGATTGTAACTGAGCTTTTTTGCACCTAGTTGCAACTTGATTGTAACTGAGCACCTATCGGTGGGGCCTGTCGCAACTTGATTGTAACTGAGCTTTTGCACCTAGTTGCAAGTTGATTGTAACTGAGCACCTGTCGATGTGGAAGGGCGGTGCCAGTCGCAACTTGATTGTAACTAAGCTTTTGCACCTAGTTGTAACTTGATTGTAACTGAGCACCTGTCAATGTGGAAGGGCGGTGCCAGTCGCAACTTGATTGTAACTGAGCTTTTGCACCTAGTTGCAACTTGATTGTAACTGAGCACCTGTCGATGTGGAAGGGCGGTGCCAGTCGCAACTTGATTGTAACTGAGCTTTTGCACCTAGTTGCAACTTGATTGTAACTGAGCACCTGTCGATGTGGAAGGGCGGTGCCAGTCGCAACTTGATTGTAACTGAGCACCTGTCGGTGTCGAAGGAGGGCATGTTTGCAACCTAATTGTAACTGAGCTTTTTTGCACCTAGTTCCTACTTGATTGTAACTGAGCACCTATCGGTGGGGCCTGTCGCAACTTGATTGTAACTGAGCTTTTGCACCTAGTTGCAACTTGGTTGTAACTGAGCACCTGTCGATGTGGAAGGCCGGTGCCAGTCACAACTTCATTGTAACTGAGCACCCGTCGATGTCGTAGGAGGGCCTGTTTGCAACTTGATTGTAACTGAGCTCCTAGCGGGTCCTAATTGCAAGTTGCTTGTTACTAGGGCTTCGTTTAGGGAGGGGGGACTGGGATGGCAGTTGCATCTTGACTGCAACTGGGGTGAAGGGGGAACCCCTGTCGAAGGGCCAATCGCGAGTTGATTGTAACTGAGCATTTTTGCACCTAGTTGCAACTTGATTGTAACTGAGCACCTATCGGTGGGGCCTGTCGCAACTTGATTGTAACTGAGCTTTTGCACCTAGTTGAAACTTGATTGTAACTGAGCACCTGTCGATGTGGAAGGGCGGTGCCAGTCGCAACTTGATTGTAACTGATCTTTTGCACCTAGTTGCAACTTGATTGTAACTGAGCACCTGTCAATGTGGAAGGGCGGTGCCAGTCGCAACTTGATTGTAACTGAGCTTTTGCACCTAGTTGCAACTTGATTGTAACTGAGCACCTGTCGATTTGGAAGGGCGGTGCCAGTCGCAACTTGATTGTAACTGAGCTTTTGCACCTAGTTGCAACTTGATTGTAACTGAGCACCTGTCGATGTGGAAGGGCGGTGCCAGTCGCAACTTGATTGTAACTGATAACATGTCGGTGTCGAAGGAGGGCATGTTTTGAAACCTGATTGTGACTGACCTCCTAGCGGTGTCCAAGTTGCAAGTTGCTTGTTACTAGGGCCTCGTCGAGGGAGGGGACGGGGACGGGGTGGCAGTTGCAACTTGACTGCAACTGGGGGAAGGGGGAACCCCCGTAGGAGGGCAAATCACAACTTGATTGTTACTGAGCTTTTGCACCTAGTTGCAACTTGATTGTAATTGAGCACCTGTCGATGTGTAAGGGAGGTGCCAGGCGCAACTTGATTGTAACTGAGCTTTTGCACCTAGTTGCAACTTGATTGTAACTGAGCACCTGTCGATGTGGAAGGGCGGTGCCAGTCGCAACTTGATTGTAACTGATAACATGTCGGTGTCGAAGGAGGGCATGTTTTGAAACCTGATTGTGACTGACCTCCTAGCGGTGTCCAAGTTGCAAGTTGCTTGTTACTAGGGCCTCGTCGAGGGAGGGGAGGGGGACGGGGTGGCAGTTGCAACTTGACTGCAACTGGGGGAAGGGGGAACCCCCGTAGGAGGGCAAATCACAACTTGATTGTTACTGAGCTTTTGCACCTAGTTGCAACTTGATTGTAATTGAGCACCTGTCGATGTGTAAGGGAGGTGCCAGTCGCAACTTGATTGGAACTGAGCACCTGTCGGGCTGAGCTTTATCGGGGACCAATTGCAACATGCCCATAACTGATCCAGGCGCCGTGACTGCTTCATCTTTTTAAGCAGTTTTTCTAAAGGTGCCATGAACTTTTGCCATATAAACTGACTTTTTGTGTCATTGTGGAAAATTTACTGTATATTGTAACATTTTTTCTAAGATGAAAATATGTGGAAATCAAAAGTTCCTTAAAAACAATCAACATTTTCGTGAGAAACATATACTACCATCGTCTAAAAAATAAATGTTTTTATACAGTAGGTACATCAAAATGTAAAGAAATTAGAAACATTTAATTAAAGATAGGGACAATATTTATTTCTTGAATTTTTACAGTTTGATTTGTTGCTTTTTATTTTCCTTTTGCAAGGGAGACAGTTGTGGGACCGTAATGTCAATGACCTTGGACCAGGTGTCTAAAATATCGCAGAGTAGCCGTAGCCGTATCACCTTGCTGTACATGTGCTCGGCCAAGAGAATAGAGAGAGAATAAGCAATACGAAATAGAAAGGAGGAAGACCAAGAGCGGATGGGCGCAGTAGCGGCGACCGCGATGGGCGCAGAGACGGCGAACTGCTCTGACCTCCTACAGCCGCCGGCGACCACCCCGCCCTCCCCTGGTACTTCCCTATTTCCCTTGAACTACTTCCCCCATGACTCCTAGTGATCTGAGGTCCTCTAAAATCAAGCGGATGAAATTAGCTATGAGCGCACAAATTTTCGTCCTAATTGAAACTCACAGAGGATGGATTGTCCATCCAAACACCCTTGACTGTACCTGATTCTCTCTTATTCTTCATGTGTTTGCCGTGCCTCCTTGTTTTTGCGGATGCGCGCATCTTCTCCGTGTGTGGGCCGCATGTATATTTCGTTTCTGGTAGTATGTACACAATATTATGGTTATTTGTGGTAGTGACGCTCACGAATTTCTGCCCGAAATTTTTGCCAAGGGGATTCCCAGTGCATCAAATTTGCAAGGTGAATTTCTTCTATTTGGTTCAAGTACACGGGTCTGCTTTGGCAAAAGCTTTGTAATACTGGAGGGAAATTGCCTTGTGTATTAGTATTCAGCAAGAAAATAACAGCCCAACGTAGAGCAATAACAGCCCAACAAAGGACAACGCACACGGTCCAGAAACATGAGCAAGGTTGATATCGCCGAAGTGGTTTGATTTTTGAGTCTGACGTCATGCGACTGAGATTTAACTAAATCTCAGTCGCCTGAGACATAGGCACGCCCTTAAAAGAATCGGTTAGCGTGTGATTACTGTGGCAGTGATGCGAGGGAGGAAGCACGCAGTTCGAATTTCAAAGGTGTGTTCGGTTCAAGAAAGTATAGTAGGGTGAAGAAGTTAATCCTAATCATCAGTACTAGTTCCACTGTAAATCGGGTGGGGGACGAGATGCTTTGCTGTCTTCTGTGCAGGCAACGCAGTACTAGTATCACTGCAAGAGAAGGAAAGAGGAGAATTCCGACGCAGTCGTTTTCCTCGAGACCGCCCTTTTTTTACCGAAAAGAGAGTTCGATTCAATTCTACTTCTAGAGTGGGATTTACACAAAGGGCCGACCAATAATTTGCTACATTTGGTGAGTTTTTCCCCAACTCCCTTTCTGACGAGAGTTTGACTCGAACTACAGTGTCCGTGTGCTTTCACCAGAGATCCGGTTACTCGCACAGACGCGAAAGCAAACACCTTTTGGCCATGACCACAGAACGGAACGGACGGCCACACTGACCTGGCCCGGACCGAACCCTACTCGACTTTTGGCGACCGAGAGGCAGGCGGGGGGACGATCCGTAGTGAGTGAGATGCGGTGCAGGGGTGCAGCAGCCTTGTTGCCTGGGCAATAATACGGACGGCACAGGGGCTGTTGGTTGTTGCGGCGTCCCAAAAATGACCGAGTCCCGTAATCATGCGCCGATCACGTGGCCGTGCATGCATGCCCGTCCTGCAGCTTTCGCCACCACGCCGGGGTTCGGTGAACCTGTGGCGTGGTGGTGGAACCGTGGACGTGGACGTGGGGTACGTCGTCGTACGGGAACGGGATCCGGAGACCGGCGGGGAGGACGTGCCCTGTACTTTTCTGGTGTTTTCTCGGGCATGCGTATGCGCTGTGTTGCATTGGGATATATAGCGGCGGCGTGCGCATCTCGGGCATGGGGCGAGCGCCGATTACGCCGGTCGAGAACAGGACGAGCACTGCGCTGCGCCGGTGGGAGTGCAGTGCAGGTGCAGCACCACTCCACTCCGCGAAACCATGCCCGTGCATGCCAGGACGCGCCGCAAGGCTCCAACCCGCTGCGTCTCTCTCTCTCTTTTTCCCTCCCACTTGCTCTCCGGCTGCGCGCCATGGCGTGGTGGTGGTCACGTGTCCCGAGCGCAGTCAGGCCGCGGCATTTGGGCGATGGATTGGGCCTGGCCATTAACTGCTACCGGCCATGCGTTCCAGTTTGGTGTGGTACGACTTCCCATGCAGTCAGTCGCTGGAGTAGTATCTCTTCCATGGCACGGCCTCGCGGGGATGCACGCTAGCTGGACCAATGCCCGTCTCTGTCGCCGCACTTCTTTTCCAAGGTGCAGTCAATACCTCTCATTCGTGGCCCGGACCGAGATATAACGGAAAAAGTACTCACGGTCACGGGTTGCCACAGCTGCTATGCGTCAAAAAGCTGCACGTTGTCCACGTCAAGTCCATGCATATTACTTTGCGTCACACCATCCAATCGAGAAAGCAAAGTGCGGTTCAGGTTACTCAAACAACATGTACATCGTCGCTCCAAGCATGCATGCATGCAGGTTTGTTTTAAGCATCATGACGCAGATCCGGACACCGAAATTTGGTCCGGACATTGAAAATCGGTCCAGTCGCGTACCAGAGACCTGTTTTCGTCCGAATTTAGGCGTGTTTTGGTCCGGCCTACCCAGATCGAACTCAGGTTTCCGGGTACGTCCTAGGGACGTCGAACGCCGCAAAAAAGGACGTGGGCCAGTTCTGTCGGCAAGACAGTCCCATTCCCAACCACTCCACTCGCCCAGACTGCGGCGAAGAGCTCTCAGCGCTCCGTGTCGCCATGACTTCGCCGACGGAGCTTCCCCGCGCCGAGACATGCCCACGTCTCTAGATACCCTCGCCGTATTTGCCGCCCACCTCCATGCCTTCTCCACCGCCGCTTTCGTCGCCTGAGCTTCGCCGTAGCTCTGCTTCGCTATGTGCTCCCACCACCACGTCCGCCAAGTGTTCGGCATTTGGTCGGATTCAGCCATGGACTCTGATGACGACGAGATACTTGCCATGGACTCCGACGACGAGGAGATGCTCGCCATACTCCTGGAGGAGGAGAGCGCCGAGGTCGCCGAAGGTGAAGAGCACTTGCAGATCCTTGCATCACTCGCCCAGCTGCACATGGAGATGGCGAAGCCCAAGCGCAGTGGTTCGGCGCTAGGTCGCCGGAAGTGCAAGGCGAGACAAAGGATAGAGGGCTACTGCATGTTGTACGCCGACTACTTCGCCGACCAGCCACTCCATGGAGAGGACGTGTTTCGCCGCCGTTTCAGGATGAGCCGGAAGCTCTTCCTCAAGATCGTGCATGCCATCCGGAAGTTCGACCCCTATTTCCTTTGCAAGAAGGACTGCACCGACTTGGTTGGGTTTTCCTCGCTTCAGAAGTGCACCGTGGCAATGAGGTTGCTTGCATATGGAGCGCCGGCTGATGCTGCCGATGACTATCTTCGCATCGCCGAGTCCACCGCCATTGATTGCTTGCACAGGTTCTGCATGGCAGTGATTGAAGTGTTCGGGGAACAATACTTGAGATCACCCACTGTTGAAGACACTGCTCGGATCCTCGCAGTCAATGAAAGTAGAGGATTTCCTGGTATGCTTGGAAGCATAGATTGCATGCATTGGGAGTGGAAGAACTGTCCATTTGCATGACAAGGAATATACAAAGGCCACAAAGGAGGATGCGTTGTGATACTTGAGGCAGTTGCTACACATGATCTTTGGATCTGACACTCCTTCTTTGGCATGGCAGGATCGAACAACGACATCAACGTCCTCAACTCCTCAACTGTCTTTTCCAAGCTTGTTGAGGGTCATGCTCCCCCTATGAAATTTGAGATCAGTGGACACCACTACAACAAGGGATACTATCTAGCAGATGGCATCTATCCAAGATGGCCAACATTTGTGAAGACTATCTCAAACCCAATGCTCCCCAAGCATTCTCACTCTGCCAAGGAGCAGGAAGCTTGCATGAAGGACGTGGAGCGGGCATTCGGTGTGCTCCAGCAGAGGTTTGCAGTTGTCCGGTTCCCTGCTATGACCTGGTCGAAAGATCAAATGTGGAAAGTGATGAACTGTTGTGTGGTCTTGCACAACATGATCATCGAGGATGAGAGGAAGGATCCAGTGAGTTTGCTCGAGGAGGACGAGCCATACTACAGACAGGGTCCTCTTGCCGAGCCTGATCATCAAGTGCCTCCAACCCGGGCTGCATTCATCGCCATGTGTCAGGAGATCCGAGATCCGGCGGTGCATCAACAGATGCAGGATGATCTTGTTGAGCACCTATGGATACGCAGGGGCAACACGACGTAGATACCGAGCATGAACTGGCCGAACTTGGCCGAAATATGTTGTACTTTTACTGCAGGCCGAACTATGTTTACATTTATGCCGAACTTTGTTTAAAATTTTGCCGAACTTTGGCCGTAAATTGTTTTGTATTCATTATATGCCGAACTATGCCGAAATCTGGACGAACTTGAGCCGAATTTGAGCCGAATTTGAGCGGAAACGGACGACCCAAAAACTCGGGCTGGGTACGCGAGTGAGAAACTGGGCGTACCTAGGCCAAAAACTTGCTTCGTCCGGCCAAAGTTTGGTCCGGATTTCGGCCTGGGTACGCCCAACGAGTGGAGATGCTCTTAGACCTCTGCTCCACGTCCCTCTGATCCTCAATGGGTCAAGGACGGCTTGGCTGTGATTCAATGGATCTATACTCACGTGTCTACAGAAATTTTAAATCTCGTTATTCGTCAGGCCACCACCGCCTCCAATCTATGGTATGCTCTTCGCCAACTTTTCCAGGACAAGGTCGATGCCCGCCTTACAACTCTCCACACCGAGTTTCGCAACACCGTCCAGGGCGATTCTCCCATCGACGCCTATTGTTAGCGCCTAAAATCCATCGCCGATGAGCTTCAAGAGCTCGGTGATCCTGTTGATGATCGCCAACTGATCAACGTTCTTCTCGTTAGGCTCAGCGAGCGGTTCGAGAAGCAATCTTCGTTCATCCCCATGATGCGGCCCCGCCCAACCTTCGCCGAGGTGCGATCCATACTCCAATGGGCCGATCGTGCTCTCTCCAACAAGGACGCTCGCCCTCAATTATTTGTTGCTTCTCCACGACCACCGGCCCCTGCTCCTGCCCCGCCTCCGGCACCTGTCCCACCTCCTGGATGGCGCCCAAGACCTAACTACCACGGCAACAACCCCAGGTATCAACCGCCGCCACCGCCTCGGCCTTCGCAACCAGCAACTCCACCGATCAGCGCCCCTCCATGGACACTGGCGTCCCCTGTAGCACCGATCTAGCGCCCCTCATGACCCATGGACGGGGCTTGTCCAGGCCTAGTCGATGCACTGGGTTGTACCCTCCCCGACCGGCGCTCCCCGGGCCTACTCTGGCGCATGGCAGCCAGGCCTTTGGCCTCACACCGGCGCTCCCGGCCTCCTCGGTCTGCGCCCGCCTGCACAAGCCTACTATGCCGCCCCGACACCGGTCGCCTATGCTGCACCACCGATCCAATACGATGTCCTGACTCCGCAACTCATCTACAACGCCGATCCAGGAGCCTACTTACAGCCCTACAACATGTATGCGGCGCCTCCTTCTGCGTCGGCACCTGCACCACCGACAGCACCACCACCTGCCAATGCTCCGAGGTGGGATCAAGCCGCGTTTCTCTAGTCCATGAATAACTTTGCTGCACAAGGTAACACAGGTACTACTTGGATCTTTGATTCTGGTGCATCTAGTCATATGTCTTCATCTAATAATATGCTGTCAAATTGCACACCATCATATTTTTCATCTATCACATTAGGTGATGGTTCCTCCACTCCCATTTCATGTGTCGGTCACACACAAATTCCATCCACAACCAAACAACTCCTACTTCGTGATGTTTTAGTTGCCCTAGACCTAATTAAAAATCTAATCTCTGTTCGTCGTTTCACCACTGACAATCATGTTTCTGTCGAGTTTGACCCCTTTGGCTTGTCTGTGAAGGATTTCCAAACCAAGGCGGATATCGCACGCTTCGATAGCTCTGGTGACCTATACTCCATCCATGATGCCCCCACGGCTTCACCTCCATCCTCCATGGTCGCCACC
Source organism: Avena atlantica (assembly GCA_910589765.1). Lineage (NCBI taxonomy): Eukaryota > Viridiplantae > Streptophyta > Magnoliopsida > Poales > Poaceae > Avena > Avena atlantica. The sequence continues at coordinate 390,988,157 of OU342735.1, read as the reverse complement.
GTCGATCTCTGGCATCAACGCTTAGGCCATCCCAATAATGCAACAATGTCATCTTAGCTTAGTGATTTCTCTATTCCATGTAATAAATATAGTCACAATTCATCAATTTGTGAGTCCAGTCAACTAGGGAAACATGTTCGTCTACCCTTTAGTTCATCCAATTCCTATAGTACTTTTCTGTTTGAACTCCTACATTGTGATTTGTGGACATCTCCAATTTTGAGTATTTCTGGCTTCAAATATTATCTTGTCATATTGGATGATTTTACACACTTTATCTGGACTTTTCCACTAAGAAATAAATCTGATGTACACACAATATTTATAAACTTTCAAATATATGTGGCAACTCACTTTTCCTACCCATTCGATTTCTACAATATGATAATGGTAAAGAATTTAACAATTAACGCTAATAGAAACTTTTTCCTTAAACATGGCATTCTCCTATGCTTCTCATGCTTCTATACGTCCCCACAAAATGACAAAGCTGAGCATTCACTTTGTACTATTAGCTCTACCAACCTATGTCGTCCATATACCTGCACCTACCAATGACCATGTCATGTGTACCCGTGCTAAATCAGGTTTCCGTCTACCTTCTAAACGTCTCAACTTTCATGTCACTATTAATCTTTCTCCTCTACCTAAAACCTACAAGTCTTCTCTTCTAGATCCCAATTGGGTTGCCGCAATGCGTGATGAATTTCAAGCTCTACTATCTAACAACACCTGGTAGCTCGTTCCCCGTCCTCCTAATGCTAACATAGTTTCTGGTAAATGTATCTTTCGCCAAAAATGTCACTTCGATGGTAGTCTCTCTAGGTACAAAGCTCGTTGGGTCTGTCGAGGCTTCTATCAACAACATGGCGTAGACTATGATGAAACCTTCTCACATGTAGTTAAACCTAGCACTATTCGCACAATCCTTAGTATTGTTGTCTCCTCTCAATGGCCAATTCACCAACTAGATGTTAAAAATACTTTTGTTCATGGATCACTTAATGAAACTGTATACTGTCAAGAACCCTTAGGCTTTGAAGATTCTAACTCTCCTAATCATGTGTGTCTTCTCCAAAAATCTCTCTATGGACTCAAACAGGCTCCACGAGCATGGTTCCAACGTTTCTCTAATTTCATTCAAGTCATAGGTTTCTCTCCTTCTAAATCTGATTACTCTCTCTTTGTGTATCATTCAAACAATCAAGTTGCCTACCTACTTCTCTATGTAGATGACATAGTTCTTACAGCCTCCTCTTCGGATTTCCTTCAACACATTATCTCTCTCCTTCAAAATGAGTTTTCTATGACCGATCTCGAGTCTCTCCATCACTTCTTGGGCATTGCCGTCACACGTGATGACCAAGGTCTATTCCTATATTAGCGTCAGTACTCCATAGAACCACATGGACGTTATGTTAGATTGTCAACCCTCTCGCACTCCTATAGATACAAATTCTAAACTCTCCTTTGATGGTGAAATATTTTCTGATACAACTCTCTATCGTGGCATCACAGGGGCACTACAATATCTCACACTTACCCGACCTGAAATTTCATATGCCGTTCAACAAGCATGTCTTTTCGCGCATGATCCACGTGTTCCACATTACAATCATGGCAAACGTATTATCCGGTATGTCAAAGGCACTATTGATCATGGTCTCCACATAAATTCATCACCACCTGCAACTTTGACAACATATTCAGATGTCGACTGGGCTGGTTGTCTAGACACTCGTCGATCCACTTAAGGATATTGTGTTTACCTTGCTAACAATTTAATTTCTTGGTCTTCAAAGCGCCAGCTAACGGTCTCTCGTTCGTCTGCTGAGGCAGAGTACCGGGCCGTTGCACATGTAGTAGCTGAAACAGTTTGGTTGCGCCAATTACCTGAGGATCTCCATCGTCCTATTCTACATGCTACAGTGGTCTATTGCGATAATATTTTTGCAGTTTATATGTCAGGAAATCTAGTACAGCATCGGTGTACCAAGCACATTGAGATCGACATTCATTTTGTTTGGGAGAAAGTTGCTTTGGGCCAAGTACGAGTTCTTCATGTTCCTACAACAACATAGTTTGCCGACATCTTCACCAAAGGTCTTGCAACAGCGCCATTCACCGATATTCGTTTCAGTCTCAACGTTGTTGAACCCACCGTTGATACTGCGGGGGGATGTTAGATGATATTTTGTGTGCCTCAATTAGGCCGGTACCACCGGCCCTTCTACCGGTTCAACTAGGGCACCGTCCCCCTCTCCCATGTAATAATATAAACACTTGTACCCCCTTTGTTATTGAATCAAGTGTGCTATTATCATAATTCAACATAGAAGTCGCCAACATGAAACCGAACCCCATGTCAATAAGTAAAACAATTGAAGCTCGACTGAACAGAAGCATGAAATCAGTTGTCACGCCACTCTAAGTATATCGTTAACAAATGATCCTTAGGAAAACCTACTATAATAATCTACACAGACCAAGTGACAAACATCTTGATTGTTATGTAAAACAAACACATGTAAATAATAGGCATATAATTAAAGTGTCGGCCACCAATGCTGAGATTGTTATGTTTAATAATTCAATTTAGGTTTGCTAATGTTTTGCTTAGAACAAATCTGATTTTGATTGTTCCATTTAAATATTGTATGTTTTGTTATTATTCAAGCTAATGTATTTGGCATACTTATTTCCCAAAGATGAAACTTGAAAACCTATACACATAAAATGTGTGCCTAGGTTTAGGTCCGAGTTTTTAAGAATAACTAAAAACCCATTACACATGCTATGAATGTTGATCTGAGGTCATATAATCCTCTCGCTTTCTTTCCTTCTTTCTTCACTCCTTGTCTCTGCTTCTCGGTTTAAGTAGGTGTGGTGACCTAGCGCTCCAGTGCATGTTGTAGAGCACGAGCCATTGGCATAACACTCACAAAACATTGTTCCATGAAAATTAAACCTACCAGAGTAGTACAACAAAAACATCACATGTCCAAGATATAACTATATATTCATACCATAGATCTTCATAGAACATCCTCAAAACTTCTAAAGAGTTCGCCAGGTAAGTTCCTGTTCAATCCAAAATCCAGAAGAAGCAGCTTGTAGTCTAGTATAGCACTACATCTATCTCTAGTCCTATCTCATAAACTAAATGCTCTCTATTTGCTCTACCAACAATTTCTAAGGTTTACTTCCTATTCATAGGAATCTGGTCACATCTATGTTTATCTTGAGCTCTACTATTTCAGTTTTAAGTAGTTGACACCATTGACTACTTTGCTCCTTGATTCTCTGCAGATGTTCTCCTTTGTCATCTTTTTTGTTTGGGTTATAGTTAATTACTTACCACGGTCTAGCAAGGGATGAGAAGATAGATTGAGTACAACATACTCATCAAGTTCTACATATGAAGTTGTTTAATGAATAGTCGTGGATCCAAGATCCTAGGCTTTGTGCAGGTTTTCAAAAATGGTTTTAGAAAAGGTAAGCTTTAGTTTATAAAATTCTATATATGTCCGTCTTCACGGGTTGTAAAAAACTTTATAGAGTTCCTTCCCTCGCAGCGTTCATAGTTCTTTCCCAGAGCAGGGAGTAAAATGTCACATTTATACACTCTCAAGAGGTGCGTTACTTTACCCACAAAGGTTTTTAGCCTTGTTGATCGGCCTAGGAGTATATCCATATTCACACTTCCATAGGTATGAGGCCTAGTCTAAAAACTAGCCAATCACCAGCCTTCTCCACGACCCCGCTGCCCACTGTTTGTAATAGGTTTCGGTCAAGAGACCTACGTCCAATTACCATCCTTCTAATATACCCCAGTTGTTATCCTGAAGCACATGATAGGGATGTCACGGGCTCCCACTAGCTGATCTCCTCTCTGGAGTCAGCCCGATGGAATATATCAGGACAAACGAAAGGAAGAAGATCTAGCTGACTTGCCTGTCCTATTCTAGGATCTCTGGTTAGCACGGTTTACATGGTGTTCTAAATCACTGACTACATTGGTTGTTAAGTCCTAACTTTCCTGGCACAATGGAATCTCTACCACATGGCTTCCCTTATACATGGTATGCAATCCTGGTTTTTGAAAAGGTTTTTGTAATCCTAGTAAAATGGTTTTTAAAAAGGTTTTTGTAAAATAATACAAAGTACATATAAGACTACCCTTATACATGGTATGCAATCCTGGTCTCACAAGGTAATGCAAGAGTGAACTTGCCTTATAATTGCAGGTTATGCAATCAACGTCTTCTACCATCATAAGATCCAGTTGGAAGTGCAACATCATTGGTCCAATAAGGACTATTGTTTAAAGAGCTAATACGATGGAATGCATAATATATGAGATGCAAGTATTCTAATCCTCAACACTAATTTCCAGCTGATTTCATTTATAGGTTGTCTTAGTGTCTAGTTTGTGATTTATTAGTGATTTGATTTAGGTTTAAGTTTACATCACCCAATAAAGCAAGTTTAGGCATTTAATGATCTTAATGAAAGTTCTATAACACATTCATTTGAGATAAGTCATGGCATGTTTATTTGTAGTTAGCAATCCAATATTACTTAGGCATGTTATTATGTGATTTAATATTTTTTGGAAATAGTGCAATTTACTTTCTTTCTTTTTAGTAAATTGAATAACTTTTGAAGAATATCATTGTCATTTTTATCTAACTCAATTGTGTATTATTTGAGTGAAGATAAATTGGTTTTATTTTTTGTAATTTTAAGTAATAAAGAATTGAATTTGAAATTATTTTATTTATTTAAATATTAAAATTATTAATAATAATTTAATATTTCTTTTTCCAAACATTTTTAGAAATAGGAATATCACTTATATTTATGTTTATCTATGTTAATAATTTTTTTAAACATTTATAACTTGAATTTTATTTAATTCCAGTTTTAAGGTCTTAATCTCAATTACTAAAGAACACGATTAACCATGTGATTGATGTGGGTTCATCAAGGCATGATTATTTGAGTTGTAAAAAAAATTTAGTTGATTTTATTCAAGTTGTTGGATCTGTTTAACATAATGAAAATGGGTTTAGTTTCATTGGATTCCACATATTTTGCAAGTGATAGATGGATTAACAATGCAAGGTTATTATGTACTTTAGACCTTATGATTTTGCGTTCTCGATTATCATAGGATCATTCACATGTGTAGAATATAGTCTACATTAAGTAGACTTATTGATGGATTGATTTCTAGTAATTTTATATGTGCTTGAACGATCAAAAGAGAGATTCCTAGATTGATTTTAGTTGTTATGATTTAAATCCTTGAGTGTGTTCTTGAGGTTCTTAGATATATTCTTGATGTTCTTGGTGTTCTTGATGATCACAAGAGCATCTAGTTGTATAGGATGGTATCTAGATCGAATAAATGATCTAGAAATTGACTTTTAGTGCTTAGGTGATGTGTTGATGATAGAAATATGCATTTCTAGACAAAAGTGTGTTGTTGCCTAGATTTGCTTCATAATTTGTGCAAATCACTCTTCCCACCCTCACTAAGTACTCCCTCTGCCCACTAATCTACTACTAATTGTTCCTAGAGACTATATTATAACCTTTGTAGATTCCTAAGTTTGCTTGGTGAAGATCTGTAGATGCTCCTCCTTGTTCTTCATTTTCTTGAAGTTGTTCTTCAAGCTCTTGCCTCCTTGCTCCCTCTAGATCTCTTTGTAAAGTGGGTGTGTGTGTTTTTGGTCCAAGCTAGGATGGTGAGTTGTGAGGCTTGGGGCTTGAGTGCATGGATATTTATAGTGTCCTATGATGCATAGGATGGTGACACGTCACTAGTTTGCATGGCTAGGTGTCAAGCTCTCATGAGATACCTTGGTGGCCATGGTTCCTAAGAAAGCTTAGGCTTGAAGCAACTTGGGAGCCAAGTTTCCTATTTGGGATTTATTTTTGGATCATGACAAGTGGCATTTGTCACTAGATGGTTCTTGGGCTGAATTATACATGTGGGATGATTTGCACAAAGTGAAAATTAATTTGCAAATTCAATTGATAATTTTATGCCTCCATCTTAATTAAGTGTGGAAACTTAATTAGCAATGTAGATGATTTGATATCATTGAGGCATGATTGTTTAAGTTTTTCAAGTGTAAAATGGGCTTGAATAATTCAAATGTGTGGACCCTCATGGATGCCATCGAGAAGTATTTTGGGTATATCCCAAAATATTTTTGAGAATGATTTTAAGTCATTATTTTCTCACATAACAATATGTGTTATAAATATTTGACTCCACCATTGTCTTAGACTTAAATATGTTTGAATAATTCAAACATATGAATGGTCATGAGTAGGACAGAGAGGTATTTGTCATCTCTCAAAATAATTTTAGGAAATGGCATTAAGTTTATTCCTTTCTCACATAGTAATTTGTGGTATTCAAATTTAGCTTAACCATTTTAAAGGAATTTTATTTAGAAAATATTTTGGATAACCAAAACTATTCCTTTAAAATTAATTGATACAAATATTCTTCAAATACTTTGTATCATATTTTTAAAATAGAATGTTAGGGACTAGTTTCCTATTTAGGAAAGAATTTTCATATGAGAAGAGTAGTTGAAACTTTCAAATGGTTCCTTATCCAAAATGAATATTTTGGGATACTTAGGGATTCCATGGTTTCTAATGATTATATTTCTCTTAGGTGATTAACTCAAAAAGGATTTCCTCTCTCATATCTTGTCTTAGAGCATGTCTAAGAGTCCCTGTAAAAGCGGTCAAACCCGTAAAAAATGGGCCTTTTATAGTCTTGGACAAAAACTCGGCGCAGGTCAGTGCCTGTAAACCTCATCAACCCATAAAACTTTTTACAGGTTAGCCTGTACTCGCGTCCGCGACCTTTGAAACTAGGGGCTCAGGGCCATTTTAAGGGCTGGCATGTACTCGGTCAACACACTCTTGTTAGGCCAAATGTCCCCGAAGGTGCGTCTTACTCGCCGGAATCCGGCAAAATTCATCGCATTTAGGCCTCCTCCACCGTCTCTGATCACACACGTATACCTCCCGTGAGCTCCCGACCCAGTTCCCCTACTTTTCCCTCTCGATTTTTGTACCGCGGCTGTCCTTGGGACCCTCTTCTGCCGTCTCCACCATTACAGTCCATGTCAAGCTCACGTGCGGCCTCGGGCAAAGAGCAGCAGCCTTGGGCAGAAGTGGTGGCGTGGCCTCGGGCAGGGAGCGGTGGCGCGGTCTCGACGGGAGCGGCGGCGCTAGCGAGCGGCACAGAAGGGTCGGTGAGGATACGTACCAGGAAGAAGATGACCGGAAGGAAAAAATTAATATTGTTTACAGGTTGTGTTTACGGGCTCTGATCTCCGCCATGTGTTTGCTGACCCTTAAAACAAGTTTACCGCAACCTGTAAATGGATTTACGGGTTTGTATTTTACGGCCCTGTTAGTCATGCTCTTACAAGTGTTATTCACAATTTGGTTATTATTTGAGTAAAGTCTCAAAATAGATTTTCCTTGTGGTGAAGGTACTTCATAAGATCTTTTGAAACTCACATTTGAGTCATGATTCTCATAAATAATTTGATAGGTGATTTCAGTAGATTTACTATAGTAAAATAGGAATGGTTTCAAATAATCATTCTTATGGTGAAAAGCATAAGATGTTCTTTACGTGATTTACCCAAGACAATAATTTCTCTCATATGGTAATATTAACCAATGGGCAAGGTTTAGGTTTTACTCTCACTCTAGGGCTTAGTGTATGTGGATGGATGGATCTAGTTCACAAGGTGTGAGGTATAGAGCAACTCCATACTTGTATTTCTAGGGTTACAAATATAGATGGAAAATGGCCTTGCAATAATGGTTTAATTCTAGAAAATGGCCCTATGCTATGCATGCAAACATATGGTTGACTTTCTCTAGGATCATGTCAACACTTAAGTCTTAAGGTTGAGGAATAGGCAATACATGGTATACTAATCATAGGATCACGTCCATGATTGGTTTGATAGAGAGCTGAGTCACAAAATATGCATGGAACATAATATGGACTTACTCTCTCAAAGTGAAAATTACATACAAGATATATGCCCTATCTTAGGAATAAAGTACATATATACTTAATCCCCCTTAGTAACAAGTATGAATTATACACTTCAAAAGATTTGGATATCAAGATGTCTTAGGAATGGGGTTTCAAATGAATGGTCAATTCTAGATAAAGAAGAATGGATAATTCAAGTTTTAGAGAGATTAGGGTTTTGCTCCAGGACTTAAATGATTTACTTGTCACATGACTCTAGTCATTCACAAGTATTGGTTGAATGAATCTTGTTTAAGATATGATAGAAAGAATTAAGATAAGAATAAATTTGACCTTGCTTTGGTGGAATGATCATGTGTTAAGGATTATTCAACACATGTGTTTATTGATGATGAGTTAAGAATGTATTTGATCTTGTTTTAGGGTGTGATCATATGCTTGCTGGGGTTTGAGGGCAGAAAACAAAAAAATTCCTACGAACAAAACCCTAATGCCAGGATCTATCTACTAGTAATGCAGTAACGGGAGGGGATACGGTATTCATACCTTTTAAGACCAAACACGGCTAATGTACCGTGAGGAACATGGTTGATGAAGTCGTTCCGACATTGACCTCGAGGTCATGAAGTCCAACGACCCCAACAAATCCTAGCGCCGAAAGCACAACGCCGCCCGAGGGAGTCACACACGTACTGTGCTTGATGATGACTCCCGCTTCTCCCCGATCCAGCCGATATTGTGGAAGTAGATCTTGTTGGTGTGGTTCCCAGTGCGCTGGACCCAATGGCTATCTATTGTGATAACATGTGTGCCATAGACAATGCGCAGGAGACAAGGTCATACAAGAAGCTGAATCATATCAAGATATGTTTTCACGCTATTCGAGAGCATGTCCAAGATGGTGACATAAAGATTTGCAAAGTAAACACATATCTAAATGTGGCAGATCCGTTGACTAAACCTCTCCCGAGGGGAAAACATGACTAGCACCAAACCGCCATGGGTGTTAGGTATATTACCATGTAATCTAGATTATTGACTCTAGTGCAAATGGGAGACTGTTGGAGATATGCCTAAGAGGCAATAATAAAAGTAGTTATTATTATATTTTTGTGTTTATGATAAATGTTTACATTCATGCTATAATTGTATTAACCGGAAACATTAATACTTGTGTGATTTATGAACTTGTAAATGTCCCTAGTAAAGCCTCTTTGTAATACTAGCTTGTTGGTTAATAGATGATCATGGTTTCCTGATCATGAACATTGAGATGTTATTAACAACAATATCATATCATTAGGAGAATGATATGATGGACATAATCCTATAGTTAAGTGTAGCATAAAGATCAAGTCATTTCAATAGTTCATTTGCTATAAGCTTTTAGATACATAGTAACCTAAATCCTTCGACCATGAGATCATGTTAATCACCATCACCAGATGGATGCTTTGATGACATTAAACACCACTTCGTAATTGGGTGGTTATAAAGGTGACATCGAGTGTTCAGAAAGTATGTGTTGAGGCACATGGATCAAGAGTGAGATTTGTCCATCCATATGACGGATAGATATACTCTGGGCCCTCTCGGTGGAATTTCATCCAATTAGCTTGCAAGCATGTGACTGGCTCACAAGGGATCACATATCACAGGAATGAGTAAACATTACTTATCGGTAACGAGGTTGAACTAGGTATGCAGAGATACCGGCGATCAAACCTTGGATGGGTAAAGTATCGCGATACAAAGGGAAATTGGTATCGTATGTAAATGGTTCATTCGATCATTAAGTAATCATAGAAATATGTGGGAGCCATATGAATTTCCAGATTCCTCTATTGGTTATTGATCTGAGAAGAGTCTTGATCCTGTCTGCATAATTCACGAACCGTAGGGAGACACACTTAAGGATTCGATGTTGTTTAGTAGATACGGAATGTGAGTAAGATACCAAATTTTGTTCAAAGTCTCGGATTGGATCCGGGATATCACGAGGAGATAGGAATGGTCTGGAGAATAAGATTCATATAAGGAAAGTCCAAATTCGGAGTTCGGGTATGGTTTTGGTGTTTTCACTGGAATGTTCTCGAAGGGTCTAGAAGGTCCACCGATCCGGAGTGAGAAGGGTACATGGATGTGTCATGACAAAGTGGAATGGTTGCATCATGTCCTAGGTCACTTGGCTGGGCAATGGGAAGAGAGAATCAAACTCTAGTTTGAGAAGTCAAATGCAAATTTGAAAAAGTCAAATCCCAACATTGGTTTTCTAGTGGAGGGAGTGAAGGAATCCTACCTAAGGGAGGATTCCTCCCTCTCCTTGCCGCTGACCAAGTAAGGGGAGCTGGGGGAGGACTCCTATCCCCTTGCCGCCTCTCCCTCTCATAAATAGAGGGGATGGGCTCCCCCTTGCTCCCACACCTCAAACCCTAGATTGGTTGTAGCCCTCTAAAAGCTGCAGACGGTTTAGAGCCCTCTAAAAGTAGGCTCGCCTAGACCCTCTACTATCCGCCAGCCACCACCTCCCCTCGACCCTCTAAAACCTAGACCGCTAAGGCCCTCTTCTACTCCACCATACTCGCTCCGGCTTAGGCGAAGCCCTGCAGGATTTCCCCTCTACTTCCGTCACCACGCCGTCGTGCTCCTGGAATCGCGAGGAGAGATCTACAACCTCTGCTGCCTGCTGGAACAAGGGAGAGGAAGGTCTTCATCGAGTACCGAACGTGTGACCGACTGCGGGAGCGCTGCCGGAACATGGAGCCGGAAGGATCGTCTATGCGATCTTGAGATCGACAAGTGAACGACTACATCACCCACGAGAATTGATACGTCGGAAACGTATCTATAATTTTTGATGCTCCATGCTTGTTTAGTATCTACTTTGCTTTACTTGTCTACACTTTGAGGTGCTTTTTACATGTTTTGTGGTACTAACCTATTAACAAGTTGCAACAGTGCTAGCTGCCTGTTTTCTGCTATTTTTGGTTTCAGAAAAGTTAGTGAAGAAATATTCTCGGAATCAGACGGTACAAACGTCAAAGTCAATTACTTTCCGTGGGGAACAATAATTCCAGAGGGGAGACGAGGAAGCGGGCCAGGGCAGCCAGACCCCCCAGGCGCGGCCAAGGGTGGGCCCGCGTGGGCCCGCACTTGGCTAGGGTTTGGACCCCCTGGTCACCTCCTCGTCCTCCCCCTTCGCCTATAAGAATCCCCCGATGCAAAACCCTAAGCACCCGATCAAATATCCACGAAACCGTCTGTAGCCACCGCCACAATCGTCCCTAGATCGGGGGTGGGGGGATCTAAAGTTCTTCTCGGCACCCTGCCGGAGGGGAGATCATCCCGGAGGCCTTCTCTCCGGTATGATGCGTGAGTAGTTCCACCTTGGACTATGGGTTCATGTAGTAGCTAGATGGTTGTATCTCATCCTTTGTGCTTTCATGTATAGATCTTGTGAGCTCCGTTCATGATCAAGATCTAATCTATTTGTAATCATGCATGTTGTGTTTGCGGGGATCCGATGGATATTGAGATTATTATGTTGGTTTTATTAATGGTTTTGTCTTTATGATTCTATCATGTCTGTGGTTTTTGTGATCTTGCATGCTCTCCGTTGTTAGTAGCTATCTTGGCCAAGTAGTTGCTAGTGACTCCAAGAGGGGTTATTTATTGTAACATCCTCAAAATCATGTTTCAAACTCATGCATATCATCCATGCATCCATGATCATGTAGGGTTTCATTTCAAAATCATTTAAAAAACAGGAGCATATCTTGCTCATTATTTTATGTATGAACACTATAGCCTTTGGGCTACTTGCTATTCAGTAGTGTTTTGAATTCAAACATAAGTGGTTTCAAAAGCTTGAATAGAGTTTCCACACAAAATATGAAATAAAACCAAGATTATGCAAAATATTATATCACATCATGGCTTAGTTTTATTCTAATTTTCAAATGACCCAAGTTGGTTTTTGTAAACAGAAAGGTTTGACACTTATTTGAGTACAAGATTCATTGTACAAAAGTCCAGAGAAGATTTGAAATCAAACAGATTTGAATTGGAGTTTGAAAATCCTTTTTAGGAAAGCAAATAGAAAAAGAAAAGGTTTAAAAGAGAAAAAAGCAAACAGTCAAATCTGGCCCAACCAGCCCAACTAGCCAAGCAACCCCTCCCGTGAACCGTTTTTTCTTTACTCGCGAACGAACCCACCAAGTGACTGACCGCCTGTCCCCACCTCCCCTTTGTTTCTCTCACTGACAACGCGGCCCGCGCAACGGTCTTCTTCTCCACCCCGGCGACGAGTTCTTCCCCCAAATCACGCCGAGCGTTTCCTGTTTGATTCGCGTCATCAATTCCCGTTCAATGCTGGAGTGATTCATTCCCCCATCTCGCCTACTTAAACCCCCTCTGCCCCCTCTCCATTTTCCCCCAGAACCCGAGCACAAAGCGCCCCCAGGCTGCCGGTAATCGTCCTTACACCTACGCAGACAGAACCCACTCCGGTGACCAATCCCGGTGAGCTCCGTGCGCCCCTTCCTCTCTAGTTCATGCAGACTGCTTCGCAACATCCTTGCGCTCCTTCTGACATCCTTGGTTCATCCTGTACTGCCCCAGGTCGTCGACTCCATCAAACACCGCAAGTTCCTGACGCCGTCTCCAACTCCGGCGACAAAATTCGGTGAGCCTCGTGTTCCCCTCTGTTTCTGAATCATACGAGCATGTTCGCCTGCATCTAGCGCACCTGCTGATACTTTTTGTTTCGATCCTTGAGCCCCAGAACGTCTCCTTCGACTCCGATAGAGAGCATCTGACGCCTCCAGCAACTCCGACGAGCTCGTGCTGCTGTGTCCGTGCGCCCCTTGTCAAGCCATCGCCACGTTGAGCTTCAGTACATCGCCACGAGTCTGGTAAGCATCTCCGACGACCCCAAAACCCCCTATAGTCGCCTCGCCGCCGTGGACAGAGCCGCCGCCAGTCGCCACCGCTAGCACCGCCAGGGTATGGTCGCTTGATCGCGGACCGTTAGATCTAGATCCATCGGCTACGTTAGATTCACTTAACGAAGGGGTACGCGCTAGATCTGGCCGTGCATCTTCATTTAAATCGTGTGGCTCTCGTTGATCGATCCGCCCGAACCGGTACCAACCAATAGAAACACGCCGCGTGTCTGCTAGTTAGATTTAAAATCAGAATTTGAATCTATTAGATATTTAAACTTGTTTTAATCATAACTTTTGATTCCCACATCCAAATTTGATGAATTTTATATCAATGGAATTAGGAGAGAAAGCCCTTTTCAAATATGCAATGTGTTTAATATTTGCTTATGTTAAAATGGTTTTATTTATAGAAACATGTGTAGGCCTATTTTGGGTATATTAATTATTTGAGAAATGTTTTAGTGTTCAAATAAAGGTTGTTTGGCAATTTTTGAACTTGTTTATGAACCAGTACTATGCACTTGTCTTGTTGAGTTTAGAAAATCATCACATATCATATTGCATGCATCCATATATTTTTTCTTGTATTTATTTTGTATGTGATTTGTTGCTATGGTTTTATGTGTAGATTTTGGTGCAAATAGTGATTGTGATTGTGAGGAGTGTAGCTACTCTCCAAACTACCAAGGAAAGTGGTGCTTGATGATTTTATCCCCTATGTTTTTCAACTATGCATTAGAAATATTTTGCTAGTCTTGCATGGTTATATTTTTGCTTATATGCCATGCTTGGGAAATCCTAGTAGTTGTAGAATTGCTAGAAATTTCTAAGTTAAGATGCTTATCTATGCCATGCTTAGCCTAGGTAGTAGCAACCAAGGGTGGTTATATGTTCATGCTATGAATAAATATTTCTAAGTCTTTGGACTATGTTTTTGCTTAATAAAACAACTAAGTGAATGAATCACCTGGGTGGAATGGTTGTGAATGGGTTATGTTGAGTGGTTACACAAGGCCCATTTCTATGGTTTACCTTGTGTATCTCACTTGTGGAAAGCCACCCAGGAACAAAGGGATTTGAGAGGCCAAATGTTATGAAGCTTCTAGTGCAGCCACTTGGCAATATGGGCTCTGCCTGGATCACATAGGTTGCAATAACTTAGCCATTTGGACAGTTGGTGGTAGTGGGATGATAGGTTGGAACGCGTCCATTTGGTCTAAGGGAAGGCTTCTGAAAGGTCCTGTCTTGGTGAAAATCAAGTCTTGTGGGGAAAGTGCACAACCTCTGCAGATGGAAGAATCTAAGTACTTAGCCATGTCCCTGGAAAAGGAAAACTTGAGCATCAACACATGGAAGCTATCAAGAATCTCCTCATCCCAATTTCTAAGTAAAACTTGTGGTTGAACAAGGGTGAAGGACCCCAATGTCTATTGGTGGTTCCTTGGGAAAAGTTTTGACAAAGAAAAACTTAGTGTTTTCAACTAATAGGCAAAACCTATTTTGAGCAAAGCAAGCCTAAGCTACACTTAGACAAATTGCATATGGTATCTATTCCACCAATATTTTACTAAGGTATCACTTGCCAATACTATTCCAATGTATTGACCCACTGTGGCTGTAACTTGTGATGTTGTAGGATATTCTGATGATGATTAGGAGTCATTAGTCTACACTCAACATGCTTGCCTGTGGCACATGAAGATGGAGACTTATTTATCTATTTACTCATTTAAACTCTTGTACTAGGCCAGTGGCCATGGAGTTGTAACAGACTATGTTTGTCTCTGGAATGACTGTAATAATGACCTTTGTTTCTGTGTACTTCATCTTAAACTGTGGATGCTAGCATTGATCCGGGGACTAGCATTGCAATCACAGGGATTCTTTTACTTTATAAAGGAGGGATCTTACAGATGGTATCAGAGCACTGTGTTGCCTGTAGGATTATGACCCTAGGATTGGAATACACTAAGGAAATTTTTTCAACAACTTCCGCACTAGTCTTTTCTTCTCGTAAACTTTTCTAATCTTCTTTCTCATCTCTATTTGTAGATGAACTCCATCAACGAAGCTGTGAAGAAGGGACCACTCATGACTATGACTTTATAATGTGAGACAGAGTTCCCAAAGGCTCTCAAGGACCTCATGGTTGCCATGGGAATACATGGTGCAGCTGTGTACAAAGGTTTTCCTGTGATGGATGAAGGAGTTGAGTACTGGTGGGTGCAACTTCACTTGTATAAAAACAAGGAAGACAACCACAAGGATTCAGGATTCTGCATGGTCACCAACACAATGATGCACACCACATTCTTTGATTCATCAAGGGATGCAGCTTGGAGAGCCATCAAAGAACTTGGTGATAGAATCAAGTGCAGAATGCTTAACACTCAGAATGATCTTAAGGAAGAGAAGAAACATGCCCAAGAGTTGGAGGCTACCAACCAAAGCCTAAGGAAGGACATCATAGACTTAGCAATGGATTCTTGTGATCTAGACAAACAGATTGCCTCTAGGGATGCCCTGTTAGCCAACTTGGCAAGTGAGATGGGATTGTAATGTACCACATTAGTTGGACCACCACACTTATCATTTTATTTTCCAGAAATGTTGTCTAAATAAGTTGAACCTTGGATGCTTGTAATGGATTTTTATGTATGCTATGACTTGTGTGTTTGCCAATGTTATGCTTGTGATGCTCTGTCTTGAAATTTATTTATTGTGTTGATTCTAACTTTTTCTATATTATTAAATAGATGCCTAATGTTACCATCATCACTGTTGAAGAGTTCCAAGGAACTCGTTTTGGCCCTCGTATTATTGAGCTCACTAGTTTGCTCAATCTCCCTCTTCCTACCATCATGGTGCTTCCCCTCACCAAGTTTGAGAGGAAAGACCTTTGGGGCTTCAAGGTCAATCAGCCCGGACGCCAGACTGAGCCTACCACGGAGGCTATCATCTTCAAGCTCATGCACTATGACAAGGAGAGAGGCCTTGAGGTAGTCATGCAGGACTTGATTGGACGTCTGTTAGGGAGACACTCTCGACAGGTTAGAGGTACTCACTTCCACACCTTCGGTAGACGTGATGAAGATGGTGAGGCCATTGACTTCGAGGACACTTCGAGGGAGACAGCAGAGCCGATTCGTCTATACCTCTAGGACTTAGAGGTTCTTCTTAGGCACGTGGACACTGATAGGACCAACGTCATGCTTAGCAATGACGAACTCCAGGTGCAGCTTCGTGAGAAGGACAAGCTCTTCGCGGAGCAAGATGAGATAGTCAAGGAGATGGAGGCCAAGTTCGAGAGTCAGGATAGAAAGTTCAAGAGTCAAGAGAAGCGAGTCCAAGATAGGAACAAGAGGATTCGAGACATGACTGCAGAACTAGAGAACAAGGACTTAGAGCTCGAGCATCAGCAGACTGTGATTGAGAGGCTTCATTCTCAGAAGAGGGCTCTCAAAGCCAAAGTAGAGACCTTGACCAACAATGTCGAGGAATACAAGACCGCTATGGAGAATGCAGGTCTTACCTTTGTTGAGGAGGAGGTTGATGCCGAGGAGTAGTGATGACTACTCATTTATCATTTATTTATCATGCTTTTCATTGAGTCGCAATGACCATCCAACATGTGGATGGCTTGCTATTGGTGTGTTTACTCTGCAAACTTGTCGTTTATGTTGTTGAACTATTATTGTTATGATTCATGTTTGGTGATTGTTTATGTGATGTATTTTGCATGGTAGCATCTATGGGTATCTCATTCTTATCTCTATTGAACAAACCACAGATGCCTCCCCGTCGTGCCAATCCCAACCCCAACAACAACATCACCCCTGAGATGCAGCAAATGATGACAGCTCAGACTCAGCTGATGCAGATGATGACTACGTTCATCCAGAACCAGAACAACAACAACAACAACAATAACAACAACAACAACAACAACAACAATCAGAACAACCCACCGGGTTTTGTCATGCTTACCAGGTTCTTGAGATTGAGGCCAGCAAAGTTCTCAGGAACAACTGATCCTATGGTGGCCAATGATTGGCTACGCTCTGTGAACAAGGACTTGGTAACAGTTGGATGTACTGATGAAGAGAAAGTCAGATTTGCAGCTCACTTGTTGGAAGGACCGGCAGCTACTTGGTGGGATAACTTCCAAATCACCACTCCCATTGAGGATGTGGCATGGGCTATCTTTGGAGATGGTTTCCATACTGCTCACATATCATCTGGAGTGATGAGTTTGAAGAAGAAAGAGTTCCATAACTTGAAGCAGCGCCACCGCAGCGTGGCTGAATATATTGAAGAGTTCAACAATCTGGCGCGATATGCACCGGATGAAGTTGACACTGATGCTAAGAGGAAGGAAAAATTCCTTGAAGGGTTGAATGATGAACTGAACCTGCAGTTAGCCGTGGCATATGTTCCCACATACCAGTCTCTTTGTGACAAGGCTGCTATTTTGGAGAACAAGATGAAGCAAGTTGAAAGTAGGAAGAGAAAGCACTCTGACAAGCACAGCTCGGGATCGTCTCACAAACGTTCCCATTATGATGATAGTGGGAGTTCAGGATCCCATAAGCATGGGAAATTTAACAAGCACCACAACCACAACCGTCATCATGACAACAAGCATCACCATAGTCATGACAATGACAAGTACAAGAATCACAAGGGTGGATATAAGAGCCACCACAATGGTAGTGGAAGTGGTAGTGGAAGCCAGACTGTCAAGAAGGATCTTAGTCAGGTTGAGTGATTCAAATGCAAGAAGATGGGGCATTATGCAAATGAATGCCCAGAAAATAAAGTTGAAGGACCCAACAAGCCCAACCCTTTTCAAAAGGGACAAGTGAACCACATCAATGTGGAGGAGATTTATGAGGAACCTGATGTTGTTGCTGGTAAGTTCAAACTCAATTCTGTTCCAGCATTTGTTCTCTTTGATACTGGTGCATCTCATTCATTCATATCAAGAGAATTTGTTGAAGAAATGAACTACCGGTAGAAACTATTGGGTGCCCTATAAAAGTAAGTTCTCCTGGCGGAGAAATGATAGTGAATTCAGGATGTCATGATCTAGTCATAGAGTTTGGGAAGTATAAGTTTCCCGTTAACTTGATAATCCTAAACTCCCAAGGATTGGATGTCATTTTGGGAATGGACTGGATGACTAAGCACAAGGGAGTGATAGATTGTGCAAACCATACTGTCTCACTCACAACTCCAGAAAACAAAAGAATCAGATTCAAGACCAACTTTGAATCAAAAAGGAGTAAGCTAAATTCTCTTAAGGGGGTTAGCATGGACAGTGTGCCTATTGTGTGTGAGTATCCAGATGTGTTTCCGGAAGAATTTCCGGGAATGCCACCAGATAGAGATGTGGAGTTTCTTATTGATTTGCTACCAGGATCTGGACCAATAGCAAAAATACCATACAAGATGTTAGTTGATGAGTTGAAAGAACTCAAGAAGCATCTTGGAGAACAGTTGCAGAAAGGTTTTATCCAACTAATTTCCTCATCTTGGGGAGCACCAGTTTTGTTTGTGGAAAAGAAGGATAGAATTCAAAGGTTATGCATAGATTATCGTTCACTCAATGAGGTGACTATCAAGAACAAATACCCTTTGCCTAGAATCAATGACTTGTTTGATCAGTTAGAAGGAGCCTGTGTGTTCTCAAAGATTGATCTCCGGTCAGGTTATTTCCAGCTCAAGATAAGAGAACAAGACATACCTAAGACATCTTTCACCACAAGGTATGGATTGTATGAGTATACCGTGATGCCATTTGGTTTGACCAATGCTCCAGCATATTTCATGAATATGATGAACAAGGTGTTCATGGAGTTCCTTGATAAGTTTGTTGTCGTTTTCATCGATGACATTTTGATCTACTCCAAGAGCAAAGAAGAGCATGAAGGACATCTACGTTTGATACTTGAGAAGCTTAGAGAGCATAAACTGTATGCCAAATTCAGCAAGTGTGAATTTTGGTTGAATGAAGTTGGATTTCTTGGACACGTTGTGTCAGGAGATGGTGTAGCAGTTGATCCTGCTAAAGTTTCAGCTGTAACTGAATGGGAATCACCTAAGTCAGTAAAAGAAGTTCGTAGTTTCCTTGGCTTGGCAGGATACTACAGAAGGTTTATTGAGAATTTCTCCAAGGTAGCAAAACCTATGACAGAATTGCTGAAGAAAGACAAGAAATTTGCTTGGTCTGAAGGTTGTGAACTCAGCTTTCAAGAATTGAAGAAGAGACTAGTGACAGCACTAGTCTTGTGTTTGTCAGATTTGGAGAAGGATTTCCAAGTGTATTGTGATGCATCTCATCATGGATTAGGTGCAGTACTTATGCAAGAAGGAAAAGTTGTGGCTTATGCCTCGAGACAACTCAAAACTCATGAAGTGAACTATCCTACTCATGATTTAGAGTTAGCCTTTATCCATGCACTCAAAACATGGAGACATTATCTTTTGGGAAAGCGATGTGAAGTGTTCATAGATCACAAGAGTTTGAAGTATATCTTCACCCAGAAAGAAATTAACATGAGACAAAGAAGATGGATAGAACTCATCAAGGACTATGACTTAAGTTTGCAATACCACCCCGGTAAAGCAAATGTTGTAGCGGATGCTCTAAGCCGTAAGGTTTTTGTGAATGGCCTTACTAAGGGAGAATTACCAGATGATCTGTGTGCCCAATTCAGAGACCTCAGATTGGAGATTGTGCCTGAAGGACATCTCATGACCTTGGATGTTCAACCTACATTGTTGGACAAGATTAAAGAAGCCCAGAAGATTTATAAGGAAATCGAAGAGATTAAGGAAAAGATTGGCAAAGGAAAATCCAAAGGATTCCGTGAAGACGAACAGGGTACTTTATGGCATGGAAAACATATATGTGTTCCACAAGATCCGGAGCTTCGGAAACTGATTTTACAAGAAGCACATAACTCACCATATTCTATTCATCCGGGTAACACCAAAATGTACATGGATATGAAGGAAAGATTTTGGTGGAATAATCTCAAGAAGGAAATCGCCGAACATATTGCTTTGTGTGATGTATGTAGTAGAGTGAAGGCGGAACACCAGAAACCAGCAGGATTGCTTCAACCACTACCCATTCCTGATTGGAAGTGGGACAAGATTGGTATGGATTTCATTACCGGATTACCAAGGACCAGGTCAGGATATGATTCTATTTGGGTATTAGTGGATCGCCTAACTAAAGTGGCACATTTCATACCCGTAAAGACAACCTATACAAGTGCTAAGTTAGCCAAGATCTATATGAGCAGAATTGTGTGTCTACATGGAGTACCCAAAAGTACTGTGTATGATAGGGGAACACAATTCACTTCTCATTTTTGGAGACAACTACATGAGTCATTAGGAACGAGGTTGGAATTCAATACCGCTTTTCATCCTCAGACTGATGGACAGACAGAAAGGACTAATCAGATTCTTGAAGATATGCTGAGAGCATGTTCCCTAGACTATGGAGCCAGTTGGGATGAAAGTCTGCCTTACGCAGAATTTTCCTATAATAACAGTTATCAAGCCAGTATTGAGATGGCACCATTTGAGTTTCTCTATGGGAGAAAGTGTACCACCCCATTGTTATGGAATGGTGTGGGAGAAAGAATCTTGTTCGGACCAGAACTTATCAAAGAGGTTGAAGAGAAAGTCAAGCTGGTTAAGGATAGATTGAAAATAGCACAGTCCCGATAGAAAAGCTATGCAGATCCTAAGCGTAGAGAAGTCACCTATGAAGTTTGTGATAGAGCCTATCTTAGAGTGTCACCACTTCGTGGAGTGAAGAGGTTTGGAGTCAAAGGTAAATTGGCCCCAAGATATGTTGGACCATTCATGATTCTGAGTCGTAAAGGAGAAGTTGCTTATGAGATTGAATTGCCAGAGTCTTTATCAGCAGTTCATAATGTATTTCATGTGAGTCAACTTAAGAAATGCCATCCAGAAATGGAAGAAACTTCTTTGAAGGATACTATACCTTTGGAAGAGGTTCAATTGGAGAGTGATCTCACTTATGAAGAGAAACCTATCAAGATTCTTGAGACTGCAGAAAGAGTCACACGGACTAAGACTATCAAGTTCTGCAAAGTTCAATCGAACCATCATTCCGAAGAAGAAGCCACATGGGAAAGAGAAGATGATCTTCGGAAAGACCACCCTCACCTATTTGCTAGCCAATACGAATCTCGAGGGCGAGATTCACCTTAAGGGGTTTAGATTTGTAAC
Source organism: Avena atlantica (assembly GCA_910589765.1). Lineage (NCBI taxonomy): Eukaryota > Viridiplantae > Streptophyta > Magnoliopsida > Poales > Poaceae > Avena > Avena atlantica. Next base: position 390,966,884 of record OU342735.1, on the reverse strand, counting down.
ATCCTCAAAATCATGTTTCAAACTCATGCATATCATCCATGCATCCATGATCATGTAGGGTTTCATTTCAAAATCATTTCAAAAACAGGAGCATATCTTGCTCATTATTTTATGTATGAACACTATAGCCTTTGGGCTACTTGCTATTCAGTAGTGTTTTGAATTCAAACATAAGTGGTTTCAAAAGCTTGAATAGAGTTTCCACATAAAGTATGAAATAAAATGAAGATTATGCCAAATATTATATCACATAATGCCTTGGTTTTATTCTAATTTTCAAATGACCCAAGTTGGTTTTTGTAAACAGAAAGGTTTGACACTTATTTGAGTACAAGATTAATTGTACAAAAGTCCAGAGAATATTTGAAATCAAACAGATTTGAATTGGAGTTTGAAAATCCTTTTTAGGAAAGCAAACAGAAAAAGAAAAGGTTTAAAAGAGAAAAATAAGCAAACAGTCAAATCTGGCCCAACCAGCCCAACTAGCCCAGCAACCCCTCCCGCGAACCCTTTTTTATTTACTCGCGAACGAACCCACCAAGTGACTGACCGCCTGTCCCCACCTCCCCTTTGTTTCTCTCACTGACAACGCGGCCCGCGCAACGGTCTTCTTCTCCACCCGGCGACGAGTTCTTCCCCCAAATCACGCCGAGCGTTTCCTATTTGATTCGCGTCGTCAATTCCCATTTAATGCTGGAGTGATTCATGCCCCCATCTCGCCTACTTAAACCCCCTCTGCCCCCTCTCCATTTTCCCCCCAGACCCCGAGCACAAAGCGCCCCCAGGCTGCCGGTAATCGCCCTTACACCTCCGCAGACAGAACCCACTCCGGCGACCAATCCCGGTGAGCTCCGTGCGCCCCTTCCTCTCTAGTTCATGCAGACTGCTTCGCAACATCCTTGCGCTCCTTTTGACATCCTTGGTTCATTATGTACTGCCCCAGGTCGTCGACTCCATCAAACACCGCAAGTTCCTGACGCCGTCTCCAACTCCGGCGACAAAATTCGGTGAGCCTCGTGTTCCCCTCTGTTTCTAAATCATACGAGCATGTTCGCTTGCATCTAGCGCACCTGCTGATACTTTTTGTTTGGATCCTCGAGCCCCAAAACGTTGCCTTCGACTTCGATAGAGAGCATCTGACGCCGCCAGCAACTCCGATGAGCTCGTGCTGCTGTGTCCGTGCGCCCCTTGTCAAGCCATCGCCATGTTGAGCTTCAGTACATCGCCACGAGTCTGGTAAGCATCTCCGACGACCCCAAAACCCCCTGTAGTCGCCGCGCCGCCGTGGACAGAGCCGCCAGTCGCCACCGCTAGCACCGCCAGGGTATGGTCGCTTGATCGCGGACCGTTAGATCTAGATCTATCGGCTGCGTTAGATTCACTTAACGAAGGGGTACGCGCTAGATCTGGCCGTGCATCTTCATTTAAATCGTGTGTCTCTCGTTGATCGATCCGCCTGAACCGGTACCAACCAATAGAAACACGCCGCGTGTCTGCTAGTTACATTTAAAATTAGAATTTGAATCTATTAGATATTTAAACTTGTTTTAATCATAACTTTTGATTCCCACGTCCAAATTTGATGAATTTTATATCAATGGAATCAGGAGAGAAAGACCTTTCCAAATATGCAATGTGTTTAATATTTGCTTATGTTAAAATGGTTTTATTTATAGAAACATGTGTAGGCCTATTTTGGGTATATTAATTATTTGAGAAATGTGTTAGTGTTCAAATAAAGGTTGTTTGGCAATTTTTGAACTTGTTTATGAACCAGTACTGTGCACTTGTCTTGTTGAGTTTAGAAAATCATCACATATCATATTGCATGCATCCATATATTTTTGCTTGTATTTATTTTGTATGTGATTTGTTGCTATGGTTTTATGTGTAGATTTTGGTGCAAATAGTGATTGTGATTGTGAGGAGTGTAGCTACTCTCCAAACTACCAAGGCAAGTGGTGCTTGATGATTTTATCCCCTATGTTTTTCAACTATGCATTAGAAATATTTTGCTAGTCTTGCATGGTTATATTTTTGCTTATATGCTATGCTTGGGAAATCCTAGTAGTTGTAGAATTGCTAGAAATTTCTAAGTTAAGATGCTTATCTATGCCATGCTTAGCCTAGCTAGTAGCAACCAAGGGTGGTTATATGTTCATGCTATGAATAAATATTTCTAAGTCTTTGGACTATGTTTTTGCTTAATAAAACAACTAAGTGAATGAATCACCTGGGTGGAATGGTTGTGAATGGGTTATGTTGAGTGGTTACACAAGGCCCATTTCTATGGTTTACCTTGTGTATCTCACTTGTGGAAAGCCACCTAGGAACAAAGGGATTTGAGAGGCCAAATGTTGTGAAGCTTCTAGTGCAGCCACTTGGCAATATGGGCTCTGCCTGGATCACATAGGTTGCAATAACTTAGCCATTTGGACAGTTGGTGGTAGTGGGATGATAGGTTGGAACGCGTCCATTTGGTCTAAGGGAAGGCTTCTGAAAGGTCCTGTCTTGGTGAAAATCAAGTCTTGTGGGGAAAGTGCACAACCTCTGTAGATGGAAGAATCTAAGTACTTAGCCATGTCCTTGGAAAAGGACAACTTGAGCATCAAGACATGGAAGCTATCAAGAATCTCCTCATCCCAATTTCTAAGTAAAATTTGTGGTTGAACAAGGGTGAAGGACCCCAATGTATATTGGTGGTTCCTTGGGAAAATTTTTGACAAAGAAAAACTTAGTGTTTTCAACTAATAGGCAAAACCTATTTTGAGCAAAGCAAGCCTAAGCTACACTTAGCCAAATTGCATATAGTATCTAGTCCACCAATATTTTACTAAGGTATCACTTGCCAATACTATTCCAATGTATTGACCCACTGTGGCTGTAACTTGTGATGTTGCAGGATATTCTGATGATGATTAGGAGTCATGAGTCTACACTCAACATGCTTGCCTATGGCACATGAAGATGAAGACTTATTTATCTATTTACTCATTTAAACTCTTGTACTAGGCCAGTGGCCATGGAGTTGTAAAAGACTATGTTTGTCTCTGGAATGACTGTAATAATGACCTTTGTTTCTATGTACTTCATCTTAAACAGTGGATGCTAGCATTGATCCCGGGACTAGCATTGCAATCACAGGGATCCTTTTCCTTTATAAAGGAGGGATCTTACATTTATGCTCGATAGTGGGTTCATGCCTCTAGTTTCTAAGGGAAGTAACAATAATCTCTTCTGTTGTAGATGTGCTATTGCTACTAGGGAGAAAACAACGTTATCTTGTTCATGGAACATGTGGACTGTTTACCTTACACACTTTGCTTAAAGCAGTTGTCTGTTGCTTGCAACTTAATACTGGAGGGGGTTCAGATGATAACCTGAAGGTGGACTTCTAGTCATATATGCAATTGGATGGCGGTCTATGTATCTTGTTATATTGCCCATTCGAATCTCATATGATCTTTTTGACTAGTAATTGTATTGTTATGCCTTGCTCAGTTCCTGTCAATTTCCCCGCTGTAATTTGTTTACCCTTCATGCCATGTTGTTTAACTAAGGAGAGCACCTCTAGTGAACTATGGACCCCGGTCCAATCTTTACCATTGATACATCTTCCACTGTTACTTGTTTACTTGCTGCAAACCATTACGTTCCACACCATATGTTTAATCCTTTGTTAAAGCAAACCGGCGAGCTTGACAACTTCACTGATTCGTTGGGACAAAGTCTTGAGTTTGTGTTGTGCAGGTGTCCACGTTGCTTGCAACACCTTTGAGACGTTTCCTTCCTCCTTCTGGTTCGATAACCTCGGTCTCTACTGAGGGAAGACTTGCTGCTGTGCTCATCACACCTTGCTCTTGGGGTTTCCAACGAAGCTCTTCCACATCAAGGAGGCGCCATCAAGAATCCGATCTCGTTAACCGCTTTGGAATCTTCGAGGTTTAGTACTCTATCGACTCGTTGCTACAATCTAGTAGATAGATCTTGGCTTGTGTGTGTTCATGCGATAGAATTTTTTTGTTTTCCATGCTATGAACCCCTACAATGGTATCAGAGCCGTGTCTATAAGTAGATCAGTTGTATGAGTAGAACACAATGGTCATTGTGGGCATTGGTGCTTTTATTATCAACTGCTTATTATGTACTTTGCATCTTGCGGGATGGTGGGATGAAGCGGCCTGGGCTAACCTTACATGACATCGTTCATGAGACTTGCTCCACGCTCGACATGCAACTTGTATTACATAAGTGGCTTTGCGTCCTTGCGGGTGTCTGTCTCTCCCATCATGGTGAAGATTCAATTTACAACGGGCACTTGATAATACTTGCATCAAAGTTGTGGTTCTTGTTCGTAAGTTAGAACAGTTCTTATTCGAAATCCCCAGACCACGTAAAACATGCAAAGAAAATTAGAGGCGTCTAACTTTGTTTTGCAGGGGTGTGTGCTGTGATGTGATATGGGAATGATTGTGATTATATATGATGTATGCAATGATCCTTATTGTAAGTTGGCAACCGACAGGAGCATTATGGTTGTCTTTTAATTTCATTAAGACTTGCGTGTCTATTATTCAAAGTAGTTGTAATAGTTGATGCTGGTGTACGTCAACCATGGAGCGGTGCCATTGACCTTGAAGCCATGTCGGTGATGATGGAGATCATGTTCGTTCTTGAAGATGGAGATCAGAAGCATGAAGATGGAGATCAGAAGCATGAAGATGGAGATCATGCCGGTGAAGATGGGGATCATTAGTTCTTGGGGAGATGGAGAAACCCTAGCATGAGATTGAAATAAGATAAAGTTTATTATGATATTCATCGCTGTTACCATGTGTTAGATTGTCTTCATCTTGATGTTGGGAGAAGTCAACCTCTCAATATTTTCCTCTTGTGCGGACTTGATGGAGGGAATTACTTGTTGGTAGACGGAGGTGTGTTAGCACTTACAGTGACTATAAAGCTGTTGGCACTCCTTTGGGAATCGAGGAAACTCACAAAACACTATCCATGCCATGGGATACATCCTACGGAGTAAAGTCCCTTAATAGTGCAGTAATTCAATTGATATCGATTGCTATCTGCTGTGGTTATGAGGATGATGTGAGCAGTGATTGCTACCTATTCGTCCAAATATGTATTTCCTCCCACACATACATAGTTGAGAATGTTCATGCTGATAATCTTTACCTTAGACAAGGGGTTTGAAATAAATCCTCTACTACTTGGTATTCTACACAAGAAGCAATTTTCTAGAGATGAAGAAGATCATGATCCATATGAGCATATTGCATGTTTTATATATGTGGCACTTTCCAATTACCGGAGTATACTGCTAATGAGGTAAGGCTGAAACTCTTTAGTCAGACATTGAATAGTATAGCTCTCTCATGGTATAGACCGTTATCCCCAGAAGCTACTACTACCTGGGATAATTTAGCTTGTGAATTTTGTAGGGGTTCATAGCATGGAAAACAAAAAAATTCTACCACATGAGAACACACAAGCCAAGATCTATCTACTAGATTGCAGCAACGAGTCGATAGAGTACTAACCCTCAAAGATTCCAAAGCAGTTAACGAGATCAGATTCTCATGGGTGATGTAGTCGTTCACTTGCCGATCTCAAGATCACGTAGACAATCCTTCTAGCTCTGCATTCTGGCAGGGCTTCCGCAGTCGGTCATACGTTCATTTCTCGATGAAGACCTTCCTCTCCCTTGTTCCAGCAGGCAGCGGAGGTTGTAGATATCTCCTCGCGATTCTGGCAGCATGACGGCGTGGTGGCGGAAGTAGAGGGGAAATCCCGCAGGTCTTCGCCTAAGCCGGAGCGGGTATGGTGGAGTAGAAGAGGGCCTCAACGATCCAGGGTTTAGAGGGCCGAGGATATGTGGTGTTCAGAGGCTAGGGGAGGGCCTAGGCGGCGGTGATTTGGGTGGAGGTATGGCCGAGCTAGAGTCTGTGGTGAGGGGTAGGGGGCGTCCTACCCCTCCTTATATAGGTAGTCCTCCCCCAACTCCTCCTTGTGGCTGGCGGCAAGGGAGAGGGAGGAATCCTCCCTTAGGTAGGATTCCTTCCCTCCCTCCACTAGGCAACCATGTTGGGATTTGACTTTTCAAATTGGCGTTTGACATTTAAACTAGAGTTTGATTTCTTTCTTCCCATTGCTCAGCCAAGTGAACTAGGACATGATACAACCATTCCACTTTGTCATGACACATCCATGTACCCTTCCCACTCCGGATCGGTGGACCTTCTAGACCCTTCTAGAACATTTTGGTGAAAACACTGAAACCATTCCCGAACTCCGGAATTGGACTTTCCTTATATAAATCTTATTCTCCAGACCGTTCCGGATCTCCTCGTGATATCCCGGATCCAATACGAGACTCTGAACAACATTTGGTCTCTTACTCACATTCCGTATCTACTAAACAACATCGATGTAGGGGTTCGTAGCATGGAAAACAAAAATTTTCTATCGCATACAAACAAACAAGTCAAGATCTATCTACTAGATTGTAGCAACGAGTCGATGGAATAACTTACCCTCGAAGATTCCAAAGTGTTTAACGAGAGCGGATTCTCGTGGGTGATGTAGTCGTACTCTTTCCGATCTCAAGATCGTGTAGACGATCCTTCCGGCGCTACGTTCCAGCAGCGCTCCCGCAGTCGGTCACACGTTCGGTACTCGACGAAGACCTTCCTCTCCCTTGTTCCAGCAGGCAGCGGAGGTTGTAGCACTCTCCTCGCGATTCCGGCAGCACAACGGCGTGGTACCGGAAGTAGAGGGGAGATCCCGCAGGGCTTCGCCTTAAGCCGAAGCGAGTATGGTGGAGTATGAGAGAGTACTATTAGTGGTCTAGAGATTAGACACACCAATTAGAAGGCTCTAAACCGAAGGCTAGGGCAATTAGAAGCTCTAAACCAAAACGGCTCTAAACCGGAGATTAGAGGATAGGAACTTGTGTGTCTAGAGGAGGAGGCCCTGCCCCTCCTTTTATGGGTGGAGGGTGCGGCCAAGGGGAGGGGAGTCCCTCCCCAAGTCGGCCTTGGTTGGCGCGCCGGCTTGGGGAGGAGACTCCTCCCCCAAGTCGGTTCCCAACTCCTCTTGCTTGTTTCCCACAGTTTCTTGTTTTAGCCGTTTGACTTTCAAACTGGACATTTGACTTTTCTGTTTTAGGATTCAATTTAATCCTTTATTTGGGACAGCAAGAACACTTAGTACATGATGCAATCATTCCAATATGTAATGACACATTCATGTACCCCTCCCCCCCGGAGTGCCGGGCAATCCGGAACCTTCTAGAACATTCCCGATGAAAACACCGGAATCATTCCCGAACTCCGAAACGGGACTTTCCTTATATGAATCTTATTATCCGGACCATTCCGGATCACCTCGTGATATCCCGGATCCCATCCGAGACTCCGAACAACATTCGGTCTCTTTCTCATAATACCATAACTACTCAAACAACGTCGAATCCTTAAGTGTGTCTCCCTACGGTTCGTGAATTATGCAGACATGATCGAGACACTTCTCCGAACAATAACCAATAGAGGAATCTGGAAATTCATATGGCTCCCACATATTTCTACGATTACTTTGCGATCGAATGAACCACTTACATATGATACCAATTTCCCTTTGTCTCACGATATGTTACTTATCCGAGGTTATGATCGTCGGTATCTCTGCATACCTAGTTCAACCTCGTTACCGATAAGTACTCTTTTATCGTTCCCGTGATATGTGATCCCTTGTGAGCCAGTCACATGCTTGCAAGCTAATTGGATGACATTCCACCGAGAGGGCCCAGAGTATATCTATCCGTCATATGGATGGACAAATCCCACTCTTGATCCATGTGTCTCAACCAATACTTTCCGAACACTCAATGCCACCTTTATAGCCACCCAGTTACGGTGTGGTGTTTGATGTCATCAAAGCATCCATCCGGTAAAGGTGATATGCATGATCTCATGGTCGAAGGAATTAGGTTACTACGTATCAAAAAGCATATAGCAATTGAACTATTGAAATGACTTGATCTTTATGCTACGCTTATCTATAGGAGTATGTCCACCATATCATTCTCCTAACGATATGACCCTGTTGTTGATAACATCTCTATGTTCATGATAGGGAAACCACAATCATCTATCAACCAACAAGCTAGTGAAGTATAGAGTCTATACTAGGGACTTCAAATTAAGTTTACAAATCACACAAGTATTAATGTTTCCTTGTTAATACTATTATAGCATGAATATAAACATTTATCATAAACACAAAGATATAATAATAACTACATTTATTATTGCCTCTAGGGCATATCTCCAACAGTCTCCCACTTGCACTAGAGTCATCTAATCTAGATTACATGGTAATATACGGAACACCCATGGCAGTTTGGTGTTGGTCATGTTTTGCCCTCGGGAGAGGTTTAGTCAACGGATCTGCCACATTCAGATCTGTGTGTACTTTGCAAATCTTTATATCCCCATCCTGGATATGTTCTCGAATAGCGTGAAAACGTAGCTTGATGTGCTTCAGCTTCTTGTGTGACCTTGGTTCTTGCGCATTGGCTATGGCGCCCATGTTATCACAGTAGATAGACATTGGGTCCAGCGCACTAGGAACCACACCCAGCTCTGTAATGAACTCTTTCATCCATATTGCTTCTTGCGAAGCCTCCGAAGCAGCCATGTATTCCGATTCAGTTGAAGATCTCGCCACAACGCTTTGCTTTGCACTCCTCCAGCTAACTGCTGCACCATTCAAAATAAATACGTATCCGGATTGTGATTTAGAATCATCCGGATCGGTGTTCCAACTAGCATCAGTGTAACCATTAACAACGAGCTGTTCATCACCTCCATAAGAAAGAACCATATCCTTAGTTCTTCTCAAGTACTTAAGGATGTTTTTGACCGCTGTCCAATGATCCACTCCTGGATCACTTTGATATCTGCTAGTTAAACTAACAGCATATGCAATGTCGGGTCTAGTACATAGCATGGCATACATTAGAGATCCTATGGCTGAGGCATAGGGAGTCTTACTCATCCTTTCTCTATCTTCTGCCGATGTCGGACTTTGAGTTTTACTCAAGGTCGTATTGGGAAACATGGGCAAGAACCCTTTCTTGCTTTCTTCCATTCCAAACCTCTTTAGAACTTTGTCCAAATATGTACTCTGTGACAATGATATTTGGCGTTTCGATCTATCTCTATAAATCTTTATGCCTAATATGTAAGCTGCTTTGCCAAGATCCTTCATTGAATAACTATTATTCAAATATTCTTTGACACTATTAAGAAGGTCTACATCATTCCCAATCAACAATATGTCATCCACATATAGTATTAAGAATGCTACAGAGCTCCCACTCACTTTCTTGTAAATACAAGCTTCTCCATAAGTTTGTATAAAACCAAAACTTTTGATTACCTTATCAAAACGTTGATTCCAACTTCGGGATGCTTGCTTCAATCCATAGATGGACCGTTGAAGTTTGCATACCTTGTTAGCATCTTTAGGATCGACAAAACCTTTGGGTTGCATCATATACAACTCTTCATCAATGTCACCATTGAGGAATGCTGTTTTGACATCCATCTGCCATATCTCATAATCATAATATGCAGCGATCGCTAACATAATCCTCACAGACTTTAGCTTCGCTACTGGTGAGAAAGTCTCATCGTAGTCAACTCCTTGAATTTGTCGAAACCCTTTTGCGATAAGTCGAGCTTTATAGACAGTAATATTACCATCAGCATATGTTTTCTTCTTGAAAATCCATTTGTTCTCGACAGCCTTCCGGCCATCCGGTAAGTCCACCAAAGTCCATACTTGGTTTTCGTACATGGATCCAATCTCGGATTTCATGGCTTCTTGCCATTTATTGGAATCTGGGCTCATCATTGCTTCCTCATATGTCTCGGGGTCATCAGTGTTGTCCACCAACATGACATTCATAACGGAATCATACCAATCTGGAGTGGTACGAGTTCTCGTTGACCTCCGAGGCTCTGTAGCAACTTCAACCCAAGTTTCATGATCACCATCACTAGCTTCCTCTCTTATTGGTGCAGGCACCATAGGAACTTCTTCCGGTGCTGCGCTACTCGCAATTTCGAGAGAAGGTTCGACAACCTCGTCGAGTTCTACTTTCCTTCCAGTCACTTCTTTCGAGAGAAATTCCTTCTCTAGAAAGGATCCATTCTTGGCAACGAAGATTTTGCCTTCGGATCTATGATAGAAGGTATACCCAATAGTTTCCTTCGGGTAACCTATGAAGACGCATTTTTCCGCTTTGGGTTCAAGCTTGTCCGGCTGTAACTTCTTTACATAGGCTTTGCATCCCCAAACTTTAAGGAACGACAATTTAGGTTTCTTCCCAAACCATAATTCATACGGTGTCGTTTCAACGGATTTAGATGGTGCCCTATTTAAAGTGAATGCGGCTGTTTCTAATGCATAACCCCAAAATGATAGCGGTAAATTTGTAAGTGACATCATAGAACGAACCATATCTAAGAGAGTTCGATTACGACGTTCGGACACACCATTACGCTGTGGTGTTCCCGGCGGTGTCAATTGTGAAAGTATTCCGCATTTCTTCAAATGCTCGCCAAACTCGTAACTTAGATATTCACCTCCACGATCAGAACGTAGAAATTTAATCTTCTTGTTACGTTGATTCTCTACCTCAGTTTGAAACTCCTTAAAATTCTCGAAAGTTTCGGACTTATGTTTCATGAAATAGATATACCCATATCTACTCAAGTCATCCGTGAAGGTAAGAACATAACGATAACCACCGCGCGATGCTACACTCATTGGACCACACACATTGGTATGTATGATTTCCAATAAATCCGTAGCTCGCTCCATCATACCAGAAAATGGAGTCTTAGTCATTTTACCCATCAGACATGCTTCGCATCTTTCAAGTGATTCAAAATCAAGTGATTCAAGAAGTCCATCGGAATGGAGTTTCTTCATACGTTTCACTCCAATGTGACCAAGACGACAGTGCCACATATAGGTCGAATTATCGCTTGATTTCAAACGTTTAGCCTCAATGTTGTTGATATGTGTATTTCCACTATCGAGATTCAATAAGAATAGACCATCTATCAAAGGTGCATGTGCATAAAACATATTAGTCATATAAATCGAACAACCATTATTCTCGGACTTAAACAAGTAACCGTCTCGCAATAAACAAGATCCCGATATAATGTTCATGCTCAACGCAGACACCAAATAACAATTATTTAAGTATAAAACTAATCCCGATGGTAGATGAAGGGGTAGCGTGCCGACTGCGATCACATCAACCTTTGATCCATTTCCCACGCGCATCGTCACCTCGTTCTTCGCTAGCTTCCGTTTATTCTGCAGCACCTGTTTCGAGTTACAAATATGAGCAACCGAACCAGTATCAAATACCCAGGCACTACTACGAGTACTAGTGAGATACACATCAATAACATGTATATCAGATATACCTTTCTTCTTGATGTTGCCGTTCTTCAAATCCGCCAAGTACTTTGGGCAATTCCGCTTCCAGTGACCTTCTCCCTTGCAGTAAAAGCACTCAGTATCAGGCTTAGGTCCAGCCTTGGTCTTCTTCGTCGGCGTGGTAACTTTCTTACCACCCTTCTTGAAGTGTCCCTTTTGCTTAGACTTGCCTTTCTTGAATTTGGTGGTCTTATTGACCAACAACACTTGGTGCTCTTTCTTGATCTCCACTTCTGCAGATTTCAACATGGGCAAAGAGTTCTGGCAACGTCTTGTTCATGTTCTGCATGTTGTAGTTCATCACAAAGTTCTTGTAACTTGGTGGTAGTGATTGGAGGACACGATAAATCCCCAAAGCATTAGGAATCACTAAACCCAAGCTTTGAAGTTTGTTCGCGTGCCCAGACATCTTAAGCACATGCTCACTGACGGAGCTGTCCTCTTCCATCTTGCAGTTAAAGAACTTTTCAGAAGCCTCATAGCTTTCAATTGCCGCATGAGTCTCAAAAATCAATTTGAGATCCTCGACAATATCATATGGGTCTGAATCCTCAAACCTTTTCTGAAGCTCCGATTCCAAACCATACAAGATAGCACACTGAACTATGGAGTACTGATTCTTCCGAGCGAGGTAAACATTCTTTACTTCATCGGGAGCATCAGCTGCAGGTGGGTCACCCAGCGGTGCATCCATCACATAGGTCAAATTACCAGCTGTGAGGACAATCCTCAATTTGCGGAACCAATCCGCGAAGTTGCTTCCATTTTTTTTCAACTTTTCTTTCTCTAGGAACGCATTAAAATTGATGGTAGGGGCTGCCATTGATCTACAACATATTTGCAATAGTTTAGACTAAGTTTATGACAAATTGAGTTCAAATTAATTAATAAAGTTAATCTAGGTGAACTCCCACTCAAAACAATATCCCTCACATTGTTTTAGTGATCACACGAACCAAATCCACTACATCAACACCGATCATCACGAGAGTTGATATAGTTTCAATGGCGAACAATCGTCATGTTCATCATATCTACTATATGATTCATGCTTTACCTTTCGGTGATCCGTGTTCCGAGACCATGTCTGTACATGCTAGGCTCGTCAAGATCAAACCTTAGTTTCCGCATGAGCAAATCTGGCTTGCTCACGTTGTATACACTTGCGGAATCTAACACACCCGATCATCACGTGGTGCTTCGAAACAACAAGCTTTAGCAACAGTGCTAACTAAGGGTGAACACTTTATGACTTGAAATTCATGTGCATGAGGGATCATCTTATAATGCTACCGTCGTCTACTAAGCAATACAAGATGCATAAAGTATTAACATCACATGCAATTCAATATATATGTGATATGATATGGCCTTTCTTCTTTGTGCTTCCGATCTCCATCTTCAAGCACGAACATGATCTCCATCATCACCGACATTGCATCAAGGTCAATGACGCGTCTCCATGGTTGTCGTCCACCGGCTTCAACTATTACAACTACTTTGAATAGACACGCGGGTCTTAACATAAATTAAAGACAACCATATGGCTCTTGCCGGTTGCCGACTTACAATAAGGAACATTGCATACATCAAATATAATCACAATCATGGCCATATCACATCACTGCACACCCCTGCAAAACAAAGTTAGACGCCTCTACTTTCTTTGCATATTTTATGTGGTTTGGGGCTTTCAATAAGTGTCGTTCTAACTTACGAACAAGAACCACAACATTGATACTAGTATTGTTAATCACCCGTTGTAAATTGGATCTTAACTATGCTAGGAGAAACAGGCACCCGCAAAGCCACTTATGCAATACAAGTTGCATGTCAAGCGTGGAGCAAGTCTCATGAACGATGTCATGTAAGGTTAGCCCGAGCCGCTTCATCCCAATATACCGCAAGATGCAAAGTACACAAGAAGCAATCGACAATAAAAGCATCAACGCCCACAATGACCATTGTGTTCTACTCGTGCAACAGATCTACATATAGACACGACTCTGATACCACTGTAGGGGTTCTTAGCATGGAAAACAAAAAATTTCTATCGCATACAAACAAACAAGCCAAGATCTATCTACTAGATTGTAGCAACGAGTCGATGGAATAACTTACCCTCGAAGATTCCAAAGTGTTTAACGAGAGCGGATTCTCGTGGGTGATGTAGTCGTACTCTTTCCGATCTCAAGATCGTGTAGACGATCCTTCCGGCGCTGCGTTCTGGCAGCGCTCCCGCAGTCGGTCACACGTTCGGTACTCGACGAAGACCTTCCTCTCCCTTGTTCCAGCAGGCAGCGGAGGTTATAGCACTCTCCTCGCGATTCCGGCAGCACAACGGCGTGGTACCGGAAGTAGAGGGGAGATCCCGCAGGGCTTCGCCTTAAGCCGGAGCGAGTATGGTGGAGTATGAGAGAGTACTATTAGTGGTCTAGAGATTAGACACACCAATTAGAAGGCTCTAAACCGAAGGCTAGGGCAATTAGAAGCTCTAAACCAAAACGGCTCTAAACCGGAGATTAGAGGATAGGAACTTGTGTGTCTAGAGGAGGAGGCCCTGCCCCTCCTTTTATGGGTGGAGGGTGCGGCCAAGGGGAGGGGAGTCCCTCCCCAACTCGGCCTTGGTTGGCGCGCCGGCTTGGGGAGGAGACTCCTCCCCCAAGTCGGTTCCCAACTCCTCTTGCTTGTTTCCCACAGTTTCTTGTTTTAGCCGTTTGACTTTCAAACTGGACATTTGACTTTTCTGTTTTAGGATTCAATTTAATCCTTTATTTGGGACAGAAAGAACACTTAGTACATGATGCAATCATTCCAATATGTAATGACACATTCATGTACCCCTCCGCCCCCCGGAGTGCCGGGCAATCCGGAACCTTCTAGAACATTCCCGATGAAAACACCGGAATCATTCCCGAACTCCGAAACAGGACTTTCCTTATATGAATCTTATTATCCGGACCATTCCGGATCACCTCGTGATATCCCGGATCCCATCCGAGACTCCGAACAACATTCGGTCTCTTTCTCATAATACCATAACTACTCAAACAACGTCGAATCCTTAAGTGTGTCTCCCTACGGTTCGTGAATTATGCAGACATGATCGAGACACTTCTCCGAACAATAACCAATAGAGGAATCTGGAAATTCATATGGCTCCCACATATTTCTACGATTACTTTGCGATCGAATGAACCACTTACATACGATACCAATTTCCCTTTGTCTCACGATATGTTACTTATCCGAGGTTATGATCGTCGGTATCTCTGCATACCTAGTTCAACCTCGTTACCGATAAGTACTCTTTTCTTGTTCCCGTGATATGTGATCCCTTGTGAACCAGTCACATGCTTGCAAGCTAATTGGATGACATTCCACCGAGAGGGCCCAGAGTATATCTATCCGTCATATGGATGGACAAATCCCACTCTTGATCCATGTGTCTCAACCAATACTTTCCGAACACTCAATGCCACCTTTATAGCCACCCAGTTACGGTGTGGTGTTTGATGTCATCAAAGCATCCATCCGGTAAAGGTGATATGCATGATCTCATGGTCGAAGGAATTAGGTTACTATGTATCAGAAAGCATATAGCAATTGAACTATTGAAATGACTTGATCTTTATGCTACGCTTATCTATAGGAGTATGTACACCATTTCATTCTCCTAACGATATGATCCTGTTGTTGATAACATCTCTATGTTCATGATAGGGAAACCACAATCATCTATCAACCAACAAGCTAGTGAAGTATAGAGGTTATACTAGGGACTTCAAATTAAGTTTACAAATCACACAAGTATTAATGTTTCCTTGTTAATACTATTATAGCATGAATGTAAACATTTATCATAAACACAAAGATATAATAATAACTACATTTATTATTGCCTCTAGGGCATATCTCCAACAAGCGAATCCTTAAGTGTGTCTCCCTATGGTTCGTGAATTATGCTGACATGATCGAGACTCTTCTCTGATCAATAACCAATAGAGGAATCTGGAAATTCATATGGCTCCCACATATTTCTACGATTACTTCTTGATCGAATGAACCATTTACATACGATACTAATTTCCCTTTGTCTCATGATACTTTACTTATCCGAGGTTTGATCATCGGTGTCTCTTCATACCTAGTTCAACCTCGTTACCGATACGTACTCTTTACTCGTTCCTGTGATATGTGATCCCTTATGGGCCAGTCACATGCTTGCAAGCTAATTGGATGACACTCCACCGAGAGGGCCTAGAGTATATCTATCTGTCATATGGATGGACAAATCCCACTCTTGATCCATGTGTCTCAACACATACTTTCTAAACACTTAATGCCACCTTTATAACCACCCAGTTATGAAGTGGTGTTTGATGTAATCAAAGCATCCATCCGGTGATGGTGATTAACATGATCTCATGGTCAAAGGATTTAGGTTACTATGTATATGAAAGCTTATTGCAAACAAACTATTGAAATGACTTGATCTTTATGCTACACTTAACTATAGGAGTATGTCCATCACATCATTCTCCTAATGATATGATCTTTTTGTTAATAACATCTCAATGTTCATGATCAGGTAACCATGATCATCTATTAACCAACAAGCTAGTATTACAAAGAGGCTTTACTAGGGACATTTACAAGTTTACAAATCACACAAGTATTAATGTTTCCGGTTAATACAATTATAGCATGAATGTAAACATTTATCATAAACACAAAGATATAACAATAACTACTTTTATTATTACATCTTGGGCATATCTCCAACTAATTTCTATGCAATATTATCCTTTATCAAAATATTTTGGAATCAGGCGTCTTAGAATGACTTGGAGGAACCTTCCTAATGAAGGACTAGTAAGAGCTTATATAAGATTAAAAGATTTACTTAATCAATGTCCTCATAATGATTTGCCTAAATGGTATTTACTGCATATCTTTTATGACGGTTTAATGAACCTAATAAAAATTGAACTAGACTCTTGCGCGATAGGAGATTTCATGGATCTACCCATTACTAAATCTTGGGATTTACTTAATAGAATTCGCCATCATAGATGTAAGAGGTCCCAACCTTTAATAAGGTAGAGATCCCTGTGATTGCAATGCTAGTCCCTGGATCAATAGCTAGCATCCACAGTTAAGATGTAATATCAAGAAACAAAGGTGATAATACAACTTTATAACCAGGAATAACATAATTTTATTACATCTTACATAGCTCATTTGGCTAATACATTACATTGCAGCAGAATATCTATAAGCATGGGGTCCTTCATCTTCAAAGTGCCACAGGAAAACATGTTGGTTGTAGACTTGTAATCCTAATCAATCAACTTCACTAATGTCAAACAAACCTGCAACATAACAAGTTACAGCCACAAGGGTCAATACATTTGAATTGTATTGGCAAGTTTCACTACTATGTAGAAATAGGCGGATCCTATCATTACATGCATATTTGGCTAAGTAGGGTTTAGGCTCCTTTGCAGAAAGCAATAGTTTTATCCTATCTTTTCAAAATGGTTTTTGATCTTTTATCAAAATCTTTCTGAGCTCCTTGGTACACCCCAAGTGCTTCAGGTCTTTGTCAAAATCTCTTGAGCTCCTTGGTACACCCCAAGTGCTTCAAGTCTTTGCCAAAATCTCTTGAGCTCCTTGGTACACCCCAAGTGCTTCAAGTCTTTTGTTGTCACTTTAAGGTTTTGCTTTTAGAAATTGGAATGTCGAGATTTCCCATAGTTTCAGGCTTTAGTTGCTCAGTAATGTCCATAACCGGGGACACGGCTAAGTACTTAGAATTTTTATCTTCTGCAGAAGTTGTACACTTTACCCACATGACACAATCTCATCTTGTTTCCACCAGTGGCCGCTGGATAAGTACTCATCAAGATGGAATACTGGCAGAATGAGAATGTGACGAAGTCTTTCCATAGGGTCCTCCCATACACAATGCTAGCTTGTCTTCAGGCACCAATGTAGGGTTCCTAGTTCCCTCATTTCCAGTTAACCTGAAGACCAATGCATGGGTCTTCCCAATGTAGTTGACTAAGCCAGTGCCCATTTAGCATGTGGCTGTACACGGAAGCCACTGTTGGAGAAACATGTTCAATCTCTAAGTCCCTGGGTGGTTTTCATCTGGTGCACAACAAAAGGAGATTGCCATATAAACATGGTTCCTCTTGTTGCCACCTTTTCCAAAACTTGAGTATCCTTGTCCACCCAGGTGGTTCATTGAGTACTTGTTTTATTATATAAAACATACGTCTTTTCTCAACTTCACAAAATAACAACATGTATCTCTTCTCAAAATATTTAGCATGGCTAAGCATTTTACAACTACATTGTTTTCACTAAGGAATATATAAGGGTATCCTATTAGGATCTAGCATAGCATAAAGTATAGAAATCCTTTTCATGCATGTTTCAAAATCCACTAAGTATGAAAATAGTAGGACTTGGATGATAGTGTCACTTGCCTTTCTGGTAGGGAATGTTGGTTCTCTTCTTGATATTGCTAATCTCACATTCTTCTAACTTCACTACAAATCAATCAAGCAAACACAAATTCAACTAGCATTCCAACCAATATTCAAACAATCAAACACACATAAAATAATAGAGACAAAGTCATGCATGAAAGCATGCAAAAGATAGTTTTATTTGCAAAGGTGGGTTCTACTAGTTTCTAGACTTTTTAAGGTTCAAAGTGGTCATTTTCCAAAGTGGCAAAGTTATTTGCAAAAGGGTTTTATCTATAGACCATTTTTAAATCAAATCATTATTCCATGTGGTGAAAAAAATGTTTCTAGCAAAGAAACAATTTTATGTTGTTCACTAAATAAGTTGTTAATTCTCAAAACTTGGTGTTTAGGGTCAGTAGGTTTGAATCAAAACATTTTCCAAAGATTTTGCTCAAAATCATTTCCATAACAAAATCAATATTTTTATTTGACTAGAAATGGGCTAATTCAATTAATCAATCCTAACCTTCACCAAAAACATTTTAAATCCATGAGTTGGTTCCTAGGGTCAGTAAGTTCACAACAAACCAATTTGCAAAGATTTCAACCTCAAAATCATTTTGGAATAAATTTTATAACCTAAACAAGCATACAAATGTTTCTGCAAAAACAAACATTTTACCAGAAGCTTTTTACTAAACAAATTGCATGGTTGGCTAGGTCTTGTTCCACTGATTCCATTGATATAAAGTTTGCAAAATTTGGACGTGTAGAACTAATGTTATGGATTTTTCAAATTTGCAAACAATTTAGATTCTAATTCTATTTTAAATCAAAGGCTGGCCACGCGGCGCAATACTACTGGTCGATACCGGTTCGCACGGATCGGCCTCTGTGAGACGTTGTATATCACTTAATCGCACGGCGCGGGTTGACTCATACCTCTTCATTCAGTTCTAATCTCAGCCGGACGATTCGCATCGCACGACTCACAGTAGCTCGACCAGTAACTGGCGGCGCTAGCGGCGGCTGGCGGTGGCGCGAGGTCAGACAGTGGCTTCGCGGTGGTTACAGGAAGCAAGGGAGGAGGTGAGGGTGCTTACAGTGATCACGGTGACGCTCTGATGCTCGAGGTACGGTCAGCTCGTCGAGGGGCGCTCTGGTTCCAGCGGGATTTCTCGCCGGAGTCGGTGACGGTGTCGAGCTTGCTCAGTTGTTGACGGGGACGGAGTTTGCGAACGCGCTAAGGCAAATGGAGCACATGGTTAGACGCGCACGACACTAGGGATCACGGGAGCATCCACGGAAAGACTCGGGGCGGTCGGTGCTTACCAGGGAAACTCGCCGGAGAAACGGCAGAAGACGGTGGCGCTCAGTTGTGGTCGTTGCCGATGTTCTGGTGTTCGCGCGGATGAATGGGAAGGACAGGGAGGTGCGTAGGGATATGGGGATCACGCTCGTGTGGTCGAGGGAGTAAGGAGGTGGCTGGACTCGCCGGAATTGGCTGGGGAAGGTTGTCGGAGTAGTGGTCGTGCAAACCAAATCAAGGGCAGCCTGGGGGCAGAGGGGGAATGGCGAGCGAGGGGAAAGAGAGGAAAGACGCAGGCGGTTAAATGGGCGCTGTTACTGTGTGGAATCAAGGCTTCATCAACGCGCAATCAACGCCGGCATTTCTTGTCTGCAACGGCAGGGCGGGGTCTGGGGGTTGAAGACGACGCTGAGGTGGAAGTGGGGTCTGGGCGTCAGCGAGGGAGTGAGATAGGGGGAGGGTCCACCAATCAGTCGCTGAGTGGGTCTGTCTGTGGGTGAAAAACGTTTCGCGCGTGGGGGAAGAAGCTGGGCTGGAGTTGGGCTTCCTGGGCCAGGTGAGTTGGGTCAGGCCTGATTCTATTTTTTTTCTTTCTAATTGCTTTATATTTTTCTATTTCGATTTTCTGTTTTGAATTTCAAACAACAAAACAAACACTCAAAAGATTTCAAATCTTTGCCAAACTTTGCAATGATTTTAGTTCTGTTAATCAACACATAACCAAGGTCCAAAACTAAATTATACTTTTATTCTTTTAGGATCTATTTAATAATTAAAAAAATAGTCCTTAGTTATTAAATCAAATGGGTTTTGATTTATTTAAAATCTCCATTTGAAATCTAAATATTATCAAAACCAAATCAGTAGGTTTTATTTGAAAATATAAAATACTTGGAAAATTTATTTAAAATAAATTAATAAGTTTTAGTGTTTTGTTAAAATGGGAAAAACCTTTACTTTAATAAAATTGGTTTATTAATAAACTCTCATTATTTTATTTAAATAAACCTTTACTCTTTTAATCAAAGCAAAACATTTTATTTCAAAAGCTTGGCCAAGGTTTAATTTGGCTCTATAAAATAATCCTTATTTATATTTCTTCCTTTTCATTTGAAAACTAAATCTTTTTACTAAAAGATACAAAAATAGTAATTTCACTTATTTAAAATTTTCTTTATTAAATGTTTATCTTCTCAAATCCCTTTAGAATTTGTTTGATCAAAATAGGTTTGAAGGTTTCCATTTGGAATCAAAAGTTTCTTCTCACCCTAAAAATCAACAAAGTTTTATTTTATTTATTTATTTTTCACATTACAAGATTTGGAAAATCTTGGGATGTGACAGGCTACCACCCTTAAAATAAATCTCGTCCCGAGATTTGGGAGGGCTAGGGTTACAAGTAGGCTCAAAGCATCTAGGGTACTACCACCCTTAAAATTTTCCAACTAAATTACATATTGGCTTGCTTGGGATCTTGGGGAAACTTCTCTGGGCAAACATCTGCATAGTGTCCCTTGTTTCCACACTTGAAACATGTGACAAGGCTGAGATCTTTCATAGGCTTGTTTATCTTATGTTTCATCCTTTCTGGACAGTTGCTTGCATAATGTCCTTGGTTACCACAACTGAAACATGTGATAAGTTTGAGTTCTTCACGTATCTCTTGTGGACAGGTTGCTGCATAATGGCCTAGCTATTTGCAGTTGTTGCACCATACTTGGCCAATCTCCTTATACTTCTGTTTCTCTGGACATTCACTGGAATAGTGACCCATTTCTTTACAATGATGGCATTGCACATGGCTTTTGTCCTTCTTCTTCTTGGGTTTCTACAAAGCTAGGAGTGCATCTAGTTCATGTTGTTCATATGTTATCTCATAGGTAGGAATGTCTAATGGTTTCCTTGACCCTCTATTGATCCTTGGATAATTCATATGCCTATTCTTTGGTCCTTTAAATTGGGTTGTATTGCATGGAGGTATAAGTGGATCTTTTCCTTTGTCCTCATTCTTCTTGGTAGATTTGGATCCCTCTTGATAGTTTGAAATCATTTGTTGCACTCCACCTTGTTTCCTTTATTCAACTATGGAATGGATGGGGCATTGGATAGGGACATGGTTATTTCCTTCACATAAGTAACAAGTAGCTTGAGATGTGGGACATTGGCCAACTGGATGTTTCTCTTCACAGTTGGGGCATTGATCTCCATGCTCCTTGGAAGTGTGATCCTTGTCTCCAAAAATGTTGCAAGCTTTGGTTCCTTCAAGAATAACATCTTTGCCATCCTTGTTGTCATAAACTCCTTTGGAAAAGTTGCTTTCCATGTTGAGCATTTGATCTATCACCTTATGCAACATTTGGGCTTGGGTTTCCAAAAACTTTTGCAGGGTTGGATCTTCCCCACTGGTGTTGGCTATGAATTGAGCTGTCTCTTGGTTCAACTGGTTTTGGGTTGCTATGAGTTCTCTCATGTTGTCCTCTTGGTTGTTGTTGTTGTTGTCATCAACCTTGATGTTGGAGTCTCTTGGAGTAGTCATCTGTTTGGGTTGAATGGAGATTAGAATAAGCAAAATATTTTCTAAGGAAATAATTCTAATCACACACTTTCACAATTCACACAAACAATGTGCAAAGAATCACAAACAAACACTTCTTTCAAACACAAGTTTCCAAGCATATTCTTAGGCAACCAAAAATATTTTTGTTACACCACATAAGTTGGTGGGTTTGTCTTAAACAAATTATGGTGGTCCACCTATATGGTTCACTTGTGATCTTTCCATCCTTATTGGTTGATTCTTGTTGCATGAGATCATGGTTTCCTTGGGAAAATTATTGGTCACAAAACTTCAAAGGTGAGGATGGCTCCTTCTAAGTTGTGTTTCCTTAGTCTCCAAATCTTGAGCAAGATTTCTTGTCTCACTTGTCCTTAGTGATATCCAAGGTTGAGGTCCTTGGTGAATATGCTGAAGATGTTGAAGTCATTAGAGTTGAAGATGTTGAAGTCATTACAGTTGAAGATGTTGAAGTCATTAGAGTTGATGGAGTCCTTTGCACATGGTGAAGTCTTTGGTCATGGGGTAGGTTTTTCCATCAAGTTGAAATAGATGAGATGTAGAATCAAAACAAAAATGGTTGAGGAAAGAGTTTACAAGATTGTTTGTAAATAAGTTTTGGTACAAATACAACTCCTATTTTTCTAAGGGGTTTTGTCCAATCCTAGGTTTACAAATCCTACAGGCAACACAGTGCTCTGATACCATCTGTAAGAGGTCCCAACCTTTAATAAGGTAGAGATCCCTGTGATTGCAATGCTAGTCCCTAGATCAATAGCTAGCACACAGTTAAGATGTAATATCAAGAAAAAAGGTCATAATACAAATTTATAACCAGGAATAACATAATTTTATTACATCTTACATATCTCATTTGGCTAATACATTACATTGCAGCAGAATATCTATAAGCATGGGGTCCTTCATCTTCAAAGTGCCACAGGCAAACATGTTGGTTGTAGACTTGTAATCCTAATCAATCAACTTCACTAATGTCAAACAAACCTGCAACATAACAAGTTACAGCCACAAGGGTCAATACATTTGAATTTTATTGGCAAGTTTCACTACTATGTAGAAATAGGTGTATCCTATCATTACATGCATATTTGGCTAAGTAGGGTTTAGGCTCCTTTGCAGAAAGCAATAGTTTTATCCTATCTTTTCAAAATGGTTTTTGATCTTTTATCAAAATCTTTCTGAGCTCCTTGGTACACCCCAAGTGCTTCAGGTCTTTGTCAAAATCTCTTGAGCTCCTTGGTACACCCCAAGTGCTTCAAGTCTTTGCCAAAATCTCTTGAGCTCCTTGGTACACCCCAAGTGCTTCAAGTCTTTTGTTGTCACTTTAAGGTTTTGCTTTTAGAAATTGGAATGTCGAGATTTCCCATAGTTTCAGGCTTTAGTTGCTCAGTAATGTCCATAACCGGGGACACGGCTAAGTACTTAGAATTTTTATCTTCTGCAGAAGTTGTACACTTTACCCACATGACACAATCTCATCTTGTTGCCACTAGTGGCCGCTGGATAAGTACTCACCAAGATGGAATACTGGCAGATTGAGAATGTGACAAAGTCTTTCCATAGGGTCCTCCCATACACAATGCTAGCTTGTCTTCAGGCACCAATGTAGGGTTCCTAGTTCCCTCATTTCCAGCTAACCTGAAGACCAATGCATGGGTCTTCCCAATGTAGTTGACTAAGCCAGTGCTGATTTAGCATGTGGCTGTACACGGAAGCCACTGTTGGAGAAACATGTTCAATCTCTAAGTCCCTGGGTGGTTTTCATCTGGTGCACAACAAAAGGAGATTGCCATATAAACATGGTTCCTCTTGTTGCCACCTTTTCCAAAACTTGAGTATCCTTGTCCACCCAGGTGGTTCATTGAGTACTTGTTTTATTATATAAAACATAAGTCTTTTCTCAACTTCACAAAATCACAACATGTATCTCTTCTCAAAATATTTAGCATGGCTAAGCATTTTACAACTACATTGATTTCACTAAGGAATATATAAGGGTATCCTATTAGGATCTAGCATAGCATAAAGTATAGAAATCCTTTTCATGCATGTTTCAAAATCCACTAAGTATGAAAATAGTAGGACTTGGATGATAGTGTCACTTGCCTTTTTGGTAGGGAATGTTGGTTCTCTTCTTGATCTTGCTAATCTCACACTCTTCTAACTTCACTACAAATCAATCAAGCAAACACAAATTCAACTAGCATTCCAACCAATATTCAAACAATCAAACACACATAAAATAATAGAGACAAAGTCATGCATGCAAGCATGCAAAAGATAGTTTTATTTGCAAAGGTGGTTTCTACTAGGTTCTAGACTTTGTAAGGTTTAAAGTGGTCATTTTCCAAAGTGGAAAAGTTATTTGCAAAAGGGTTTTATCTATAGACCATTTTTAAATCAAATCATTATTCCATGTGGTGAAAAAAAATGATTCTAGCAAAGCAACAATTTTATGTTGTTCACTAAATAAGTTGTTAATTCTCAAAACTTGGTGTTTAGGGTCAGTAGGTTTGAATCAAAACATTTTCCAAAGATTTTGCTCAAAATCATTTCCATAACAAAATCAATATTTTTATTTGACTAGAAATGGGCTAATTCAATTAATCAATCCTAACCTTCACCAAAAACATTTTTAAATCCATGAGTTGGTTCCTAGGGTCAGTAAGTTCACAACAAACCAATTTTCAAAGATTTCAACCTCAAAATCATTTTGGAATAAATTTTATAACCTAAACAAGCATACAAATGTTTCTGCAAAAACAAACATTTTACCAGAATCTTTTTACTAAACAAATTGCATGGTTGGCTAGGGCTTGTTCCACTGATTCCATTGATATAAAGTTTGCAAAATTTGGACGTGTAGAACTAAAGTTATGTATTTTCAAATTTGCAAACAATTCAGATTCTAATTCTATTTTAAATCAAAGGCTGGCCACGCGGCGCAATACTACTGGTCGGTACCGATTCGCACGGATCAGCCTCTGTGAGACGTTGGATCTCACTTAATCGCACAGCGTGGGTTGACTCATACCTCTTCGTTCAGTTCTAATCTCAGCCGGACGATTCGCATCGCACGACTCACAGTAGCTCGACCAGTAACTGGCGGCGCTAGCGGCGGCTGGCGGTGGCGCGAGGTCAGACAGTGGCTTCGCGGTGGTTACAGGAAGCAAGGGAGGATGTGAGGGTGCTTACAGTGATCACGGTGACGTTCTGATGCTCGAGGTACAGTCAGCTCGTCGAGGGGCGCTCTGGTTCCAGCGGGATTTCTCGCCGGAGTCGGTGGCGGTGTCGAGCTTGCTCAGTTGTTGACGGGGACGGAGTTTGCGAATGCGCTAAGGCAAATGGAGCACATGGTTAGACGCGCACGACACTAGGGATCACGGGAGAATCCACAGAAAGACTCGGGGCGGTCGGTGCTTACCAGGGAAACTCGCCGGAGAAACGGCAGAAGACGGTGGCGCTCAGTTGTGGTCGTTGCCGACGTTCTGGTGTTCGCGCGGATGAATGGGAAGGACAGGGAGGTGTGTAGGTATATGGGGATCACGCTCGTGTGGTCGAGGGAGTAAGGCGGTGGCTGGACTCGCCGGAATTGGCTGGGGAAGGTTGTCGGAGCAGTGGTCGTGCAAACCAAATCAAGGGCAGCCTGGGGCAGAGGGGGAATGGCGAGCGAGGGGAAAGAGAGGAAAGACGCAGGCGGTTAAATGGGCGCTGTTACTGCGTGGAATCAAGGCTTCATCAACGCGCAATCAATGCCGGCGTTTCTTGTCTGCAACGGCAGGACGGGGTCTGGGGGTTGAAGACGACGCTGAGGTGGCAGCGGGGTCTGGGCGTCAGCGAGGGAGTGAGATAGGGGGAGGGTCCACCAGTCAGTCGTTGAGTGGGTCTGTCTGTGGGCGAAAAACGTTTCGCGCGTGGGGGAAGAAGCTGGGATGGAGTTGGGCTTCCTGGGCCAGGTGAGTTGGGTCAGGCCTGATTCTATTTTTTTCTTTATAATTGCTTTATCTTTTTCTATTTCGATTTTGTTTTGAATTTCAAACAACAAAACAAACACTCAAAAGATTTCAAATCTTTGCCAAACTTTGCAATGATTTCAGTTCTGTTAATCAACACATAACCAAGGTCCAAAACTAAATTATACTTTTATTTTTTTAGGATCTATTTAATAATTAAAAAAGTAGTCCTTAGTTATTAAATCAAATTGGTTTTGATTTATTTAAAATCTCCATTTGAAATCTAAATATTATCAAAACCAAATCAGTAGGTTTTATTTGAAAATATAAAATACTTGGAAAACTTATTTAAAATAAATTAATAAGTTTTAGTGTTTTATTAAAATGGGAAAAACCTTTACTTTAATAAAATTGGTTTATTAATAAACTCTCATTATTTTATTTAAATAAACCTTTACTCTTTTAATCAAAGCAAAACATTTTATTTCAAAATCTTGGCCAAGGTTTATTTTGACTTTATAAAATAATCCTTTTTTATATTTCTTACTTTTCATTTGAAAACTAAATCTTTTTACTAAAAGATCCAAAAATAGTAATTTCACTTACTTAAAATTTTCTTTATTAAATGTTTATCTTCTCAAATCCCTTTAGAATTTGTTTGATCAAAATAGGTTTGAAGGTTTCCATTTGGAATCAAAAGTTTCTTCTCACCCTGAAAATCAACAAAGTTTTATTTTATTCATTTATTTTTCACATTACAAGATTTGGAAAATTTTGGGATGTGACAATAGAGTTTCATAGAATTTCAGTCTAGGAAGTGAAGGAGGCATAGAAATAGATTATTATTGTATCCATGACTATAAAAGGGCCATGTTAATGAATTATCTAAGGAACATTATTTGGATTCAGATCTCGTGTTGCATGTTGTTAAAGCTTTTACAGAATATATCAAAGCTCCAAAGGAGGGTTCGGTTTAGTATGATCCACCATCCGAACCTGAGAAGAAAAAAGAAGTTAAAGCAACACTAGCCTCCCTTGAACCAATGTATGAGATACCTTTCTCTCATTGCGCAGAAGCATATTTTGTAATATGAACAGGTCAAAGCAGTACAGGAGAAGAAACAAGAGGAAAGTGTGTCAAAAGTTGAAGAACATTTGGATGAAACCAAAGATGAAGAGGTAACCAAGGAAGCAATTGTAGATATGTATGCACATTGAAACATAGTCGAGCTTGATGAAGAGACTTCCGTATTGGTTGAAGGTAAAACTAAGGTAAAAGACGTGGGTAAGCCTATTCTTCCCAGCATATTTAAAGAAACTTCACATTATGGTTTATGTGATCTTGGCACCGAAGTTAATGTTATGTCCTATGATTTATATTTAGAAATAAAAGAAGAGATAGTATCGTCTGCAATAGATAATACTGATATGACAATCATGTTAGCCAATAAAACTCTTAGAATTCCAATGGGAATAGTTGAAGATGCAACTTTCACAATTGACAATAAGAATATCCCTATTGATTTTGTAGTTCTTGATATGCCAGCTGACACTCTTTGCAAAATTATATTTGGAAGAAACTTCTTGAGTGATGTAGGTGCTAAAGTTGATTTCAAAAAGGAGACTTTGTATCTTAAGCTTAGGGAAGCGGAAAAAGAATTCCACTTTTCCAAATTTAAAGACAAACCTCTACATATACAAGAAGAAGAGAAAGAGAAAACTATTGAGGAGATGTCATCTCTTTTCTTTAGTAATCAAGAACAAGAAGCAAATGAAGTCCCAAATTATGATGAAATAATTATGGATAACGAGTCTCTAGAAGAATTAAAGAGTGAATTCGATTCACTTCCCATTTTAGGGCCTCCAACTGATGAAGATTTTGAAGAGCCAGAAAAGAGAGGGGATGAGGACTTACCACCCCTAGAATTAAAAACTTTACCAGATAATTTTAGATATAGATTTTTCGATGATACTAATAAATTTCCTGTTATTATTAGTGCTAAACTTTCAAGGGATGAAGAGGAAGAACTCATGAAGGTACTAAAGGAACATTGCAAGGCCTTTGGGTACTCAATGCATGATTTGAAGGGCATTAGTCCCACGATAACCGTTCATCGAATATTCATGGAAGAAGGTGCTAAACCAGTTGTAGAATTGAATAGAAGGCTGAAGCATGAAATGAAGGAAGTGGTAATAAAAGAAATAGTATGCCTATTGGATGTAGGTATAATCTATCCTGTAAAATAAAGTGAATGGGTAAGTCTTATTCATTGTGTTCCTAAGAAGGGCGGTTTTATTGCTGTTACAAATGAAAACAATGAATTAATACCTACTAGAACTATTGTTGGACATAGGATGTCCATAGATTTCAAGAAATTGAATGAAGAAACTAGGAAAGATCACTATCCTTTAAATTTCATAGATCAAACTTTAGAGAGGTTAGCAAACCACACTCATTTTTGTTACTTGGAAGGATACTCTGGTTCTTCCCAAATAATTGTTCATCCTGATGACCAACTTAAAACAACTTACATTAGTCCTTATGGTTTACATGCTTATCGACACATGCCTTTTGGTTTATGTAATGATCCAACTACTTTTCAAAGATGCATGCCTGCTATTTTTGCAGATTTTATAGAATTAATAATGGAAGTATTTATGTATCACTTTTCTGTCTATGGAACTTCATTTACTAGTTGCTTGGATAATCTTAAAAGGGTTTTGCTGCGTTGCACGGAAACGAATCTCATTCTTAATCAGGAGAAGTGTCATTTAATGGTCAAAGAAGGTATAGTCCTTGGACATAAGGTATCAGGTAAGGGTATTGAGGTAGACAGGTTTAAGGTCGAAGCAATAGAGAGAATGCCACAACCAAGGGACATAAAAGGAATAAGAAATTTTCTTGGTCATGTGGGTTTTTATAGAAGGTTCATTAGGAATTTCTCCGGAATTTCTATACCTTTAACTAACCTATTGCAAAAGGGAGTAAGATTTAATTTTGATGGTAAATGCCTTATTTCCTTTGATAAACTTAAATATGCTTTATCCCATGCTCCCATTATTAAACCACCTATATGGGATATGACTTTTGATTTAATATGTGAAGCTAGTGATGATGTTGTAGGAATAACTCTGGGACAACACATAGGTCACAGATTTAATATTATACATCATGCTAGTAGAACTCTTAATAGTGCTCAAAAGAATTATCCTAAGGAAGAAAGACAACTTTTTGCTGTATTTTTCTCTTGCGATAAATTCCGTTCTTATATAGTTGATGGAAATGTAAGAGTTCAAACGGATCTTGATGGTTTAAAAGAACTCCTTGAGAGGAAAAATAATCCGCATCCTTTTACTTCAAGATTTTGAGTTGTAGATTATGTAGAGGCAAGAAATAAAGATGTTGGATGTAGTGTCCATATTTGCCCAGCAAGACACCAATCCTATAGAGAGGAACTTTAGCCCTGGTGATTTTCATTTGCGAGAATTATTAGATGAATTAAGGTCAATTCTCCCAAAACAGAAGAAGTCCTTGTTGTTGGAGGAGCTTGTCGCCCTTGAATAAATAATCGGTAAGTGCAAGGTAAGTCTTCTCTCTCTGATAAGTGGTTTGTCTTCATAATTTATCCTCCTGAAAATTTTCCCTTTGAATTTCTCTTATTTTTCTGAAGTTTTCGAGTGGTTTTACTAACTATACGGGTGCAACTATACGGCCGGATAAAAATATCCCGCCGTATAGTTGGTCGTTAAAGGTAATGTATTCCCTCGTGATTTTTTTTGTGTTTGGAAATTATACGTCTGGGAAAATTTATTCCCGCCGTATATTTGGTCATTAAAACTTCTGTATCATTGATCCCTTTTTGTTCCTACTTATTCATCTAAAAAATAACGGTTTTGTCGGTTTCTAGTCGGTAACCTAACCGACCTGAAATCAAGATATTTGGAATTATCTGCCCGGGACCAACTATACGACCGAAGATATATGGGTCGCGACCGTATAGTTGGTCGTTACGCGGTAAGACTCCACAAAAATCGTGATTTATTTTTTTGTTCCGTTAAGATTCTTTTCTTGGGTGTGAATTTGGTGTTTCTCGCGATTTTTACCGACCTCTGACCCCTATTATATACTGCCATTGTATTTCTCTCTAATCATAATCACCAGGAACCAATCTAGCCATGCTCTATCCCGTCCCAGGCCATGGAAAACCCCTGGGGCTCATTGCTCCTCCCAGGGACCGTTATCGTAGACCGTCCATGGAGGTTGGGAACGAGGAGGTGGAGAGGTTCAGCCCGGGGTACAAGGAGTACGTCGAGACAAGCTTCTACAACAGCGATCCTGATGAAGGTTGGAGTGACATCTACATTAGCCTTGACGTCTATGATGCCCCGGAGATCAACTAGGCAACAATGAAGAGAGCTCAACAAGAAAGAGAAGGTCACAAGCCGCATGGAAAAGGACATGTGGAGACGGTCAAATTCATCACCACGGACCCCTGGCCGCACAAACGTAAGGAATTGCCTAATGTTGGTGCAGGTGCTAGTAGGGAAGCTACGGTGCCACACTCGAAGCCTACCATGGGTGCTCGTATGACGATGAAGCCTCAAGAAGAGTGGAGGAACAACTTTTACTTCCCTGATCCACCAATTATGGATGAGGAAGAAGAAGTTGTCCCCAGGACCAAGGATCGTGTGCGAGCGCTAGAGATATATTAGAAGCAGGAGCTACTCCATCGCGTTTAAGTCCGTCAACGTATAAAGGAGATAGATAAGAAGGATGATCTTCTCCCATTGCTGACTAAATTCGCGGATAAAGTGTACACTTTGCAATCTGATTTGCGTAGGTGCTACAGCTGCATCACTGCCCTAGTGGATACCAACAAGAAGTTGCGCACCGTGGTGCTACATGCCATGGCGCCGTAATGATCTACAAAAAATCACGGTAACAAATAATCGCGAGGGATTATTTGATCTCGCCTGGCGTGATTCCAAGCTTGGGGAGATCTTTAATACCTTATAATCTATCTCATAAGTTTTTATTACTATTCTAGTTTTGCATTAGTTTGATCCTAGAAATAAAGTTTGCATCTTTAGAATTTCCTTCAGGAATAGTTGATCCCTTTTATGAAATTCCGAGTTTATTATAATATATGGAGCATTATTGAGTTTGAGTTTGTCTTATTTGATATAAGAATGGCTTGAGTATAATTTTACTTGCACTTGATGATAGCAACAAGAGTCTTCCACACCATTGGTATTAATGGAACATACAAAGATAATTTGGTTAATATTAATGTAAATTCATGGTTTGATTTACAAAGGAAAAATTATCCAATCAGTTAAGTTGAGAGAGAAAACCTTGAACAAAGGAAAATTAAAAGTGCTATCAAATTCGAGTGAGAGCAAGTTGAGGTAGAATATTCAAGCTATAAAGATGCTTCATATATAATTGGAATTAGGTAATTGAGATGGTTAAACTTTGAATTCCTACATTAAGTGGAATGTATAGCTAGCTCCTTTGCACATCACTTAAACAAAAGTGTGAGCATACATATATAAAAATAAAGAAGAAAAGAGAAGAAAAAGAGTGAATGTGCAAAGAGTAAATAGGCATATACCAATATATGGTAGTAAGACAAAGAAACGTTTGATATTTTGTATCCCAAGTGAATATGTTAATCCTAAAACACTTGGGACTACCTCGCTAACTCATTCAGTCGAACCGAATACTTTTACATCATGTTGAAAGTAATCTTTTGTGAACTGTTAAATGCTAAGGTGTGGAAGCCTGCTAATATTATTCGGATGGTTCGAGTAAGGTATTATTCATGAACTTATTCCTATGTATCATATATGATAAACACATGCTGAAATTGCCTCATTTATTTTATCAACTTAGCTTCATGAATATGAGGATCACATCCAGTAAGCTAAACCTGCTCGAGACGAGCAAGAGTCTAAGCTTGGGGAAGTTGACGTGTGCATATTTGCATCATGTTTTATATTATTATTTTGAATTGTAGTGGTAGGATCTTGGTATTTTACGGCATTCGCGCACACCTTTTATGTTTATATTCACCAGGTTCATGACATATGATGGATATGATGGATACAATTCTTGGACAAGTTGTATTAGAGAGAAAAGGGGTCAAAAACAATGTAAATCACTAATTTGGGAAATATCAATAACACCAGAAGAAAACCCGAAGAGATTGGAGGACATAGAAGGTTTAACGACCAACTATACGGCAGGAATAAATTTTCCGACTGTATAGTTCTCGCCATATAGTTGGCACCGACACCGCCTCCTAAAATAGTTTCACCCCGTGCAACTGGATTGGAGAGACGACATACGAAACTACCAGAAATCGCTGAAACCTCACCTCCGGAATGGATCTAGAGGGGGAACTCATCCACGAGGGATCCATCTTTGCCCTACGCACATCCAGGAGGCTAAGGCATCGATCTTCATCATCAACCGCTGCATCACCACCATCTCCATCCATCCCATCTACATCTTGTCTAGATCTTGTTGTAATTTCCGTACTCATTGTGTATTTATACAAGTACTATTCATCTATGATAGATTTCATTGTCTTTGCCATGATGTTGATTGGCTCCATGTCTGAGTTGATCATTAGTTCTTGGTGAGATGGAGAAACCCTAGCATGAGATTGAAATTAGATAAAGTTTATTATGATATTCATCGCTATAACCATGTGTTAGATTGTCTTCATCTTGATGTTGGGAGAAGTCGACCTCTCAATATTTACCTCTTGTGGGGACTTGATGGAGGGAACTACTTGTTGGTAGACGGAGGTGTGTTAGCACTTAGAGTGACTATAAAACTGTTGACATTCCTTACATATCAACTTGGGAATCGAGGAAACTCATAAAACACTATCCATGCCATGGGATACATCCTACGGGGTAAAGTCCCTTAAAAGCGCAGTAATTCGATTAATGTTGATTGCTGTCTGTTGTGGTTATGAGGATGATGGGAGCAGTGGTTACTGTCTATTCATCAAAATACAGAGTTCCTCCCACACATACATAGTTGAGAATGTTCATGATAATAATCTTTACCTTAGACCCTTTATAAATGCTAGAGGTATATCCGCTACACCCTAAGAACGCTTTTCCCCATTACAGTTTCAAATCTCTTTTACATGCACGATACTTATTTTCTATATTTAGTTTTGTTTACTTTAATCATTGTTCTCTTATACCAAAAACTCCAAAACACCTTTTTACACAACACTCGCATTTTATCTTGTTACTTAGAACTTTATTTAGCATATCTATTTCAGTATTTATTTCAAGAGTTATTAGACTTCAGACTCCTGCTCCATGTGGGGTCGATATCTTTATTTGGGAACTAGCTACAAACAATCTCTGCACTTGCAGTCATCAACTTACTCACACATGAGAGAAGAAAGCATCATCGATATAATTAAATAAAGGGAGTTCTTCTCGATATTACCATGGAGATCCACAATAAGAATAGAAAATTAATCCAACACAATTCAAGATAGGAAGAAACAATCTCAAACACTAATCTTGCAAGGTAAATATCTCTCTCTCTCTCTCAAGTAAAAGTAATGGCTATCGGGGTGTGGTGGCTAGGAGGTCGAAGATCATGGAGCGATATGAAGAACGTCTTCCCCTTATTCTCTGGATCTCTTATTTCTCCCTTCTGGATGGAACGGAGGCTGTTGTGTTATGTTTTTGCGTTTGGCCTCTTCATGAAATTTGTCCCTTTTGACAAGACGAAGGCATTGTCAAACATACAGCGGGAACTATACGGTTGGAGAAAATGTTCCCGCCATATAGTTGGTCGTTAAACCCACTGGTTGCCCTCCTTGATTGCTTCCAAAAGGAGACTTGCTTGTTTTCACCTGAATATTGTATTTTTGCTATTGAAACCTTTTGGTAATGTTCGGAACCTGAAACAGACATTAAAAACCAAGATTTCTTTGCCACCTAAGTATTAGCGTTAGGTAAAGCTAGAAAACCATCAAATCTATACGATACCATCAATAAAAACTATTAAAAATGTATCGAATCTCACAGCTATCACTGTTGTCGGGGAATCAATAGCTACCCTGGTAAGGTTATTAGGAACCTTGCTAGTTTTAATTATTGTTTTTAATTTTGTTAGTCTGCTTTCAGTCTTTATTTGAAAAACCCAAAAAATTAGTTAGTCTTTAAATTCTTGTTTTTATTATCATAATTTTTTTAAGAAAACCCAAAAACACAAGTACTATGGCTGAAAATAAACTTGGGGAGTTTGCAACTCCCAACAAAGATTATTTACATACTCCTATTACCCAACAAACAATTACTGCTGAGGACTATGAAATTAAGCCCCACTATTTAAGTTTGGTCCAACAAAATCGATTTAGAGGCTCTGCTGCTGAGGACACAGGTATGCACTTGAACACTTCCACTGAAATATGTCATATGATGCGCATTAAATATGTTGACCCTAATGCGGTCAAGCTGCACTTATTTCCTTTCTCTCTTCGAGGAAGAGCAAAAGAATGGTTGCTATCTTTTCCTAAAAATACTATTGCATCATGGGTGTAATGTACTTCTTTATTCATGACTAAAATTTTCCCACCTTCAAAGACTATGCAACTAAGATCTAATATTACAGGTTTAGACAAGAAAAGCGTGATGCACTAGTGCTTGCATGGTAGAGAATGAAAGAATGCATGAGAAGCTATCCCAGCCATGGGATGAAAGATTGGTTAATTCTCCATTTATTTTATAGTGCTCTTAACCCTGTGTCTAAGTCTATGCTTGATACTGCAGCTGGAGGAACATTTATGGGCAAACAAATTTGAAGAAAAGCAGCTGCTAGACAATATGCAATACAACCATGCCCAATGGCATGTGGAAAGTGAAGGGTTTCGCAACATAGTAAATCAAAAAATTTCTATGGATGCGAATGGGAAAGCCAAGATCTAATCTAGGAGATGCAAACAACGAGGGGAGATAGATGGGATCTTCATACCCTTGAAGATTCGCACAGCGGAACGTTCAACGGAATGTGGTTGATGTAGTCATACTAGCTTCTCCTCCTCGCGATCCGACCCGATCCAACACCGCAAGTGGCGATGCCTCCGAGAGATGCACACGTACGGCACCTCGACGTCTCCTCCTTCCTCGGTCCAGCAAGTGGGGCGGAGAGATAGATTGGATCTACAACATGACGGCGTGGTGCAAAGGTGGAGAGTTTCTGCGGCAGGGCTTCGCCTACGCGCAGTCGGGAGAGAGAGAGATCTGGAGGGCAGAAGTATGGCGGCTAGGGTTGAAGGAGTGGGGGGAGGGCTGCGCCTATGCCCTCTATATATAGGGGGCTGGCCGGCCCCCTTGGCC
The DNA here is from genome assembly GCA_910589765.1 of Avena atlantica. Lineage (NCBI taxonomy): Eukaryota > Viridiplantae > Streptophyta > Magnoliopsida > Poales > Poaceae > Avena > Avena atlantica. The sequence goes on along the minus strand of OU342735.1, from coordinate 390,931,646 downwards.
CCTCGTCCAAGCCCTAGGGCGGCGGCCCCAAGGGTTGGAGTGAGGGGCAAGTTTTCCCCCTCCTTCTAGAAGCTCTCCCTAGGGTTTCCCCTAGGGCTTGGCCGGCTGGGCCTATGGGGCCTTGTGCCCCTGGCCCAATGCGGCCAGGGCACTCCCTCGTAGGCCCACGCCCCCTCCCGACAAGTGGGGCCACGTTGGTCCCACTCCAGAAGGTTCTAGAAGCTTCCGGTACAATACCGAACAATCCGAAACAATTCCAAAATCCAAAAACTGCTTTCCCTTATATGAATCTTATTCTCCGGACCATTCCGGAATCTCTCGTGACGTCCTGGGTCTCATCCGAGACTCCGAACAAAAACTCATAAACCAATTATCCATTCTATCCTAGCGTCAAGACACATTAAGTGTGTGACCCTACGGGTTCGAGAATATGCAGACATGATCTTCTATCAATAATCAACAGCGGGGTTTGGAAACCCATATGGACTCCCACACATTCATCGATGATCATATCGGATGAACCACGATGCCAGGATTCAATTAATCCCATATATATATTCCCTTCGTCACGCGATATTTTACTTGCCCGAGATTCGATCGTCGGTATCGGCATACCTAGTTCAATCTCGTTCACAACAAGTACTTTACTCGTTCCGTAATTCGATATCACTTTGTGATTAAATCCTTAACCATGTGCTTGCAAGCGGTGTTGATATCGATTACCGAGTGGGCCCGAAGTATATCTCTCCGACTTGGGAGGGACAAATCCCATCTCGATACATACAACCCAACAAGTACTTTCCGATCACCTGAGAGACACCTTTATGATCACCCTCTCATAGGATGACGTTTGATGACCTCAAAGCTTTCTTCCGATACCAGGGAGTTGCATTATCTCATGGTCTAAGGAATACAATATTTGACATAAGAAAAAGCTTCGCAAAGATGAACACGATGACAAGATCTAATTGCTCTTCTTGATTTGGGTCTGTCCATCATATCATTCTCCTAATGATATGATCTCATTATTAATCGACAACTCATGTCTATGGTTAGGAAACCTTAACCATCATTAATCAATGAGCTAGTCCATAGAGGCGTACTAGGGACACGGCGTTGTTCATAAACCACACAAGTATCAAAGTTTCCGCTTAATACAATTCTAGCATGGAATATAAACTTTATCATGAACAATAATTATAATAATAACATCTTTATTATTGCCTCTAGGGCATAATTCCAACAGTCTCCCACTTGCACTAGAGTCAATAATCTAGTTTACATCTGGAAACAATCTAACACCCATGGCACGAAGGTGCTGATCATGTTTTGCTCGTGGAAGAGGTTTAGTCAACGGATCTGCAACATTCAGATCCGTATGTACTTTGCTAATCTTCAGATCTCCATCTGTTATATAATCTTGAATTATATGAAACTTGCGATTGATATGCTTGGTCTTTGGATGATATCTTGGTTCCTTATCCAGTGCTATGGCGCCAGTGTTGTCACACAATATCTCCAGTGGGTCCAAGGCACTTGGAACCACACCAAGCTCAGTGATGAAGTTCCTGATCCAAACTCCTTCACTTGACGCTTCTGCAGCAGCCATGTATTCCGCTTCTACTGTAGATCCCGCGATCACGCTTTGCTTGCAGCTTCTCCAGCTTACAGCTCCTCCATTCAAAATATAAACGTATGCTGTCTGAGATTTAGAATCATCCTTGTCGGTGTCAAAACTAGCATCGACGTAACCTTTTACGACGAGCTGTTCATCACCTCCATAGACTAAGAACATTTCTTTAGTTCTATTTAAATATTTTAGGATGTTCTTCACGGCTGTCCAGTGTTCCACTCCTGGATCACTTTGGTATCTGCTCGTCAAACTAAGAGCATTGGACACATCCGGTCTAGTACATAGCATGGCATACATGATAGATCCTATGGCCGAGGCATAAGGCACTTTGCTTATAGCTTCTCTATCGTTTACCGTAGCTGGACACTGAGCCCTGCTCAATATCTTACCTGACAACATAGGCACTGAACCTTTCTTTGCCTTATCCATTCTGAACCTTTTCAGAACTTTGTCTAGGTATGTACTTTGGCTTAAAGCTATCAGACGTCTTTGTCTATCTCTATAGATTTTGATGCCCAATATATAAGCAGCTTCCCCTAGGTATTTCATTGAAAAACATTTGTTCAAATAACTCTTCACATCGTTAAGCATGTCAATGTCATTTCCGATAATCAATATGTCATCCACATATAGTACCAAAAATTTCACTGAGCTCCCACTCACTTTATTTTAGATACAAGCTTCGTAGCAATTTGGAACAAATCCAAAGCTCTTGATCACTTGATCAAAACGAAGGTTCCAACTCCGAGATGCTTGCATCAGTCCATAAATGGAACGCTGAAGTTTGCACACCTTATCAGCATCCTTAGGATCGACAAAACCTTCGGCTTGCATCATATACAACTCTTCATCAATGTTGACATTGAGGAACGCAGTCTTGACATCCATCTGTCATATTTCATAATCATGAAACGCAGCAATTGCTAATAAAATCCGAATGGAATTAAACATCGCTACGGGAGAGAAAGTCTCATCATAGTCAACACCTTGAACTTGTCGAAAACCTTTCGCGACAAGCCGTGCTTTATATACAGTAACATTACCATCCGCGTCCGTTTTCTTTTTGAAAATCCATTCGCACTCAATGTCCTTTTGGTCGCTAGGAGCACTACTAGGAAAACAGCAGTTAGTGGCGCACCTGAAAAGATCATCTGTGGCGCACTAGCAGTGTGCCACGTGCCTTGCGCTACGGCTATCTCCCAGCCGTGGCGCACTGCCTAGTGCGCCACGGTTGTGTCGAGCACTACTAGGAAAATGGCCTTTAGTGGCGCACCATGAAACATCATCTGTGGCGCACTAGCAGTGCGCCACGTGCCTTGCGCTACAGAAGTTTAAACTTCTGTGGCGCACTGCCTAGTGCGCCACAGAAGTTTAGAGACAGGCGTGGCGCACATGCCAGTGCGCCACAGAAGTTTGGGCAGGTGCGCCACGCGTATGAAACGATAACCGTGGCGCACTAGGTGCTGTGCGCCACGGATGTAAATTTCAAAATTCAAAAAAAAAAGCAGCAGATCTGGATCTCGTCGTCAGTGCGGCCGCGCGTCGGTGCAGGTCGCCATCGCCGTCAGTGCGGTCGCGCGTCGGTGTCGTCGTCGGAACTGCAAGGAGGAGGAAGAGGAGAATGGGAGGAAGAGGAGGAGAAGAAGAAGAAGATGAGGCAGAGGAGGAGAAGAAGAGGAGGAGGAGGAGAAGAGGAGGAAGAGGAGGAGAAGAAGAAGAGGAGGCAGAGGAGGAAGAGGAGGAGAAGAACAGGAGGCAGAGGAGGAAGAGGAGGAGAAGGAGGCCGCCGTTGCACCGCCGTCGCGAGGAGGAGGAGAAGGAGGCCGCCGTTGCACCGCCGTCGCGAGGAGGAGGAGAAGGAGGCCGCCGTTGCACCGCCGTCGCCCGTTGTCACTGCGAGGAGGAGGAGAAGGAGGTCGACGTCGTGCCATCACTGCAAGAAGAGGAGAAGGGGAAGGAGGAGAAGGGGAAGGAAGAAGGAAGAAGGAAGAGGAAGAAGGAGAAGGGAAAGGGGAAAGGGAGAGGAAGAGGGAAAAGGGGAAGGGAAAAGTGGAAAGGGAAAGGGAGAGGAAGAGGGAAAAGGGGAAAGGGAGGAGGAGGGCGGGGTGGGGATTCAAATTTGAATCCCGCCCAAGCTTATCCGTGGCGCACTAGGTGTAGGTGCGCTACGGATAAGTCGCCCTGTATTTTTTTTTTCTGCAGGAAAAAACGGTTTTTTGACCGTAACTTTTTACTCTTTTCGAATTTTGAAAATCTAAAAAATCGCTAAACGACCATAGGTGGTTGCGAGCAGATGCGAAATCTCGTTCTCGTCATTTTGGTATATTATACGATTTTTTCGATATCGTATGCAAAAGTTACGACCTTTTTACCGTGGCATAACTTTTTTTTGCAAATAAAGTCGAAACTCATTTTTGTTAATTTTACTAGAAGCTATACCACATTACCTACCTAAATATGAAAGGATTTAATTTTTTGAAGTGTTTATCATTTTCTTTTATTTTTTGCAAACCCTAAAAAGGCGATCCACGGGGGGGGGGGGGGGGGGGGGGGGGGGGTGGAGTTGGTGCATGCCACTACATCTGTGGCGCACATGCCATAGTGCGCCACAGAGAGTACAAACTTCTGTGGCGCACTATGCCATGTGCGCCACAGATGCTTGCGGATGGTTCACATCAGAGAGAGGCGTGCGCTTAGGCGTAGCGCACACCCCCCATGTGCGCCACAGATGACACTAACAACCGTGGCGCACATGACTATAGTGTGCTACAGATGTTTGGCGTGCGGCCAACAGGGCCCTGGCCCACACACATCTGTGGCGCACTATAGTCATGTGCGCCACGGTTGTTCTAGTTACTAGTAGGGCACTGCCCACAGGTGAGCCACACCTGTTTTAGCCGTGGGGCACTTCAACCATGTGAGCCACGGATGTGCTAATTACCTATAGCTGTTTTCCTAGTAGTGGAGATAGGCGTAGCACACCTGCTAGTGCGCCACGGCTATGTGGGCAGGTGCGCTACGCGTGGTATCTTCTGTGGCGCACTTCCCAGTGCGCCACTAAGCTTCTATAGTGCGCTTTAGGTGTAGTGCGCCACATAAGGTAGATCATGTGCGCCACATGTGTGTTTTTTGTTTTAATTTCCGAGCCAGATTATATACAATACAAATTATATACAATATTACAGCCGATATACACACACAGATACAAGATATACAATTATATATATAAATACACTATTTGAAAAACAAGATTGAAACAAATACATATAGATAAGTCTCATACATGAATACATAGTATAAGTTACATTGTTTCGATCAAGTTACAAAGTAGTACTTGGTGACATGCGAATACATGTGTCGATCGAACAAGTTAGAGCTCGGAAGCTCGCCTAGACATCTAAACTAGATAGACACAAACATGGGATAAACAACCAAAGAAGATAAGCATGATCACCGCCGTGACGAAGGTGTAGGTCTTCATCCGGTTCCTTGTCCTAACTCCCGCTAGATAGCGCGTGTATCTAGCTTCCGCCTTCGCCATAGTGTTGTCCCCTTTGTAGCTATTGCCGCTGAAACGGTGCACCTGTCTCCGGCAGTCTTCCCAATCATCGTAGACTCCAGGAATCCGTCCCTTGTACACGACGTACCACCTCATCTATAAGTTGACAATAATAATTAACCGGTGATGATTGAAAAAAAACATATATAATTAAAGTCGCATATGAAGATACACTTATAGAAAGTACTCCTAAATCAAAAAGACCAAAGTAACTCGAAAAGCATGCCTCATATATATACATAGGTCGTTGGACACAGGAATATGCTACGATGGAACTGTAAGCCAAGTAGGATGCACAACATCTAGACTTGTGCCTAACACAAGGCTTACAGTCCCGTCGTAGCACATTCACATATATATTGTGCCAAGACATTTCAATCATCGACATTATTCTCGAAAAAGACCAAAGTAGCTCGAAAATAATGCCTCATATATAACTAGCTAGGTCGTTGGACATAGGAATATGCTATGACGGAACGGTTAGCCAAGTAGGATGCACAATTCCTGGACTTGTGCATATCACAAGGCTAACTATCCCGTCATAGCACATTCACATATATATTGTGCCACGACATTTCAATCATCGGCATATTCTCGAAAAAGACAAAAATAACTCGAAAAGAATGCCTCATATATAACTAGCTAGGTCGTTGGACACAGGAATATGCTACGACGGAACAGTTAGCCAAGTAGGATGCACAATTCCTGGACTTGTGCATATCACAAGGCTAACTATCCCGTCGTAGCACATTCACATATATATTGTGCCACGACATTTCAATCATCGGCATTATTCTCGAAAAAGACAAAAATAACTCGAAAAGCATGCCTCATATATATACATAGGTCGTTGGACACAGGAATATGCTACGATGGAACGGTGAGCCAAGTAGGATGCACAAGACCTGGACTTGTGCATATCACAAGGCTCATGTAAGGTCCCTCCTTTATAAAGGAAAATGATCCCTGTGATTGCAATGCTAGTCCCTAGATCAATAGCTAGCATCCACAGTTAAGATGTAATATCAAGAAACAAAGGTCATAATACAACTTTATAACCAGGAATAAAATATTTTATTACATCTTTCATAGCTCACTTGGCTATTACATTACATTGCAGCAGAATATCTATAAGCATGGGGTCCTTCATCTTCAAAGTGCCACAGGCAGACATGTTGGTTGTAGACTTTGTAATCCTAATCAACACACTTCACTAAATCAATCAAACCTGCAACATAACAAGTTACAGCCACAAGGGTCAATACATTTGAATTGTATTGGCAAGTGATACTATGGTAGTATAGTGGAGTCTATCATCTATATGCTTTTGGCTAAGTGGAGTTGAGGCTTGCATTGCTCAAAAATAGGTTTTTCCTTATCATTTAAAAACATTAAGTTTTTGCTTGACAAAAATCACCCAAGGCATCTACCAATCAAAGATTGAAGATCCTTTAACCCTTGTTCAACCACAAAATTTTAACTTAGAAATTTGGATGATGAGATTCTTGATAGCTTCCATGTCTTGATGCTCAAATTGTCCTTTGCCAGGGACATGGCTAAGTACTTAGATTTTACACTCTGCAGAGGTGGTGCACTTTCCCCACAAGACTTGGTTTCACCAAGACAAGATCTTTCAGAAGCCTTCCCTTAGACCAAATGGACGCGCTCCATCCTATCATTCCCACTAGCACCAACTGTCCAAATGGCTAAGTTCTAGCAACCTATATGATCCAGGCAGAGCCCATAATGCCAAGTGGTTGCACTTGAAGCTTCTCAACATTTGACATCTCAAATATCTTTGTTCCTGGGTGGCCATCCACAAGTGAGATACACAAGGTAAACCATAAAAATGGGCCTTGTGAACCACTCAACACAAACCATTCCTTCCATTCCACCTAGGTGTTTCATTCACTTAGTTGTTTTATTAAACAAAACATAAGTCCTCAAACTTAGAAATTTTCCATAGCATGAATATATATTCCACCCTTGTTTTCTATTAGCTAAACTAAGCATGATAGTAGTAGGGATCTTAACTTAGGAAATTTCTACTAAGGTTTCATCTACTAGGATTTCCCATAGCATGGTTTATACTTAGCAAAAATTCCATGCAAGTTTTACTTAGAAAAATCACTAATGCATAGTGAAAGTAATGGGACAAATGTATGAAGCATCACTTGCCTTTTTGGTAGAGGGTATAAGTTCACTCCTTGTCATTGCAACAATCACACTCTTCAAGACACTACAATTCAATCAAGCAAGGCACAATCTCAATCTACCAATCAAGCAAAACATCACATAAAATGATAAAGTCAAAGTAATGCATGCAAGCATGCCAAGCTTTGTTTTATTTGAAAAAGTGGTTCCTAATGGGTCATGAACATTTGAAAACACCTAATGGTCATTTTATAAAGTGGCAAAGTCATTTGCAAAAGATTTCACTTCATAAACCATTTTCAAAACAAGGTATCATTTTATGTGGTGTAGAAATGTTTTTACTAAGGCATTAATCTATAGGGTTCACAAAATATGTTTTCAAACCATAAAACTTTGTGTTTAGGGTCAGAGAGTTTAAAACGAAACATTTCCCAAAGGATTTCCTTCAAAATCATTTTTAATAAATAAACCATATTTTTATTTGACTAGAATTGGTTTTAAATCAAAGAATCATTCTTTTTCTTCACCAAATACATTTTTGAAACCACAATTTGTTTCCTAGGGTCAGTAGGTTCAAAACACAGCATTTTCCAAAGATTTTATCCTCAAATTCATTTTGGAATAATTTTTATATCCTAAACAAGCATACACAAGTTTTTGCAATAACAAACATTTTACCAGAAGCTTTTTGCTAAAAAAAGTGCATGGTTGCCTAGGGCTTGTCTTGCTGATTCCATTGATATAAAATTTGCAAAATTTGGACGTGTGGTTTGAAAGTTATGGATTTTACAAAATTGAACTTCTAATAGGAAAGTTTCTGTTTTTAAATCGAAGTCTAAGACACGTGGCGTGATTCTATTGGGCAAAAACGGTTCGCGTGGATCAACAGATACAGGCCGTTGGATTAAAAGAGATCTGTGCGGCTCTGATCATCGCATACCCCTTCGTTAAGTGAAACTATCCTATCGCTCCGATCTGGATCTGACGGCTCCCAGTGCCTCAACCAGAAACTGGCGGCGATGCGGTGGCTACTGGCGGCGGAGCGGCCTGGCGGTGGCGTTTCCGGCGATGCAGGAAGCGGGAGAGGAAAAGGGGATGCTCACCGAGTTCGTGGAGTGACGCTGAAGCTCAACTTGCTTGCGGTTTGTCAGGGGGTGCACTGGATCAGTCGTGATTCCTCGCCGGAGTCAGGGGCAGCGTCGGTCTTGCTCAGACATCGACGGGGGCGACGCTACGGTGCACAAGAAAACAAGGCAAGAACGGCATTAGCTGCGCAAGAGGTTGGCAATCAAGCGTTCATCATCGAGAGGAAGAAGGGCGGTCAGCAGTCACCGGAAAAGACTGACGGAGTGGAGGCAGATGGTGGCGGCGGTGGTCGTCGTCGTTGCCAAAGTTCTAGGGCTTGCGGGGACGAGCTGGCGTTACGGGGAGGTGCGCCTGGGTCTGGGGAACTTGCCCGTGTGCTCGGGGAGGTAAGGGGTGGCGCGGGGTTGCCGGAATCGCTGCCGGAGAGCGTCGGAACAGAGGGTGGTGCAGGAGAAAATTTGGCAGCCTGGGGGCGTGCTAAGGTGGGGCGACAGAGGGGAAAGGGAGAGGAGATGCTGGCACTTAAGTAGGCGTCGTCGTAGGGCCGTTACATGGCGTGGTTAACGCGTATTCACGCCGGCATTTCATCGGCAGTAATGGCCAGAGGAGGGGGTGCGCGGTCAGCGGCGGGTGGGGAAGAAAGCTAGGGTATGGGGCCGTTTCGTCAGCGAAGTGAGAGAGGGGAGTTGGGGTCCACATGTCTGTCGCTGAGCGGGTAGGGTGTTTGGTCTGAAACGTTTTTCTGCGGGAGAGAGCTAGTTGGGCTGGACCAGGCTTGCTGGGCTGGCCAGATGGGTTGGGCTAGTTTCTATTTTTTTATACTAAAAGCTTTTCTTTTTCTATTTGATTTTCTGTTTTGTTTTTCAAACAATTAATTCAAACATCAAAACAAATCAAACCACCACCAAACTTTGAACAATTTTTTTAGTTCTGTCTAACAACACAAATCCAAAGTCCAAAATAAAACAATATTTTTATTCTTTTTAGGATCTATTTAATAATTAAATAAAATAGTCCTTAGTTATTAATTCAAATAGGTTTTGATTTATTAAAATCTCCTTTTGAAATCTAAAAATAAAACCAAAAACACTTCAGTAGGTTTTATTTGAAAATATAAAATACTTGGAAAACTTGTTTAAAATAATTTAACAAGTTTTGATGTTTAATTAAAATGGCAAAGCCTTTGCTTTAATAAATTTGGATATTGATAAATCCTCATTATTTTATTTAAATAAACTTTTACTCTCTTAGTCAAAACAAAATATTTTATTTCAAAACTTGGCCAAGGTTTACTTTGGCTTTATAAAAATAGTCCTTATTTAAATTTCTACCCTTTTCATTTGAAAACCAAATATTTTATTAAAAGATTCAAAAATAGTAATTTCACATATTTAATATTTTCTTTAATAATTGTTTATCTTTTCAAATCCCTTTAGGATTTGTTTGATCAAATAGGTTTGAAGGTTTCCAATTGTAATCAAAAAAATTTCTTCTCATCCTGAAAATCAACAAAGTTTTATTTTATTCATTTATTTTTCACATAACAAGATTTGGAAAATCTTGGGATGTGACAGCTCACAATCCCATCGTAGCACATTCACATATGTAGTGTGCCACGAAATTTCAATCATTGGCATTATTCTCGAAAAAAGAGTAAGGAAAAAAGGACCAAAGTGAGCAAAGGACCAAAGAGTAAGCAAAAAAACCAAGCATTGATTGATATATAATATTAATAAGCAAAAGAAGTAAGCGATGATTCATAGTTTGTCCACACACACAAAGGTCATCTATAGTTTGTAACTACAACTAGGCCAACATCAAGCCTTCTGGCTCGGCTTAGGGAACGGGAGGACGCCTTGTCTCGTCATGAACTTCCTATAGTCACCCTGCATCTCTAGGCGATCTTCTATGTCACGGTTATTCGGGATATTTCCTCCGTAGAAGATCCCCCCCGAAGTCATGACATCACGAAAGATGATTGCCCCAAACTGCTGCTGGATGCGATACATCTCTTGTCTAATATCTGAATCATTGATCTTGGCCTTTGCTTCGGCCCACTGTTTGAGATGATCTGGCAGCGTAGAATTCTGCTAGTCAAGTAGGAACGCCCTCATGTGATGGAGTGCGTAGTAGGCTTCCTTCTTACTGTTTTCTGGCTGCTTCACACAGGGGAACTCCGTTACGTGGTTGAAGACGTGCCTGTCGAACTTGACCTTCATACGCACGAAGGTGGTGCCTTCCGTCGAGGCAAAGCCAGTGAGAGCATCATCCAGAACTTCCTTGATCTTATCGTAGTTTTTCTTCTTTTCTAGACTCCCCGAGTCAAAATACGTGGCATGGGAATGCTTCGGCGATAAGGAGATGAGCGTGCAGTGTTCATCTCTGCGCAAAAAATTCAAATGGAATGTGTTGGAAAAAGAATGATGATGATCTAATAAAGCCAATCGACGGTGGCGAGTGAATAACGACTTACTCGGGAAAGTAAGGCACGAGAATGTATTCCTTTGTCTTGTTCGCCACGAGGATTATTTTTAGGTACGAGGCCACGATACGTGGTTCGGCCGGGGAACCCAAGCATCTGTCACACATGTAGTAGGGGTCCACTATAGCGATGCCCGGTGTGTTCTCTCTAATGATCTGCATGGCCAGGCTGAGAGAAAACAGACGGACCATGGTATAGTGCAGCGGGTATAGGTGGAACATATTGAAGATGTCGTTGAACCACAGGAAGAACAGATCCGCAGGGGCATTGTCGACGAAGCCCAAGCCTGGTGGCACCTTAACCACGAATACCGGGTGGGAGGGATCTTTCTCCGATAGAAGGCGTCTCTCTATCGTCAGCACGCCGTCATGCACACTCTGTAGTTCTGAACTGGCGAGCTTCCGAAAATTCTTAGGTAGCATGGGCTCACCCGCCACATGAATCCTCCACATAATACCCTCGGGTCTTGGTGGCCCGTCCCGAAACCTGATCGGATTCGCAATTTTTGACGCCACCGGCTGGCTCGAGCTGCTAGATTTTCTTTTCCTTCCCTTTTTTCCTTTTGGAGAGCGGGCAGGCACCGCAAACTGAGCACCGGCCGCCCTATGTAGTGTGTCAGGGCTTAGAATAAAGGGCTAGTTGGTTGTATCAGCTGGCTCTGTAAAGGCGCAAGCTGGAGGCGTCTCCTGAGAACCAAACAGACGCTTGGTGATAGTGGCTTTCTCTGTGGGGCCACCAGCTAGGTCTTCGTTGCTAAACTGAGTGCGGAAGAAGTGATCATTCCAGTCTTCGTGTTCCTCGGCCGGATCCTGCGCCATGTGCATATCATCAACATGATCATCCGACCCACCGCGTGGAGGTGACGGCGAGGGCGGTAAGGGGGCCTTGCCACCGCTTGTCGCTGGCACGACAGGCGGTGCTGTTGTCTGTGGCGTGATGGCCCCCGCCATCCCCAAACGGATCATGCTCTTTGGCCATAGCAAGAATAAGCCGAAGCAAGTTCTAAGGACAGAAGGCTCTTCTTCATCCGCTCCTGGGGGTTGAATGGGAGGTTCCAGGTCGTCGCAGCCCCTTAGCACCCGACTAATTTTAACCCTGTGCACGCTATCTGACATCGGCCTTGAGTGGAACGTGCGCTGCAAGGGTTGAACGATGGTACCCTTGGAAACATCCCTCAGCTCGTTGTTCACGTAGCATAAGAGAGTGCAAGGAACATCCGTCTGCGGAAAACATGTACGGCATCGTCAGAGATGCCATAAGAGTAATAGATGGCATGAACGGCGGTAATTAAAGCAATTTGTTTACCGTGATGACGTCGAGATCGGTTAATGTCGATGCACCGCATACGGCGACGGGCGTGCAAGAGACAGAAGTGAAGGGAATATGCCCTGAGAGGCAATAATAAAGTGTTTATTATGTGTATTCCAAGTATATGATAGATGTTTATTTTGCATGCTATAATTGTATTAATACGGAAACGTTAATACATGTGTGTTTAATAAACAAACAGAAAGTTCCTAGTTATGCCTCTCTCATAAACTAGCTCGTTGATTAACAAGATGATCAAGGTTTCCTGATCATGGACATTGGATGTTGTTAATAACGGGATCACAACATTAGTGTAATGATGTGATGAACACTCATCCGAAGTATAGCATTACGATCAAAGTCATTGAGTTTATATTGCTATAACAACTTACGAAGTGATCCTAATCCTTAGACCATGAGATCATGTCAATCACTAACACCGGAAGAGTTTCTTGATAACATCAAACGTCACACCGTAACAGGGTGATTATAAAGATGGATTCAGAACTAATAAAGTGTTATGTTGAGGCTCATGGATCAAGAGTGGAATTTGTTCATCCCGATGACGGATAGATATACTCTGGGCCCTCTCGGTGATATCACATTGATTAGCTTGCAAGCAAGTGATTTGATCACTAGAATGTTATATCACGGGAACGAGAAAAGAGTGCATGTTGGTAACGAGATCAAACTAGGTATGGAGATACCGATGATCGAATCTCGGACATGTAATATATCGTGAAACAAAGGGATTAAGATACTAGCGTAAAAGGTTCCGACGATCACAAGAAAGTCATCGTTGAATGTGTGGGAGTCAGTATGGGTCTCCAGATCCCGCTTCTGATTATTGATCCGAGAGGGGTCTCGATCATGTCCGCATTATTCACGAACCATAGGGTGACACACTTAAGAGACACCGACATCCAATTGGAGCAAAAGTTTCATGCCGAAAAGAAAAGGAAAGCGCAGGAATTTATTTCACTAGACACCGAAACTGTTTCTGTTGAAATTGCTGAAACTGGTTCTGCATGTGAAATGGAATACTAGCAAGGGGTTTTATGTGAATGTTTGTTAATTAAAGTAATTAACAAAATTCTGAATAAATAAATAAAAGAGTTTTATTTAAATGAGAGCTTGCATTAAATTTGGTGGAAATTTAATGCATGTGAGTGGATTTTTGAGTGGAGGCTTTTTAATGGGAGTGGAGGCTTTTCATTTTGAGTGGGAGCTCCACCCACATGAATGTGGAAGAGGTGGGGGCAGCCCCATGGCTGGGCGCCATGCCCCTTGGGTGCCCCCCCCCCTCTCCCCTATAAAAGGCCCCCCTCTCCTCCTCTCACACCACACCTCCTCGTGAAGGATCTCTCTCCCCCTCTAGAATTTATCCCCCATGGTCTCGGACTAGCGAGATACATGTTCCCGGTGGCTATTCGGCAAGAAAGAGTTGTGCTTCCGCTGCATCGCTGGAGCGAGGAGGCGGAGGTTGCTCGGTGCCTCGAACGTGTGTGCAATCACGGATGCGCTGCTGATTTGCGGCGCTAGGACTTCCTCTCGATCTTGAGATCGGCAAGAGATCGTCTACATCAACCACGAGTTGAACTCGTTAAGCTTTGTCGGTCTTCAAGGGTATGTTCTCTACGGATATACATCCGCCCGTTGTTTGTATCTAGTAGATGGATCTTGGTATATAGTTCACATCGTAGGAAAATTTTTGTTTTCTATGCTGCGAACCCTACAGTGGTATCAGAGCCGGATCTATGCGTAGATACTTTACACGGGTAGTACACATATGAGTATGTGGGCGATGATGATCATGTTGTTGCTCCTTTGTTGTGATTTTGGATATTGGTGGCATAGTGGGATGAAGCGGCCCGGACAAACTTTACATGTCCTCGCACATGAGACCTGTTCCACGCTTGACATGCAACTAGTTTGCATAAGTGGCTAGAGGGTGTCTGTCTCTCCTACTATAGTCAATATCTATTTTGCAAGCGAGTTGTCAACAATTTGATTATCCTCGTTGTGGTTCATGTTCGTAGGTAAGAACGGTTCTATCTCGAAAGCCCTAAGCCACGTAAAACTTGCAATGGATAAATTAGAGGCGTCTAGTTTAGATTGTTGCTGGGCTAGTGTTATGATATGGTAGTGTTGTAAGTAGAAGTATGAGATGATACTCTTACAACACACATAGCGTGTAAAATCCATAGACCTTGGATTTACACATATAGGTATGATAGTGATCATACCACGATGCACATGATAGAGATCATCTGCGGGAACCATATAATTTCACTAATAAACATATGATGTTTGATTACATCTTATATTGCTTGTTTAGCGCTTTGTTAAGCATAATAAGATGATCCCTCATTTAAATATCAAGATAAGAATGTGTTCTTCCCTTAGTATGCACCGATTATGTTTTCGTCGCTCCAAGACATCACGTGATGATCGGGTGTTCTTGGATCCACGACCATATTTCGGGTGTAAAACAGTTACACACGCAAATACTAAGGTTCTAACTTGGCGAGCCTAGCATGTACAGACATGGCCTCGGAACACAGACCGAAAGGTTAAGCATGAGTCATATAGTTGATATGATGCCCATTTGATGCTCGCCTTTGAAGCTATACCGACTCACGTGATGATCGGACTTGGTGTAGTGGATTTGGTTCATGTAATCACCAAAAGGACACGAGGGATGTCGCTTTTGAGTGGGAGTTCATTCGTAATATAGATTAGTTGAACTCGATCTATCATACACTTAGTCTAAACTTTACAAATTCTGTTGTAGATGGCACCACCTGCTTTTAATTTCAATGCGTTCATGGAGAAAGAGAAACTAGCAACGAACGGTAGCAACTTTACTGAATGGGCCATGAATTTGAGGATTCTCCTCTCTGCTGCACAAAAGCAATATGTGCTAGAAGCTCCGTTAGGCCCCCCACCTTTTGATGATGCCCCTGACGAGGAGAAGAATGTCTATCAGACTCGTCAGGAGGACCACAACTTAGTTCATTGCGGCATATTGTATGGGCTAGAGCCGGAACTTCGAAAGCGTTTCGAAAACGGCAATGCATTTGATACAATGGGTGAGTTGAAAATGATTTTCGACACACATGCTGCTGTAGAGAGCTACGATGCTTCAGAAAAGTTCTTTAGCTGCATGATGGAAGAGCACAGCTCCGTTAGTGAGCATGTACTCAAGATGTCGGGTTACGCCGATAAGCTTGTGTCCTTGGGAATATCGATTCCCATTGACTTAGGCATCCATCGTGTTCTGCAGTCTCTGCCACCTAGCTATAAGAGCTTTGTGATGAACTATAATATGCAAGGCATGAAGAAGTCTCTCCCTGAGCTTCTGTGAATGCTTAAAACTGCAGAAGTGGAGATCAAAAAGGAACATCAAGTGTTGATGATCAATAGGAACACTGGTTTCAAGAAAGACAAGAAGGGAAAACGGAAGGGAAGTAAGGGCGGCAAGACGGTTGCCGCGCCTGAAAAGAAACCCCGAGTTGGACCTAAGTCTGATTCCGAGTGCTACTATTGTAAGGGGACTGGCCATTGGAAGCGCAACTGCCCCAAGTATCTGGCAGACAAGAAGGCCGGCAAGGCAAACAAAGGTATATATGATATACATGTTATTGATGTGTACTTGACTAGTGCTCGCAGTAGCACCTGGGTATTTGATACCGGTTCAGTTGCTAATATTTGTAACTCGAATCAGGGGCTGCGGAACAAGCGACCGCTAGCAAGGGGTGAGGTCAAGATGCGTGTCGGCAATGGATCAAGTGTTGATGTGATCGCCGTCGGAACGCTGCCTCTCCACTTACCGTCGGGATTAGTTATAAACTTGAATAAATGTTATCTGGTGCCTGCACTGAGCATGAACATTGTATCTGGATCGTGTTTGATGCGAAGTGGTTATTCATTTAAATCCGAGAACAATGGTTGTTCCATTTATATGAATGAAATCTTTTATGGTCATGCACCGATGATGAATGGTTTATTTCTATTAGATCTCGATGATAATGTTACACATATTCATAATGTTGATGCTAAAAGGATTAAACTTAATGATGATATATCCGCATATATGTGGCACTGCCGTCTAGGTCATATTGGCGTTAAACGCATGAAGAAGCTCCATTCGGATGGACTTTTGGAATCACTTGATTATGAATCATTTGATACATGTGAGCCATGCCTTATGGGCAAGATGACTAGAACGCCGTTTTCCGGTTCAATGGAACGGGCGACAGATTTATTGGAAATCATACATTCTGATGTATGTGGTCCAATGAGTGTGTCGGCGCGAGGTGGATATCGTTATTTTGTTACTTTCACGGATGATTTGAGTAGATACGGTTATATCTACTTGATGAAACACAAGTCTGAAACCTTTGAAAAGTTCAAGGAATTTCAGAATGAAGTGGAAAATCATCGTAATAGAAAGATCAAATTTCTACGGTCCGACCGTGGAGGTGAGTATCTAAGTTACGAGTTTAGCACTCACATGAAAGAGTGTGGAATTGTTTCACAACTCACACCTGCCGGAACACCACAGCGAAATGGTGTGTCGGAACGTCGTAATCGTACTTTATTAGATATGGTTCGATCTATGATGTCTCTGACAGACTTGCCGTTGTCATTTTGGGGTTATGCACTAGAAACTGCTGCATTCACTTTAAATCGGGCACCATCTAAATCCGTTGAAAAGACACCGTATGAATTGTGGTTTGGAAACAAACCTAAGCTGTCATTTCTTAAAGTTTGGGGATGCGATGTTTATGTGAAGAAACTTCAACCGGATAAACTCGAACCCAAAGCGGAAAAATGCGTCTTCATAGGATACCCTAAAGAAACTATTGGGTATTCCTTCTATCACAGATCCGAGGGCAAGGTTTTTGTTGCCAAGAATGGATCCTTTCTAGAGAAAGAGTTTCTCGCGAAAGGTGTGAGTAGTCGGAAGGTAGAACTCGAAGAGGTTGTGGAACCTTCTCTTCAAAGTATGGCGAGTAGCGCAGCGCCGGAAGTTGTTCCGGAGTTGGCTCCACCTGTTGAAGAGGGAACTAATGATAATGATCATGAAACTCCAAAAGAGAGTACTACCGAACCTCGCAAGTCAAACAGGACGCGTGCAGCTCCCGAGCTGTACGGAAATCCTGTCATGAATTTCATGGTTGATGAAAATGATGACCCTGTGACGTATGAAGAAGCGATGATGAGCCCAGATTCCAACAAATGGTTAGAAGCCATGAAATCCGAGATGGAATCCATGTATGAAAATCAAGTTTGGAACTTGGTGGAATTACCTCACGACCGAAAGGCCGTGGAGAACAAATGGATTTTCAAAAGGAAAACTGATGCTGATGGTAATGTGACCATCTATAAAGCTCGACTTGTCGCAAAGGGGTTTCGACAAATTCAAGGAGTTGACTACGATGAGACTTTCTCTCCCGTAGCGATGCTAAAGTCAGTTAGGATTATGTTAGCAATTGCTGCATATTTCGATTATGAAATATGGCAGATGGATGTCAAAACCGCGTTTCTCAATGGTAATATTGAAGAAGAGTTGTATATGATACAACCAAAGGGTTTTGTCGATCCTAAGGATGCTAACAGGGTGTGCAAGCTTCAGCGATCCATCTATGGATTGAAGCAAGCATCACGAAGTTGGAATCTCCGCTTTGATGAGGTGATCAAAGAGTTTGGATTTGTCCAAACTTATGGAGAAGCTTGTATTTACAAGAAAGTGAGTGGGAGCAATGTGGCATTTCTGATATTATATGTGGATGACATATTATTGATCGGAAATGATAAAGAACTTTTAAACAGTGTTAAAAGTTATTTAAACAGCAAATTTTCAATGAAGGACCTAGGTGAAGCGTCATACATATTAGGCATAAAGATCTATAGAGATAGATCTAGGCGCCTAATAGGGCTATCGCAAAGTACATACCTTGATAAGATTTTAAAGAAGTTTAAAATGGACGGAAGTAAGAAGGGGTTCTTACCTATGTTGCAAGGCAAGACATTGAGTAAGACTCAAAGTCCGGCTTCGGCGGAAGAAAGAGAGATAATGGACAAAGTCCCCTATGCTTCAGCCATAGGCTCTATAATGTACGCCATGCTATGTACAAGACCGGATGTGGCACATGCTATTAGTTTGACTAGTAGGTACCAATCGGATCCAGGTTCGGAACACTGGATAGCGGTCAAGAATATCCTTAAGTACTTACGAAGAACTAAGGATATGTTTCTTGTATACGGAGGTGAAGAAGAGCTCGTCGCTAAGTGTTATGTCGACGCTAGCTTTGACACCGATCCGGATGACTCTAAGTCTCAATCCGGATACGTATTTCTCATGAATGGCGGAGCGGTTAGTTGGAGGAGTTCCAAACAACCTGTGGTAGCGGGATCAACAACGGAGGCCGAATATGTTGCTGCTTCAGAAGCGGCTCAGGAAGCAGTTTGGATGAAGGAGTTCATATCCGAACTAGGAGTTGTGGCAAACGCGTTGGACCCAATGGTGATCTATTGTGACAACAATGGTGCCATTGCCAATGCCAAAGAGCCAAGGTCTCACAAGCATTCCAAGCATATTAAGCGCCGGTTTCACTCCATCCGCGAGCATGTCAAGGATGGAGATATAAAGATTTGTAAAGTACATACGGATCTCAATGTAGCAGATCCGTTGACTAAAACTCTCCCTAGAACAAAACATGATCAACACCAGAACTCAATGGGTGTTAGATTTATCACTATGTAACTAGATTATTGTCTCTAGTGCAAGTGGGAGACTGAAGGGAATATGCCCTGAGAGGCAATAATAAAGTGTTTATTATGTGTATTCCAAGTATATGATAGATGTTTATTTTGCATGCTATAATTGTATTAATACGGAAATGTTAATACATGTGTGTTTAATAAACAAACAGAAAGTTCCTAGTTATGCCTCTCTCATAAACTAGCTCGTTGATTAACAAGATGATCAAGGTTTCCTGATCATGGACATTGGATGTTGTTAATAACGGGATCACAACATTAGTGTAATGATGTGATGAACACTCATCCGAAGTATAGCATTACGATCAAAGTCATTGAGTTTATATTGCTATAACAACTTACGAAGTGATCCTAATCCTTAGACCATGAGATCATGTCAATCACTAACACCGGAAGAGTTTCTTGATAACATCAAACGTCACACCGTAACAGGGTGATTATAAAGATGGATTCAGAACTAATAAAGTGTTATGTTGAGGCTCATGGATCAAGAGTGGAATTTGTTCATCCCGATGACGGATAGATATACTCTGGGCCCTCTCGGTGATATCACATTGATTAGCTTGCAAGCAAGTGATTTGATCACTAGAATGTTATATCACGGAACGAGAAAAGAGTGCATGTCGGTAACGAGATCAAACTAGGTATGGAGATACCGATGATCGAATCTCGGACATGTAATATATCGTGAAACAAAGGGATTAAGATACTAGCGTAAAAGGTTCCGACGATCACAAGAAAGTCATCGTTGAATGTGTGGGAGTCAGTATGGGTCTCCAGATCCCGCTTCTGATTATTGATCCGAGAGGGGTCTCGATCATGTCCGCATTATTCACGAACCGTAGGGTGACACACTTAAGAGACACCGACATCCAATTGGAGCAAAAGTTTCATGCCGAAAAGAAAAGGAAAGCGCAGGAATTTATTTCACTAGACACCGAAACTGTTTCGGTTGAAATTGCTGAAACTGGTTCTGCATGTGAAATGGAATACTAGCAAGGGGTTTTATGTGAATGTTTGTTAATTAAAGTAATTAACAAAATTCTGAATAAATAAATAAAAGAGTTTTATTTAAATGAGAGCTTGCATTAAATTTGGTGGAAATTTAATGCATGTGAGTGGATTTTTGAGTGGAGGCTTTTTAATGGGAGTGGAGGCTTTTCATTTTGAGTGGGAGCTCCACCCACATGAATGTGGAAGAGGTGGGGGCAGACCCATGGCTGGGCGCCATGCCCCTTGGGTGCCCCCCCTCTCCCCTATAAAAGGCCCCCCTCTCCTCCTCTCACACCACACCTCCTCGTGAAGGATCTCTCTCCCCCTCTAGAATTTATCCCCCATGGTCTCGGACTAGCGAGATACATGTTCCCGGTGGCTATTCGGCAAGAAAGAGTTGTGCTTCCGCTGCATCGCTGGAGCGAGGAGGCGGAGGTTGCTCGGTGCCTCGAACGTATGTGCGAGCACGGATGCGCTGCTGATTTGCGGCGCTAGGACTTCCTCTCGATCTTGAGATCGGCAAGAGATCGTCTACATCAACCACGAGTTGAACTCGTTAAGCTTTGTTGGTCTTCAAGGGTATGTTCTCTACGGATATACATCCGCCCGTTGTTTGTATCTAGTAGATGGATCTTGGTATATAGTTCACATCGTAGGAAAATTTTTGTTTTCTATGCTGCGAACCCTACAAGAAGGGCTGCTTGATGGCGCGGTGCTGGCCGCCGGTGTATTCTCCCTACCAACGGGTGCTTGGAGCTCCGGTGCCGCCGCAACGATGGCAGGGGGGCACCAACATGTACTCCGGCGCTGCGGTGATGGCAGGGGGGGTCACCAACACTTGCGGCGCCGCGGTGCTAGCGGGCGGAGTCACGAACACGTAGTTCGCCTGATTCGTCGGTGCCGCGTTGTTCGAGTGGCTACTGACCATGCTTGGAATCTGGCACGACCCTACTCGACCACCCGCACTCCAGTTCGCTATTGACTCCACCAAGGTAGGCAGGAAGGACGTGAGGGTGATTGCCAGGTTGTCTTGGACGATCTGCGGGATCCGCGCCACTTGTGCCTTAAGTTCTTGAACCTCGCGGTTTTCCTCCTCGCTCCTTCCCGTCGGCGCCACATGCGTCCTCGGCGGTGGACTAAAATGATCCACCCAATTCTTACCCCCGAGGCCGGCCAGACGGCCAGCCGACGACGGCTTCTTCGTAACCGGCTCTATTTTCTTGGCCCGGTTCATCGCCCGTTAAAAGGGTTATCCCACCGGGTGGCCGCCGTCGACCCCTGGGATGAAGAACCCTGGGATCCATGACTAGCAACAATTTCCTCCTCCCGCAGAAGAAGTAACAGTGAATCGTTTAGATCATCGATTAGATTGCAATCGAGTTGATCCGCGGTAATTAGATTATACTTACCACAATTTCCTCGAATTCCTTCACCGCAGGATCCGCGGTGAGTTGTTTGGTTTTTGGGTCCACATGGTAACGGGCCCTGATGAAGTTTCGAACCTACCCGGGTTTGAATTTAGCAAAGGGGTTTTCTATCCCCTTGGATCTATACTCTTCGTCCTCCTTATTCCATTTGGCCTCCGCGGTTCTGTATCCACCAGATCCGAGATGGTGATGACCTATATTCATCGCCTGCAGCACCTTTCCCCGATTACTATTGGCCAGGGCTCTTTCGGATTCACACCTCTCCTTGAACTCCCGGAACTGATCTTCGGTGATCTGCGAGTCAATCTTCTGGATCTCCTCGACACTTTTGCCTTCTTTATAGATCTTCTTCTTTATTCGGGTTCTCCAGCTGGCCAGGGCGGTGCTCATCTTTGTGCGGATTTGTTTACTTCGTTCCCATGATAATTTGTGTTCTGATACTTAGCAGGGAACTGGTATCTTGCGTGCAGCTTCTCGAAGAGGAGTGTGCGCAAGTGTCCATTATCTTCATGCCGGAGATTCTCGGTGTTGATCGAGATGGTTGTCCGGGTAATCGCCGCCACTTTCCCACCGTACCCTTTGACAACAAAGGGCGGGCTCCAAAGGAACCCCTGACGGGCTCACTTCGGTAATTTCCTCCCTGACCATGTCGACCGTGTTCGGGCGCCGGTCCTTCGGCTTCTTCTTCTTCTTCTTCTTCTTCTTCTTCTTCTTCTTCTTCTTCTTAGGAGGATTGCTACCACTCCCTGTGCCCTCGCCGCCATCAGTGGTTTCATCGTCCGCCGTTCCTTCGTCTTCTTCCTCCGCATCTTCCATCTCATCATCCTCGCTCTCCGAAGGATGGTATTCTTCATCGTCTTCTAGCCGCTGGGCCGCCTCCCAGAATGTCAATTTTTTATTCGGAGGTCTGAGTTCTCCTTCAGCGCTGATGCGCTTAGAACATCCAGCCTCGTCGTTGTCACACATCTTTGCACTAATAAAAAAAAAATTGGTTAAATGCACGGAAAAATCCGGCATGACCTTTGCTAATTTTCTTAAACTAGGAGTGCCCGATTTCTGCCGAAATGGAAGTTAATCAACATTCCGACAAAAATCGGGACTCATTTCATACAAGAACCTGCATACACACATAATAAAGTGCTTCATATATAAGCACAAGCACAATTTCAAGTGCTACAATTATATCACCACAGATTATATCAATTGTCATTGACAACAAGTATGACAGCAATCATATGACAGCAAGTATATGACAACAAGTATGACAACAAATATGACAGCAAGTATATGACAGCAAGTATGGATTATATGACAGCAAGTATATGACAACAAATATGACAGCAAGTATATGACAACAAGTATGGATTATATGACAGCAAGTATATGACAGCAAATATGACAGCAAATACCAAGCAAATATGACAGCAAATAGATTTCTAGTTGCATAGAGAATAGATTTAACAAGCACTACTTTAACAAGATTTAACAAGCACTGCTAAAACAAGATTTAACAAGCACTGCTTACATGCCTAAGATAGTTGTTGCTGATTTTATTTATGATCTATTGATCTTGTCACAGTTTGTTGTTGCTACTACTATCACCAGGTTTTGTTCTTGTTCTATTGTACTACCAGTTGCTCCTTATTTTCTATTATGTACACTATCTTCTTGCTGGCAACTTTGAAAACATTTAAATTTCCTAATCCTCTGAACCTAATCCTAATCCTCTGAAACCTACTGCTTGCTAACAGCAACTACACAATCTATTTCTTGACAGCAACTACACAACCTACTGCTTGCTAATAGTAACCTAATTCTTGAAAGCAACTAACTAAACCTAAAAAAACTAACCTACTGCTAACTTGAGGACAAAGGTCATGCAAAATTTACATAAGATGCAAAATTTAGATAAACTAACCTACTGCTAATTCTTGACAGCAACCTATTTTGGTTCTTTGATAAATTTAGATAACATGCAAAATTTACTTGAGGACAAAGCTCATGCAACCATGGCAGATGGCAACCATGGCAGTATGCAAAAAAAAACCTGTTGCAACCATGGCAGTATGCAAAAAAACCTGTTGCAACCATGGCAGTATGCAACCAAACCTGTTGCAACCATGGCAACCATGGCAGTATGCAAAATTTATCCGAGAGCTTGTGTTCTCTGATAATGTTCTCTTATCAGATAATGCTCATTTCATAAAAAAAACCTCATAGCCTAGGAACAACAACCTGTTCAGTGTCCAGTGTTCTAATTTCTAACCTGCGCTGTTCAGTGTTTAGTGTTCTTATCTGATAACTACAATGTACAGTATTCTGATCTCTAACCTGCACTATCAACAACCTCTAGAATGCCTAGGAACACTGTCAACAACCTCTAGAATGCCTAGGAACCAGTGATCTCTACTCCTACTCCTACGCCATTCTTTGCTGCTGCTCGGGGCGGCAAGGAGGACAACTCTCGGTCACACACATACACACAGGTCACGGAGCTGGACATGGAGCGAGGCCTACTGAACCCTAACCATGGCCTGCAGAGAGAGGGGAGAGAGGGGAGAGGCGACGCTCACCTCTGACGGGCGGACGACGACGGGCGGACGACGGCGGCCTCCACCTCCTGAGATGCGGCGACTGCTCCTCCTCGGACACGGGCCTCCTCCTGAGACGCGGGCCTCCTCCTTTCTCGGACACGAGCGGACCTCCTCCTCCTCGGACGCGGGCAGGCCACCTCCTCCTCAGACGCGGCGGCGGCGGATCGAGAGCGGCGGCGGCGGATCGTGCTCGATCGGGCTGAGAGATGGAGAGATGGGGATGAGAGAGGAGGGGTCGAGCGCACGTGTGGATAAAGCCACTTAGGCGTAGCGCACTAGGGCATAGTGCGCTACGGATATCTTAGCGCACTATGGGCTAGTGCGCTACGCCTATCGGCTTCTAACTACTGTATAAGAAAACTGTAGCCCCACTATCTAACAACTACACTAGCCTATCCCACTGCTTCCGCCCTTAGCTCTATTCTAAACTTGTGAGCACCCAGGTTCGAATCCTGGTGCCCACCTTTTTTGTTTTATTTCAAAAATACTTTTAAATGTTCCAAAAAATGCCCAAAAGTGGTGATATATGCCATAGAAGTTTTGTTTTGATTTTAAAATACTTTTAAATATTCCAAAAATTCCCAAAAGTGATAATATATTTCATAAAAGTGGTACAAATATGATTCAAAGTATAACTAAATTTCATAAGAACATATCCATGAATATTACAATATTTTTCGACCACGCGTTTTACAATATTTTTTGAGCTAGCGTTTTACAATCCTTTTTCCCTTCTTTGTCGCGGTTGAATAATTTAGCCCCGGCACATTAATGTTTTTTCTTTCGAACGGGATACCTTTTTTGGGTAGGGTTGTCCTTTTTCTTCTTGTGATGTATGTTGCTGCATCGTAGTCGTCGTCATGTCATTCTTTGGATCGCCGTATTGGTCGAAGTCTTGCTCGTTGGCGACTCCATCCATTCCGATGATGTTTCTTTTTCCTCTCCTCACGACAACACGGCTAGGCTTTGTCGGGTCGGTAATGAAAAAACATTGGTCCACTTTGGTAGCCAGTACGCACAGTTCATTTTTCGCAGCCATGTTTGCACCGGCGGCCTTGGATTTGGCTGCTTCGGGTATAACCATGGTTGTGAAATACCGGTCTTCTCTTTCGACGCTCTTTGCCCATCTGACACGGAACATCGGCACCTTTTCTCCACAGTAGTCGAGCTCCCAGATCTCCTCGATTCTTCTGTAGAATCTTTCCTTCACGTTGTCATCGGTGTAGAATTCCGACGTTACGTCTGAGTGTGTAGCGTTGATATCATACGCCTGATAGGTCACCAGGTTTTGCCTCGGTCCCTGCGACAAGGTGAATATGATCTTTTCCATGTCATAAGAATGCGATCGCGGGGGATTATCAAGGAGCGTCTGCCTAAACCAACGCGTGAAATCTGAGTTGTGCTCTTTGATTATTTCTCCCTGCATCCTCTGTATGCCCCGGTCACTGTACTTCTTCTCGATTAACCTTTTGTGCTTCTGTATCCAAGGATCGACCAGTTCTAAATGCTGTAGCGTGACGAGGTTTGCTCGATCAAAGTCTGCGCGTCGAAAATCGAAGTCTGCATGCAGTATGCGACGACCCTCTCGGTGACCAGATCCGTCGAGCTTGCCAAGGTGCCTGTTGACGGGAAGACCGACAGGGTTCTCGATGTCTAGATAATTCGTGCAGAAAGAGATGCACTCTTCGGCCAGAAAGCCCTTGGCTATGCTTCCATCTGGACGGGACCTGTTGCGAACGTAACCTTTGATGTGTCCGTTCATCCTTTCGAACGCCATCATGCTGCGGAGGAACATCGGCCCGAGTTGTACGATGTCCTCCACGACATGGACCAGCAGATGCACCATAATGTCGAAGAATGCGGGTGGGAAGTAGACCTCAAGCTCACATAGTATCTCCACTATCTCCTCCTGTAGCCTCCCGAGCTGATTCACGCCAATCGACTTCCTAGAGATGACGTCGAAAAACTTGCATAGGCCAAATAACGTTTCACGGACGTGCTCGTCCATTATACCTCTTAGTGCGACTGGAAGTACCTGCGTCATTAGCACAGCCCAGTCGTGTGACTTCATCCCACTGAACCTCTGCTTCGCCTCGTCTAGGTATCTGCTTATCTTGCCCGCGTAGCCGTAAGGAAATTTGACTCCTAGAAGGCACTTGAAAAACTGTTTGATCTCATCCTGGCTTAGAGTGAAGCAAGAAGGAGGGCAGTAATATTCGTTCTTCTTGAACTTTTTACCCTTCTAACGACCTTGTGTCGTCTCCGACTCATGATCATCGTCATCTTCCTAATCATCAGGAGTAGTGCGTCCTCCGTGAAGCTCCTTCCGGATACCCAAGCATATCAGGTCGTGCCTTTCTTTCGGACCATCTTTCGTCCTATCTGGCATGTTGATTATGGTGGCGACCAGACTCTCGCACACGTTTTTTGTGATATGCATGATGTCGAGGCTGTGAGGCGTGCGGAGAAACTTCCAGTATGGCAACTCCCAGAAAACAGACCTTGTTTTCCATACCTTCATCAGCGGCTTGTCTTGTTGCTGCCTCTTTCGCTTGTTTCCAGGCTTAGTACAATCTTTCCAGTTTTTCAGCAACTCTTCCACTTCTTCGCTGCTCCTACACTCTGGGATTCATCGGGTCTCTCATTTGCCATCGAACAGGTCTCCACGTTTTGTCCATGGATCATTCTTGCCGAGCCACCTCCGGTGCGCCATGAACACGGTTTTCGATGACCCTGGATCTTTCTCTAGTTGGAGATAGCTTGTGTTATCCATGCACCTAACGCATGCGCAGAATCCTTGGATAACCTGCCCCGAGATATACCCGCAACCTGGATAGTCTTGCACCGTAGTGACCAACACGGCTCTCATAGTGAAATAATCTTGTGCGACGGCGTCGTAAGTATTGGCTCCAGATTCCCATAACGTGGCTAGCTCCTCTTTCAACAGCCCGAGATACAGATTGATGTCGGTACCAGGTTGTTTTGGCCCTTGAATTAGCATACTCATTTGTATGTACTTCTTCTTCATGCACAACCATGGAGGGAGGTTGTACATCCATACAAACACGGTCCAAGTGCTGTGCGTGCTTCTCTGGCTACCGAACGGATTGAGTCCATCGGTGCTCGCACCAAGCCTGATGTTCCTCGAATCTCCACCGAATTCTGGGAATTCGAGGTCCAATGCTTTCCACTGGCTAGCATCTGAAGGGTGCGTCAACATCTCATCCTTTTCGGGGTCATCATCATCATCTCCTGGCTTCTTCCTTTCCGCATGCCATTGCATGAGCTTCGCTTCCTTAGGGTCCGCGAAATAGCGCTGCAGACAAGGAGTGATAAGAAAGTACCATACCACTTTTCGAGGTGATTTCTTCCCTTTCTTGTATCGACTCACTGTAACATCCCTAAAATCAAAATTTCAAAGTTGGCATATCATTCATGCATGCATATAGATTTGAGAACAATTTCAAACTCATTTTAGAAAAATAGAAGCACAAAGTGCTATGATTTTATGTGAGCAGATTTAAATCAAATGGCCATCCCCATTTGAGAAGTTTGATTGATGTTAAACCTAGCTTGTTTGTCTTTCTTATAGAAAGGATTGAGTGTGGTTTTGGACCAAGATTTACAATTTGGAAATGTTTCAAAAACCATTTCTCAAATTTTGCTAACCAAGTGCCAAGCCTCTGAAATTTTGTTCACCAAGCTTGACCAAACCTTTGCAAAGCAACCACATGATTTTGTGCCTATATTTGAGACTACTGCTCACTGCAAAAATCCCAAGAAGTTTTGAATTCAAATGAAACTTGAATTCATTTGAAAATCAATTCAGAAATTGGAAACAGAAAAAGAAAAAGGAGAAAGAATTAGAAAAGGGCCGGCGCCAGGATTTCAGCCCAACAAAAGAACTGGCCCAGCTAGCCCACCCGGGGCATATCTTTCTCTCTCGCACGCGCCAGCGCACCCACACAGCCACTGACAGCCAGACCCCACCTCCTCTTCGCGCATTTCGCTGACGAGCGGGCCCTCTCCACGTCGCCCTCGTCTTCCCCAAATCGCACTCGCGACCACGTCGCCGCTGCAGTGAAGCCGGTAATGGCACGGCGTAATTGGCCTTAATGCCGCAGGCGTTTCCTGTCGCGCCTGGGCCTATTTAATCCCCTCTGCCCCGCGAGCATTTCCCCCACTCTCCTCGCTCACTCCGCCACCAGGCTGCACGCATTAGCTCTCGAAGCCCCGTTGTACCGACGACTCCGGCGATCGATTCCGGTGAGCCTCGACCGCCCCCCTCTCTCTGGTTCAAACGAGGATGCTCAGCGTGACCTTGTGCACCTGCTGACACCTTTCCTTTGCCTGCCCGTGACCCAGGTTGTCGTCTCCGTCCACGACCGAAACCACCTGCGCCGCCGCCTGACTCCGGCGACCAATTAAGGTAAAACCCGAGCGCCCCTTGCCCCCTCCTTCACGCGAGTTTGTTCGCCTGCGTCTTGTGCAACTCCTGATGCCTCTGGTTCGTGCTAGGGCGACGCCAAACTTCGGCAACAACCACGACTGCAAGCGACAGACGCCGCCCGCAACTCCGACGAGCCCCTGAGACCGTACCAGCGCGCCCCTTCGCAAACCAACGCCACCTTGAGCTTCAGCACGCCACTGCGGTTCTGGTAAGCCACTTCCCCCCCTCTCGCGCGCGACCTAGAACGCTAGCCCCACCGCTGACTGAGCGCTCCGCCGCTCGCTGACGCCGCGCGCCGCCAGGACATGGTCGCATGCTCGAGCGCCGTTGGATCTGGATCCAACGCTTACGATAGAATCACTAATCAAACTGTTATGCTAGATCTGGACCGTGCATTTTAATTAGATCCTACGGTTCACGAGCGTGATCCAGAGCGAATCGGTATCGACCAATAGAAATAAGACGCGTGGCTAGGGTTTGAATTAAAACAGAATTTCAAATCAGATTTAGATCCAAATTTCAAAAGGCTATAACTTTTGATTCCCACGTTAGATTTTTTCAAACTTTATACCGTTGGAATCAGGGAGGCAAGCCCTTTCTGAATCTGCAATGTGTTTAACAAAAAGTTTCTGTTAAAATGCCTTTTTGTGCAGAAACATGTTTAGGACTATTTTGAGTATAGATTTTGTTTAGTAAAATGTTTTAGTGCTAAATAAGTTTAGTTAGCAGGTTTTTGACTTGATTATGTTTCTGTATCATGCACTTGCTTGGTGGAGTTTTCAAAAATCATCACTTAGCATTCTCTTGCATACATGCATTCATATTTTTGTTTGTATATGAATTGTGTGTAATTTTGTGCTACCAAATTTTGTGTAGATTTTGCTAGTGAATGTGATTGCGAAGAGTGCTGCTCTCCCCATTACCAAGGCAAGTGGTACTTCATGAATATTTCCATCCCGATATTTTGTATAAGCATTAGAAATATTTTGCTAAGTCTTGCATGTTACTTTTTGCCAAATGCTATGTTGGGAAATCCTAAGTAGTTGTAGAATTGTAGAATTGCTAGGAATTTTCCGAAGTTAAGATACTATGCCATGCTTAGCCTAGCTAGTAGCAAACAAGGGTTGGTAAAGTATATACATGCTATGATGAAAATATTTCTAAGTCTTTTGGACTTATGTTTTTCTTAATAAAACAACTAAGTCAATGAACCTCCTGAGTGGAATGGGACTTGAATGGTGGTTTTTGGTTGAGTGGTTACACAAGGCCCATGGATATGGTTTACCTTGTGTATAACACTTGTGGTATGCCACCCAGGCACAAAGGGATTTGGAGGCCAAGTGTTGAGAAGCTTATAGTGCAACCACTTGGCAATATGGGCTCTGCCTTGATCATATAGGTTGCTAGAACTTAGCCTCTTGGACAGTTTGTGGTAGTGGGAATGATAGGTTGGAGCGCGTCCATTTGGCTAAGGAAAGGCTTCTGAAAGGTCCTGTCTTGGGAAACCAAGTCTGGTGGGGAAAGTGCACAACCTCTGCAGATGGAAAAATCTAAGTACTTAGCCAAGTCCATGTCATTGGACAACTTGAGCATCAAGACATGGAAGCTACAAGAATCTCATCACTCCAACTTCTAAGTAAAACTTGTGGGTGAACAAGGGTGAAGGACCCCAATGTCTATTGGTGGTTTCTTGGGAAAGTTTTTGACAAAGAAAAACTTACGCCGCACACCAGACATGTGGTTTCCTCCGTGTCGTCGCCCCGATAAATGATGCAATCGTTGATGCATACGTGATATCTAACGTGCGGTAGATCGAGAGGACATACGATTTTCTTGGCGTCCTCGATACTAGTTGGACATGCGTTCCCCTCCGGGAGACGGTCGTGCCAGAATGCCATCATATCATCGAAGCTTGCGTCGCTCAATTTGTGTTTTGCCTTCATCTCCATAGCCTTGAGCGTTACATTCAACCGGGTATCATCGGGCCTGCATCCTTCATACAATGGAGTAACCGCGTCTTTCTCAAGTTGCGCAAGCTTGGCTTTCTCTCTAGCGGCAACCCTGGCGTTACTTGTCTGCTTGCGAAGCAGCTCTTGCACATAAGGGTCCCGCACCCAGCCTGACGTTGTTCCATCGTCGTCTGCTCCTCCGGCATCTAGATCATCATCATCCTGGTCTGCTTCCCCACCTTCACCATATCCAGGAGACTCTTCATCATCTCACCCGTTCTCGCCGTGATGATGATCATCGTCATGTTGGCCACCTTCACCGTCTCCATCGTATTCGTCATCGCTTATCCAACGAGTGTATCCATCCATGAAACCAAGGCGGAGCAGGTGCGCCTGCAGATTCCCGGAATCTGGGTCGATCACCCAGTTGAGTTTGCATCTTCTGCACGGACATCTTATATCCGTCTTGTTATTTCGTATTATGTCGGCCGTCGCACATTTCAAAAATCTAGCCACAATGCCTTCGCTCATTATGCGGACCATTTTTGCCTGCACGGTGTACACGGTACAATTACAAGTCTATTAGAACCACATAATGAATGCATGCATGCAATGGTCGATAGAAAATTTCGGCATGACCTATCCTAAAATTAGGACCTTTGCGAAATGCCAAAGTCTTGCCAAAATGGAAATGAATCAACATTTTGGCAAAACAAATGGCAACTTGTTCACATACAAACACAAGAGAGAGAGACCGATCCATACACACATGAACATATCATTATCCTCTCCATACACACATGTATGAGCATCATCGATACTCTCCATATACACACACATATGACCATCGATCCTCTCCATACACACATCATGAGCATCGATCATATACATACATATGAGCATATCATCCATATACACATGAACACATCCTTACATGGACAACTTACCGAGATGAGAGACCGATTGCGAGAAAGATGGAAAGGAGAGGTGCGCGCGCGAGACCGGAGAAGGAGATGAGAGACCGGAGACCTTCCTCTATTACTTATGTAACATCCAAGGAAAGTTCTACATGCTAAAAATGGTGAATGGGTGGAGAAATTGAGGTGGGAAGGAGAAAATCCCGACTTGATCTAAGGAGGAAGAAGAAGGGGAAAGTGAAGTGTGGGGTGGTGGATGTGGTCACACATGTGCACATAAAGTGCTGTCAAAAAAAATCGACACATCTGTGGCGCACTCTGCCCTAGTGCGCCACAGGGAGGAGTAACATCGGTTGCGCACATGCCATAGTGCGCCACGGATGTGCCTGGCTGTTTCACAGCAGAGGGGGGCATGCGCTTAGGCGTAGCGCACCCCCTCCATGTGCGCCACGGTTGGCACTAACAACCATAGCGCACCTACCCTATGTGCACTACAGATGTTTGGCGTGCGGCCAACAGGGCCCTGGCCCACACATATCTGTGGCGCACTATGGTCATGTGCGCACCGGTTGTTCTAGTTACTAGTAGGGCACTGCCCATAGGTGAGCCACGCCTGTTTTAGCCGTGGGGCACTTCAACCATGTGAGCCACGGATGTGCTGATTACCTATAGCCATTTTCCTAGTAGTGGAGGGTCCACCAAAGTCCATACTTGGTTTTCGCTCATGGATCCCAAATCGGATTTCATGGCCTCTAGCCATTTCTCAGAGTATGGGCTCATCATTGCTTCCTCATAGTTCGCAGGCTCACTGTTTTCTACTAACAAGACAGTTAAGACAGGGTTGGCGTACCATTCAGGAGGGGCACGCGACCTTGTCGACCTGCGACGTTCAGTAGTAGCATCGTCCGAAGCTTCATGATCCTTGTCATTAGCTTCCTCTATTGTTGGTGCAGACGGCACTGGAACAATTTCAGGTGTTGCGCTACTCTCCAACTCAAGGGAAGGTTCAATAACCTCGTCTAGCTCTACTTTCCTCCCACTCACTTCTTTCGAGAGAAACTCCTTCTCAAGAAAGGATCCGTTCTTTGCGACAAACACTTTGCCTCCGGATGAAGGTATACCCAATCGTTTCCTTAGGGTATCCTATGAAGACGCATTTCTCCGCTTTGGGTTCGAGCTTGTCCGGCATCAACTTCTTGACGTAAGATTCGCATCCCCAAACTTTAAGAGACGACAACTTAGGTTTAGCACCAAACCATAATTCATACGGTGTCGTCTCAATGGATTTAGATGGTGCCCTATTTAAAGTGAATGCAGCGGTTTCTAATGCATAACCCCAAAATGATAACGGCAAATCTTCAAGAGACATCATCGATCGCACCATATCCAATAAAGTCCGATTCCGGCGATCAGACACACCATTGCGCGGTGGTGTTCCGGGTGGCGTGAGTTGCGAAACGATTCCACTTGCTTTAAGATGCGTGAGAAAATCATAACTCAAATATTCACCTCCACGATCGGATCGTAGAAATTTAATTTTCCTGTTATGATGGTTTTCCACTTCGTTCTGAAATTCTTTGAACTTTTCAAATGTTTCAAATTTATGTTTCATTAAATAGATATACCCATATCTACTTAAGTCATTAGTAAAAGTGAGACAATAGCGATAACTACCGCGCGTCGAAACACTCATTGGTCCGCATACATCGGTACGTATGATTTCCAACAAGTCCGTTGCTCGCTCCATTATTCCGGAGAACGGGGTTTTGATCATATTGCCCATGAGGCATGGTTCGCACGTGTCAAATGATTCAAAATCAAGAGACTCCAAAAGTCCATCAGAATGGAGTTTCTTCATGCGTTTTACACCAATATGACCTAGACGGTAGTGCCACAAATAAGTCGTATTATCACTATCTACCTTGCATCTCTTAGCCTCAATGTTATGGATGTGTGTTTCATTGCTTTCGAGATTCATAAGAAATAAACTATTCATAGAAGGTGCATGACCATAAAAGATGTTACTCATATAAATAGAACAACCATTATTCTCCGATTTAAATGAATAACCGTCTTGCAATAAACACGATCCAGATATGATGTTCAAGCTCAACGCAGGCACATAATAACATTTATTGAGGTTTAAAACTAATCCCGAAGGTAAAACTAAGGAGAGCGTGCCGACGGCCATCACATCAACTCTT
Source organism: Avena atlantica (assembly GCA_910589765.1). Lineage (NCBI taxonomy): Eukaryota > Viridiplantae > Streptophyta > Magnoliopsida > Poales > Poaceae > Avena > Avena atlantica. The sequence goes on along the minus strand of OU342735.1, from coordinate 390,898,101 downwards.
GATCCGTTGCCAACGCGCATCGTCACCTCATCCCTCGCTAGCCGCCGTCTATTCCGTAGCTCCTTTTTCAAGTTACAAATATTAGCAACTAAACCAGTATCAAATACCCAGGCACTACAACAAGGGCTAGTAAGGAAAAAATCAATAACATGTATATCAAATATACCTTTGATGGTGCCAGCCTTCTTATCCGCTAAGTACTTTGGACAGTTGCGCTTCCAGTGACCCTTGTCCTTGCAATAGAAGCACTCAGTGTCCGGCTTAGGTCCAGACTTGAGCTTCTTCTCTGCAGGGGCAACGCGCATGCCGCTGCCCTTCTTGAAGGGCTTCTTTGCACCATTACCTTTCTTAAAGCTAGGGGGCTTGTTGACCATCAACACATGATTATCTTTCTTGATGTCCACCTCCGCAGCTTTCAGCTTAGCGAAGAGCTCAGTGATCGTATTAGTGGAACCAATCTGATTATGAGTAACTACAAAACCTTTGTAGCTAGGAGGGAGTGATTGTAGAACTCTGTCAATCTTGAGCTCCTCTAGAATCTTGCAGTCCAGTTGCTCAAGGCATTGAGTGTATCCCGACATCTTAATGGCGTGCTCACTAACGGAACTCCCTTCCTCCATCTTGCAGTTAAAGAATTTCTCAGAGATCTCATATCTCTCAGAATGGGCCTGAGTCTAAAACATAGTTTTCAGTTCCTCAAGAATCTCAAAGGGCCTGGGGAACTCCTCAAAACGATTTTGAAGGTTCGATTCCATAGCAAACAACATGGTGCTCTTAATCACACCATAATCATCCTTGCGCGACTGAGAAATAGCTTTCTCATCAGCCGGCGCATCTACAGCAGGGGCGTCACCTAGCGCTTTCTCAAGGACATAGTCCTTTTGTCCGCCAGAGAGAATGATTCTCAGATTGCGGAACCAGTTGGTGAAGTTAGACCCATTGTTCTTAAGCTTTTCTTTCTCAGCAAAAACATTGAAGTTGAAGTTGGACTTAGCCATTTGATCTACAAAATTTGCATGTACAATTTAGACTATGTTCATGATAACTAGTTCAACTTAATCAAATTACTAGATGAACTCCCACTAAATTCAACATCCCTCAAGTTGTTTAGTGAACATGATCCAAATTCACCACACCAAATCCGATCTTCACGAGAAGAGATGTGGTTTCAATGGTGGACAACAAAGTGTCGATCATATCATTCATATGACTCATGCTTAACCTTTCGGTTCGTGTGTTCCGAGGCCATGTCTGTACATGCTAGGCTTGTCAAGTCAAACCCAAGTATTTCCGCGTGTGCAAAACTGGCTTGCACCCGTTGTATGTGAACGTAGAGTTTATAGCACCCGATCATCACGTGATGCTTGAACACGACGAACTTTCGCAACGGTGCATACATGGGGAGAACACATTTTTATCTTGATCTTTAAGTGAGGAATCATCTTATAATGCTACCTTCGCGATCTAAGCATAATAAGATACATAAAAGGATAAACATCACATGCATACAATTTTATGTGACATGGTATAGCCAATCTCCGCGCAATGATCTCCATCTTGTGCGTGCCAGAATGATCTCCATCACTCCACCATGATTGCCTCCACCGCGAATAGCAACTACAACTATTACTAACTACTTAGCGATAAAGTAAAGCTATTACATGGCATATAAGAAGTTGACACACAGGTCATACACAATTATAAAGACAACCATATGGCTCCTGCCGGTTGTGTACTCATCGACATGCAAGTCGTGAAACATTACAAAACATGATCATTGCATACAACATACACATCACATCTTGGGCCATACCATATCACAGAAACACTCCCTACAAAAACAAGTTAGACGCCTCTACTTTGTTGTTGCATGTTTTACGTGGCTTATGGGAGTAACAAACTAAGAACGATTCTTACCTACGGAAAGACACAACGGTGATATTATGGTTGCCAACATCCGGTATAAATCCCATGACAACTATAGTGAGAGAAACTGGCATCCACCAGCCGCATGTGTGGAACAAGCCACACGTCAAGTGCGGAGCCGGTCTCGCGAACGAGGTCGCGTAAAGTTGGCCTGGACCGCTTCGATCTCACTATCCCGTGTCATAATAAGTACACAAACAAGAGGCTTGCAATAGAAAACAACAACGCCCGCAATAAGCATGTTGCGTTCTACTCGTGAAACACATCTACGCATAGATCTAGCTCTGATACCACTAAAGGGTTTCGCAGCATAGTAAATCAAAAAAATTCTATGGATGCGAACGGGAAAGCCAAGATCTAATCTAGGAGATGCAAACAACGAGGGGGGATAGATGAGATCTTCATACCCTTGAAGATTCGCACAGCGGAACGTTCAACGGAACGTGGTTGATGTAGTCGTACTAGCTTCTCCTCCTCGCGATACGACCCGATCCAACACCGCAAGTGGCGATGCCTCCGAGAGATGCACACATACGACACCTCGACGTCTCCTCCTTCCTCGGTCCAGCAAGTGGGTTGGAGAGATAGATTGGATCTACAACACGACGGCGTGGTACAAAGGTGGAGAGTTTCTGTGGCAGGGCTTCGCCTACGCGTAGTCAGGAGAGAGAGGGAGAGAGAGAGAGAGATCTGGAGGGCATCAGTATGGCGGATAGGGTTGAAGGAGTGGGGGGGAGGGCTGCGCCCCTGCCCTCTATATATAGGGGGCTAGCCGGCCCCCTTGGCCCCTCCTCCAAGCCCTAGGGCGGCAGCCCCAAGGGTTGGAGTGGGGGGCAAGTTTTCCCCCTCCTTCTAGAAGCTCTCCCTAGGGTTTCCCCTAGGGCTTGGCCGGCTGGACCTATGGGGCCTTGTGCCCCTGGCCCAATGCGGCCAGGGCACTCCCTCGTAGGCCCATGCCCCCTCCCGATAAGTGGGGCCACGTTGGTCCCACTCCGGAAGGTTCTAGAAGCTTCCGGTACAATACCGAACAATCCGAAACAATTCCGAAATCCAAAAACTGCTTTCCCTTATATGAATCTTATTCTCCGGACCATTCCGAAACCTCTCATGACGTCCTGGATCTCATCCGAGACTCCAAACAAAAACTCATAAACCAATTATCCATTCTATCCTAGCGTCGAGACACGTTAAGTGTGTGACCCTACGGGTTCGAGAATATGCAGACATGATCTTCTATCAATAATCAACAGCGGGGTCTAGAAACCCATATTGACTCCCACACATTCATCGATGATCATATCAGATGAACCACGATGCCATGATTCAATTAATCCCATATATATATTCCCTTCGTCACGCGATATTTTACTTGCCCGAGATTCGATCGTCGGTATCGGCATACCTAGTTCAATCTCGTTCACAGCAAGTACTTTACTCGTTCCGTTATCCGATATCACTTTGTGATTAACTCCTTAACCACGTGCTTGCAAGCGGTGTTGATATCGATTACAGAGCGGGCCCGAAGTATATCTCTCTGACTTGGGAGGGACAAATCCCATCTCGATACATACAACCCAACAAGTACTTTCCGATCACCTGAGAGACACCTTTATGATCACCCTCTCATAGGATGATGTTTGATGACCTCAAAGCTTTCTTCCGATACCAGGGAGTTGCATTATCTCATGGTCTAAGGAATACAATATTTGACATAAGAAAAAGCTTCGCAAAGATGAACACGATGACACGATCTAATTGATCTGCTTGATTTGGGTATGTCCATCATATCATTCTCCTAATGATATGATCTCATTATTAATCGACAACTCATGTCTATGGTTAGGAAACCTTAACCATCATTAATCAATGAGCTAGTCCATAGAGGCGTACTAGGGACACGACGTTGTTCATAAACCACACAAGTATCAAAGTTTCCGCTTAATACAATTCTAGCATGGAATATAAACTTTATCATGAACAAGAATTATAATAATAACATATTTATTATTGCCTCTAGGGCATAATTCCCACAGAAAGATCAAACACAAAGAAGGTGCACTCCGTCACACCACGGGAAAATGAAGAACTCACTACTAAGCTGGATGAGCTCATATTAGCCGTCAAGGGTAAGGAAGCCCAGGTAAGAGTTGTCCCAGAATCAAATATTGAAGAAATAGACTCCATAGCTCATAGTGATTATAACCCTGCTTGGAAGAAGAACTATAATCCAAAACATTATTCTAGCCCTGCAGGTATCTCTAATAATAATATTGGATCAATTAATGTTAGTCTCCAAGAAACACTTAAGTCCTTTATGGACTCGCAAACTGAGCAAAACAATATCCTTGTTAAGATAACGGAGAACCATGAAAATATGCTTGAAAAATTGTCTAACCAAGCTGTGAGTTTGAGGAATGATTTGCAGGCCCTCCAAGAAAGAACAAGGATTGTTGAGGCACAACTAGGTAAGATAACTGTGAGTTAAACTCTTATTCTAGCTAAATTTGCAGGTAGAGCTGATCCCAATCCGGTTGAAGACCTCAAGATGATAAGAATCCATAGGGAGGAGCCTAAAGAACTTGACTATAGCAATGCCCCTTCACCAAATTACACGATTGAAGATCTTGTGAAAAGGATCAATATCAAGATTCCTGCAAGTGAAGAAAATGAGGAAGCTGTGTATCAACATTTCGTTAATCAGGTAGCAATAAAGGCACGTGATCTTGAGGATGAATATAATACAATTGCTGAAAAACTACATGTTAAGCTTGATGATATATTTGAGCCTACTATTAAAATTAAAATTGGGACTAATGAGATAACAGCATTTTGTGATTTAGGTGCAAGTGTTTCAACAATTCCAAAAAGTCTTTTTAATAAGTTAAATCTTGGCTCTTTTGAAATCATTGAGTTAAAATTACATCTAGCAGATTCTACTTACAAAAAGGCTATAGGAATTAAAGAGAATACTTTAGTATAGATTAAAGGCTATCTTGCTCTTATTGATTTTGTTATTGTTGACATGCCTCAAGCTGATACTTCTCCTATCATATTAAGCCGTCTGTTCTTAAGAACTATTAAGGCTTTGATTAATATACATGAAGGGAACGTGAAGCTTCAATTGCCTTTGCGGGATCCTTTTGTTATTCATTTTCCCTGGAAGAAGAAAGCCAAGCATGATGAGAAGGATGTAGGGTTCATAGCATAGAAAACAAAAAAATTCCTACGATGGGAATAACTATGTACCAAGATCTATCTACTACATACAAGCAACAGGAGGATATACATCCGTAGAGAACATACCCTTGAAGACTGACAAAGCTTAACGAGGTTGTAGTCGTGGATGATGTAGACGAATGCTTGCCGATCTCAAGATCGAGAGGAAGTCCTAGCGCCGCAAATCAGCGGCGCATCCGTGCTCACACACACGTCCGAGCCATCGAGCAACCTCCACCTCCTTGCTCTAGCGATGCAGCAGAAGCAACAACTCTTTCTTGCCAAAAATCCACCGGGAACATGTATCTCGCTAGTTCGAGACCATGGGGGATAAACTAGAGGGGGATAGAGATCCTTCATGAGGAGGTGTGAGTGAGAAGTGAGAGGAGGGGCTCCTTATATAGGGGAGGGGGGCAGACCAAGGGGGAATGGCCACCGGCCATAGAGGGTGCCCTCACCCCTCCCTCATTCATGTGGTGGAAGCTCCAATCACAAAATTGGCCCTTCACTTCTCCACTCAAAATCCCACTCAAAATTCCCATTAAATTTCCACCAAATTTAATGCAATATCTCTTTAAGTAAAACTCCTTTTATTTATTCAGATTTTTTTCAATTACCATAATGGACACACATTCACATATAACCCATTGCTAGTATTTTATTTCACATGCAGAAACACTTTTAGTAATTTCACCCAAAATAGTTCCGGTGTCTAGTGAAATAAATTCCTGCGCTTTGTTAATATTTTCAGCATGAAACTATTTGTTCCAAATGGTGTCGGTGTCTCTTAAGTGTGTCATCCTATGGTTCACGAATAATGTGGACATGATCGATACCCCTCTCAGATCAATAATCAGAAGTGGGACCTGGAGATCCATAGTGACTCCCACACATTCAACGATGACTTTCTTGTGATCGTGAGAACCTTTTACACTAGAATCTTAATCCCTTTGTCTCATGATATATTACAGTTCTGAGATTCGATCATCGGTATCTTCATACCTAGTTTGATCTCGTTACTAACATGTACTCTTTTCTCATTCCCGTGATATAATATTCTAGTGATCAAATCACTTGCTTGCAAGCTAACCAATGTGATATCTCCGAGAGGGCCCAGAGTATATCTATCCGTCATCTGGATGAACAAATTCCATTCTTGATCCATGGGCCTCAACATAACACTTTAGTAGCACTGAACCCATCTTTATAATCACCCTGTTACGGTGTGACGTTTGATATTATCACGATACTCTTCTAGTTTTAGTGATTGACATGATCTCATAGTCTAAGGATTAGGATTACTTCGTATGATGTTATAGCAATATAAACTCAATGACTTTGATCGTAATACTATACTTCGGATGAATTTTCATCACACCATTCCAATAATGTTGTGACCTCGTTATTAACAACATACAATGTCCATGACCAGGAAACCTTGATCATCTTGTTAATCAACAAGCTAGTTTATGATAGAGCATAACTAGGAACTTTCTGTTTGTTTATTAAACACACATGTATTAACGTTTCTGTATTAATACAATTATAGAATGCAAAATAAAAATCTATCATATACTTCGAATATGCATAATAACCACTTTATTATTGCTTCTTAAGGCATATTATCTTCAGTCTCCCACTTGCACTAGAGACAATAATCTAGTTACATAGTGATAAATCTAACACCCATGGAGTTCTGGTGTTGATCATGTTTTGCTCTAGGGAGAGTTTTAGTCAATGGATCTGCTACATTGAGTGAAACCGGCGCTTAATATGCTTGGAATTCTTGTGAGACCTTGGTTTTTTGGCATTGGCTATGTCTCCATTGTTGTCACAACAGATCACCATTGGGTCCAAAGCACTTGCAACCACACCTAGTTTGGTTATGAATTCCTTCATCTAAACTGCTTCCTGAGCCGCTTCCAAAGCAACAACATATTCGGCCTCCGTTGTTGATCCTGCCACCACGGGTTGTTTGGAACTCCTCCTATTAACCGCTCCACCATTCATGAGAAATACGTATCTAGATTGAGACTTAGAGTCATCCAGATCAGTGTCGAAGCTAACATCAACATAACACTTAGCGACGAGCTCTTCTTCACCTCCGTACATGAGAAACATATCCTTTGTTCTTCTCAAGTACTTAAGGATATTCTTGAGCTCTATCCAGTGTTCCGATCCTGGATCAGATTGATATCTACTAGTTAAAATAATAGCATGTGCCACATCTGGTCTTGTACATAGCATGGCATACATTATAGAGCCTATGGATGAAGCATAGGGACTTTGTCCATTATCTCTCTTTCTTCCGCCGCAGCCAGACTTTGAGTCTTACTCAATGTCTTGCCTTGCAACATAGGTAAGAACCTTTCTTACTTCCATCCATTTTAAATTTCTTTAAAATCTTATCAAGGTATGTACTTTGCGATAGCCCTATTAGGCGCCTAGATATATCCCTGTAGATCTTTATGCCTAATATGTATGAAGCTTCACCTAGGTCCTTCATTGAAAATTTGCTGTTTAGATAACTTTTAACACTGTTTAAAATATCTATACCATTTCCGATCAATAATATGTCATCCACATATAATATCAGAAATGCCACATCGCTCCCACTCACTTTCTTGTAAATACAAGCCTCTCCATAAGTTTGGATAAATCCAAACTCTTTGAGCACCTCATCAAAGTGGAGATTCCAACTCCGGGATGCTTGCTTCAGTCCATAGATGGATCGCTGAAGCTTGCATACCTTTTCAGCATCCTTAGGATCAACAAAACCCTTTGGTTGTACCATATACAACTCTTCTTCAATGTTGCCATTGAGGAATGCAGTTTTGACATTCATCTTCCATATCTTATAGTCAAAATATGCAGCAATTTCTAACATAATCCTAACAGACTTTAGCATCGCTACGGGAGAGAATGTCTCATCGTAGTCAACTCCTTGAATTTGTCGAAACCCTTTTGCGACAAGTTGAGCTTTATAGATGGTTATATTACCATCAGCATCAGTTTTCCTTTTGAAAATCCATTTATTCTCCACGGCCTTTCGGTCGTGAGGTAAGTCCACCAAGGTCCAAACCTGGTTTTCGTACATGGATTCCATCTCGGATTTCATGGCTTCTAACCATTTGTTGGAATCTGGGCTCATCATCGCTTCTTCATACGTCGGAGGGTCATCAATTTCATTGACAATGAAAATCATAACATGATTTCCGTATAGCTTGGGAGCTGCACACGTCCTGTTAGACCTGCGAGGTTCGGTAGTATTCTCTTTCAGAGCTTCATGATCGTTATCATTAGTTCCCTCTTCATTTGGTGAAGTAAACTCCAAAACGGTTTCCGGCGCTGCGCTACTCGCCATATTATGAAGAGAAGGTTCTACAACCTCTTCGAGTTCTACCTTCCGACTACACACACCTTTCGTGAGAAACTCTTTCTCTAGAAAGGATCCATTCTTGGCAACGGAAACCTTGCCCTCAGATCTGTGATAGAAGGAATACCCAATAGTTTCCTTAGGGTATCCTATGAAGACGCATTTTTCTGCTTTGGGTTTGAGTTTATCCGGTTGAAGTTTCTTCACATAAACATCGCATCCCCAAACTTTAAGAAATTACAACTTAGGTTTGTTTCCAAACCATAATTCATACGGTGTCTTTTCAACGAATTTAGATGGTGCCCGATTTAATGTGAATGCAGCAGTTTCTAGTGCATAACCCCAAAATGACAGTGGCAAGTCCGTCAGAGACATCATAGATCGAACCATATCTAGTAGAGTACGATTACAATGTTCCGACACACCATTTCTCTGTGGTGTTCCGGCGGGTGTGGGTTGTGAAACTATTCCACACTCTTTCATATGTGTGCTAAACTCGTAACTTAGATACTCACCTCCACCGTCAGACCGTAGAAATTTGATCTTTCTATTACGATGATTTTCCACTTCATTCTGAAATTCCTCAAATTTCTCAAAGGTTTTAGACTTGTGTTTCATTAAGTAGATATAACTTTATCTACTCAAATTATCCGTGAAAGTAACAAAATAACGATATCCACCTCGCGCCGACACACTCATTGGACCACACACATCAGAGTGTATGATTTCCAATAAATCTGTCGCTCGTTCCATTGAACCGGAAAACGACATTCTAATCATCTTTCCCATAAGGCATGGCTCACATGTATCAAATGATTCAAAATCACGTGATTCCAAAAGTCCATCCGAATGGAGATTCTTCATGCGTTTAACGCCAATATGACCTAGACGACAGTGCCACATATGTGCAGATATATCATCATTAAGTTTAATTATTTTAGCATCAACATTATGAATATGTGTAACACTATTATCGAGATCCAACAGAAATAAACCATTCATCATCGATGCATGACCATAAAATATATCATTCATATAAATCGAACAACCATTGTTTTTGGATTTAAATGAATAACCACTGCGCATCAAACATGATCCGGATACAATGTTCATGCTCAGTGCTGGCACCAGATAACATTTATTCAAGTTTATAACTAATCCCAATGGTAAGTGGAGAGGTAGCGTTCCGACGACGATCACATCAACGCTTGATCTGTCGCCGACACGCATCTTGACCTCACCCCTTCCTAGCAGTCGCTTGTTCCGCAGCCCCTGATTCGAGTTACAAATATTAGCAACCGATCTAGTATCAAATACCCAGGTGCTACTACGAGTACTAGTCAAGTACACATCAATAACATGTATATCGTATATACCTTTATTTTCCTTGCCGGACTTCTTGTCTGCCAAATACTTGGGGCAGTTGCGCTTCTAGTGACTAGTCCCCTTGCAATAATAGCACTCGGTATCAGACTTAGGGCCAACTCGGGATTTATTTTCAGGTACGGCAACCGGTTTTCCACCCTTCTTTCCCTACTATTTACCCTTCGAGTCTTTCTTGAAACCGGTGGTCTTATTGATCATCAACACTTGATGTTCCTTCTTGATTTCCACCTCTGCAGTCTTAAGCATTGATAGAAGCTCGGAGAGAGAATTCTTCATGCCCTGCATGTTATAGTTCATCACGAAGCTCTTGTAGCTAGGTGGCAGAGATTGGAGAACACGATGTATGCCTAAGTCAATGGGAATCGATATTCCCAAGGACACAAGATTATCGGTGTACCACGACATCTTGAGTACGTGCTCACTAACGCAGCTGTTCTCTTCCATCATGTAGCTAAAAAACTTTTCTGAAGAATTATAACTCTCTACAAAATCATGGGTGTCGAAAATCATTTTCAACTCTCCCATTGTATCAAAGGCATTTCCGTTTTCAAAACAGTTTCGAAGTACTGGCTCTAGCTCATACAATATGCCGCAATGAAATAAGTTGTGGTCCTCCTGACGAGTATGATAGGCATTCTTTTCCTTGTCAGGGGCATCAGCAAACGGTGGGGGGGCCTAGCGGTGCTTCTAGCACATATTGTTTTTGTGCAGCAGAGGGAGAATCCTCAAATTCATGGCCCAGTAGGTAAAGTTTCTACCATTCGTTGCAAGTTTCTCTTTCTCCATGAACACATTGAAATTAAAAGCAGGTGGTGCCATCTACAACAGAATTTGTAAAGTTTACACTAAGTTTATGATAGATCGAGTTCAGCTAATCCAAATTAAGAATGAACTCCCACTCAAAAATGACACCCCTCGTGCCTTTTTGGTGATTACATGAACCAAATCCACTACACCAAGTCCGATCATCACGTGAGTCAGTGTAGTTTCAAAGGCGAGCATCCATATGGGCATCATATCAAATATATGACTCATGCTTAACCTTTCGGTCTGTGTTCTGAGGCCATGTCTCCACATGCTAGGCTCGCCAAGTAAGAACCTTAGTATTCACGTGTGTAAACTGTCTTACACCCGAAATATGATCGTGGATCCAAGAACACCCGATCATCACGTGATGTCTTGGAGCAGCAAAACATAATCGGTGCATACTTAAAGGGAGAACACATTTTTATCTTGATATCTAAATGAGGGATCATCTTATTATGCTAATAAAACGCCAAACAAGCAATATAAGATGCAACAAACATCACATGTGAAAAAGTGAAATGATATGGTTCTTGCACTTGATCTCCATCATGGGCATCATGGTATGATCTTCATCATTCCTTTATGTGTAAGGCCAAGTTATATGGAACTTACACATTATGTGTGTTGTAAGAGTACTTATACTTTTACTTACAGCACCACCATATCATGACACTAGCCTAGCAACATTCTAAACTAGACGCTTCTAATTTATCCATTGCAAGTTTTACGTGGCTTAGGGCTTTAGAAGATAGGACCGTTCTTACCTACGAACATGAACCACAACGAGGATAACCAAATTATTGACAACTTGTTGCAAATTAGATATTGACTATAGTAGGAGAGATATACACCCGCTAGCCACTTATGCAAAACTAGTTGCATGTCAAGCGTGGAATAGGTCTCATGTGCGAGGACATGTAAAGTTTGTCCGGGCCGTTTCATCCCACTATGCCACCAATATCCAAAATACAACTAAGAAGCAATAACATGAGCATAATCGCGCACATACTCATATGATTACTACCCGTACAAAGCATCTACGCATATATCCGGCTCTGATACCACAGTAGGGTTCGCAACATAGAAAACAAAAAATTTCCTACGATGGGAACAACTATGTACCAAGATCTATCTACTAGATACAAGCAACAGGTGGATATACATCCGTAGATAACATACCCTTGAAGACTGACAAAGCTTAACGAGGTTGTACTCGTGGATGATGTAGACGAACGCTTGCCGATCTCAAGATTGAGAGGAAGTCCTAGCACCGCAAATCAGCGACGCATCTGTGCTCGCACACACGTCTGAGCCACCGAGCGACCTCCGCCTCCTCGCTCCAGGGATGGAGCGGAAGCAACAACTCTTTCTTGCCGAAAAGCCACTAGGAACATGTATCTCGCTAGTCCGACACCATGGGGGATAAGAAACAACACACATTCAACGATGACTTTCTTGTGATCGTGAGAACCTTTTACGCTAGAATCTTAATCCCTTTGTCTTGCAATATATTACATGTCTGAGATTCGATCATCGGTATCTTCATACCTAGTTTGATCTCATTACTGACATGTACTCTTTTCTCGTTCCCGTGATATAACATTCTAGTGATCAAATCACATACTTGCAAGCTAACCAATGTGATATCACCGAGAGAGCCCAGAGTATATCTATCCGTCATCGGGATGAACAAATTCAACTCTTGATCCATGGGCCTCAGCATAACACTTTAGTAGAACTGAACCCATCTTTATAATCACCCTATTATGGTGTGACATTTGATGTTATCAAGATACTCTTCCAGTGTTAGTGATTGACATGATCTCATGGTCTAAGGATTAGTTTTTCTTCGTATGATGTTATAGAAATATAAACTTAAAGACTTTGATCGTAATGCTATACTTCGGATGAATGTTCATCACACCATTCCAATAATGTTGTAACCTCGTTATTAACAACATCCAATGTCCATGATCAGGAAACCTTGATCATCTTGTTAATCAACAAGCTAGTTTATGAGAGAGACATAACTAAGAACTTTTTGTTTGTTTATTAAATACACATGTATTAATGTTTCTGTATTAATACAATTATAGCATGCAAAATAAACATCTATCATATACTTGGAATTTACATAATAACCACTTTATTACTGCCTCTCAGGGCATATTCCCTTCAAAGGAGGCCATCACTTTGAAGGCCAACTATTTTGGAGTGGGTGTTCCACTCACTTGTCCTAAGTGAGCAACATCATGGTCAAGCTATTGACCATAAAAGAGAGCTTCATGGGAGGAAACCCATGTGAAATAAAGGTTCAAGTTATTTTTTTAAGTTTTAGTTTAAGTTTCATGATGAATAAAGAGTGCTAGAAAACTCCAGTTGAGGAGGATAAGTTCGGTGGTACTAAAATACATGTCTTATACATGTTGTTGTTGGTCGAAAATTTAAGGTGTCAGATTTCATTCGAATCATGGTGTTATACTAAGTTTCAGGTTAATAAAAAATTCTCGAAGAAACAGGTAAATTTTGGCGACTCCAGAAGGTTTAACGACCAACTATACGGTGGAAATAAAAATTTCAGCCGTATAGTTCCGGTCGTACAATTGTTTCGACATCACCCCTTCAGTTTTAAAAAGATACAGTATGTTTAACGACCAACTATATGGCGGGAATAAAAATTCTGGCCGTATAGTTGAGGTCGTATAGATATCAATGCCTTCGTAAAATTTCTTTTCGAGGGTACAGTAAGCTTAACGACCAACTATATGGCGGGAATAAAAATCCCGGCCGTATAGTTCCGGCCGTACAGTTTGCGCCGCCAGGAGGAAACCCTAAGAAACCCTAAAATTTTACCGTCAGACCAACTATACGGCGGGAATAAATATTCCAGCCGTATAGTTTTGGCCATATAGTTCGTGCGACCACAAAAAATCCACGGGAAGGTACCCCTAACACCAAAATTTTAATCCTTTTTTCTCTCTTCTACCTCCATACTCTCTCAACACCTCAAGAGATCTTTATTTCTACTCAATATCGTTCGATTTCCTCGCACACAAGTGATCTTCGGTACGTTTCTCCTCCGATCCTCCAATTACTTTTTGCAAATTCATCTCCGATCTGTTGTCATTATCAATCTAGGGTGAGACCTATTTTGAACTAATTGCTATGTTTCTCTTGCCTAGATTATTATCTTGAGGAGATTCTTTAGTGTGCTATGGTGAGGAATATGTTATGTTTATTACTATTGGATAAAAAAAATTATTTTTATATTTCTTATTATTTTAGATGATGAACACAAGGATCCAATCGTGTGCGCGTGCCACCGCGAGTTCTTCTCAGGCTGCCGCTGCATCTCAGGACCGCATGGGGATACGATTTAGGGATGAGCTCCAACATGATCGCTTCAACAGGTTCAAGAACCGAGAAGTGAAGACAACCAAGTGGGCTTGTCCCATTATATTGAATCAACTCGGTATTTCTAATGACTTCAATTTACTTTGCAATAGAGTTGGCCTGCAAAAATTTGTATTCCAAGATGCGCCTACTTATCCCCAGTTAACTCTTGTATTTTTAAGTTCTTTAAAAAGCACCGTTAAAAGATGGGAAGGAGAGGATATTTCTTTCCGACTTATGAACAAAAATTATACATTATCACTTGATAAATGGTTAAATTATTTTAATTTACCAAATAATGATGTTAATGTTTTACGTGCATCTTTTGCTGGCATGCACCCTTCCCAGGATGATTATTATAATAGAATGAGTTTCACCTCTAGAGTCAACAAGGGGGAGAATATTCAGCATCCTGCTATTTGCTATTTGTTCTATGTTATTGCTAACACCTTGCAGGCACGAAATCAGTTTACAAGACTCAATGAGGAGGACATCTTGATCCTCGCAAAAGCTGCTTTCAACAACAACTTGTCACTCAACTTGGGCGCAATTCTTGTGCACTACTTGGATCACCAATCCTCCCAAACCCAAGGGCCAATAACATGTGGAGGCATCATCACCGTTATTGCAATTTCCTTGGGCATCGACCTAGGTGAGTTGCAACCATTTCTAGGTGAGCGACGTGTTGCTTTATCTACTTTAAAAGCTTGTGGAATTCTCACTAGGAGAGGTCGTGGTTATTACTTGCATATTGCTGAAGATGGGCGTCTCTACCCCGCTCCTTTCACTAATGATCTTTTCTCTTTCGAGGAAGGACGTTTGCTATATGATGTGAAGTTTGAACAACACCAACCCGAGGAGGAGATTCCGGAAGAGGATGAAGACCAAGAAGAGGAGCAATAAGTTCCTGATAAAGAGGAGCATCCACCAAACCGGTTTGCCACATATCAAGATTTCCAAAAACTTGGAGGAACTATGGAGGGGATGCATAATCTCACCCTGAACCTCCGAGAAACCACTAGTAATTTATCAACTCAATTTGTGAACTAGAGCCACAACTTTTTCCTGCCACCACAATGATTTGAAGGGCTTGCAAAATCCTAAGCTTGGGGAAGTCTCCCCATTATCTTTATTTGGCGTTTGTTTTTAAATATTTTGAGGAATGCTTTTAGTTTGAGTTTATAAGTACTCGTGTTGGTTTCCCCAACAATTTATCTTTAGTCATTTTTATTTGTTTTTGAGATTTTCTAGGCGAGCTTTGTCGCCAATTTTCTATTCTTTAACTCCCTCTCTTTAAAAAACAACAAAAAGAATTTTCCACTTATCTTTATCTTCCCTCTTCCTTTTTCTATTCTCCTCATGGTTCTCGCATATTTGCATGAGAGTGATCGACTTCGAGTTTACAAGAAACGAATAAAAGGGGAAGAGAGAAGTGGAACCAATCATGAGAGGTATGCCTTATGACTCCCCACTTTTGAAGTTTGAGAAACCCATGCTAGTTAGTAGTAAATGTTAAGACATTATATTGGTGGAGTGAGTCTTTATATTGGAGTAAAATTTCATTTGCATGGGTATTTAGTTGAGTATGTTTTGTTCCAGCTCTTGTATGTAGAGGTCCCAACCTGATAAGGTAGAGATCCCTGTGTTTACAGTGCTAGTCCCTAGATCGAATAGCTATCACCCACAGTTTAAGATGTAATATCAAGAAACAAAGGTCATATTACAACTTATAACCAGGAATAAAATAATTCATTACATCTTACATAACTCATATGGCTATCTCATTACAATGCAGCAGATATAACTATATAGCATGGAGTCCTTCATATTCATATGCCACAGGCAATCATGTTGGTTGTAGACTTGTAATCCCTACTCAACAAACTTCACTAACATCAAACAAACCTGCAACATAAGAAGTTACAGCCACAATGGTCAATACATTTGAATTGTATTGGCAAGTGATATCATATTGATATGGAGAATCTAATATCTACATGAATATATGGCTACGTGGAGTTTTGGCTGGCCTTTGCATAAAATAAGTTTTCCCTATCCTTTGATAATAGTTTTTCTCTTTTCAAAACATTTCATCACACAATGGCACACTGGTGACACACCAGGCGCTTCCCTTGTTCACCCAACAAATTTTTAACTTAGAGAAATTAGGATGAGGATATCCTTGATCATTTCAATATCTTTGATGCTAAAAATGTCCATTACCGGGGACACGGCTAAGTACTTAGGTTTTACCCTCTCGAGAGGTGGTGCACTTTCCCCACAAGACTCGACATGCATCGAGACGAGACTTTTCAGAAACAATCCCTCAGATCAGCACAGACGCATTCCATCCTATCATCACTACCACCAACTGTCTTCCTGTCTGAGTTCTTGCAACCTAGTTGGTCAAGGCAGAGCCCATATGCCATGTGGCTACACTAGAATCTTCTCAACACAAAACATCTTAAATCTCTTTGTTCCTGGGTGGCCATCCACAAGTGATATACACCAGGGTGAACCATAGAAATAGGCCATGGGTAACCACTCAACACAAACCATTCTTCCCATTCCACCCAGGTGATTCATTCAAATAGTTGTTATATTAATCAAAAACATAGTCATAGACTTTGCATAATATCATAACATGAATATTCCACCCTTGAATTCTAATAGCTAGGATAAGCATACTAGCATAACTTGTCTCTTGACTTAGGAAGATTCCTACCAAGATATATTCTATAGGATCTACTATAGCATAACAATATACAAAATAGTCCCATCATGCATACTACAAAAAAATTAGTAATGCAATATTGAAAAGATAGGACTTTTGATGACCAACATATCACTTGCCTTTTTAGTAGAGAATCTAGGTACTCTCCTTGATCTTGCAATTGTCACACTCCTCAAAGTTCACTACAAATCAATCAAGCAAGGCACACAATAAAAAACTAGCACTCAAACAAATAACAACAAAAAACAATAAAAACAAAGAAATGCATGCAAGCATGCAAAAGGTTGTTTTATTGAAAAAGTAGTTTCTAACAAGGTTCTAAACATTATAAAACACCTACTGTTCTTTTATAAAAGTGGGAATTTCATTTAAAAACAAGTTAGTGAAAATAGGCCTTTTAAATCATTTTTGTTTTACTAGAAATGCCTTTATTCAAAGGAATAATTCCTAGTGTTGACATAATACATTTTTAAAATCAAATGTTAGTGTTTATGGTCAGAGGGTTCAAAACAAATCCATTTTCAAAAGGTTTTACTCAAAAATCATTTTTAGAACAATTTTTATACTCAAAATAGTCCTACAAATCTTTCTGCATAAAACTCTAAATTTTCAGAAACAAAATAATAAACTAAGGCCATAGTGACAAAGTTCACAATTTTCTGAATCCATAGACACCAAATTTGCATTTTTCCGAGTTGTGGTTCAAAAGATATGAATTTTCCAAGTTTAAACATTCAAAAACCTTTTCTGGATTTTATTAAACCAAAACACAGAAACGCGACGCGTTCTGATTCGTTGGTACCACTTCGGCAGGATTACGCTACGCCAGCCATTGTATCTAAATGAAAACATGCGGCTCAGATCAACCAATACCGCTTCTCTAGAAGATCTAATCTAGACCCTAGGATGCAGATCCAATGGATCTAGGTGTGTGAGCCAAGGATGGGCGGCGCTCCTGGCGACTGCGGCGGCGGCGCGTCGGGTGGTGGCATTCCGGTGATTCTAGGTAGAAAGAGGGGAAAAGGATGGTGTTACCAGGTTCGCAAGTACGAGGAGGTTCTCAAGGTGGTTGTAGGAGGGGCAGGGGCGCTCGGCGTCATCACAGATTCCTCGCCGGAGACGTTCCTGGCGTCGGGTGCTCGAAGTCATCGATGGAGGCGAGTACCTGGGTCGCAAGCGAGCAAGGCAGAGCATCAGGGAGATGTGCACGGTTGTAGGGGTTGCGAGGGTACCTACCAGAGGGCAAAGAGCGCACTGAATCGTCGACAACCTCTCGCCGGAGTTGAGGCAGTCGTCGGTGGCATGCAGGCAAGGACGGAGCCGGGCGTCAGAGGCACGCGCGAGAAAATGGGGGCTACTGGATGGTGCGTGTGATGATGGCGAGGAAGCTTGTGAGGGGGCAGGGGTGGTTGGAGTCTGCCGGAATCGGTGTCGGAGCACGCCGGAGTCAGTGGTGGCATGAGGAGAAATTCGAGCAGCCTGGATGGCGAGGAAGTGGGGGAAATGGAGAGGAGGGGGAGGCGTTTAATCTAGCATGGTCGTGGAAGGAGATTACTCTCTAAATTAATCGAATTCAATCGAACCAGAAACAGCAGAGGAAGAGAGGGGCGTGGTCAGCGCGACGTTGAAGACGATGCCAACGTGGAGGTGGGTCCGGGGAGTCAGTGAGAGGGTGGGTGGAGGCCGCGGTGAGAAAGATTTGCGGGGAGAGGAGGTTTCCCAGGTGGGCTGGTGTTGGGCCAAGTTGGGCTGGGTGCTGGGTAGGGTTAGCTTTCTATTTTTTCTTCTTAACCTTTTTCCTTTTTCTATTTCTATTTTCTGTTTTTGTTCAAACCAATTTGTTTCCACTTTAATTTGAATTCAAAACTTTCCAAATCTTTTCTGTAGCTTTATTCAAAACATGTGTTGATTTAATTAGTCCACTTTGGAATAACCGAAATATTTTTATTGTGATTTAATATTTATTAAGTGAGGCATTTATTTTCATAAAATGGAATATGGTTCAAACCCATATAATTTTATTGAAATAATCCTTTATTCATTTTTATTATTTCATAAACTTCTATTCCATTTGCTTATGGATTTGGCCAAGGTTTAAATTGTCTTTTAAACATTTCTTATTTATTTAATTCTTTCTTTATCTTATAAAATCCATATCTTTTTATTTATAGTTCCAAAAGTGGTGATTCCACTTTGTATAATTTTATTAATATTTATTTATATTTTTAAATCCTTTTAGGATTACTTTGTTCACAATTTGGCATGGATTTTTATTAGGAGATTTATTACCCTTGGGAATTACTTTATTTTATTTTATTTTATTTAAAATCATAAGTTTTTATTCATGGCTCCAAATTGAGTGAAACCAATTCCCATGGTTTTATAATACTTTTATTTACCATTTTTGATCATTTAGAAATGTTTGTTGCTAAATTTTTGTATGGGACAAAGATATAGTATTGGGGTGATCTTGGAGATGATTTCTTTCATTAGGGTTTAGAGTTTTTGGTTTAACTTTGGCAAGTGTTTTAAATTCAAGATATATTCATTGATCAATGCATTTGACTTGTTTGAGAATTTGTTTGTTTCCTTTTCATTCAAATTTTGTTCAAGTAGGGTTTTGATGTTTCCATTTAGAAGTAAAAAGTTTCTTTTCACCCTAAATTTCAACATTTCTTTCTTTTATTTGTTTATTTTTTTCACATTTCAAAATTTGGAAAATTTGGGATGTGACATTGTAGTTAACCAACTCTTGCCTAATTTTTTTCTAAAAAATTGCAATAAGAAAAAGTCTCACAATTGAAGGCTTCATTGTTGTAGTGTTTATTCTTGAAAGCTTATTCCTAAGAGACGCTCAACACCATGGAAATAATGATTGACTTGATAGCTCTCTTTGAAAGGATTTGTTCAATAGAATTAATGTTTCGCGGTTTTTGTGAGCATGCCAAAGTTTGACTTGTGAATCATAAGAATGATATAGCTTTATGCGTGTTAGAATTCATGGGATGCCAACAACTCTGCTATCCTACGAACAATCTTCATGGGGGAAACTCCTAGATTTTGTCTATGAGTTGATTAAACATTTGTAGCAGCAATGCTATAATGGGTAATATTCTTGGCATCGCCATGTAGTTGTGTTCATGATGGAACCACTCCTCAGGCTGATATGAGTAATCATTATGCAAAAGGAACTAAAACCTTGGTAATGCCACGAGTGTCCATGACAGTCCGATGAACTAATTAATTTTCTTGGCATGCTCTCAATTACTTAAGAACTGAAATTCTTGAAGGACAATGAATAAAAAAGTAGTGCTTGAAAAGTCTTGACTTATTTATGTGGGATAATTGATATACTTTAGTGTATATGCTTTTCATGACAAACTCTCACACTCTCAATTTTACATGATTATACTTTATTGTTCAGAGGCAAGCTTATGAGTTGATTACATGACATGGAATAGAGTTTACTCATTTGAATCATCCATGCTAACAATAATCTTGCTGCTCTATAAGGATTCATTAAAATCCGTATGATATACTTTCCATTACTCTATCTATGCTGAGTTTTTCAGATTAATAAAGTGGAGGAAACATGAGACTACCTGTCATGAGTAAGATCATCATCTCGTTCTTTCGGTTTAAATGATGAGTTCCTTTTTTATTTTGGTTTTCTTGCTCGAGGATGATGAAGTTTAATCTTGGGGAGGTTGATGGTTGTGTAATATAGCCATCCACACCCACATTTAAACTATATATTATTCATACTTTTGATGAAATATCTCTCTAAATCCTGCCACTAATGCCTAATGACCAAAGGGTTATGCAATCCAGTCTTTCCATTTTTCCCTGCACAGGAAATGACGTTTGATGATGGGTGTAACATCCTCAAAATCATGTTTCAAACTTATACATATCATCCATGCATCCATGAGCATATGAGTTTCATTTCAAACAAATCAATTCAAAATAGAAGCATTTGTGCCTATTATTTTATGTGAACTTGCTCTAAGCCTCAGTGCTATCTTCCAATCAGAAGAATACTTGTTTTGATTCAGTAAAGTTTGTGTATTTAAACATAGGCACCACCAAAAGTTTGAACAAGTTTCAAAACAAAATGAATAATAAAAACCAATACTATGCCTATTGAATATATATCATAAAGGCTTGGTTTTATTTTTTATTTTCACTTGATCAAAGTGTTTGGATTGGACAGTAGTGTTTAAACACACATTGGAATGCAAGGTTGCAGTATAAAAACCTAGAGAAGTTTTGAATTCAAACTCAATTGATTTGGATTTGAAAATCATTCCAGAAAATCAAAACAGAAAAAGAAAAGGAGAAAAGAAATAGAAAAAGGCCAGCGCTAGCAATTGAGCCCAACTACTAATCCAGCCCACTAAGCCCACCCGGGGTCCTTCTCTCTCTCGCTCACCCACAGACACACCCCCAGAGTCACTGACCGCACGACCCCACCCCCTCGCTGTTTAAACCCGCTGACAAGTGGACCCTGCGACCACATCGCCTTCGTCGTCAATCACGCGCGCCAGCGCTGCTCGCTCCGCCGTTACCTCGCCGTTGTTACTGTGCGCTTAATTGCCATTTATATGCCGCGTGATCCTCGCCCCTGCTCCGCCTACTTAACCCCCACCTCTCTGCGACCATTTGCCCTCACTCAGCGCTTCCACATCGCCACCAGGCTGCCCACAATCGCACTTGCGCCGCCGCAGACAGATGCGCTCCGGCGACGAATCTCGGTAAGCACGGACCGCCCCTTTGCCTCTCGTTCAAACCACTGCGACCAGCATGATCTTGCGCATCTGCTAATGCCCTTCGTTTGCTTTTCCATGACCCAGAGCGACGTCCTCGTTCTCACCCGCAAGCACCTGCGCCGCCGCTCGACTCCGACGTGCGATACAGGTAAAGCCAGTGCGCCCCTTGCCTTCCCTTTAGTACTGACTTGATCGCCAGATCTTTGCGCATCTCCTGAACGGGTTGACGCAGAGCCTCGGCAATGACCTCGACAGCAAGCAGCAGACACCGCCCGCAACTCCGACGAGCTCCAGCGACTGCGTCCGTGCGCCCCTTGCCAAGCCGTCGCCAGGTTGAGCTTCAGCACGCCGTCACGTTTCTGGTAAGCCCCTCCGACGACCCTAGGACCATATGTAGCGCCGCGCCGCCGTAGGCAGAGCTCGCCGCCGCCAGTAGCCACCGACAGCGCCGCCCAACTTTGGTTGTTTGATCCAGAGTCGTCAGATCTGGATCCAGCGTGCAGGATTAGATCACTTAACGAATCGTTACAAGTAGATCTGAGCCATGCGGTTTAAGTAGATCTAACGGCTCAGACGCGTGATCCTACGCGAAGCGGTACGGGCCAATTAGAACAAGACGCGTGGCAGCAGTTAGATTTAAAAGACAAAATTTGAATCTATTAGATGTTTGATTTTGTTTTGGCTATAACTTTTGATCCCCATGTTAGAACTTGACAAATTTTATACCGTTGGAATCAGGAGAGCAAGCTCTTTCTATATATGCAATGTGTTTAATGTTTTCCTTCTGTTAAAATGGTTTTATTGGCAGAAACTTGTGTAGGGCTAATTTGAGTATATGAAGTGTTTAGAAAATGATTTAGGGTTTAAATAAATGTTGTTTGGCAAGTTTTTAACTTGTTAATGAACTAGTACTGTTTACTTGCTTGGTTGAATTTTAAAAATCATCACATACCATATTGCATGCATGCATATATTTTTGGTTGTATATGTTTTGTATGTAATTTGTTGCTATAATTCTTTTTGTAGATTTTGGTGCTGGTGATTGTGATTGTGAAGAGTGTAACTACTCTCCAAATTACCAAGGAAAGTGGTACTTCATGAATATGTTTATCCCTATGTTTTTACTAAGCATTAGAAATATTTTGTTAGACTTGCATGTTATATTTTGCTTATATGCCATGTTGGGAAATCCTAGTAGATGTAGAACTGCTAGAAAATTTCTAAGTTAAGATACTATCTATGCCATGCTTAGCCTAGCTAGTAGCAACCAAGGGTTTTTGAAATATTTACATGTTATTATGAAAATATTCCTAAGTCTTTGGACTTATGTTTTGCCTAATAAAACAACTAAGTAAATGAAACACCTGGGTGGAATGGAAGGATTGGTTTGTGCTGAGTGGTTACACAAGGCCAGGGGACTGGTGAACCTTGGGTATCTCACTTGTGGAAAGCCACCCAGGAACAAAGAGATTTTAGAGGCCAAGTGTTGAGAAGCTCCTAGTGCAATTTGGGCTCTGCCTGGATCATATAGGATGCTAGAACTTAGCCATTTGGACAGTTGGTGGTAGTGGGAATGATAGGTTGGAACACGTCCATTTGGTCTAAGGGAAGGCTTCTGAAAGGTCCTGTCTTGGTGAAAATCAAGTCTGGTGGGGAAAGTGCACAACCTCTGCAGATGGAAAATCTAAGTACTTAGCCATGTCCCTGGAAAAGGACAACTTGAGCATCAAGACATGGAAGCTGTCACATCCCAAGATTTTCCAAATCTTGTAATGTGAAAAATAAATGAATAAAATAAAACTTTGTTGAATTTCAGGGTGAGAAGAAACTTTTTGAATCCATTTGGAAACTTTCAAAACCTATTTTGGATCTTCTAATAAAAAGATTTGATTTCAAAAGAAAAGGTGGATTTATAAATAAAGATTATTTTATAGAGCCAAATTAAACCTTTGCCAAGTATTTGAAATAAAATGTTTTGTTTTGGTTAAAAATAGTAAAGGTTTATTTAAATAAAATAATAAGGATTTAATATCCAATTTTATTTAAGTAAAGGCTTTTCCCATTTTTAACAAACACTAAAACTTATTTATTTATTTTAAATAAGTTTTCCAAATATTTTATATTCTCAAATAAAACCTACTGAAGTGTTTTGGTTTTATTTTAGATGTCAAAATAAATATTTTAATAAAACAAATCCTATTTGATTTAATAATGAGGGTCTATTGTATTTAATTAATAATGGACCCTAAAATAAAAGGTTATTTTGTTTTAAGCAAGTTTCCGAGTATTCTTTATTTTCAAATAAAACCTACTGATTTGGTTTTAAAAATATTTGGATTTCAAATAGAGATTTTATTAAATAAATCAAACCCTATTTGATTAAATAACTAAAGGTCCATTTTATTTAATTAATAAATGGATCCTAAAAAGAATAAAAAATATTATTTTATTTTGGGATTTGGTTTATGTTGATAAACAGGAACCAAAAACTCATTATAAAGTTTGGTGGAAGTTGTCTTGAATTGTTTGTTTGAATTGTTTGTTGAATTGATTGTTTGAATTTCAAAACAGAAAAAGATTTGGAAAAAGGAAAAACATCCAGGAAGAAAAATATATGAAAACAGACCAACCCAGCCGGCCAGCCCAACAGCCCAGCAAGCCCACCTGTTCCCTCGCCCCGAACCGTTTTCTTCACCGCAGAAGCAATCCGCGAGGATGCTGACAAGTGGACCCCGCCCGCTCACTTCCTTTCTCGCTGACAGGTATGCCCCACTCCTCCTGTTCATCGTTCTCTCCGCAGCGACCAGTTCATCCCCGTTTCTGGCTTTGATTTCGCGGCTTGAATTCGTCATAACGCGGCCACCATTACTCGCAGTGACCATACCCCTTTAAACGCCAACGACTCTCCTCCGTTTCCCCTCTGTCTCCTCCGCCAAGCACGCCCCCAGGCCGCCCCAATTCCTCCCCGAACACCTGTGTCTCCGACGAACTCTCTTGCCAATTCCGGCCAGCACACGCCACCTCTTGCCTCCTCGAACACGCACCTGTGATCAGCATCCCCCAGCGGACCTTTCTGCAGCCGCAACTCCCTCGCGCGCGCCCCTGAGCGTCGACAGCGACAACAACCACCGCCGCCATGTCTGGTTCATCTCCGGCAAGTACCCATGTAACTACAGACCGCCCCGCGCTTTCTCAATCACGCTCCCACATTCGCCTCACTCACCTGCATCTGACCACACCCTCGGTTTGCCTCCGCATGATCTACAGCGTCGCCTTCGACCGCGGACAGAACCACCCGACGCCGACGACGTCTCCGACGAGCAATCGCCATCGTTCCCGTGCGCCCCCTGCCTCGTCGACCACACGTTGAGCTTCCCCAGCCTCCTGCGATCCCGGTGAGCACCCCCTCTGTCTTCCTTGCTTCCTATAACTGCCGCTAGCCCGCTGCCTGACCGTCGCCACCGTCCACCGCCGCGCAGCGCCGCCAGTTGGTGGCATGATGTTTGCGTCAGTTGGATCAAAATCGTAGGGCTACGATAGAATATAAGCGAAGAGGTATCGTATGCCTCTGCGCTGCTCGATCTAAATTAGATCCTACGGTCCGCAGAGCCGATCCGGCCGAATCAGTACCAGCCAGTCATATTGCGACGCGTGGCCAGTTCTGTTTAAAACAGAATTTGAAAAACAGATTTGAGTTGCAATTTGAAAACCCTATAACTTTTGATCCACACGTCCAAAAATTTCAAACTTTATATCATTGGAATCAGTGGAACACGCCCTAGACAACCATGCCTTTTGTTTAGTGAAAAGCTTCTGGAAAAATGGTTGTTTTTACAGAAACATTTGTATGCTTGTTAAGGATGTGAAAATTGTTTAAAAATGATTTTGGGGATAAAATATTTGGAAAATGGTGTGATTTTAACCTACTAACATTAGGAAACACTTTGTGGATTCAAAAATGAATTTGGTGAAACAAAAGAATGATTCTTTGATTTAAAACCATTTCTAGTCAAATAGAAATGTGGTTTATTTATTAAAAATGATTTTGAAGGAAAACCTTTGGAAAATGTTTTGTTTTAAACTCACTGACCCTAAACACCAAGTTTTGTGGTTTGAAAACATATTTGGTGAACCCTATAGGTTAATGCGTTAGTAAAAATATTTCTACACCACATAAAATGATACTTTGTTTTGAAAATGGTTTATAAAGTGAAACCTTTTGCAAATGACTTTGCCACTTTATAAAATGACCAATAGGTGTTTTCAAATGTTTATGACCCATTAGGAACCACTTTTTCAAACAAAACAAAGCTTGGCATGCTTGCATGCATTACTTTGACTTTGTCATTTTATGTGATTGTTTTGCTTGATTGGTAGATTGAGTTTGTGCCTTGCTTGATTGATTTGTAGTGACTTGAAGAGTGTGATTGTTGCAAGGACAATGAGTGAACCTATACTCTATCAAAAAGGCAAGTGATGCTTCATACTTCTGTCCCATTACTTTCACTATGCATTAGTGATTTTGCTAAGTAAAACTTGCATGGAATTTTTGCTAAGTATAAACCTTGCTATAGGAAAACCTAGTAGATGAAACCTTAGTGGAAATCTTTCTAAGTTAAGATTCCTATTACTATCAAGCTTAGCCTAGCTAATAGAAAACATGGGTGGAATATATATTCACACTATGGAAAAATATTCTAAGTCTGAGGACTTGTGTTTTGTTTAATAAAACAACTAAGTTAATGAATCACCTGGGTGGAATGGGACTTGCTTGGTGGATTTTGGTTGAGTGGTTCACAAGGCCCATGTCTATGGTTGACCTTGTGTATCTCACTTGTGGATGGCCACCCTGGAACAAAGAGATTTGAGATGTCGAATGTTGAGAAGCTTCAAGTGCAACCACTTGGCAATATGGGCTCTGCCATGATCATATAGGTTGCAAGAACTTAGCCATATGGACAGTGGATGGTAGAGTTTGATAGGTTGGAACGCGTCCATTTTGGTCTAAGGAAAGGCTTCTGAAAGATCTTGTCTATGGAAACCAAGTCTTGTGGGGAAAGTGCACCACCTCTGCAGAGTGCAAAATATAAGTACTTAGCCATGTCCCTGGTAAAGGACAATTTGAGCATCAAGACATGGAAGCAATCAAGAATCTCATCATTCAAATTTCTAAGTTAAAACTTGTGGTTTGAACAAGGGTTAAAGAATCTTCAATCTTTGATTGAGAAAAATGTTTTTGTCAAGCAAAAACTTAGTGTTTTCAAAATGATAAGGAAAGTCTATTTTGAGCAATGCAAGCCTCAACTCCACTTAGCCAAATGCATATAGATGATAGACTCCACAATATTACCATAGTATCACTTGCCAATACAATTCAAAAGTATTGACCCTTGTGGCTGTAACTTGCTATGTTGCAGGTTTGATTGATTTTAGTGAAGATTGATTGATTAGGATTACAAAGTCTACAACCAACATCTGCCTGTGGCGCTTTGAAGATGAAGGACCCCATGACTATAGTTATTCTGCTGCAATGTAATGTAATAGCCAAATGAGCTATGTAAGATGTAATAAAATTATGTTATTCCTGGTTATAAAGTTATATTATGACCTTTGTTTCTTGATATTACATCTTAACTGTGGATGCTAGCTATTGATCCAGGGACTAGCATTGTAAACACAGGGGACTCCACCCTTTATTGTGTAAAGGTTGGGACACTCCCTCTGCAGAAGCTATCAAGAATCTCCTCATACCAATTTTCTAAGTAAAACTTGTGGGTGAACAAAGGTGAAGGACCTCAATGTCTATTGGTGGTTCCTTGGGAAAAGTTTTGGACAAAGAAAAACTTAGTGATTTCAACTAATAGGCAAAATCTATTTTGAGCAAAGCAAGCCAAGCTACACTTAGCCAAATTGCATATAGTATTTAGTCCACCTAAATTATGCTAAGGTATCACTTGCCAATACTATTCCAATGTACTGACCCACTGTGGTTGTAACTTGTGATGTTGCAGGTTACTCTGATGAGGATTAGGAGTCATGAGTCTACACTCAACATGTTTGCCTGTGGCACATGAAGATGAAGACTTTTATTTATTTACTTATTCAAACTCTTGTATTAGGCCTGTGGCCTTGGAGTTGTAAAGACTATGTTTGTCTCTGGAATGCTTGTAATAATGACCTTTGTATCTGTGTACTTCATCTTAAACTGTGGATGCTAGCAATGATCCAGGGACTAGCATTGCAATCACAGGGATCCTTTTCCTTTATAAAGGAGGGATATTACAGATGGTATCAGATCACTGTGTTGCCTGTAGGATTATGACCCTAGGATTGGAAACCACTAAGGAAAAATTTTCAGCAACTTCTACACTTGTCTATTCTTCTCGTAAACTTTTCTAATCTTCTTCTCATCTCTATTTGTAGATGAACTCCATCAACGAAGCCGTAAGGAAAGGACCACTCATGACAATGACCTTGGAGTGTGAGACAGAATTCCCCAAGGCTCTCAAGGACCTCATGGTTGCATTAGAGATACAAGGTGTAGCTGTGTACAAAGGTTTTCCTGTGATGGATGAAGGAGTTGAATACTGGTGGGTGCAACTTCACTTGTATAAAAACAAGGAAGACAACCACCAGGAAAAAGGATTCTGCATGTTCACGAATTCAGTGGTGCACACTACATTCTTTGAATCAGCAAGGGATGGTGCTTGGAAGACCATCAAAGAACTTGGTGATAGAGTCAAGTGCAGAATGCTCAACCTCCAAAATGATCTAAAGGAAGAGAAGAAACACACCCAAGAGTTGGAAGCTACCAACCAAACCTTAAGAGGAGACATTATAGACTTAGTGATGGAGTCATGTGAGCATGATAGGCTGATTGCTTCTAGAAACATTGTGTTAGCCAACAGATCCAGTGAGATAGGATTGTAAACGTACTACGTTAGTTGGACCACCACTTATCACCCTATTTTCCAAATGTTGCTTTAAAAATAAGTTGAACCTTGGTTGTTGTAATGGAACCATGTGTGCCATGACTTGTGTGTTTTGATTTCCAAGGATATGTAAGTGATGTTTTGCCTTGTGATTTATCTTGAATTGTGTTGTTCTAACTTTTTATATCTTATAAATAGATGCCTACTGTTACCATCAGCATTGTTGAGGAGTTCCAGGGCACTCGCTTTGGTCCTCGTATTGTTGAGCTTACTACTTTGCTCAATCTCCCTCTTCCTACCATCATGGTGCTTCCCCTCACCAAGTTTGAGAGGAAAGACCTCTGGGGCTTCAAGGTCAACCAGCCGGACGCCAGACTGAGCCTACCACGGAGGCCATTGTCTTCAAGATCATGCACGATGACAAGGAGAGAGGCCTTGAGGTAGTCATGCAGGATCTGATAGGACGTCTGCTAGGAAGACACTCCCGACAGGTTAGAGGTACTCACTTCCACGTCTTTGGTAGACGTGATGAGGATGGAGAGTCCATCGACTTCGAGGACGATTCAAGGGACACAGCGGAGCCGATTCGTCTATACCTCCAGGACTTAGAGGCTCTCATTAGGCACGTGGACTCTGTTAGGACCAACGTCATGCTTAGTAATGACGAACTCCAGGTGCAGCTTCGCGAGAAGGACAAGCTCTTCGCGGAACAAGACGAGATAGTCAAGGATATGGAGGCGAAGTTTGTGAGCCAGGACAGAAAGTTCAAGAATCAGGAGAAGCGAGTCCAGGATAGGAACAAGAAGATCCGGGCCATGACTGAAGAATTGCAGGCCAAGGACTTCGAGCTCGAGCATCAGCAGACGGTGATTGAGAGGCTTCGTTCCCAGAAGAGGGCTCTCAAAGCCAAGATAGAGACCTTGACCACCAGTGTCGAGGAATACAAGACCGCAATGGAGAATGCAGGTCTTACCTTTGTCGAGGAGGAGGTTGATGCCGAGGAGTAGATTTGACTACTCATTTATTATATATTATCGTACTTGTTGATTGAGAACTTGTTATTTGACCATCCGACATGTGGATGGCTTGTTATATGTGTGTGTTTTATTTTGCGAACTTGTTATCTGGTTGTTGAACCTTTATCAATATGTTTCATGCTTTGTGATTGTTTATGTGATGTATTGTGCATGAAAGCATCTATGGGTATCTCATTCTTATCTCTATTGAACAAACCACAGATGCCTCCCCGTCGTTCATACCCCAACCCCAACAACAACAACAACATCACTCCAGAAATGCAACAAATGATGACAGCACAGACTCAGCTGATGCAAATGATGACGACGCTCATCCAGAACCAAAACAACAACAACAACAACAACAACAACAACAACAACAACCCACCAGGTTTTGACATGCTTACCAGGTTCTTGAGATTGAGGCGAGCAAAGTTCTCAGGAACGACTGATCCCATGGTGGCCAATGATTGGCTACGCTCTGTGAACAAAGACTTGGTAACTGTGGGCTGTACTGATGCAGAAAAAGTCAGATTTGCAGAACATTTGCTGGAAGGACCAGCCGCCACTTGGTGGGATAACTTCCAGATCACCACTCCCATAGAAGATGTGACATGGGCTATCTTTGAGGATGGCTTTCGCACTGCTCATATCTCATCTGGAGTGATGAGTCTGAAAAAGAAATAGATCCATAATCTGAAGCAGCGCCACCGCAGCGTGGTTGAATATATTGAGGAGTTCAACAATCTGACGCGTTATGCACCGGATGAAGTTGACACCGATGCTAAGAGAAAGGAAAAATTTCTTGAAGGCTTGAATGATGAGCTGAACCTGCAGTTGGCTGTGGCATATGTTCCCACATACCAGTCTCTTTGTGATAAGGATGCTATTTTGGAGAACAAAATGAGGCAAGTCGAGAGTAGGAAGAGAAATCACTCGGACAAGCATAGCTCGAGATCGTCTCACAAACGTTCCCATTATGATGACAGTGGAAGCTCAGGATCCCACAAGCATGGGAAATTCAACAAGCACCACAACCACAACCGTCATGACAACAAGCATCACCGTAGTCATGACAATGACAAGTACAAGAACCACAAGGGTGGATATAAGAGCCACCACAGTGGAAATGGAAGTGGCAGTGGAAGCCAGCCTGTCAAGAAGGACATCAGTCAGGTTGAATGCTTCAAGTGCAAGAAGATGGGGCATTATGCAAATGAATGCCTATAAAAGAAAGTTGAAGGACCCAACAAGCCCAACCCTTTTCAGAAGGGACAAGTTAACCACATCAATGTGGAGGAAATCTATGAGGAGCCTGATGCTGTTGCTGGTAAGTTCAAACTCAATTCTGTTCCAGCATTTGTTCTCTTTGATACTGGTGCATCTCATTCATTCATATCAAGAGCATTTGTTGAAAGAAATGAACTGCCAGTAGAAACTATTGGGTGTCCTATAAAAGTAAGTTCTCCTGGCGGAGAAATGATAGTGAATTCAGGATGTCATGATCTAGTTATAGAGTTTGGGAAGTATAAGTTGCCCATTAACTTGATAATCCTAAATTCCCAAGGATTGGATGTCATTTTGGGAATGGACTGGATGACTAAGCATAAGGGAGTGATAGATTGTGCCAACCATACTGTCTCACTCACAACTCCTGAAAATAAAAGGATCAGATTCAAGACCAACTTTGAAGCAAGAAGGAGTAAGCTAAATTCTCTTAAGGGGGTTAGCATGGACAGTGTGCCTATTGTGTGTGAGTATCCAGATGTGTTTCCGGAAGAATTTCCGGGAATGCCACCAGATAGAGATGTGGAGTTTCTTATTGATTTGCTACCAGGATCTGGACCAATAGCAAAAATACCATACAAGATGTTAGTTGATGAGTTGAAAGAACTCAAGAAGCATCTTGGAGAACAGTTGCAGAAAGGTTTTATCCAACTAATTTCCTCATCTTGGGGAGCACCAGTTTTGTTTGTGGAAAAGAAGGATAGAATTCAAAGGTTATGCATAGATTATCGTTCACTCAATGAGGTGACTATCAAGAACAAATACCCTTTGCCTAGAATCAATGACTTGTTTGATCAGTTAGAAGGAGCCTGTGTGTTCTCAAAGATTGATCTCCGGTCAGGTTATTTCCAGCTCAAGATAAGAGAACAAGACATACCTAAGACATCTTTCACCACAAGGTATGGATTGTATGAGTATACCGTGATGCCATTTGGTTTGACCAATGCTCCAGCATATTTCATGAATATGATGAACAAGGTGTTCATGGAGTTCCTTGATAAGTTTGTTGTCGTTTTCATCGATGACATTTTGATCTACTCCAAGAGCAAAGAAGAGCATGAAGGACATCTACGTTTGATACTTGAGAAGCTTAGAGAGCATAAACTGTATGCCAAATTCAGCAAGTGTGAATTTTGGTTGAATGAAGTTGGATTTCTTGGACACGTTGTGTCAGGAGATGGTGTAGCAGTTGATCCTGCTAAAGTTTCAGCTGTAACTGAATGGGAATCACCTAAGTCAGTAAAAGAAGTTCGTAGTTTCCTTGGCTTGGCAGGATACTACAGAAGGTTTATTGAGAATTTCTCCAAGGTAGCAAAACCTATGACAGAATTGCTGAAGAAAGACAAG
The DNA here is from genome assembly GCA_910589765.1 of Avena atlantica. NCBI lineage: Eukaryota > Viridiplantae > Streptophyta > Magnoliopsida > Poales > Poaceae > Avena > Avena atlantica. Next base: position 390,865,912 of record OU342735.1, on the reverse strand, counting down.
AAATTTGCTTGGTCTGAAGGTTGTGAACTCAGCTTTCAAGAATTGAAGAAGAGACTAGTGACAGCACTAGTCTTGTGTTTGTCAGATTTGGAGAAGGATTTCCAAGTGTATTGTGATGCATCTCATCATGGATTAGGTGCAGTACTTATGCAAGAAGGAAAAGTTGTGGCTTATGCCTCGAGACAACTCAAAACTCATGAAGTGAACTATCCTACTCATGATTTAGAGTTAGCCTTTATCCATGCACTCAAAACATGGAGACATTATCTTTTGGGAAAGCGATGTGAAGTGTTCATAGATCACAAGAGTTTGAAGTATATCTTCACCCAGAAAGAAATTAACATGAGACAAAGAAGATGGATAGAACTCATCAAGGACTATGACTTAAGTTTGCAATACCACCCCGGTAAAGCAAATGTTGTAGCGGATGCTCTAAGCCGTAAGGTTTTTGTGAATGGCCTTACTAAGGGAGAATTACCAGATGATCTGTGTGCCCAATTCAGAGACCTCAGATTGGAGATTGTGCCTGAAGGACATCTCATGACCTTGGATGTTCAACCTACATTGTTGGACAAGATTAAAGAAGCCCAGAAGATTTATAAGGAAATCGAAGAGATTAAGGAAAAGATTGGCAAAGGAAGATGTGGAGTTCCTTATTGATTTGCTACCAGGATCTGGACCAATAGCAAAGAGACCGTACAAGATGTCAGTGGATGAACTGAAAGAACTCAAGAAACAACTTGGGGAACAGCTACAGAAAGGATTTATTCAACCAAGTTCTTCGTCTTGGGGAGCCCCAGTTTTGTTCGTGGAGAAGAAGGATATAAGTCAAAGGTTGTGCATAGATTACCGTTCACTCAATGAGGTAACTATCAAGAACAAATATCCTTTGCCTAGAATCAATGACTTGTTTGATCAGCTGGAAGGAGCTTGTGTGTTCTCAAAGATTAATCTTGGTCAGGCTATTTTCAACTCAAGATAAGAGAACAAGACATACCTAAAATAGCTTTCACCACAAGGCATGGATTGTACGAGTATATCGTGATGCCATTTGGTTTGACCAATGCTCCAGCATACTTTATGAATATGATGAACAAGGTGTTCATGGAATTCCTTGACAAGTTTGTTGTCGTTTTCATCGATGACATTTTAATCTACTCCAAGAGCAAGGAAGAGCATGAAGGACATTTGCGTTTGATACTCGAGAAACTTAGAGAGCATAAACTGTATGCCAAATTCAGCAAGTGTGAATTCTGGTTAAATGAAGTTGGTATTCTTGGACATGTTATGACAAAGGATGGTGTAGCAGTTGATCCTGCTAAGGTTTCAACTGTAACTGAATGGGAATCCCCCAAGTCAGTAAAAGAAGTTTGTAGTTTCCTTGGCTTAGCAGGTTACTACAGAAGGTTCATTGAAAATTTCTCCAAGGTAGCTAAGCCCATGACGGAATTGCTAAAGAAAGACAAGAAGTTTGCTTGGTCTGAAGGTTGTGAACTCAGCTTTCAGGAATTGAAGAAGAGACTTGTGACAACACCAGTCTTGTGTTTTCCAGACTTGGAAAAAGATTTCCAAGTATATTGTGATGCATCTCATCATGGTTTGGGAGTAGTACTTATGCAAGAAGGAAAAGTTGTGGCATATGCCTCGAGACAACTCAAAACTCATGAAGTGAACTATCCTACTCATGATTTGGAGTTAGCCTCTGTTGTCCTTGCCCTCAAAACATGGAGACACTACATTTTGGGTAAGCGTTGTGAAGTGTTCACAGATCACAAGAGTTTGAAATATCTTCACCCAGAAGGAAATTAATATGAGACAAAGAAGATGGCTAAAACTCATCAAGGACTATGACTTGAGTTTGCAATACCATCCCGGTAAAGCAAATGTTGTAGCGGATGCCTTAAGTCGTAAGGTTTTTGTGAATGGCCTTACAAAAGGAGAATTGCGAGATGATTTGTGTGCCCAATTTAGAGATCTCAGATTGGAGATTGTGCCCGAAGGACATCTCATGTCTTTGGATGTTCAACCCACTTTGTTGGACAAGATCAAAGAAGCCCAGAATATTGATAAAGAAATCAAAGAGATTAAGGAAAAGATTGGCAAAGGAAAATCCAAAGGGTTCCGTGAAGACGAACAGGGTACTTTATGGCATGGGAAACGTATCTGTGTTCCACAAGATCCTGAGCTTCGGAAACTGATTTTGCAAGAAGCAAAAAACTCACCGTATTCCATTCATCCGGGTAACACCAAAATGTACATGGACATGAAGGAAAGATTTTGGTGGAATAATCTCAAGAAGGACATCGCCGAACATATTGCTTTGTGTGATGTGTGTAGTAGAGTGAAAGCGGAACACCAGAAACCAGCAGGTTTGCTTCAACCACTACCTATTCCTAATTGGAAGTGGGACAAGATTGGTATGGACTTCATTACCGGATTACCAAGGACCAGATCAGGATATGATTCTATATGGGTAGTAGTGGATCGCCTAACTAAAGTGGCTCATTTCATACCCGTGAAGACAACCTATACAAGTGCTAAGTTGGCCAAAATCTACATGAGTAGAATTGTATGTCTACATGGAGTGCCCACGAGTATTGTGTCTGATAGGGGAACTCAATTCACATCCCATTTTTGGAGACAACTAGATGAGTCATTGGGAACGAGATTGGAATTCAGCACTGCTTTTCATCCTCAAACTGATGGACATACAGAAAGAACTAATCAGATTCTTGAAGACATGTTGAGGGCATGTGCCCTAGACTATGGAGCCAGTTGGGATGAAAGTCTGCCTTACGCAGAATTTTCTTATAACAACAGCTATCAAGCCAACATTGAGATGGCACCATTTGAGTTTCTCTATGGAAGAAAGTGTACCACCCCATTCTTATGGAATGGTGTGGGAGAAAGAAGTTTGTTCGGACCAGAACTTATCAAAGAAGCCGAAGAGAAAGTCAAGTTGATTAAAGACAGATTGAAGATAGCACAGTCCCGACAGAAAAGCTACGTGGATCCTAAGCATAGAGAAGTCACCTACGAAGTTGGTGATAGAGCTTATCTTAGAGTGTCACCACTTCGTGGAGTGAAGAGTTTCGGAATCAAAGGAAAGTTGGCCCCAAGATATGTTGGACCATTCAAGATTCTGAGTCGCAAAGGAGAAGTTGCTTATGAAATTGAATTGCCAGAGTCTTTGCCAGCTGTTCATAATGTATTTCATGCTTAAGTAATGTCATCCAGAAATGGAAGAAACTTCTTTGAAGGATACTATACCTTTGGAGGAGGTTCAATTGGAAAGTGACCTCACTTATGAGGAGAAGCCTATCAAGATTCTTGAGACTGCAGAAAGAGTCACAAGGACTGAGACTATCAAGTTTTGCAAGGTTCAGTGGAACCATCATTCCGAAGAGGAAGCCACATGGGAAAGAGAAGATGATCTTCGGAAAGACCACCCTCACCTATTTGCTAGCCAATCCGAATATCGAGGGCGATATTCACCTTAAGGGGGTTAGATTTGTAACATCCTCACAATCATGTTTCAAACTTATACATATCATCCATGCATCCATGAGCATATGAGTTTCATTTCAAACAAATCAATTCAAAACAGAAGCATTTGTGCCTATTATTTTATGTGAACTTTCTCTAAGCCTCAGTGCTATCTTCCAATGAGAAGAATACTTGTTTTGATTCAGTAAAGTTTGTGTATTCAAACTTAGGCACCACCAAAAGTTTGAACAAGTTTCAAAACAAAATGAATAATAAAAACCAATACTATGCCTATCGAATATATATCATAAAGGCTTGGTTTTATTTGTTATTTTCACTTGATCAATGTGTTTGGATTGGACAGTAGTGTTTAAACACACATTGGAATGCAAGGTTGCAGTATAAAAACCTAGAGAAGTTTTGAATTCAAACTCAATTGATTTGGATTTGAAAATCATTCCACAAAATCAAAACAGAAAAAGAAAAGGAGAAAAGAAATAGAAAAAGTCCAGCGCCAGCAATTGAGCCCAACTACTAATCCAGCCCACTAAGCCCACCCGGGTTCCTTCTCACTCTCGCTCACCCACAGACACACCCCCAGAGTCACTGACCGCACGACCCCACCCCCTCGCTGTTTAAACCCGCTCACAAGTGGACCCTGCGACCACGTCGCCTTCGTCGTCAATCACGCGCGCCAGCGCCGCTCGCTCCGCCGTTACCTCGCCGTTGTTACTGTGCGCTTAATTGCCATTGATATGCCGCGCGATCCTCGCCCCTTCTCCGCCTACTTAACCCCCACCTCTCTGCGACCATTTCCCCTCACTCGGCGCTTCCACATCGCCACCAGGCTGCCCACAATCACACTTGCGCCGCCGCAGACAGATGCGCTCCGGCGATGAATCTCGGTAAGCACGGACCGCCCCTTTGCCTCTCATTCAAACCACTGCGACCAGCATGATCTTGCGCATCTGCTAATGCCCTCCGTTTGCTTTTCCATGACCCAGAGCGACGTCCTCGTTCTCACCCGCAAGCACCTGCGCCGCCGCTCGACTCCGACGTGCGATACAGGTAAAGCCAGTGCGCCCCTTGCCTTCCCTTTAGTACTGACTTGATCGCCAGATCTTTGCGCATCTCCTGAACGGGTTGACGCAGAGCCTCGGCAATGACCTCGACAGCAAGCAGCAGACGCCGCCCGCAACTCCGACGAGCTCCAGCGACTGCGTCCGTGCGCCCCTTGCCAAGCCGTCGCCAGGTTGAGCTTCAGCACGCCGTCACGTTTCTGGTAAGCCCCTCCGACGACCCTAGGACCATATGTAGCGCCGCGCCGCCGTAGGCAGAGCTCGTCGCCGCCAGTAGCCACCGACAGCGCCGCCCAACTTTGGTTGTTTGATCCAGAGCCGTCAGATCTGGATCCAGCGTGCAGGATTAGATCACTTAACGAATCGTTACGAGTAGATCTGAGCTGTGCGGTTTAAGTAGATCTAACGGCTCAGACGCGTGATCCTACGCGAAGCGGTACGGGCCAATTAGAACAATACGCGTGGCAGCAGTTAGATTTAAAAGACAAAATTTGAATCTATTAGATGTTTGATTTTGTTTTGGCTATAACTTTTGATCCCCACGTTAGAACTTGACAAATTTTATACCGTTGGAATCAGGAGAGCAAGCTCTTTCTATATATGCAATGTGTTTAATGTTTTCCTTCTGTTAAAATGGCTTTATTGGCAGAAACTTGTGTAGGGCTAATTTGAGTATATGAAGTGTTTAGAAAATGATTAAGGGTTTAAATAAATGTTGTTTGGAAAGTTTTTAACTTGTTAATGAATTAGTACTGTTTACTTGCTTGGTTGAATTTTAAAAATCATCACATACCATCTTGCATGCATGCATATATTTTTGGTTGTATATGTTTTGTATGTAATTTGTTGCTATAATTCTTTGTGTAGATTTTGGTGCTAGTGATTGTGATTGTGAAGAGTGTAACTACTCTCCAAATTACCAAGGAAAGTGGTACTTCATGAATATGTTTATCCCTATGTTTTTACTAAGCATTAGAAATATTTTGTTAGACTTGCATGTTATATTTTTCTTATATGCCATGTTGGGAAATCCTAGTACATGTAGACCTGCTAGAAAATTTCTAAGTTAAGATACTATCTATGCCATGCTTAGCCTAGCTAGTAGCAACCAAGGGTTGGTGAAATATATACATGCTATGATGAAAATATTCCTAAGTCTTTGGACTTATGTTTTTCCTAATAAAACAACTAAGTAAATGAAACACCTGGGTGGAATGGAAGGATTGGTCTGTGTTGAGTGGTTACACAAGGCCAGGGGACTGGTGAACCTTGTGTATCTCACTTGTGGAAAGCCACCCAGGAACAAAGAGATTTTAGAGGCCAAGTGTTGAGAAGCTTCTAGTGCAACCACTTGGCAATATGGGCTCTGCCTGGATCATATAGGATGCTAGAACTTAGCCATTTGGACAGTTGGTGGTAGTGGGAATGATAGGATGGAATGCGTCCATTTGGTCTAAGGGAAGGCTTCTGAAAGGTCCTGTCTTGGTGAAAATCAAGTCTGGTGGGGAAAGTGCACAACCTCTGCAGATGGAAAATCTAAGTACTTAGCCATGTCCCTGGAAAAGGACAACTTGAGCATCAAGACATGGAAGCTATCAAGAATCTCCTCATCCCAATTTTCTAAGTAAAACTTGTGGGTGAACAAGGGTGAAGGACCTCAATGTCTATTGGTGGTTCCTTGGGAAAAATTTTGGACAAAGAAAAACTTAGTGATTTCAACTAATAGGCAATATCTATTTTGAGCAAAGCAAGCCAAGCTACACTTAGCCAAATTGAATATAGTATTTAGTCCACCTAAATTATGCTAAGGTATCACTTGCCAATACTATTCCAATGTATTGACCCACTGTGGCTGTAACTTGTGATGTTGCAGGTTACTCTGATGAGGATTAGGAGTCATGAGTCTACACTCAACATGTTTGCCTGTGGCACATGAAGATGAAGACTTTTATTTATTTACTTATTCAAACTCTTGTATTAGGCATGTGGCCTTGGAGTTGTAAAGACTATGTTTGTCTCTGGAATGCCTGTAATAATGACCTTTGTATCTGTGTACTTCATCTTAAACTTTGGATGCTAGCAATGATCCAGGGACTAGCATTGCAATCACAGGGATCCTTTTCCTTTATAAAGGAGGGATCTTACAATGGGAATCACAACATTAAAGTCAAAGATACGATATTTCCAACAACCCAAAGAAACTAGGGGTCGTGAAGAGGAAATAGAAGGTTTAACGACCAACTATACGACAGGAATAAAATTCCGGCTGTATAGTTTCCATCGACACCGCTAGGTCAAACATAACAACTTTCATGAAGGGGCCCCTATATAAAGAGACCTCTCATGATGAGAAACGAGAGCCGAGAGGAAGAGGAGAACACAAAAACACCACACTGAAGAGCCGCCGGAGGAATAGATCTAGATCCAATCTCACAAACCGTTCTCCACCACCATAGCCATAATCCACCACTTGTAACAGTAGATCTCATCTCCAATTGGCGACATTATAAGACTATTGCTATCGGTCTCATGATTTCCAATACAATGTTTATGATCGTTGATCTCATCTCTATGTGTGAGTAATTCTCCTTGGGCTAAGGGCTTCAACCTAGCCATGTAGTTTGTGCATGTTATTTATCATATACGAGATCGTGTATTAGTTTGTACGACATGATGATTATTGTATCCTCTCTTGCCTCAATCTAAGGACTTGTCAGGTACCCAAGACCCCGAGGATTGATCCAGGTATAGGGACTATGAGTAATGACTAATCTGCAGGATGGGAACCCGGTGACAGAAAGGGTAGTACGACTGCATGTGAGGGATTTACTTGGGATTAACGGTGATGTCACTGTGCATATCATTAGATCTCTTTCTTCTATGGATGAGACTAATAGGCTATTGATATAAGCGGCTGCGGAGGCAATAGCAGTGATGGATGCACTGCCCACATATAATTATCTTGCTCTAACGATTACATGCGTACTTTATTATTATATTTTATTCCCATCAAATGTTTTGAACATGTGTAGGTGAAACCTGTGGCATCCCGCAAAAACCACTACTAGAAAATCGCGTTGTTTTTGTGCATTGCACCATCATGACCGCATGCTCATGTCATCATGCCACATTGCATTTGAGCATCGTCATCATCATGCATATTATTTTGCCTAAAACTATTTGCGAAAATCTATGGTCTTCTGAAACTAGCCCTCCTTCTATTTCAAATTAAACCCCGGATGCTTCCGGATATTTTGTTGTCTAAATACTATTTACAAAAGCTTATTGCAATTTAAACAAAATTATTATATTATTTTAGTGGGGCAGTCGAACGGGCCGAATCGACCCGAACGACCACCCCAGAAATTAAATCGGTCCACCCCTTAATCCTACAGCTACCAACCTATCTACCCACACCCACCGGCCACCTCACCCCACCCAATCCCCTCGTGACACCTCACCTCTCCCCAAAGCCTCACCCACTCACACGCTGCCACCTAGACTAACCACCCCCACTCCCTCACCAGCACACACACACAAGCCCACACCTCACCCACACCGACACACACACAGCACACCACGCACCCACTTCCCCCACAGCCAATCCTCACCTCTCTTTTCCCCCACCCAATCACCAGCCACCATCTCCTCCCCTGGGCCCCACCCACACCGGCCCCTGCCTCTCTTCCTTCTCTCTCCCCGCGTCTGAGCCACCAACCTCGCGACCCAGCTCCGGCCCCGACCCCATCTTCCTCCTCCCGCGGTGCTCCCCCGATCGAACCGCCCCCTCTCTGCTTCCTCTCCCTCGTCTCCCTCCCCACCCCGACGTCCTCCGTTCCCCTCCGGCGCCTCCCGGACGAGCCTCTCCCGCTCCTGCCCGAGCCGCGGCCTCCTCGTCCGCCAGCGCCGGCCGCCCCGGCTCGCAGCCCAGGAGACCACCCCCTCACCGCGACCGGTCGTCCGCCGTTCGCCGGCGTGCGCCCGCCACTCGCCCCGCGCCTCCACCCTCGCCTCTCCTCCGCCTGGCCTCCGTCCGGCCGCCCGCCGCCACCGCGCCAGGCGCCGCCCCCTCCGTCCTCGTCGCCAGCGTCGCCTCCACCGCCCTGCCGCACCCCCGACCCCGCTCGCCTCCATCCGCTCCGCCCTCCCCTGGCCCTGCTCCGGCCGCCCTCCGCGTCGCCGCCCTCTGCCCCAACCTCCGCCGCGCGCTCGTCCCGCCTCCACCCGCGCGTCCGCGCCTCCCCGAGCCCAGCGACTGCTGCCCTCCGGCCGTCCCCGTCCCACCTCGCCCCGATGACCTCGCCGACCCTGCCGTTCGCCTCCTCCGGCGAGCTGCCGCCGCCAGTGGGCCCCGCGTCGCCTGCTCCGCCGGCCCACCGCAGCACCTCGCCAGCGCGCGCCCGCCGCCGCGGCCTCGACCACACCGTCGGTTTCCCCAAGGTCTGGCTCACCCGCGACATCGGGGTGCGCAACTCCAGCTCCGAGGTCTGCAACTCCGGGAGCCTGCGCGACTACCGGGACCGGCACAAGCACGTCTCCGTCAAGGCGCTCAAGGAGTGGGCAAGACAGATCCTCGAGGGCCGCGACCACCTTCACACATGACCCCTGCGTCCATGTTCTGCGGACAAGAGTGCTGCTACTCGTCGAAGGCCAGAACCCCCAGGACCGTGGTGTGTGCTTGATGTTAGATGTTGGTGCTGCCCTGAACCCCCGGCGCGGAACCCGAGCCCAACACCGGCAACCCGAAGATAGCTAGAAGAACCATCGACAAGATCTGCTTCCAGGACCCCAAGATCCCCCGAATCCGATGACCGAGAGGCCGGAACACCAAGTTCGTCGAGACCCTGAAGACCCGTTCCCGGGGGCGAAGTCCGGAACCGATGACCGCCAAGAACGCCACCGGTCCAACAAGCACTCCGTTCCGGACACCAAGTGCTGCATTCCGAACAATAAGACCCTCGCAACGGCAAGATCGACCCCGTGGGACCCGACAAGATCTGCGCAACGACAAGAACGGCACCGACCAGGGCGGACCCGTTGCGCCCCGGCGCCGAACCAAGTCCTTCTTCGTGGATGCGACAAGATCTTCTCCGTTGTCCGAGAACGCTTCCGCCGAGACCGAACCCGTCGAACCCTGAACCCTGAGACCGGACCCCGAACCCCGGAACCCCAAGATCTGCCGAACCCTAATGTGTGACCCCTTTTCTCGAACCCTATTTTATAAATGAAATAACAAATGGATGCATATTGGATTGTCATACTCGCATGCATATTTGTGTGGTTTGGGGGCCTTATGCCGATTCACCTAATAATTAAATATGGGGCCCATATGCGGGCAAATCTAGTCTTATATTGGCCTCATTTAAGTTTGTGTAGCGAACCGGTGATATATTCTGCCTTGTTAAACAACATTTAATTTGCGGGGGTTCTAAATAACATGAACCATCTAATTAATTGTCGGGACCCCGATTCCGCTTAATATGACCTAATTGCATCGCACCTTTGCCATGTCATGCATCCTACATGCATCATGCCGATCTTCTGCCGTAGTATTAAATATTGCATCCGGTGTTTATTCTAGTGTTTCGCTTCTTCGCGGATAAGGCCATTGAGTTGATGTGAGTTTCGCCCCGATCTTCGGTTGAACCTTCGACAATGTTTTCAGGCGAGCATCTCCCCCTTTCTACCTATCTTACTTTTATAGTATTTATTCCCTCCTGTTGATCTTTGCTATCTGTGTTGCGATGCTCTAGTTTTCGTACCCGTGATATCCCTTGCAGCCATATATTGCCTTGGATACACCCTATTACCTGTTGTTTGGTAGATAGTTGGACTTGCGCGTCGTAGTCGCTTGCTCTAGTGCTGTTGCGTGTCGTCAAGTGCCACAGTTGTTGATGTATTGCCGCATGTTGATGTTGGAGATGATCATAGCTTTACTTACCGTCCACTTTAATTCCTGTTTAACAACTAAAATTGAAGTAAGCAGAGGCATCGGTGGGTGATAGATAACATTTGGTTTCCGAACGCCCACTTGTGTCCCGTAGGACCCCGAGTACTTGATACCTGTTCCTTGATTTATCGCGCTATCCACATACGGGGAATTATGGGACCCCCCTTAGCCAGAGCTTGATTCCGTCTTATTTCTTGGGGCCACAAACTAGTTTGAGGTTTTATTTACGATCCTGTACTTATGCCATGCTACTTTTGTATTTAAATTGTGCGACAGATAGCACCTGTACTGTTTAGGAATTGTGACCCGTTTTCGCGGTATCGACAAGCCCAGTCACACTTTCGGGTTCCCAGTCGTTTACAACCGGCCCCACAAACCTTAAGTCCGTCTTGAAGTCAGCTAACTTCGTTGCGGGTCTACTTTAAGGGGTGGCCCCCTGAAATATTTCTGAATCTTGTGATTGCTCTGTCGTGAAAGCCTCGTTGGGTTTTGATTTGGTTTTTCCGAGGTCGATCGTGTGTGTGTTGCTATTTGTGCACCCCGGCCGGGTTAAAACTTTCTGAAAGCCGTGTCCGCGGTTATGGACGACTTGGAGCACAGTATCTCGATCATAGACAACTATAACTAAAGTTTACTGTTATAAATTGACTTGTATCTGATATGACTAGTAATCAGCTTTAACTACAACGGAATGGCTAAATAAAACTGCCAACCATTGCTTGTTTGGTTTGTCGCTTGCGACAGCTGTATCTGACTAGTAGGTATTGCAACTAAAACGGAATGGCTAAATAAAAGTATCAACAACTGCTGGGTTTTTGGGTAATCTCATGCTATCTGAATCTGATTAGTAAGTGTCGCAACTACAACAGAATGGTTAATTAAAAGTGCCCACTGCTTAATTTATCAGGATGATTATCTATACCTGACTAGTAAATGCTGCAACTGTTGGGAATATGCCCTAGAGGCAATCATGTATGATGATATTTCCCATTGTATTCATAAAGTTATTAAGTAGTCCTTGTATAAACATCTGATGTGTATCATTGAATATGTGATTCAGTTGTGGAACTATGCATTCATGTTGTTTGTACTAAATATCCTTGGTCATTGAGGTTGTGCTGGACACACAACTTAGACCAATGTGAAAGTTGGCTTGATGACTCGGTTCCACTTGTCATGGGCATGGAGATGCTATTCCAACTTACACAGACTAGGCTAAAGAGTTTAGCGAGTCGGATTGACCCATATTGAGGTACAACGAACTAAGCTGTCATTTGTATATCTCAATCAATGTAATCCTTAGACCTGAGGTTGTTGCATAGTCCGAGTTGAGGATCACCGACTTAGGTTCTATCAAACGCTGATCCGTAACTGGGCAGTTATAAAGGCAGCGTTCGGGTCGACTGAGAATCAAGCTGCGTGATGTGAATAACCAAGATGGGATTTTGCCCCTCCACTCGGAGAGATATTCTCTGGGCCCTCTCGTGGGATATGATTCGGAAAGCATGGCCATGCACGACTCGGTTAAGTGTTAACCGAGGCGATCGGCTAAGAGTTAGTCGGGTGAATCACTTATCTCGGATCGAGAAGAGAGTCGAACTATTTAAGGGATGACATATATTCGCCTATAGTCTGACAAGGTATATCGTGAGGCAAAAGGGACTCGGACGTAAGTCACATTGGAAAGGCAAGTCGTCATGACTCTTTGGTACTTGGGAGTCGGCATGTTCTGCTAGGAGCCGATGCCGATTGATCGATTGTGAGTCGGACTCTAATCGTGTCCAAGTAACCATGAGCCTGCGGGGTCACACACTTAAGAGCGGGAGCAAGTTCGGATTGGATCTGAACATATAATCTGTTTGGGTTGGACCTAAACCGGATTAGGACTGAGTTAGTGAGTTGGACTCACGGTGACTACTGTTATATGGGCTTTAGTGAATGGGTCGCGCGAGCAGAGCCCACGTTCACTTCCTATATATAGTGGAGCACAGTAACCCAGAAAGGTTAATCGTTGTTCGGTTAGGTCATTCCATGTGTTGGAAACCCTAGCTCCACAGCAGTCCAGCCGCCGTAACGAACCTAGCAGTTAGCCGCCGGTGCTCCTCCTTGTACGTGTGGATACCAGCAGAGGTGCTGTGCGATCAGCACCAAGACGATCGGATCGTAAGGACTGCACTGCATCAACTGACGCGCTTCATCAGTAATCCGCAATCGCGCGTCTAGTGGTAAACCTCGTGGCTTTCTACCTCAGCTAGATCTTGGGATCACCACGTTAGAGGAAAATTTTATTTTATCTCCGCGTGGCCCAACAGTGGTATCAGAGCGATAGCTTCTGGTTTTAGGCTCGAGATCTCGCATATGAGATATGCGGTAGGCGATAGATGAGATCTATGTGCTGTTTTGGTGGTCGATCTATGAGATAGATCGGTTTTGTATGAAGTTGATTGGATCAACTGTACTCGGGGAATGGTAGATCTGATTTCCGTGATCATACTGCTGAGGTCGTGGACCGCCGGCTTCGCCCTGTCGTAGCGCCTTAGATGTCGTTGCGAGTTTCACAACGCCGGTAGATATTGTATCTATGCATAACTTGTTTTTGCAGGAAGTTGTGAATGGTATGGTTCATGTGATGTATGTGTGTAATCCATACGTGATCTGCGAATCACGGTTTTTGTCAGCCGGCTGGAGCCTAGGTGCTGTCATTTTATTGTATAACGACCTGCGTGTCGGATTCTCTATGTAATTTACTTTACTAAGCTAGTGTAGCTGTTTGAGAACCCGGAAGGCATGCAAGGCGTTATACATGTCGGCGACATGGAGTAAGACGGCAAGTGACAAGAGTTGGCACGAGTCGGATTACAGGATTTGTGGAGATGGAGATCGCCATGAAGAGAGCCATACCATTTCACATTATAATTGCTTTATTTTGTGTTATTGTTATGTCTCAGTTTTACCTCTATTAGATAGTCGGTAAAATTTAATCCCTCAAAGAAGGTCTAGTCGGTTTTCCCGCCAGTGTTTGAACCATCACAAGTCGGACATTTTTGGTAGTGGGCTCATAAAATTGAGGTGCTGCCAATTCTTTCCGACTAGGTGGGTTCGAGTCGGACTCTTACTGCAGAAACACTCGGTAAGCTAGACGGGTCTATCACAACGGTTGTGGGACTCGGGGAAAGGTCGGATGGGAGCCGGGGCATGTGATGCCACCCGTCCAACAGGAGTCGCATGAGATGCGATTGACAAGGAGTTGTCTACCTAGATCACTTGGCGGCTAGCGGTGATGCTAAAGCTCACTAGCCGACTTGCTTATTTAGGATCCTGAATCACTAAGTAACCATCGGAGGGGTGTTGGTTCTAGTGGGAGCACAAAATATTAAAATGTTTAATATGCTTGCTCTTTTATGAATACATGTCTTAAGTGTTTTGCATATTTTCTGTTGTAGATCATGGCACCAAGTAGCAGTCACTCTCAGATATCCGGTTTTGCGTTGAGAACCATTCTTGAGAAAGATAAACTGAACGACACTAATTTTACCAACTGGTATCGAAATCTGAGAATTGTTCTCAAACAAGAAAAGAAGGACCATGTCCTAGACAACCCACTTCCAGATGAGCCGAATGAGAATGCGACTGTCGCAGCCACCAATGCCTACCGTCGGGCTAAGGATGAGTCCACGGATATCAGTTGTCTTATGCTTGCTCACATGGAACCGGACTTGCAAAAGCAGTTCGAGCATGTTGAGGCCTACGATATGATCGAAAGCCTCAAAAGTATGTTCCAGGCTCAGGCGAAGACTGAGAGGTATCAAGTCTCTCAGGCTTTGCTGAGTTGCAAGCTTAAGGATGGTGATCCACTGAGTCCGCATGTGATCAAAATGGTTGGTTACGTGCAGTCTCTGGAGAGGCTTGGCTACCCCATAAGTGAAGAGTTCGCTACGGATATAATTCTGAACTCTCTTCCTAGTGCATATGGGCAGTTCATTTCGAACTACCACATGCATGGTATGGATAAGAAGCTCACTGAATTGCATGGGATGCTCAAGTAGGCAGAGGCGGATCTCAAGAAGGGCACCAGTCAAGTGTTGATGGTGCAGAATAAGGCTAAGTTCAAGAAAAGTTCTTGGACTAAGAAGAAGGCTAAGTCAGGAGGAAAGCAGGCTCAGGACCCTGTCCCAAGTGCTTCCTCAGGGACTAAGCCATCTCCTTCAGCCGGATCCACTTGCTTCTACTGCAAGGCAGATGGCCACTGGAAGAGGAACTGCAGCAAGTACTTGGCTGACAAAGCCAAGAGTGGAGGTATGACTTCCGACTCAGGTACACTTGTTTGCAATGTTATAGACATATATCTTGCTGATGCACCTAATAGTTCTTGGGTATATGATACCGGATCAGTTATTCACATATGCAACTCGTTGCAGGGACTGGTAAGAACTAGGAGCGTAGCAAGAGGCGAGGTTGATATTCGAGTTGGCAACAAAGCAAGAGTTGCTGCGTTGGAAGTCGGCACGATGCAACTTCATTTGCCTTCCGGATTCATTATGGAACTAAATAATTGTTATTATGTTCCAGTGCTCAGTCGAAACATTATTTCTGCTTCATGTTTGATGAGGCAAGGCTATGAGTCGAATATCAAGAATAATGGTTGTTCTTTGTATTTGAATGACATGTTTCACGGCTTTGCACCCGTCCAGGACGGGTTATTTATTTTGAATCTTGATGGTGAGTCGGTTTATAACATAAATGTTAAAAGGTTGAAACCAAATGATCTGAATATGACTTACTTTTGGCACTGTCGGCTTGGTCATATAAGTTGGAAACGCATGAAGAAGCTCCATGATGATGGACTCCTAACTTCGTTCGACTTGGAGTCATACGAGACATGCGAATCTTGCCTACTCGGCAAAATGACCAAGACACCTTTTGCAAAGAGTTGCGAAAGGGCGTCCGACTTGTTGGGACTAGTACATAGTGATGTATGTGGACCAATGAGCACGACAGCCAGGGGTGGTTATGAGTACTTCATTACCTTCACTGATGATTTGAGTAGGTATGGATATATCTACTTAATGAAACATAAGTCGGAAGCCTTTGAAAAGTTCAAAGAATTCCAGAATGAAGCACAGAATCAACTTGGCAAGAAAATAAAGTTTCTTCGGTCGGACCGAGGAGGCGAGTACATGAGCCATGAGTTTGATGACCATCTGAAAAGTTGTGGAATAGTTTCGCAACTTACTCCGCCAGGAACGCCACAAAGGAATGGTGTTTCGGAAAGGCGGAATCGGACCTTGTTGGACATGGTACGATCAATGATGAGTCGGGCAGATCTGCCTTTATCATTTTAGGGTTATTGTCTAGAAACAGCGGTGTTCACACTAAACAAAGTACCATCAAAATCGGTAGAGAAGACACCGCATGATATGTGGACAGGCAAAAAGCCGAGTTTGTCTTTTCTTAAGATTTGGGGTTGTGAAGCTTTTGTCAAGCGACTTCAGTCGGACAAGCTTACGGCCAAGTCGGATAAATGTATTTTCGTGGGGTATCCGAGGGAAACCTTGGGTTATTACTTCTACAACCGAGAAGAGGGCAAAGTGTTTGTCGCTCGGAACGGTGTCTTCCTTGAGAAAGAGTTTCTCAGTCGGGGAGTAAGTGGGAGCACGGTGCAAATCGAAGAAATTCGAGAGGAATCGGCTAGTAGCGAATCGGCAAAAACCTTGGAGGTTGAGCCGATCGTGGCAGCTGAGCCGACAACAACACCTGTACTACGAAGATCGGCAAGATTACGAAGTGTTCGTGATGTGTTACTGTTAGACAGTGATGAGCCGGCAAATTATTCGGAAGCGATGGTGGGATCTGATTCCGAGTCATGGCTTGGAGCCATGAGATCCGAGATAAAATCCATGGATGAAAATCAAGTTTGGAACTTGGTTGATCTGCCAGACGGTGCAAGACCCGTCGAGTGCAAATGGGTCTTTAAGAAGAAAACTGATATGGATAGAAATGTTTCAATCTATAAAGCACGCCTTGTCGCGAAGGGGTTCCGACAAGTTCAAGGAGTTGATTACGACGAGACCTTCTCGCCCGTAGCGATGCTTAAATCAGTTCGGATCATGTTAGCTATAGCGGCCTATTTCGACTATGAGATATGGCAGATGGATGTCAAAACGGCTTTCCATAATGGAAATTTAACCGAGGACGTGTATATGATACAGCCCGAGGGTTTTGTCGATCCGGCTAATGCTGACAAGGTATGCAAACTTCAGAAATCCATTTATGGGTTGAAGCAAGCATCTCGGAGTTGGAATATTCGCTTTGATGAGGTAGTCAAATCGTTTGGCTTCATCAAGAGTGATCATGATTCTTGTTTGTACAAGAAGTTTAGTGGGAACAAAGTAAATTTTCTAATCTTATATGTGGATGACATATTACTGATTGGAAATGATGTCCAGATGTTGCAAGAAACCAAGGAATCATTGGAAAGGAGTTTCTCAATGAAAGACTTGGGTGAGGCAACATACATCCTCTGAATCCGGATCTATAGAGATAGATCAAGGAGGCTCATTGGATTGAGTCAGAGTACTTATTTGGACAAAGTGTTGAAAAAGTTCAACATGGAATCGTCTAAGAAGGGGTTCTTACCGATGTCCCATGGTGTAAAACTTAGCAAGACTCAGTGTCCTTCAACAACTGATGAGCGAAGTCGGATGAGTGTGATTCCATATGCTTCTGCAGTCGGATCCATCATGTACGCCATGATTTGTACTAGGCCGGATGTTTCCTATGCTCTAAGTGTTGTGAGCAGATACCAGGCTGATCCTGGAGAGATCCACTGGACAGCGGCTAAAAATATCCTAAAGTACTTGAGAAGGACTAAGGATATGTTCTTGGTTTATGGTGGTGAAGATGAACTCAGTGTAAAGGGTTACACGGATGCGAGTTATCTCACCGACTCTGATGATTCTCGCTCGCAATCCGGATACGTGTTTATTATAAACGGAGGTGCTGTGAGCTGGAAAAGTTCCAAGCAAGAGACTGTGTCTGCGTCTACAACAGAGGCTGAGTATATTGCCGCCTCGGAGGCAGCAAAGGAAGCTGTTTGGATGAGGAATTTCCTCATGGATCTTGGTGTGGTTCAGGGCTCGTCCAATCCGTTGGACGTATATTGTGACAACAATGGTGCTATTGCACAAGCCAAGGAACCTAGACAACACCAGAAGAACAAGCACATACTCATGCGGTACCACCTAATTCGCCAGTTCGTGAATCAGGGTGATATCAAGTTATGCAAGGTACACACGGATGCAAATATTGCGGATCCGTTGACAAAGCCGTTACCCCAGCCGAAGCATGAGGCGCACCTGAGAGCCATGGGCATTAGATGCTTAGACATGTGATGTCGGAAGATTGACTCTAGTGCAAGTGGGAGACTGTTGGGAATATGCCCTAGAGGCAATCATGTATGATGATATTTCCCATTGTATTCATAAAGTTATTAAGTAGTCCTTGTATAAACATCTGATGTGTATCATTGAATATGTGATTCAGTTGTGGAACTATGCATTCATGTTATTTGTACTAAATATCCTTGGTCATTGAGGTTGTGCTGGACACACAACTTAGACCAATGTGAAAGTTGGCTTGATGACTCTGTTCCACTTGTCATGGGCATGGAGATGCTATTCCAACTTACACAGACTAGGCTAAAGAGTTTAGCGAGTCGGATTGACCCATATTGAGGTACAACGAACTAAGCTGTCATTTGTATATCTCAATCAATGTAATCCTTAGACCTGAGGTTGTTGCATAGTCCGAGTTGAGGATCACCGACTTAGGTTCTGTCAAACGCTGATCTGTAACTGGGCAGTTATAAAGGCAGGGTTCGGGTCGACTGAGAATCAAGCTGCGTGATGTGAATAACCAAGATGGGATTTTGCCCCTCCACTCGGAGAGATATTCTCTGGGCCCTCTCGTGGGATATGATTCGGAAAGCATGGCCATGCACGACTCGGTTAAGTGTTAACCGAGGCGATCGGCTAAGAGTTAGTCGGGTGAATCACTTATCTCGGATCGAGAAGAGAGTCGAACTATTTAAGGGATGACATATATTCGCCTATAGTCTGACAAGGTATATCGTGAGGCAAAAGGGACTTGGACGTAAGTCACATTGGAAAGGCAAGTCGTCATGACTCTTTGGTACTTGGGAGTCGGCATGTTCTGCTAGGAGCCGATGCCGATTGATCGATTGTGAGTCGGACTCTAATCGTGTCCAAGTAACCATGAGCCTACGGGGTCACACACTTAAGAGCGGGAGCAAGTTCGGATTGGATCTGAACATATAATCTGTTTGGGTTGGACCTAAACCGGATTAGGACTGAGTTAGTGAGTTGGACTCACGGTGACTAATGTTATATGGGCTTTAGTGAATGGGTCGCGCGAGCAGAGCCCACGTTCACTTCCTATATATAGTGGAGCACAGTAACCCAGAAAGGTTAATCGTTGTTCGGTTAGGTCATTCCATGTGTTGGAAACCCTAGCTCCACAACAGTCCAGCCGCCGTAACGAACCTAGCAGTTCGCCGCCGGTGCTCCTCCTTGTACGTGTGGATACCAGCAGAGGTGCTGTGCGATTAGCACCAAGACGATCGGATCGTAAGGACTGCACTGCATCAACTGACGCGCTTCATCAGTAATCCGCAACCGCGCGTCTAGTGGTAAACCTCGTGGCTTTCTACCTCAGCTAGATCTTGGGATCACCACGTTAGAGGAAAATTTTATTTTATCTCCGCGTGGCCCAACAGCAACGATAACTGAATAAATAAAACTGCCAACTATGTGAGTTCCTCGGTTGACTTCCTCGTTTGGTCTCGAGGTGGAAACGCCAGGATGGGTTTGATTGGTGGTAGTATCCGGTTGGTTCCGAATAGGTCTTTCATCCCCCTCTCTGATTGCCGCCAGTTGTATCGAGTCTCTATAGGTTGTTCAGTGCATGCTGCCGCTGCCGCTCAGTCCACCATACCTATGTAGGCGAGGACCGCCGAATTCTAGTCTCGCCGTGTACTGGCCTCAGTACTGACGCTCCTCTTTTTCCTTTGCCCTTTGCCGGCACCCCTTTTGTTAAGCAGGTTTTGAGATCGACGTTGTTAGCAGGGTTACCCTTCCGTCTTGGCCTGGGCAGGGTTATGGACGCCATTGGTTATTCTTCAGGGCTCTTAGCCCCATTTGCATCTTGTCCGTAGCTGGACGCTCTACCGTTTTCAAGGTGACTTGGATCTTTGTATATTATATCTGTATTCTTGACTCCTAGAGTCGCTGTTGTATATATATCTGTTCTGTGGGTCCCATCGAGGACTGTTGTGTAATGTTATTACTTCGTTTTCCACCCGCACGAAAGTGCCTGGTGGGCACCTTTGAATCGTTTCTATGCGGGTTTGGCGGGTTTCGCTAATACTTGCATAGGTCCGATTCTGAGGGTGTTACAGAGTGGTATCAGAGCTCAGCAGTTACGATACCCCACAAGTCCAGCCTGTAGGATAACCTAGCTAACGGCCGAAGTAGAGTGTCAAAACTATTTTTGCAAAATCGATTGGATAGTTCTGATTAGGTCTGATTTTACTCCTTACCCCTCTGCTGTTCTCCTCTTACCTCTACGTGTTTTGAATCCGCTCTCGTCTCTTTCTTCGAGTCCAGGAATTCTCGTGGTTGGGTTTCCGTCGTACCTTCAGGGTTTCGCTTCCTCCTCTGATAACGGTGTTCTACCATCCGGTGTTCAAGCTGCCTGAGGAATCCGTCTACTACGGTACCATTCTTTGTCCTTGTTGTGCCTTCCGGTGTTTTCCGACACGACGACATCCTCTATGCCAGATCCGATGCAGCGTCTGCATCACTCCTTTGTTCCGGAACCTCGCTTGTCGAGATCTTCAGTCTGATTCCGAGAATGGTTGCACGCTTTTCCACTGATTGTGCGGAGTAATAGTTTGGGTGCGTGATGGATTGGCCCCCATGCCGACTACCCCTTCTATTCTCTTTTGTACATTGAAGTGGATGAGAATGCATCGGTTCCCTCTTTCCATCGAATCTAGAGGTGGCTTTATTTGTTGATACCTCTACCTTCGACCTTTTGTTCCCGGAGTGTTCTCCCGACGATCACGAACAATGACCTCTTGTTAGTGGTGTCGCGAAGATCTACACGAAGTGAGAAGACGTAGATCGCCGACCCTCCTTCTGGTACCATGAGGCGGATCTCGAGGGCGAGATCCATTGTTAGTGGTGTCGAATTGTGGCATCCCGCAAAAACCACTACTAGAAAATCGTGTTGTTTTTGTGCATTGCACCATCATGACCGCATGCTCATGTCATCATGCCACATTGCATTTGAGCATCGTCATCATCATGCATATTATTTTGCCTAAAACTATTTGCGAAAATCTATGGTCTTCTGAAACTAGCCCTCCTTCTATTTCAAATTAAACCCCGGATGCTTCCGGATATTTTGTTGTCTAAATACTATTTACAAAAGCTTATTGCAATTTAAACAAAATTATTATATTATTTTAGTGGGGCAGTCGAACGGGCCGAATCGACCCGAACGACCACCCCAGAAATTAAATCGGTCCACCCCTTAATCCTACAGCTACCAACCTATCTACCCACACCCACCGGCCACCTCACCCCACCCAATCCCCTCGTGACACCTCACCTCTCCCCAAAGCCTCACCCACTCACACGCTGCCACCTAGACTAACCACCCCCACTCCCTCACCAGCACACACACACAAGCCCACACCTCACCCACACCGACACACACACAGCACACCACGCACCCACTTCCCCCACAGCCAATCCTCACCTCTCTTTTCCCCCACCCAATCACCAGCCACCATCTCCTCCCCTGGGCTCCACCCACACCGGCCCCTGCCTCTCTTCCTTCTCTCTCCCCGCGTCTGAGCCACCAACCCCGCGACCCAGCTCCGGCCCCGACCCCATCTTCCTCCTCCCGCGGTGCTCCCCCCCGATCGAACCGCCCCCTCTCTGCTTCCTCTCCCTCGTCTCCCTCCCCACCCCGACGTCCTCCGTTTCCCTCCGGCGCCTCCCGGACGAGCCTCTCCCGCTCCTGCCCGAGCCGCGGCCTCCTCGTCCGCCAGCGCCGGCCGCCCCCGCTCGCAGCCCAGGAGACCACCCCCTCGCCGCGACCGGTCGTCTGCCGTTCGCCGGCGTGCGCCCGCCACTCGCCCCGCGCCTCCACCCTCGCCTCTCCTCCGCCTGGCCTCCGTCCGGCCGCCCGCCGCCACCGCGCCAGGCACCGCCCCCTCCTTCCTGGTCGCTGGCGTCTCCTCCACCGCCCTGCCGCACGCCCGACCCCGCTCGCCTCCATCCGCTCTGCCCTCCCCTGGCCCTGCTCCGGCCGCCCTCCGCGTCGCCGCCCTCTGCCCCAACCTCCGCCGCGCGCTCGTCCCGCCTCCACCCGCGCGTCCGCGCCTCCCCGAGCCCAGCGACCGCTGCCCTCCGGCCGTCCCCGTCCCACCTCGCCCCGATGACCTCGCCGACCCTGCCGTTCGCCTCCTCCGGCGAGCTGGCGCCGCCAGCGGGCCCCGCGTCGCCTGCTCCGCCGGCCCACCGCAGCACCTCGCCAGCGCGCGCCCGCCGCCGCGGCCTCGACCACACCGTCGGTTTCCCCAAGGTCTGGCTCACCCGCGACATCGGGGTGCGCAACTCCAGCTCCGAGGTCTGCAACTCCGGGAGCCTGCGCGACTACCGGGACCGGCACAAGCACGTCTCCGTCAAGGCGCTCAAGGAGTGGGCAAGACAGATCCTCGAGGGCCGCGACCACCTTCACACATGACCCCTGCGTCCATGTTCTGCGGACAAGAGTGCTGCTACTCGTCGAAGGCCAGAACCCCCAGGACCGTGGTGTGTGCTTGATGTTAGATGTTGGTGCTGCCCTGAACCCCCGGCGCGGAACCCGAGCCCAACACCGGCAACCCGAAGATATCTAGAAGAACCATCGACAAGATCTGCTTCCAGGACCCCAAGATCCCCCGAATCCGATGACCGAGAGGCCGGAACACCAAGTTCGTCGAGACCCTGAAGACCCGTTCCCGGGGGCGAAGTCCGGACCCGATGACCGCCAAGAACGCCACCGGTCCAACAAGCACTCCGTTCCGGACACCAAGTGCTGCATTCCGAACGACAAGACCCTCGCAACGGCAAGATCGACCCCGTGGGACCCGACAAGATCTGCGCAAGGACAAGAACGGCACCGACCAGGGCGGACCCGCTGCGCCCCGGCGCCGAACCAAGTCCTTCTTCGTGGATGCGACAAGATCTTCTCCGTTGTCCGAGAACGCTTCCGCCGAGACCGAACCCGTCGAACCCTGAACCCTGAGACCGGACCCCGAACCCCGGAACCCCAAGATCTGCCGAACCCTAATGTGTGACCCCTTTTCTCGAACCCTATTTTATAAATGAAATAACAAATGGATGCATATTGGATTGTCATACTCGCATGCATATTTGTGTGGTTTGGGGGCCTTATGCCGATTCACCTAATAATTAAATATGGGGCCCATATGCGGGCAAATCTAGTCTTATATTGGCCTCATTTAAGTTTGTGTAGCGAACCGGTGATATGTTCTGCCTTGTTAAACAACATTTAATTTGAGGGGGTTCTAAATAACATGAACCATCTAATTAATTGTCGGGACCCCGGTTCCGCTTAATATGACCTAATTGCATCGCACCTTTGCCATGTCATGCATCCTACATGCATCATGCCGATCTTCTGCCGTAGTATTAAATATTGCATCCGGTGTTTATTCTAGTGTTTCGCTTCTTCGCGGATAAGGCCGTTGAGTTGATGTGAGTTTCGCCCCGATCTTCGGTTGAACCTTCGACAATGTTTTCAGGCGAGCATCTCCCCCTTTCTACCTATCTTACTTTTATAGTATTTATTCCCTCCTGTTGATCTTTGCTATCTGTGTTGCGATGCTCTAGTTTTCGTACCCGTGATATCCCTTGCAGCCATATATTGCCTTGGATACACCCTATTACCTGTTGTTTGGTAGATAGTTGGACTTGCGCGTCGTAGTCGCTTGCTCTAGTGCTGTTGCGTGTCGTCAAGTGCCACAGTTGTTGATGTATTGCCGCATGTTGATGTTGGAGATGATCATAGCTTTACTTACCGTCCACTTTAATTCCTGTTTAACAACTAAACTTGAAGTAACCAGAGGCATCGGTGGGTGATAGATAACATTTGGTTTCCGAACGCCCACTTGTGTCCTGTAGGACCCCGAGTACTTGATACCTGTTCCTTGATTTATCGCGCTATCCACATACGGGGAATTATGGGACCCCCCTTAGCCAGAGCTTGATTCCGTCTTATTTCTTGGGGCCACAAACTAGTTTGAGGTTTTATTTACGATCCTGTACTTATGCCATGCTACTTTTGTATTTAAATTGTGCGACAGATAGCACCTGTACTGTTTAGGAATTGTGACCCGTTTTCGCGGTATCGACAAGCCCAGTCACACTTTCGGGTTCCCAGTCGTTTACAGCCGGCCCCACAAACCTTAAGTCCGTCTTGAAGTCAGCTAACTTCGTTGCGGGTCTACTTTAAGGGGTGGCCCCCTGAAATATTTCTGAATCTTGTGATTGCTCTGTCGTGAAAGCCTCGTTGGGTTTTGATTTGGTTTTTCCGAGGTCGATCGTGTGTGTGTTGCTATTTGTGCACCCCGGCCGGGTTAAAACTTTCTGAAAGCCGTGTCCGCGGTTATGGACGACTTGGAGCACAGTATCTCGATCATAGACAACTATAACTAAAGTTTACTGTTATAAATTGACTTGTATCTGATATGACTAGTAATCAGCTTCAACTACAACGGAATGGCTAAATAAAACTGCCAACCATTGCTTGTTTGGTTTGTCGCTTGCGACAGCTGTATCTGACTAGTAAGTATTGCAACTAAAACGGAATGGCTAAATAAAAGTATCAACAACTGCTGGGTTTTTGGGTAATCTCATGCTATCTGAATCTGATTAGTAAGTGTCGCAACTACAACGGAATGGTTAATTAAAAGTGCCCACTGCTTAATTTATCAGGATGATTATCTATACCTGACTAGTAAATGCTGCAACGATAACTGAATAAATAAAACTGCCAACTGTGTGAGTTCCTCGGTTGACTTCCTCGTTTGGTCTCGAGGGGGAAACGCCAGGATGGGTTTGATTGGTGGTAGTATCCGGTTGGTTCCGAATAGGTCTTTCATCCCCCTCTCTGATTGCCGCCAGTTGTATCGAGTCTCTATAGGTTGTTCAGTGCATGCTGCCGCTGCCGCTCAGTCCACCATACCTATGTAGGCGAGGACCGCCGAATTCTAGTCTCGCCGTGTACTGGCCTCAGTACTGACGCTCCTCTTTTTCCTTTGCCCTTTGCCGGCACCCCTTTTGTTAAGCAGGTTTTGAGATCGACGTCGTTAGCAGGGTTACCCTTCCGGCTTGGCCTGGGCAGGGTTATGGACGCCATTGGTTATTTTTCAGGGCTCTTAGCCCCATTTGCATCTTGTCCGTAGCTGGACGCTCTACCGTTTTCAAGGTGACTTGGATCTTTGTATATTATATCTGTATTCTTGACTCCTAGAGTCGCTGTTGTATATATATCTGTTCTGTGGGTCCCATCGAGGACTGTTGTGTAATGTTATTACTTCGTTTTCCACCCGCACGAAAGTGCCTGGTGGGCACCTTTGAATCGTTTCTATGCGGGTTTGGCGGGTTTCGCTAATACTTGCATAGGTCCGATTCTGAGGGTGTTACAAAACCGACCGCCCATGACCTCTCTCCATCATCGACAACAACAAAAGATCACAAACTCTTGGTCCGGTAAAACACTAAAACAATTCTAAAACTCTTGAAGGTCCGTTAAAATAACTTCACCAAGCTTTCTGTTTCCCGAGGATTCGATAACCTAGGTCTACTAGGGAAAAAGACCTATACTACATCCGTAATCCAGATTGAAGGGTTCAATCAACTATCAATTTGAGAATTTCTTTTACAATCTTGTAGTACCTTACTAGTATTAAATCCACCAGACCTTAGCATTTCTGAATCAAATTCATTTGAATTCGCCCAAGACATCTTTTGGAGAATCGCGCTTTGTCTTTTAATACTCCCACTTATTTCTTATGACCTTGCGGTTCTTCGGAAATATCAAGTAACTCCTTTACTCAACGAGATTCAGTAACAGTTGTACTTTCTAATTTCAAGTGAAGTTTTAATTTCAGGATTTCATTTCTTGTAACTTTAGTTTACCATCAATTACCTTGTAGTTCATAGGTATGTCTTGTTCTAATAACATGAAAATCAATTCACATTATCTCCACACTAGGTGTAGGGCATATTTGTGAATCCTAGTACTTTATGTAAAAGCATAACTGAAAAGCACAATGATAAAATCATTGATCTCTTTCCTTTAACATGAAGAGTCACATTCTGGGACATATTTCATTGCGCTTCTCAACATTCTGATGTATGGTCGCAGACCTTCGTCACACTCTTACTTTATTCCATTAACACCATTGTCAAGAAACACACTTTCTTGAGAATTGTAAGATCCCTCCTTTATAAAGGAAAAGGATCCCTGTGATTGCAATGCTAGTCCCTGGATCATTGCTAGGATCCAAAGTTTAAGATGAAGTACACAGATACAAAGGTCATTATTACAGGCATTCCAGAGACAAACATAGTCTTTACAACTCCAAGGCCACATACCTAATACAAGAGTTTGAATAAGTAAATAAATAAAAGTCTTCATCTTCATGTGCCACAGGCAAACATGTTGAGTGTAGACTCATGACTCCTAATCCTCATCATAGTAACCTGCAACATCACAAGTTACAGCCACAGTGGGTCAATACATTGGAATAGTATTGGCAAGTGATACCTTAGCATAATTTAGGTGGACTACATACTATATTTAATTTGGCTAAGTGTAGCTTGGCTTGCTTTGCTCAAAATAGATATTGCCTATTAGTTGAAATCACTAAGTTTTTCTTTGTCCAAAATTTTTCCCAAGGAACCACCAATAGACATTGAGGTCCTTCACCCTTGTTCACCCACAAGTTTTACTTAGAAAATTGGGATGAGGAGATTCTTGATAGCTTCCATGTCTTGATGCTCAAGTTGTCCTTTTCCAGGGACATGGCTAAGTACTTAGATTTTCCATCTGCAGAGGTTGTGAACTTTCCCCACCAGACTTGATTTTCACTAAGACAGGACCTTTCAGAAGCCTTCCCTTAGACCAAATGGACGCATTCCATCCTATCATTCCCACTACCACCAACTGTCCAAATGGCTAAGTTCTAGCATCCTATATGATCCAGGTAGAGCCCATATTGCCAAGTGGTTGCACTAGAAGCTTCTCAACACTTGGCCTCTAAAATCTCTTTGTTCCTGGGTGGCTTACCACAAGTGAGATACACAAGGTAAACCATAGCCATGGGCCTTGTGTAACCACTCAACCAAAACCACCAATCAAGTCCCTTTCCACCTAGGTGATTCATTGACTTAGTTGTTTTATTAAGCAAAACAAGTCCAAAGACTTAGAAATATTTTCATCATAGCATGTATATTTCACCAACCCTTGTTTTCTACTAGCTAGGCTAAGCATGGCATAGATAGTAACTTAACTTAGAAATTTCCTAGCAATTCTACAGCTACTTAGGATTTCCCAACATGGCATATAGGCAAAATAATAACATGCAAGACTTAGCAAAATATTTCTAATGCTTAGTATAAAATATAGGGATAGAAATATTCATGAAGTACCACTTGCCTTGGTAGTTGGGAGAGTGGCACTCTTCACAATCACTAGCACCAAAGTCTACACAAAGAATGGTAGCAACAAATTACACACATAACA
The DNA here is from genome assembly GCA_910589765.1 of Avena atlantica. NCBI lineage: Eukaryota > Viridiplantae > Streptophyta > Magnoliopsida > Poales > Poaceae > Avena > Avena atlantica. The sequence continues at coordinate 390,838,492 of OU342735.1, read as the reverse complement.
TATACAAACAAACAAATATATATGCATGCATGAAAAAATGCTAAGTGATGATTTTTAAAACTCAACCAAGCAATTGCATAGTACTGAATCCTAAACAAGTCAAAAACTTGCCACACAACAATAATTTAAACCCTAAATTAATTCCTAAACAATTCATATGCTCAAATAAGCCCTACACATTTTTTTGTAAAAGAAACCATTTTAACAGATGCAAAACATTAAACACATTTCATATTCTGAAAGGGCTTGATCTCCTGATTCCAACGGTATAAAATTTGCCAAAATATAACGTGGGAATCAAAAGTTACAAACAAAACAAATTTGAACTATAATCTGATTCAAAATCTGTTTTAAATCTAAACTACTGCCACACGGGAAAAGGGTATCAGAATATGCACGAGGTCCTGCTGGACACACTCGTTTGAATCAGAGGCACAGGGGCGGTCGGGACTCACCGAAATTTGCTGTCGGAGATCGTCGGAGCTGCGGCGGTGTTTGGCGAGTTGCGAGCACCCTGGTGGCATGGAGAGAAAATTCAGTGAGGGGAATGGAGCGGAGTGGGGAGGGGTTTAAGTAGGCAGAGGCTCGACAAGAAACGCCTGGTGAATCAATGGAAATTACGCCGCGGAATCAACGCAGCAACGGCCAGCAGTGACGGCGTCTGCGCGCGAGATTTGGGGAAGAAGGAGTCGACGTGGAGAGGGCCCAGTTGTCTGCGAGGGGAACCCGGTGTGGGGTTCTGGCGTCAGTGACTCGCTGGGTGCGTCTGCGCGTGAGAGAGAGAGAAGGAAAACCCAGGTGGGCTAGCTGGGCTGGTTTCTCAGTTGGGCCAGAATAGTAGCACCGGCCCTTTTCCTTTTCTTTTTCTAATTTGATTTTCTGGAATGATTTTCAAATGAATTCAAACTCTATTTGAATTCAAATATTTTCAGGATTTTTGTAGTGTGCAACAGTCACAATTCTAGGCATAAAACCATGTGGTCACTTTGAATTGGCTTGGTCATTTTGGAAAGATAAAATAAACAGTGACATAGCACTTGTTTTATATTGGTTTTGAAATTGGTTTTCAAATTGTATTTGCTTTGAAATTTTGGTTTAAAACCTTAGCAATCTAGCAACTCATTCTGAAAGCAATAAGGCACAAGGTTTGGTTTCATGAACAACAACCTCTCATAGAAAGAGTAGAATTTGTTTCAAATGATGATCACATAAAATAATGAGCTCATGTGCTCCTGTTTTTGAATTGTTTTGTTTGAAATGAACTCTATATGATCATGGATGCATGGATGATATGCATGAGTTTGAAACATGATTTTTAGGGATGTTAGAAATCTAACTCCCTTAAGGTGAATCTCGCCCTCGAGATTCGGTTTGGCTAGCAAATAGGTGAGGGTGGTCTTTCCGAAGATCATCTTCTCTTTCCCATGTTGCTTCCTCTTCGGAATGGTGATTCCACTGCACTTTGAAAAACTTGATAGTCTTAGTCCTTGTGACTCTTTCTGCAGTTTCAAGAATCTTGATAGGCTTCTCTTCATAAGTGAGATCACTTTCCAATTGAACCTCCTCCAAAGGTATAGTATCCTTCAAAGAAGTTTCTTCCATTTCTGGATGACATTTCTTAAGTTGACTCACATGAAACACATTATGGACAGCTGACAGAGATTCTGGCAGTTCTATTTCATAGGGAACTTCTCCTTTACGACTCAGAATCTTGAATGGTCCAACATATCTTGGTGCCAATTTTCCTTTGACTCCGAACCTCTTCACTCCACGAAGTGGTGACACTCTAAGATAGTCTCTATCTCCAACTTCGTAGGTGACTTCTCTACACTTAGGATACGCGTAGCTTTTCTGTCGGGACTGTGCTATCTTCAACCTGTCCTTAACCAACTTGACCTTCTCTTCGGCTTCTTTGATAAGATCTGGCCCGAATAAACTTCTTTCTCCCACACCATTCCATAATAATGGGGTGGTACACTTTCTTCCGTAGAGAAACTCAAATGGTGCCATCTCAATACTGGCTTGATAGCTGTTGTTATAAGAAAATTCTGCGTAAGGCAGGCTTTCATCCCAACTGGCTCCATAGTCTAAGGCACATGCTCTCAACATGTCTTCAAGAATCTGATTAGTCCTTTCTGTTTGTCCATCGGTTTGAGGATGAAAAGCAGTACTGAATTCCAACCTCGTTCCCAATGACTCATGTAACTGTCTCCAAAAATGGGAAGTGAATTGAGTTCCCCTATCAGACACAATACTCTTGGGCACTCCATGTAGACATACAATTCTACTCATGTAGATTCTGGCTAACTTAGCACTTGTATTGGTTGTCTTCACGGGTATGAAATGAGCCACTTTAGTTAGGCGATCCACTACTACCCAAATAGAATCGTATCCTGACCGGGTCCTTGGTAATCCGGTAATGAAATCCATACCAATCTTTTCCCACTTCCAATCAGGAATAGGTAGTGGTTGAAGCAAACCTGCTGGTTTCTGATGTTCCGCCTTCACTCTACTACACACATCACACAAAGCAATATGTTTGGCGATGTCCTTCTTGAGATTATTCCACCAAAATCTTTCTTTCATGTCCATGTACATTTTGGTGTTTCCTAGATGAATGGAATACGAAGAGTTGTGTGCTTCTTGCAAAATCAGTTTCCGCAGCTCCGGGTCTTTTGGAATACAGATACGTTTCCCATGCCATAAAGTTCCCTGTTCGTCTTCATGGAACCCTTTGGCTTTTCCTTTGCCAATCTTTTATTTAATCTCTTCGATTTCTTTATCAATATTTTGGGCTTCTTTGATCTTGTCCAACAAAGTGGGTTGAACATCCAAAGACATGAGATGTCCTTCAGGCACAATCTCCAATCTGAGTTTTCTAAATTGAGTACACAGGTCATCTGGAAATTCTCCTTTGGTAAGGCCATTCACAAAAACCTTACGACTTAGAGCATCTGCTACAACATTTGCTTTACCGGGGTGGTATTGCAAACTTAAGTCATAGTCCTTGATAAGTTCTAGCCACCTTCTTTGTCTCATATTAATTTCCTTCTGGGTAAAGATATACTTCAAACTTTTGTGATCTGTGAACACTTCACATCGCTTTCCCAAAAGATAGTGTATCCATGTCTTGAGTGCATGGACAACAGAGGCTAACTCTAAATCATGAGTAGGATAGTTCACTTCATGAGTTTTGAGTTGTCTCGAGGCATAAGCCACAACTTTACCGTCTTGCATAAGTACTGCACCCAAACCTTGATGAGATGCATCACAATATACTTGGAAATCTTTTTCCAAATCTGGCAGACACAAGACTAGTGCTGTCACAAGTCTCTTCTTCAATTCCTGAAAGCTGAGTTCACAACCTTCAGACCAAGCAAACTTCTTGTCTTTCTTTAGCAATTCAGTCATAGGCTTAGCTACCTTGGAGAAATTTTCAATGAACCTTCTGTAGTAACCTGCTAAGCCAAGGAAACTACGAACTTCTTTCACTGACTTGGGAGATTCCCATTCAGTCACAGCTGAAACTTTAGCAGGATCAACTGCTACACCATCCTTTGTCATAACATGACCAAGAAAACCAACTTCATCCAACCAGAACTCACACTTGTTGAATTTGGCATAAAGTTTATGCTCTCTTAACTTCTCAAGTATCAAACGCAAATGTCCTTCATGCTCTTCTTTGCTCTTGGAGTAGACTAAGATGTCATTGATGAAAACGACAACAAACTTGTCAAGGAATTCCATGAACTCCTTTTTATCATATTCATGAAGTATGCTGGAGCATTGGTCAACCCAAAAGGCATTACGGTATACTCATACAATCCATACCTTGTAGTGAACGTTGTTTTAGGTATGTCTTATTCCCTTATCTTGAGTTGAAAATAACCTGACCGGAGATCAATCTTTGAGAACACACATGCTCCTTCTAGTTGATCAAACAAGTCATTGATTCTAGGCAAAGGGTATTTGTTTTTGATAGTCACCTCGTTGAGTGAACGGTAATCTATGCATAACCTTTGACTTCTATCTTTCTTCTCCACGAACAAAACTGGGGCTCCCCAAGATGAAGAACTTGGTTGAATAAATCCTTTCTGCAACTGTTCTCCAAGTTGTTTCTTGAGTTCTTTCAGTTCATCAACTGACATTTTATAAGGTCTCTTTGCTATTGGTCCAGATCCTGGTACCAAATCTATAAGAAACTCCACATCTCTATCTGGTGGCATTCCCGGCAATTCTTCCGGAAACACATCCGGATACTCACTCACAATTGGCACACTGTCCATGCTAACCCCCTTAAGAGAATTTAGCTTACTTCCTTTAGATTCAAAGTTGGACTTGAATTTAATCCGCTTTCTTTCCGGGGTTGTGAGTGCAACAGTACGATTAGCACAATCTAGTACTCCTTCATACTTAGCCATCCAATCCATTCCCAATATTACGTCCAGTCCTTGGGAATCTAGGATTATCAGACTCAGTGGAAATTTATGTTTTCCAAACTCTATTACTAGATCCCGGCATCCAAGACTTACTATCATATCTCCACCCGGAGAACTAACTTTTATTGGACACCCAATGTTTTTAGTTGGAAACCCATTTCTATCAACAAATGCTTTTGATATGAATGAATGCGATGCTCCAGTATCAAAAAGAACAAATGCTGGAATAGAATTGAGTCTGAACTTACCAGCAACAGCATCAGGCTCCTCATAGACCTCCTCCACACTGATGTGGTTCACCTGTCCCTTCTGGAAAGGATTGGGCTTGTTGGGTCCTTCAACTTTCTTTTCTGGGCAGTCATTTGCATAATGCCCCATCTTCTTGCATTTGAAGCATTCAACCTGACTTATGTCTCTTTTAATAGGCTAACTTGCACTTCCACTTCCATTACCACTGTGGTGACTCTTGTATCCACCCTTGTGGTTCTTGTATTTTTCATTGTCATGACTACGGTGATGTTTGTCATGACGGTTGTGGTTGTGGTGCTTGTTGAATTTCCCATGCTTGTGGGATCCTGAGCTTCCGCTGTCATCATAATGAGATCGTTTGTGAGACGATCCCGAGCTGTGCTTGTCGGAGTGTTTTCTCTTTCTACTCTCAACTTGCTTCATTTTGTTCTCCAAAATAGCAGCCTTGTCACAGAGCGACTGATAAGTGGGAACATATGCCACAACCAACTGCAGATTCAGCTCATCATTCAGGCTTCCAAGAAATTTTTCCTTTCTCTTAGCGTCGGTGTCAACTTCATCCGGTGCATAACGCGCCAGATTGTTGAACTCCTCAATATATTCAGTCACGCTGCGGTGGCGCTGCCTCAGATTGTGGAACTCTTTCTTTTTCAGACTCATCACTCCAGATGAGATATGAGCAGTGCGAAAGCCATCTTCAAAGATAGCCCATGTCACTTCATCTATGGAGTGGTGATCTGGAAGTTATCCCACCAAGTGGCGGCTGGTCCTTCCAGCAGATGTGCTGCAAATCTGACCTTTTCAGCATCCGTACAGCCCACGGTTACCAAATCCTTGTTCACATAACGTAGCCAATCATTGGCCACCATGGGATCAGTCGTCCCTGAGAACTTTGCTGGCCTCAATCTCAAGAATCTGGTAAGCATGTCAAAGCCCGGTGGGTTGTTGTTATTGTTGTTATTGTTATTGTTATTGTTATTGTTATTGTTGTTGTTGTTGTTTTGGTTCTGGATGAACGTCGTCATCATCTGCATTAGCTGAGTTTGAGCGGTCATCATTTGTTTCATTTCTGGAGTGATGTTGTTGTTGTTGTTGGGGTTGGGGTTTGCACGACGGGGAGGCATCTGTGGTTTGTTCAAATAGAGATAAGAATGAGATACCCATAGATGCTTTCATGCACATTACATCATATAAGCAAACACATAGCATGCAACACAAAGGTAAAGGTTCAACAACTAGATAACAAGTTCACAAAGTAAAACACACAAGTAGAAAGCCATCCACATGTCGGATGGTCAAATAACAAGTCCTCAAATAACAAGTACGATAATAAAAGATAAATGAGTAGTCAAATCTACTCCTCGGCATCAATATCCTCCTCGACAAAGGTAAGACCTGCGTTCTCCATCGCGGTCTTGTATTCCTCGACGTTAGTGGTCAAGGTCTCTATCTTGTCCTTGAGAGCCCTCTTCTGGGAACGAAGCCTCTCTATCACTGTCTGCTGCTGCTCGAGCTCAAAATCCTTGGACTGCAGTTCTTCAGTCATGTCCCGGATCTTCTTGTTCCTATCCTGGACACGCTTCTCCTGACTCTTGAACTTCCTGTCCTGGGTCTCGAACTTCGCCTCCATTTCCTTGACTATCTCGTCTTGCTCCGCGAAGAGCTTGTCCTTCTCGCGAAGCTGCACCTGGAGCTCGTCATTGTTGAGCATGACATTGGTCCTGTCAGTGTCCATGTGCCTAATGAGAGACTCTAAGTCCTGGAGGTACACCTATCAGATCCTGCATAACTACCTCAAGGCCTCTCTCCTTGTCATCATGCATGAGCTTGAAGATGATTGACTCTGTGGTAGGCTCTGTCTGGTGTCCGGGCTGGTTGACCTTGAAGCCCCAGAGGTCCTTCCTCTCAAACTTGGTGAGGGGATGCACCATCATGGTGGGAAGAGGGAGATTGATCAAAGTAGTAAGCTCAACGATACGTGGACCAAAGCGGGTAATGTGGAACTCCTCAACAGTGCTGATGGTAATAGGCATCTATTTATAAGATAGAAAAGTTATAACAACACAAATCAAGATAAAACAAAAGACAAAACATCACATACATATCCTTGGGAAGCAAAACACACAAGTCATGCATACATGAAACCATTACAACAACCAAGGTTCAATCTTATTTTAAAGCCACATTTTGGAAAATAAGGTGATAGGTGGTGGTCCAACTAACGAAGTACGTTTACAATCCTATCTCACTGGATCTGTTGGCTAACACAATGTTTCTAGAAGCAATCAGCCTATCTTGCTCACATGATTCCATCACTAAGTCTATAATGTCTCCTCTTAAGGTTTGGTTGGTAGCTTCCAACTCTTGGGTATGTTCCTTCTCTTTCCTTAGATCATTTTGGAGGTTGAGCATTCTGCACTTGACTCTATCACCAAGTTCTTTGATGGTCTTCCAAGCTGCATCCTTTGCTGATTCAAAGAATGTCGTGTGCACCACTGAATTGGTGAACATGCAGAACCCTTTTTCTTGATGGTTGTCTTCCTTGTTTTTATACAAGTGAAGTTGCACCCACCAGTATTCCACTCCTTCATCCATCACAGGAAATCCCTTATACACAGCTGCACCTTGTATCTCTAATGCAACCATGTAGCACCGCGGTTCTGAAAAGACCGAGGCTTCTATGTGACATGCCAATCCCTGGATCGGTTCATTGGCCCACAATAGAATAAGATGAATAACATGGCAAAATATCCGTGTATCATGAATAACGAAGATCCAGAGTACCATTATTACAATAAAAGCTTAGCCCACGGCTAGCTCAAATTATTCAGGTAGAAACATAAATAAAGCAAATCCTCCATTCTTCAAATTGCCCACAAGTGAACAAGTGCCGAGTGGAGTACCGTGACCTATATCGATTACTCAGAATCGGAATAACCTGCAACATGAAACGTAGCAGCCCCGAAGGGTCAATACATGGAATGTATGGCAAGTAGAGCTAGTAATGGAGACAATAGTACTAACATCTACATGCATATTTGGCAAGTGGAGCTGTGTCTGGCTTGCATTAGCAAATACCTTTGTCCTACTTTCATAAACATTTTTTGATTTTCTTTGGAAAGATCCCAATTAAGTTAACCCAACAATATTAAAACAATTATGAAATTGGAATGAGCGAGAAACAAGTCATGGAATCAATATCAAGCAACTCAGATGTCCATAACCGGGGACACGGATAATCGATTAGATTATACACCCTACAGAGGTTAGTACACTTTACCCATGTGACTTGGCCAGCCCAGCTCGTACTATCACTCTCATTTTGGGTGATGATAGGGAGAAGTCCAAGAAGAGACTGTTCGGGAAGTAGCACCCCAATCCCGACGCGCACCGGTCCAACCTACCAAAATTCTACATCTCTCGATACGCGGGTTCGGGTTACCACAACCTACTAAGTCCAACCAACCGCCCATTTCATTATTGGCACATGGTTGTACACGTAAGCTACACAATAAAGAATCCAATCAATTTCTCTTGATACCTGGGTGCCTTTTCGCAATGAAACCACCAAAAATTATCAATACCATCACACCCAGGAGATTCATTGATTAAGTTGTTTTAGTTTTCACAAACCAATACTTTTAGAGACAACTTTCAGTGATGTAACCCAGACCTCGTTCATCATAGCATGGCTAAGCACATCTACCAACGGTGGTTCATCTACAAGGAAAGCTCTACCACATAATAGGTCATAGCATAGCGATAGTATCATCCTACACATGCGTCTACAAAATACACGACAATGCATAGAAAATAGTAGGACGATATCATGAATAAAGTAGCATCTACTTTCCTTGGTTGTAGCGGTCGGAAGAACAATCCACACACGAGAAAGCGTTGCACTCATCACAATCTACACGATACAATTGCAATCATAAACAAACAATTCCACAAGCATATGCAACAAATATGATGCATGAAGGTATGCAAGGCAAGTGAATTGGTGCTACAGCTGCACCACTTAATCCAATTCAATAATACTACTGATTGCATGCATGGAAAATAGTTTTTGCGCTAGGAAAACTATTACGCAAAAAGTAATGCTCAAAACTAGAGCCAGAACTCAAATAAATCACTACCGGTAGTATACTGTTTGTAAAATCCTGGGAAAATTCTACAGTATAGGCATTGCTATTTAGGAACAGTACCAATTGGAATTACTCAAAAAGGAATTATAAAACTCCCGGAGTAATTAAAACACTGCAGAAAGCCACTAGACAGTTTCTGCAGAAGTTTTCACTATAAGCCTAACCTTTTAATTCACGATGAGATTCCCCTCGTTCCACTGAAACCAGGGACATATCATACGCAATTTTTGGAGTTACAGATCTTTTTCTATGAATTAATTACTCCAAAAAGGCCATTAACTCATTTGATTAAACTGTACTAAATCTTGCTGCAAAAGTGTGAAACCAAGGTACAGAAAAATTCTACACGACTTACTGAGCCTACACATATTTTATTTGCAATTTTTGGCCCAGCGGTTTAATTTTTACGCAATTTACAAGTTTCTACCGAAATCTGTCAACTAAAACGATTAAAGAAATACCCAGTCAACTGTGTCTGTTGACTGGTCAACGCGGCTGCTGACTGGGCGCTGACCGGTCAACGGCTGATCTGGACCGCTGATCTGAAATCTAACGGCGGCTGCGGACTCACCGGAGACGAACGGCGGCGAGCTCGGGACGATGGCGGCGATCGGTTCCGGCGATGGCGTTTTTCCTGGGCGGAAGAAAAGCGGTCAGCGCTCGGATCAAGGTAGTCAACGCGGGCGCGCGGCGAGCGGGCGACGGCAGCGCGGGCAGCGAGCAGCACGGCGCGCGGCAGCGGCAGCGAGCGGCGCGGCATGCAGCGGTCGCAGCGCGCGAGGCGGCTGCAGCGCTGGCGCATGCGTGCGCGCACGCGAAGCAGCGGCGACGCGACGCGGCTGCAGGCGGGTGGCACGCAGGCGGCGGGGCAGGAGCAGCGCGGGCGCAGAGCGCGCGAGGCGGCGCGAGTAGGGCGGGGTCGGGCGCCCACCTGGTGGCGGCGGCGCGGAGGCCGAGGGTGAGGGCGGCGGGTGCGGGCGGATCCCAAGGCGAGGCGGCGTGCGGGGTCCAGGAGGCGGGGTCGGGCGCGGTGTTCGAGGAAGGGGCGGCGGCGGCCTCTTAAGTGGGGCCCCCCTCGTGGGGTCCTACGCGGACACGGGCCGCGCAGTTGGAGGCGAACACGGCGAAGTCGGGCCGATTTTCGATAAATTAATAAAACGGCCATAACTTTTCCATACGAGCTCCGATTCGGGCGATTCTTGCTCCTAAATTTTTGTAAAAATGAGGGGTACAACCTAGGGTCAAGGGTTGAGTGAAACCACTAGGCTACAAGGGTGGACTACACTAGTCCTACTAATGCCTCCCGCAGGAGCCTCGTAGTAGAATAGAAAAGGGTTTTGAAAATAGCGTTTCGCCGATTCTTTTAATCGGTGGTTTTGCATGGAAAAGTATGATGCAATGATATGCTGAACCAAATCTAAAATTTGGGATGTGACAAGACTAACCCCCTTAAGATGAATCTCGTCCCCGAGATTCGGCGTGGCTAGCAAATAGGTGTGGGTAGTCCTCTCGGATGTCATCCTCACGCTCCCAAGTGGCTTCCTCTTCGGTGTGGTGGCTCCACTGCACCTTGCAAAACCTGATTGTCTTGGTACGGGTAGTCCTCTCCGCTGTCTCCAGAATCTTGACCGGTTTCTCCTCATAGGTCAAGCCGTTCTCAAGCTGAACCTCCTCTAGCGGTACAGTGTCTCTCAATGGTGTATCCGCCATCTCCAGATGGCACTTCTTCAGCTAGGATACGTGGAACACATTGTGAATAGCGGACAGAGCTTCTGGCAACTCCAACTGATAAGCAACTTCTCCTTTGCGTGCTAAGACCCGATACGGTCCAATAAACCGAGGTGCCAGCTTACCCTTAATTCCAAATCTCTTGATTCCACGAAGTGGCGACACTCTGAGGTATGCTCTATCACCTATCTCATACACCACTTCCTTGCGCTTGGCGTCAGCGTAGCTCTTCTGCCTTGATTGTGCTACCTTTAGTCTATCCCTAATCAAGGCGACCTTCTCCTCAGCGTCCTTGATCAAATCGGGTCCAAACAACTGACGTTCTCCTACTCCATCCCATAGCAACGGAGTCCGGCACCGTTTCCCATACAGTACATCGAACGGTGACGTCTTGATGCTGGTTTGATAGCTGTCGTTGTAGGAAAACTCAGCGTATGGCAAATTCTCATCCCAACTAGAACCATGAGCCAAAGCGCAAGCTCTCAGCATGTCCTCCAAAATCTGATTCACCCTCTCGGTTTGTCCATCAGTCTGCGGGGTGAAACACTGTGCTAAACTCCAATCTAGTACCGAGTGACTCGTGCAGCTGGCGCCAGAAGTGTGAGGTAAATTGGGTGCCTCTATCAGATACGATACTCTTGGGGACTCCATGTAGGCACACAATTCTGTCCATGTAGATCTTGGCCAACTTTGCACTCGTATAGGTCGTCTTCACCGGTATAAAGTGGGCTACCTTAGTCAAATGGTCGACCACTACCCAAATGGAGTCATATCCTGACCTGGTCCTGGGCAATCCTGTGATAAAGTCCATTCCCACTCTATCCCACTTCCAATCCGGCACGGGCAATGGCTGTAGCAATCCTGCTAGCTTCTGGTGTTCCGCCTTCACTCGGCTACATACATCACATAGGGCAATATGCTCCGCGATGTCTCCCTTCATGTTGTTCCACCAGAATCTGTCCTTTAGGTCCATATACATCTTCGTATTGCCCGGATGTATGGAATACGGCGAGTCATGAGCTTCCTGCAGAATCAAATTCCTTATCTCGGGATCGTTGGGAACGCACAAACGATCTCCATACCACAAGGTTCCTTGCTCATCCTCGCGGAATTCCTTTGCTCGACCCTCCTTCATCTTTTCCTTAACTTCATCTATCTCTTTGTCTCCTACTTGAGCCTTCCTGATTCTGTCCTGTAGAGTTGGTGGAACTTCCATTGTTGCCAAGTATCCTTCAGACACTACCTCCAGTCTAAGGTCCTTGAACTGCTTGCACAGATCCTCGGGCAATTCCCCAATTGTCAATCCATTGGCATAAAACTTCCGACTCAGAGCATCTGCTACTACATTGGCCTTTCCTGGGTGGTATTGTAGATTCATATCATAGTCCTTGATAAGCTCCAACCATCTCCTTTGCCTCATGTACAGTTCCTTCTGCGTGAATATGTACTTCAGGCTCTTGTGGTCGGTGTACACATCACAGTGTTTTCCCATTAAGTAATGTCTCCATACCTTGAGCGCATGAACCACTGACGCTAACTCCAAGTCGTGTGTGGGGTAGTTCCGCTCATGGTGCTTGAGTTGCCGCGAGGCATATGACACTACTCTCCCATCTTGCATTAGCACACTCCCAAGGCCCTGTCGAGAAGCATCACAGTACACTTGGAAATCCTTCTGAAGATCTGGTAAACACAAAACGCGTGCGGTCACTAGTCGACGCTTCAGTTCCTGAAAGCTGGCTTCACTTACGTCTGACCATTCAAACTTCCTCTCCTTCTTCAAAAGTTCAGTCATCGGCTTTGCAATCTTGGAAAAGTTTTCAATGAACCTCCTATAATATCCAGCAAGTCCCAGAAAGCTGCGAATCTCTCCTGCATTCTTGGGTGCTTCCTAATCAGTTACTGCAGTCACTTTGCTTGGATCAACAGCGACTCCTTCTCCTGACACTACGTGTCCAAGAAACCCAACAGTGTTAAGCCAGAATTCACACTTGCTGAATTTGGCATACATCTTGTGTTCCCTCAGCTTCTCCATAATCAGTCGCAGATGCTTCTCATGTTCAGCATCGTCCTTGGAATATATCAATATTTCATCAATAAACACCACCACGAACTTGTCCAAGTACTCCATAAATACCTTGTTCATCATGGTCATGAAATATGCCGGGGCATTCGTTAGTCCAAAAGACATAACTGTATACTCATATAAACCATACCTAGTGGTGAAGGCGGTTTTTGGTAGGTCCTCCTCCCGGATCTTCAATTGGAAGTAGCCAGATCGCAGATCAATCTTGCTGAACACCTTAGCTCCTTCCAGTTGATCAAACAAATCATTTATGTTCGGCAGAGGGTACTTGTTCTTGATGGTTACTTCATTCAGTGAGCGATAGTCCACCACTAATCTCTTGCTACTATCTTTCTTCTCCACAAACAGAACAGGTGCACCCCATGACGACGAACTAGGCTGAATGAATCCCTTTTCCAGCTGCTCTTTCAACTGCTTCTTCAATTCCTTCAGCTCATCCACATCCATCTTATATGGTTTCTTTGCAATAGGTCTTGTTCCCGGCATCAGGTCGATGAGAAACTCTGCTTCCCTGTCAGGTGGCATTCCTGGCAGCTCTTCCGGAAACACGTCGGGGTAATCCCTAATCACTGGCACAGTATCCATGCTAACCCCCTTAAGAGAATTCAACCTACAGCTTCGTGGTCGCATAGCTGACTTGAATCTAATCCTCTTACCATCCGGGGTTTTGAGTGAAACAGCTCGCTGTGCACAATCTATGTGTCCCTCATGCATAGACATCCAATCCATACCAGAATAACATCCAACCCCTGTGATTCCAACACTACTAGATGTGCAATGAAGTTGTGTGTTCCAATCCTCACAGTCAAGTCGCGGCATCCCGCGCTAGCTATCATATCTCCTCCAGGTGAACTCACTCTAATAGCCCCTTTCATAGACTCAGTAGGTAACTTGTACTTATCCACAAATGCCCTTGATATGAATGAATGCGATGCACCAGTATCGAAAAGTATAAGTGCAGGGTGAGTGTTGACTGGAAACTTACCAATCACAAGGTCAGGCTCATCTGGAATCTCCTCCACATTCATGTGGTTCACTGTGGCCTTCTCGTTGTTGGTTGGCTTCAGTCCTTTCCTCTCCAGACAGTTGTCAGCATAGTGTCCCTTCTGTTTACACTTGAAGCATGTCACCTCACTCAGATCCTTCTTCACAAAACTGCGATCACGGTTGCGGTCATGTCCACCGTGTCCTCCAGAGTGGTGAGAGTGTCCTCCCTTGTGGCCATGGTGGGTGCTCCTATGGTTTTCATGACGATGCCCATCGCCTCCGTGGTGGTGGCGATCATGGCTGCCATGGTCACTCCCTCCATGCTTGGAGTATCCATCATATGAAGTGCGAGACTTGTGATGTGAACCAGAGTGGTGATTATTGCTCTTTCTCTTGCGGTTCTCCACCTGTTTGTGTTTCCCTTCCAAGATCCTGGCCTTGTCCATAAGCTCCTGGAAAGTGGGGCAATAAACCACCAGTAGCTGTACTGAAAGCTCATCACTGAGGCCATCCAGGAATCTCTCCCTCCTTTTTGCATCAGTGTCAACATCCTCAGGTGCATAACGGGACAGGTTGTTGAACTCTTCAATGTACCCAGCCACAGTGCGGTTGGTTTGGCGCAAGTTGCGGAACTCCTTCCTCTTCAGGCTCATAACTCCTGAAGACACGTAGTTGGTCCTGAAACCTTCCTCAAACATTGACGAAGTCACAGTATCCAGCGGGTGGGTGATCAGAAAAGTGTCCCACCAAGAAGCGGCTGGTCCCTCCAGTAGGTGAGCGGCAAACCTCACCTTCTCAGCATCAGTGCATCCAACAGTTACCAGATCCTTGTTGACTGAACGCAACCAGTCGAGAACAACCATTGGTTCAGTTGCAGTAGAGAACTTAGCTGGCCTTAGCCTCAGAAATCTGGTGAGAGCATCTCCCTAAGGCTGATTGTTTCCATTGTTGTTGTTCTGAGCTGCCATGAACTGAGTCATCACTTGGGTCAGCTGTGCCTGAGCTGCCATGAGTTGCTCCAACTCAGTGGGTTGACGGCGGGGAGGCATCTGCGGTTCAGCACAGGTAAGTTTAGAGAGAATCAACTATGATAATAGGATTCTACCCATGCATTATACCTACTGAAATAGTTTTACAAGAGTTGGCAATGGTTAACTAAACAGTTGATCAACTAAACAACAAAAACAGCAATCTGCCAGAACAGTCCAGCAGCGTTCACGAATTTTTCCGCCTGACTTAAACTCGTCAGAAAATTTAGCTGATTTTTGCACATATAGTACAGAGAGTTTCGCATCAGCCCAATTTTTTCAGATTTTTCCCAGTTACCAGAAAAATATGAAAAATCGTACAGTACTTCTGTATCAGCAGAAAACTGCAGCGAAAATAACACAGATGTTAACCAAAATTGCCATAACTCTTTCATAAAATTCGCACAAATAATTCCTGGGATATTGGAGTACACAAATAAGCAACTAAACACTCTGAAACTAACAGCAACTAAGTTCCACATCGATCGAGACTAATCCTAACGAATTTGCCTAACGTGGACTAATTGGTGGACTTCTATCTACTTCTTGAAGAGGTTGCGGTAGGTCCTTGCACTCATGCGTTGGCGCTTCGGTTCGCGGTACAACCATGGCGGCGGAGTGTACACTTATCCTGAATCATCACTTGAGATCTCAAACTCTACCTCTTCTGGATCCTCCTCTTCTTCTTCAATTTCAGCTGCAACTGCAACAGCTTCATCTCCTCCACCATCATCGTCTCCATCATCATAATCCTCGTCCTCATCATCATCGTTCCCACTGTCATCATCATCCCCATTGTTGCCATCATCTCCATTGTCATCATCGGAGGGTGGATTCAGCTGCGCTTGGAGAGCGGAAATCTGGGCTGTCATAGCTTCAATAGTTTGATCCCTTTCCTGGACGGTGCCTTGCAGCTGTTGTATGTTCTGGGTGTTCTCCTGCATAGTACCATGAAGATGAGCTATGGTTGCATCTCTGGCTATCAGGGCATTCTCCAGAACTCCCACAGCTTCATGCAGGGTGTCAATTTCCTGTCCTTGGACCACCATACCATTGCTAGCAAAATCTGCAATCTCCTTTATCATCATCACTTTCTCAGCTAGAGCTCCATTCTCCCTTTCCATGTCCTCTATGTGCCTCCGACGGGGCGGCATGTTGTTCCTGTCGCCCGGAGTAACCACAATGTGCCCATCTTCATCACGCCTCCCATAGTCACGGTAGGGTGAATCTGCTGGCAGTAGGTGTCAGACATTATGGCACTGGCGAGACAGGGCTTCATGTATGGCCAAGTTGATTCCAAGTCCCTAGTTGCAGTATGTCTTGGCGTAGATCAGATGCACAGGATTTGGCAAGGCGGCATCCCTGAAGATGAAGGTGGTGATCTCCCATGCATCCTCACCATATCCATAGGTGTACAACCTTCTTCCCTTGAACATGGGCAGTGGCAATCCCAATGACTGCGAGAGCTGTGCTAACTGCCTTGCAAAGGGCCTTGGTGACTCCATGGTTGCATACTTAGTCCTGACTTCTCCCATCTATCAAGTAAAAGAGGAAAGTGTGAGAATAGCATATGATAAGAATTTTACGAGAGTGAAAGGCATAAGATGAAAGACAGAGTTAATATAGGCTTTAGTAATTCTATGGCTTCCTAATCCAATCCTAGGTCACGATCCTACAGTCAACACACGGGCTCTGATACCCTCTTGTAGCACCGCGGTTCTGAAAAGACCGAGGCTTCTATGTGACATGCCAATCCCTGGATCGGTTCATTTGCCCACAATAGAATAAGATGAATAACATAGCAAAATATCCGTGTATCATGAATAACGAAGATCCAGAGTACCATTATTACAATAAAAGCTTAGCCCACGGCTAGCTCAAATTATTCAGGTAGCAACATAAATAAAGAAAATCCTCCATTCTTCAAATTTCCCACAAGTGAACAAGTGCCGAGTGGAGTATCGTGGCCTATATCGATTACTCAGAATCGGAATAACCTGCAACATGAAACGTAGCAGCCCCGAAGGGTCAATACATGGAATGTATGGCAAGTAGAGCTAGTAATGGAGACAATAGTACTAACATCTACATGCATATTTGGCAAGTGGAGCTGTGTCTGGCTTGCATTTGCAAATACCTTTGTCCTACTTTCATAAACAGTTTTTGATTTTCTTTGAAAAGATCCCAATTAAGTTAACCCAACAATATTAAAACAATTATGAAATTGGAATGAGCGAGAAACAAGTCATGGAATCAATATCAAGCAACTCAGTTGTCCATAACCGGGGACACGGCTAATCGATTAGATTATACACCCTGCAGAGGTTAGTACACTTTACCCATGTGACTTGGCCAGCCCAGCTCGTACCATCACTCTCATTTTGGGTGATGATAGGGAGAAGTCTAAGAAGAGACTGTTCGGGAAGTAGCACCACAATCCCGACGTGCACCGGTCCAACCTACCAAAATTCTACATCTCTGGATACGCGGGTTCGGGTTACCACAACCTACTAAGTCCAACCAACCGCCCATTTCATTATTGGCACATGGTTGTACACGTAAGCTACACAATAAAGAAGCCAATCAATTTCTCTCGATACCTGGTTGCCTTTCCGCAATGAAACCACCAAAAATTATCAATACCATCACACCCAGGAGATTCATTGATTAAGTTGTTTTAGTTTTCACAAACCAATACTTTTAGAGACAACTTTCAGTGATGTAACCCAGACCTCGTTCATCATAGCATGGCTAAGCACATCTACCAACGGTGGTTCATCTACAAGGAAATCCCTACCACATAATAGGTCATAGCATAGCGATAGTATCATCCTACACATGCGTCTACAAAATACACGACAATGCATAGAAAATAGTAGGACGATATCATGAACAAAGTAGCATCTACTTTCCTTGGTTGTATCGGTTGGAAGAACAATCCACACACGAGCAAGCGTTGCACTCGTCACAATCTACACGATACAATTGCAATCATAAACAAACAATTCCACAAGCATATGCAACAAAGATGATGCATGAAGGTATGCAAGGCAAGTGAATTGGTGCTACAGCTGCACCACTTAATCCTATTCAATAATACTACTGTCTGCATGCATGGAAAATAGTTTTTGCGCTAGGAAAACTATTACGCAAAAAGTAATGCTCAAAACTAGAGCCAGAACTCAAATAAATCACTACCGGTAGTATATTGTTTGTAAAATCCTGGAAAAATTCTACAGTATAGGCATTGCTATTTAGGAACAGTACTAATTGGAATTACTCAAAAAGGAATTATAAAACTCCCGGAGTAATTAAAACACTGCAGAAAGCCACTAGACAGTTTCTGCAGAAGTTTTCACTGTAAGCCTATCCTTTTAATTCACGATGAGATTCCCCTCGTTCCACTGAATCCAGGAACATATCATACGCAATTTTTGGAGTTACAGATCTTTTTCTATGAATTAATTACTCCAAAAAGGCCATTAAATCATTTGATTAAACTGTACTAAATCTTGCTGCAAAAGTGTGAAACCAAGGTACAGAAAAATTCTACACGACTTAGTGAACCTACACATATTTTATTTGCAATTTTTGGCCCAGCGGTTTAATTTCTACGCAATTTACAAGTTTCTACCGAAATCTGTCAACTAAAACGATTAAAGAAATACCCAGTCAACTGTGTCTGTTGACTGGTCAACGCGGCTGCTGACTGGGCGTTTGACTAGTCAACGCCTGGGGCTGACCGGTCAACGGCTGATCTGGACCGCTGATCTGAAATCTAACGGCGGTTGCGGACTCACCGGAGACGAATGGCGGCGAGCTCGGGACGATGGCGGCGATCGGTTCCGGCGATGGGGTTTTTCCTGCGCGGAAGAAAAGCGTTCAGCGCTCGGATCAAGGTAGTCAACGCGGGCACGCGGCGAGCGGGCTACGGCGGCGCGGGCAGCGAGCAGCGCGGCGCGAGGCGGCGCGAGCAGGGCGGGGTCGGGCGCCCACCTGGTGGCGGCGGCGCTGAGGCCGAGGGTGAGGGCGGCGGGTGCGGACGGATCCCGAGGCGAGGCGGCGTGCGGGGTCCAGGAGGCGGGGTCGGGCGCGGTGTTCGAGGCAGGGGCGGCGTCGGCTTCTTAAGTGGGCCCCCCCTCGTGGGGTCCTACGCGGACACGGGCCGCGCAATTGGAGGCGAACACGGCGAAGTCGGGCCAATTTTCGATAAATTAATAAAACGGCCGTAACTTTTCCATACGAGCTCCGATTCGGGCGATTCTTGCTCCTAAATTTTTGTAAAAACGAGGGGAACAACCTAGGGTCAAGGGTTGAGTGAAACCACTAGGCTACAAGGGTGGACTACACTAGTCCTACTAATGCCTCCCGCAGGAGCCTCGTAGTAGAATAGAAAAGGGTTTTGAAAATAGCGTTTCACCGATTCTTTTAATCGGTGGTTTTGCATGGAAAAGTATGATGCAATGATATGAATGATATGCTGAACCAAATCTAAAATTTGGGATGTGACAAACCATGAGGTCCTTGAGAGCCTTGGGGAATTCTATCTCACACTCCAAAGTCATTGTCATGAGTGGTCCTTTCCTTACGGCTTCGTTGATGGAGTTCATCTACAAATAGAGATGAGAGTGAAGATTAGAAAAGTTTTACGATAAGAATAGACAAGTGTAGAAGTTGAAATTTTTTCCTTAGTGGTTTCCAATCCTAGGGTCATAATCCTACAGGCAACACAGTGCTCTGATACCATCTGTAAGATCCCTCCTTTGTAAAGGAAAAGGATTCCTGTGATTGCAATGCTAGTCCCTGGATCATTGCTAGCATCCATAGTTTAAGATGAAGTACACAGATACAAAGGTCATTTATTACATCCATTCCAGAGATAAACATAGTCTTTACAACTCAAAGGCCACAGGCCTATTACAAGAGTTTGAATAAGTAAATAAATGCCACAGGCAAACATGTTCAGTGTAGACTCATGACACCTAATCCTCATCAGAGTAACCTGCAACATCACAAGTTACAGCCACAGTGGGTCAATACTTTGGAATAGTATTGGCAAGTGATACCCTACTATATTTTAAGTGGACTAGATACTATATGCAAATTTGGTTAAGTGTAGCTTGGCTTGCTTTGCTCAAAATAGGTTTTTCCTATTAGTTGAAATCACTAAGTTTTTCTTTGTCAAAACTTTTCCCAAGGAACCACCAATAGACATTGAGGTCCTTCACCCTTGTTCACCCACAAATTTTTACTTAGAAATTGGGATGAGGAGATTCTTGATAGCTTCCATGCCTTGATGCTCAAGTTGTCCATGGCCATGGACTTGGCTAAGTACTTAGATTTTTCCATCTGCAGAGGTTGTGCACTTTCCCCACCAGACTTGGTTTCACCAAGACAGGACCTTTCAGAAGCCTTCCCTTAGACCAAATGGACGCATTCCATCCTATCATTCCCACTACCACCAACTGTCCAAATGGCTAAGTTCTAGCATCCTATATGATCCAGGCAGAGCCCATATTGCCAAGTGGCTGCACTAGAAGCTTCTTAACACTTGGCCTCTAAAATATCTTTGTTCCTGGGTGGCTTACCACAAGTGAGATACACAAGGTAAACCATAGCCATGGGCCTTGTGTAACCACTCAACCAAAACCACCAATCAAGTCCCTTTCCACCCAGGTGATTCATTGACTTAGTTGTTTTATTAAGCAAAACAAGTCCAAAGACTTAGAAATATTTTCATCATAGTATGTATATTTCACCAACCCTTGTTTGCTACTAGCTAGGCTAAGCATGGCATAGATAGTAACTTAACTTAGAAATTTCCTAGCAATTCTACAACTACTTAGGATTTCCCAACATGTCATATAGGCAAAATAATAACATGCAAGACTTAGCAAAATATTTCTAATGCTTAGTATAAAATATAGGGATAGAAATATTCATGAAGTACCACTTGCCTTGGTAGTTGGGAGAGTAGCACTCTTCACAATCACAATCACTAGCACCAAAGTCTACACAAAGAATGGTAGCAACAAATTACACACATAACATATACAAACAAACAAATATATATGCATGCATGCAAAATGCTAAGTGATGATTTTTAAAACTCAACCAAGCAAGTGCATAGTACTGAATCCTAAACAAGTCAAAAACTTGCCACACAACAATAATTTAAACCCTAAATTAATTCCTAAACAATTCATATGCTCAAATAAGCCCTACACATGTTTTTGCAAAAGAAACCATTTTAACAGATGCAAAACATTAAACACATTTCATATTCTGAAAGGGCTTGATCTCCTGATTCCAACGGTATAAAATTTGCCAAAATCTAACGTGGGAATCAAAAGTTACAAACAAAACAAATTTGAACTATAATCAGATTCAAAATCTGTTTTAAATCTAAACTACTGCCACATGACGCTATCCTATTGTCCAGTACCTTTTCGCTCAGGATCACGCTTCCGCGCCGTCGGATCAAGTTAGATCAAACGCGCCAGATCTAAAGAAAACGCTTCGCTCCAGATCTAATATAGTCCCTACGATACAGATCTAACGGCTGTCGTTGCTCTGACCAAAGTCGAGCGGCGCTAGCGGCGACGACTGGCGGCGGCGCCTCTGTCAGTGGCGGAGCTGGTGTTCTAGGTCGTGCGGGAGAGGGGGAAGGGGCTTACCGAGCTCGCCGTGCGATGCTGATGCTCAAGGTGGTGATGGCTGGTCAAGGGGCGCGCTGTAGTGGCTGAGGGAGCTCGTCGGAGTCGTGCACGGCGTCAGGTGGTTGCTGTCGAAGTCCTTGCCGAGGTTCCGCATCGCCCTAGCACGAACCAGGTGGTTTAGGAGATGCGCAAGACAGTGGCGAACAGCCTCGTATGCAAGAGAGATCAAGGGGCGCGCTATGCTTAGCGTAATCGGTCGCCGGAGTTGAGTGGCGGCTCGGTCGTTTGCGGGAACGAACGGGGACGGCGTCCTGGGTCACAAGAAGGCAAGCAAAGGATATCAGAGGATGCAAGAGGTCCTGCTAGACACACTCGTTTGAATCAGAGGCACAGGGGCGGTCGGGACTCACCGGAATTTGCTGCCGGAGATCGTCGGAGCTGCGGCGGTGTTTGGCGAGTTGCGAGCAGCCTGGTGGCGTGGAGAGAAAATTGAGTGAGGGGAATGGAGCGGAGTGGGGAGGGGTTTAAGTAGGCAGAGGTCGACAAGAAACGCCTGGTGAATCAATGGAAATTACGCCGTGGAATCGATGCAGCAACGGCCAGCGGCGACGGCGTCTGCGCGCGAGATTTGGGGAAGAAGGAGTCGACGTGGAGAGGGCCCAGTTGTCTGCGAGGGGAACCGAAGGGGTGTGGGGTCCTAGCGTCAGCGACTCGCTGGGTGCGTCTGCGCGTGAGAGAGAGGGAAAACCCGGGTGGGTTAGCTGGGCTGGTTTCTCAGTTGGGCCAGAAAAGTAGCGCTAGCCCTTTTCCTTTTCTTTATTCCTTTTCTTTTTCTAATTTGATATTCTAGAATGATTTTCAAATGAATTCAAACTCTATTTGAATTCAAATCTTTTCAGGATTTTTGCAGTGTGCAACAGTCACAATTCTAGGCATAAAACCATGTGGTCACTTTGAATTGGCTTGGTCATTTTGGAAAGATAAAATAAACAATGACATAGCACTTGTTTTATATTGGTTTTGAAATTGGTTTTCAAATTGTATTTGCTTTGAAATTTTGGTTTAAAACCTTAGCAATCTAGCAACTCATTCTGAAAGCAATAAAGGCACAAGGTTTGGTTTCATGAACAACAACCTCTCATAGAAAGAGTAGCATTTGTTTCAAATGATGATCACATAAAATAATGAGCTCATGTGCTCCTGTTTTTGAATTGTTTTGTTTGAAATGAACTCTATATGATCATGGATGCATGGATGATATGCATGAGTTTGAAACATGATTTTTAGGGATGTTACAAGAATGCACCAAACTTTTAGCAATACTAGCTTTGCCTTTCTTTGGTTCTAGTCATGGAATTTGTCTTACAAAGTTCCCAAGGACTTATTCATTATTGTTTTTGGTTTTATCAAATAAACCCAAAATATTTCACGAATTCTAGATGGTTTACTTTATTCTAGATGAGCGTTTGTAATTTCTATTCAATGGTCTTTTACTAATGCTATATTGTTCTATTTGGTTTATTGTCAGATGTTTTCCCACTTTATGCCAACAATGCATTTTACAAATGTTCATGTATTATCAATTAGTATCATAGTTTTGAATAATTCATACATAATCAAAACCAACATATGAACTTGAATAGAAATCATTAATTAAAAGCAGAAAAACTGATTTGTTACCAACTCGTATGAATAACCGTCTCAAAAAATGTAAGACACACTAAATAAGTACATTTTACACCGATTACAATAATTATACAAAAACTATAAACTAAATGATAAATGTCGAGGGAGAGTATCTTTGGCCATTATCATCATGCTCGCCATCAACATGCAACGTCACCTCCTTTCTCGCAAGCATCTCTCATGCAGAAGGACTTGTTTTCATAAAATAGAATAAGTATCAAATACTTCAATACTACAACAAGTGTTGCAAGATTATAACATTTATAAACTTCGTATATCGTTCAACCTTCACGCTTCTCAAGCGCGATATGAACTCATGGAAATCATGTGTTTCCATATCACCTCTCTTGATGCAAACCCTGGCGTACTCTTGGTAGCTGGGGGTAGTCATGCGCTCAAATCAATGTAGAGCTTTGTTGGAAGACCCCAAGAGGAAGGTATGATGAGCACAATAGTAAGTATTCCCTCATAAAGAAACCAAGGTTATCGAACCAGTAGGAGGAAGGAAACGGCCCAAAGGTGTTGCTATAAACTTGGAAACCTGCACAACACAAACTCAAGAATTTGCCCCAACGAACAGTGAGGTTGTCAATCTCACCGGTTTTCTGAAAACAAAGGATTAATTGTATGGTGTGGAAGGTAATGGTGGTTTGCAGGAAGTAAATGGTAACAGTGGAAGATGTATCAATGGTAAAGATTGGACCGGGGTCCATAGTTCACTAGAGGTGTTATCCTTAAGATAAAAACATGGCATGCTAGGTAAACAAATTACAGCGGGGCAATTGACAGGACAGAACCAAGGCATAACAATGCAATACTAGACATTCATTATCTATGAGATTTGATTGGGCAATACAACAAGATACATAGACCGCCATCCAACTGCATCTATGACTAGTAATCCACCTTCAGGATATCATCCGAACCCCCTCCAGTATTAAGTTGCAAGCAACGATAACTGCTTTAAGCAAACTGTGTAAGGTAAACAATCCACTTGTTCCATGAACAAGAGACCGTTGTTTTCTCCCTAGTAGCAACGACACATCTACAACCTTAGAGATTTCTGTCACTTCCGCAGATTAAATAGAGGCATGAACCCACTATCAAGCATAAATACTCCCTCTTGGAGTCACTAGCATCTACTTGGCCAAGATAGCTACTAGAAACAGAGAGCATGCAAGATCACAAACAACACAAACATGATAGAATCAATAAGATAGAACCATTAATCAATTTGACATAGTAATCTCAATATCCATCGGATCCCCGCAAACACAACATGCATGATTACAAATAGATGATCTTGATCATGAACGGAGCTCACAAGATCTAAACATGGTAGGAAAAAGGAGGAGAAACAACCATCTAGCTACTACATGGATCCGTAGTCCAAGGTGGAACTACTCACACATCATACCAGAGGCTGGCATGGTGATGAACAAGGCCTCCGGGATGATCTCTCCCCTCCGGCAGGGTGCCTAGAAGAGCTATATATCCCCTGATCTAGGGACGATGGTGGCGGCGCCTACGGACTATTTCGTGGAAGATTGATCGGGTACTTAAGGTTTTGGTATCGGGGGCTTCTTATAGCCTAAGAGGCGAGGCAGGGGACCCCAGGGTGGCCGCACCCCCCCCCCCCCAGGCGCGGCCAGTGGTGTGGCCCCCTGGTTGCTCTTCTCCGTCTCGTCTTTTGGCTTAGTGTTCCCCACGGTAAAATATTGACTTTGGATTTTGTCCTGTCCAATTCCGAGAATATTGATTTTTTGCCTTTTCTAGAACCAAAAACAGAAGAAAACAGGAAACTGGCACTTTGGCATCTTGTTAATAGGTTAGTCCCAGAAAACATATAAAAATACCTCAAAGTGTGGACAAAGCAAAGCAAAGTAGATACTAAACAAGCATGGAACATCAAAAATTATAGATACGTTTTCAACGTATCAAGCATCCCCAAGCTTAACTCCTGCTCGTCCTCGAGTAGGTAAGTGATTAAAAAGAATAATTTTTGAGGTGACATGCACCATCAAAATCAAGACCAAACCATTTGCAAGCATTGAAAGCTGGGATCAAAGAACTCTAAACATGAGCATGAAAGAAGTTCTAACAATAAGACAAAGTAACTATGCATGCAACATGAAAGGTTATAAACAAAGATCATGAATAACAATGCATTGAGAGACGTTTGTTTGTTTCACATATAGAAAACATAGCATAGTGGCATTCAGCTTGTCCCTCATGGAGTAGCAAGTAAATGCATAGGACACCTTCAAAGATCACAAGAGTGACTAGATACAAATAGTTCATGAGAAAGCAATATCAACAATATGCATCAATCAATAAGTTTTGGGACAATACACATAGAACTAAGAATGGCAACTATGCACTCTGAATTGGTGCCTAAAGATAGAAGGTGGAGACTCAATATAATGGTGGAAGAAAGACCCTTCATAAAGGGAAGCAGGGATTTTAAGTCTCAAAAAGAGCTTCCAAAAATTATGGTACTTGTTAGCTTTCATCTATCATTGCCCCTATCATAAGCATCTTGAAGTGATTAAGGTTAAAGTGAACAAACTATGGAGTATATGCTTGACAAAGTGTAAGTTGGCAATATCATGTCCCTTTAATACGAGGGTCGCTCCTCATGCTACTCAAGTTTAGTTACCTGTAAGTTGTTGTCATAGTAAATAATTGTCTGTCATAGAGAACCGC
This sequence comes from Avena atlantica, assembly GCA_910589765.1. Classification (NCBI taxonomy): domain Eukaryota; kingdom Viridiplantae; phylum Streptophyta; class Magnoliopsida; order Poales; family Poaceae; genus Avena; species Avena atlantica. The sequence continues at coordinate 390,812,779 of OU342735.1, read as the reverse complement.
CAACGGGTTACCCCTTGCACATGATACAGGAGCTATCCCATAATCAAAATGACAAGGCAAGCAGACAATGAGCATCTCAGCAATCTTCTTATTTACCATGGGAAAATGGTGCTTTTTTCTCTCTTTCCTCTTTTCTCATCTTTTTTCTTTTTCTCAACCTCCATCTCTTTTTTTATAAGAAGAATGCTTCATAGATTGCTCACTATGGTGATGCTGCAAGTTTCCACCATGATTAGGCATGGCTTAGGCTAGCGGCCCAGGCGTTTCTCTAACACACATACATAACTCCATGGACTTACAAGATCTCCTTTCATTTCACTCTGACGACATCCATTGACAAACGAGCATGATATCAACTGGGTACAATGTACAAGTGCAATGTTGAAAGCCTTCCCCATGACAACATGGTTCTACTAATTCCAACGTATAAGTGCAAGCATATATAACATAGATGACACAATGGTTCAAGTTTATTAGGGGCAATAAAAATAAAGTGTGCCATCAAGTTTGTGAGAGCTTTAATCACTAAGTTTTCACATAACAAAGTAAATTTTTAATTGGAAGGTAGATGAAACAAGAATATACTTGAAATGGTGTAACACACCATGCATAGGAATTTATGGTGGACACTTTGGAATAACTTGGTTGCTTGGGAGTTGGATGCACGAGTAGAGCGTACTCATACAAGTGGAGGCTAGCAAAAGATTGGGAGCGACCAACTAAGAGAGCAATAATGGACATAATCATGCAGAGCGATAAAACATTACTAATCAAAGCATAAAGTGGTACCACAAGTCAAAAACTAAATGATCATAGAGGCTATGGTGACTGGTTCATAGTCATAACATGGTGTGAGCATGTGCCAAGTCAACCCAAACAAAGCATCAAAGGAGAATACCACAATACTATGCTTTTGTATGCTAAAACAACGCATGATTCTTTCAAGGCACATTAAGAAATACCAATTTTTTGGAACAAGTCATGCTACAGAAATAATCACTAAGCATAAGGTCGAAACAACATCTAGCATGACATCATAAAGTCTAAGTCACAGTCAAAGCAAGCTCCTCTTGTACTACTAAGCAAGAACTTCCTACTCCTCTCCAACACCAATCAACTTATTTGAAACAACACAATAAGAACGGAGGTCCATACTACTTTATTCAATAAAACTAAGCAAACAAAGACCAAAAACGAAAACTAAGACACTCCAAGAACAACACAACAGTGCATGAAACAATAAGGGGATGCCTTGGGCATCCCCAAGCTTTGATGCTTGTATCTCTTGGATATTTCTTGGGGTGACATGGGGTGGCATCCCCAAGCTTGATATTTTGTCCATTCTTCATCTCATTACATCATTCTTCTTCTACACCTGAAAATTTTCCTTCATACAAAACTTCACACAATCTTCATTAGCAACATTAGTGTATTCAAAAGATAATAGACCTTTGGGTTTTAGTTTAAAAACAGAAAAAAATTCACTAAATACACAAGATATTGTTGAAACTCCCTCAAAAATCTCTATTTCCCAAAAAGAACCCGAAAAGGAATCAATAAGAAGCGAATGCAAATAATGGCAGAAATCTGTCAATACAGACCAGCAGGTATAAACCGATTTTTTCGAAGACCTTCTGTTTTTCAAATCAAAAAGTATTGACCTTTCCAAAGTTAGATAACAACCTGGGGTATTTATTCATAAAATTACAGATCAATCCGAGTTATAAAGATTTTACACGAATTTTTACAGTGGGGCACAAAAATCTGTTTCGGGACAACAACTCCCCAAATCTTACTTCCCTCTTATTAGAGGTCATTCTTGGCACAAAAAGCAAATAAAAAGGGTAAGGAGCAGTTATTACAAATGTAATAACTTCCAAGACTCAAGAAAACTATTGGCCTATCTCCCAAGAAGTATTTTTCTTTAACGCCTTTAAGTTAGGCACCAGAAGCAAGAATCAAGTATTTTCAAATAAAGAAGCATTAACATCAAACCTTGCTTTCAAAGGAGGAGCAAAAAGCAACTTCTCTCTCCTCATAGGAAAATATTCAATACCTTCCTTGAATGGAAATTGATATTTAATGGTGCCTTCTTTCATATCAAATGATGGCACCAACATTTCTAATAAAAGGTCTTCCCAAAGTAATAGGACAAGAAGCATTATATTCAACATCCAAAACATAGAAATCAACAGGAACATAAGAATTGTTAACCATAATAAGAACATCATTAACAATCCCATGAGTTTCTTTTTAGCATTATGATCAAGTGGGACATCCAAATATCAATCTTCCAAAGGTGGAAAATCAAGCATTTCATAAATCTTTCTAGGCATAATAGAGACACTAGAACCAAGGTCACATGAAGCTTTGAGATCAAAGTCATTCACTTGCATATTAATAATGGGTTCCTAACTATCTTCTACTTTCCTAGGAATAGAGGCTTTGTGTTTCAACTTTTCTTCCTTAATTTTAATAAGAGCATCTGTAATGTGTTTGGTGAAAGCCACATTCATATCACTAGCATCCGGACATCTAGCAAGATTTTGTAGGAACATAATCACTTCAGAAATATTGCAACCATCAAGATCAAAATCAAACTTAGCATCATTGGTAGTGGACTCATTGGGTTTAGGCATTATGGTAGGAGGAATAGGGACTTCTTGTGGATTAGTGGCATCCATATTGGTGGTGGTGATAGTGCACACACTATTGTTTATAGCAATTTTAGCTTCTCTTTCCCACTTAGCATGTAGTTGAGCTAACAGACTAACATTTTTATAAATTGTAACTTGTATGGCATGAGTAGCAGCAAAGGTACTTTCCAAGGTTTCCGGTTTAGTAGCCATTTTATTAATCAAAGAGGACTGTGCTTTAGACAAAGATGAAATATTTTTCTCAACATTCAAAATCTTTTCCTCCACAATCGTGTTGAAAGTGGTTTGTTTACTTATAAAGTCTTTGAGCATGACTTCAAGTTCACAAGGAGCACTTCTAGTATTGTTGTAGGAGTTTCCATAGGTATTGCCATTATTAGGAGGGTAAGGCCTATAATTATTGTTACTATCAAAATTATTCCTATAGGCATTGTTGTTGAAATTATTGTTTCTAATGAAGTTCACATCAACTTGCTCTTCTTGAGAAACCAAAGAAGCTAAGGGAACATTATTTGGATCAATAGGAGATTTTCAATTAACAAGCATAGCCATGATAACATCAATCTTATTACTCAAAGAGTAGGTTTCTTCAACAGAATTTACCTTCTTACCATGTGGAGCTCTCTCAGTGTGCAATTTAGAATAATTAACCATCATATTATTAAGGAGATTTGTTGCAGCACCCAAAGTAATGGTCATAAAGGTACCTCCAACAGCTGAATCCAACGGGTTTTGAAGAGAAGTTTAAACCTGCTTAAAAAGTCTGGATAATCATCCAAGCAGTAAGCTCATGAGTGGGACAATTCTTAACCAAAGATGTCATTCTTTCCCAAGCTTGAGCAACATGTTCATTATCAAGTTGTTTAAATTTCATTATTTCACTTCTCATAGATATAATCTTAGCAGGACGATAGTTTTTTCCAATAAAAGCATATTTTCACTTAATCCAAGAATCAATACTATTTCTAGGCAAAGATAGCAACCATTCTTTAGCTTTTCCTCTCAACGACAAAGGAAAGAAATTGAGCTTAATAATATCTCCATCTACATCCTTATATTTTTGCATCTCACAAAGTTCAACAAAGTTATTGAGGTGGAAAACTGTTGGGGTTCGTAGCATGGAAAACAAAAAAATTCTATCGCAAGCACACAAACAAGCCAAGATCTATCTACTAGATTGTAGCAACGAGTCGATAGAAGAACTCACCCTCGAAGATTCCAAAGTGGTTAACGAGAGCAGATTCTCGTGGGTGATGTAGTTGTACTGTTGCCGATCTCAAGATCGCGTAGACGATCCTTCCGGCGCTGCGTTCCGGCAGCGCTTCCGCAGTCGGTCACACGTTCGGTACTCGATGAAGATCTTCCTCTCCCTTGTTCCAGCAGGCATTGGAGGTTGTAGCACTCTCCTCGTGATTCCGGCAGCACGACGGCGTGGTGTCGGAAGTAGAGGGGAGATCTCGCAGGCCTTGGCGATCTACGGATTAGAGGCACCAAAGGGGGTGGCTTGGCCGATGGCTAGGGTTTAGAGAAACCCTAACTCGGCGACTTGAGGAGCCCTAGGTGGCGGCATCACTTGGAGAGGTGGTGGCGCCTAGAGCTAGGGTTTGGGTGTGAGGGGTAGGGGGCGCCCTACCCCTTCTTATATAGGTGGAGGGTGGCGGTTTGGGAGGAGGGAGTCCTCCTCCAACTCCTCCTCCTTGGCCGGCTGGTGGAGGGAGTAGGACTTCCTCCCTAAGTAGGATTCCTACTCTCCCTCCACCAAGCAAACTTCAGATTTGACTTTTCAAATTGGCTTTTGACTTTCAAACTTGGATTTGATTTCTCTCTCCATATTGCCCAGCCAAGTGACCTAGTACATGATGCAAATATTCCACATTGTCATGACACATCCATGTACCCTCCCCCTCTGGAGTGCCGGACCTTCCAGACCCTTCTAGAACATTCCTGGTGAAAACATCGGAATCATTTCCGAACTCCGAAACAAGACTTTCCTTATATGATTCTTATTCTCCGGACCATTCCGGATCTCCTCGTGATATCCTGGATCCCATCCGAGACTCCGAACAACATTCGGTCTCTTACTCGTCATTCCATAACTACTCAACAACATCGAATCCTTAAGTGTGTCTCCCTACGGTTCGCGAATTATGCGGACATGACCAAGACACTTCTCCGATCAATAACCAATAGAGGAATCTGGAAATTCATATGGCTCCCACATATTTATACGATTACTTTGCGATCGAATGAACCACTTACATACGATACCAATTTCCCTTTGTCTCATGATAGTTTACTTATCCGAGGTTTTGATCGTCGGTATCTCTGCATACCTAGTTCAACCTCGTTACCGATAAGTACTCTTTTCTCGTTCCCGTTATATGTGATCCCTTGTGATCCAGTCACATGCTTGCAAGCCAATTGGATGACATTCCATCGAGAGGGCCCAAAGTATATCTATCTGTCATATGGATGGACAAATCCCACTCTTGATCCATGTGCCTCAACACATTCTTTCCGAACACTCAATGCCACCTTTATAACCACCCAGTTACAGTGTGGTGTTTGATGTCATCAAAGCATCCTTCCGGTGATGGTGATTAGCATGATCTCATGGTCGAAGGAATTAGGTTACTATGTATCAGAAAGCATATAGCAAATGAACTATATTAAATTACTTGATCTTTATGCTATGCTTAACTATAGGAGTATGTCCATCACATCATTCTCCTAATGATATGACCTTGTTGTTAATAACATCTCTATGTTCATGATCAGGAAACCATGATCATATATTAACCAACAAGCTAGTTTAACAAGAGGCTTTACTAGGGACTCTTTTATGTTTACAACTCACACAAGTATTATGGTTTCCGGTTAATACAATTATAGCATGGTATGTAAACATTTATCATAAGCATGAAGATATGATAATAACCACTTTATTATTGCCTCTTGGGCATATCTCCAACAGTCTCCCACTTGCACTAGATTCAATAATCTAGTTTCAAACCTTTGTGTATTCAACACCTATGGCTTTCCGGTGTTGTATGTACATGATTTCTAGTGGTCAAGTGATCTCCGGATCTGACACTTCCAGGTCCGTGTGTAACTGCATGTCTTTGCGTCTCTACGCATCACTCATTCTCTAATGAGATGGCTTTGTATAAATTTGGTCCTTTGGTGAGACCTTTAGTTTTTTGGGGTTAAAATATGGTGATAATATTGTCATAAAATATATCTTCATAGTAATATCCCATTGTTAACTACACCTACTTTGATAACAAACTACTTGACACAAATGCCCTCTTTTGCTGCTATAATAGCAGTCATATACTTAGCCTTTTGTTGTAGTATCTGTCACAATGTCTTAACTTTGGAACTCATCCAAATTCATTATGGAACTTACTTTCCATTATATTGTGCCACCCTTAGTTTAGATTGAGATAAACTTAATTTGTACTTTGTGACAAAACTAGTATCAATGTAGTACTTTTACAATGAACTAACCATCTATTTGTCACTTCTACAAAATAATATACTCTTAGTTCTTCCAAAAGATCATAAAAATATCCTTACTATCGTCCAATGATCATATTATGAATCATTCTGGTATATGCTCATAACATTTAGAGCATAGGACATATCTGGATTTGTACATATCACAGTATGATTGATATAAATACTATTTGTGATTTCATACATCAAGTATCAATCTATACTTGAATCTTTGTTTCACTTTCCAAGTGTCAATACACTTGAATATATCATCAATATTGAACTCATTCAATCCTTTCTGTGCGACAAGAACCTTTCTTGTAGTTTCTATATTGAACTCATTTAATATATCATTTATGTACTTTCGGCATAACCATATTAGCGTCTATTGATGCAAAATATTTGGGTTTTTGTAGAGGCCTCAACCTGATAAGGTAGATTCCTCCTGTGTTTTACAAGGCTAGTCCCTGGATCAATAGCTAGCATCCATAGTTAAGATGTAATATCAAGAAACAAAGGTCATAACATAACTTTACAACCAGGAATATCATGAGTTTATTACATCAATCATAGCTCATTTGGCTATTCATTACATTGCAGCGGAATAACTAAAATCATGGGGTCCATCATCTTCAAGGTGCCACAGGCAGATGTTGGTTGTAGACTTTGTAATCCTAAATCAATCAATCTTCACTAAATACAATCAAACCTGCAACATTACAAGTTACAGCCACAAGGTCAATACATTTGAATTGTATTGGCAAGTTTCACTACTTTGTATATTATGAGTGGATCCTATCATTACATGCATATTTGGCTAGGTAGAGTTTAAGGCTTATTTGCATAAAGCAGAGTTTATCCTATCTTTTCAAAAATGGTTTTGGTCCTTTGTCAAATCTCTTTTTCCAAGTTCCTTGAACTCCTTGGTAGAAACACAAGTGTTCAAGTCCTTGTCAAAATCTCTTGAGCTACTTGGTAACCCCAAGTGCAACAAGTTTTATAAAATCTCATGAGTTCCTTGGTATCCCCAAGTACATCATGCTCTTGAGCACCTTGGTAACCTCAAGTGCATCAAGCTTAACAAAATCTCTTTGAATTCCTTGGTACCCCCAAGTGCATCAAGTTTTTATTTTAGAAGTTGGAATGTCGAGATCTCCCATGGTTCAAACTTTAGTTGCTCAGTATTGTCCATAACCGGGGACACGGCTAAGTACTTAGATTTTATTATCTTCTGCAGAAGGAGTACACTTTACCCACATGACACAATCCCATCTTGTTGCCACCAGTGGCCTACTGGATTAGTGCTCACCAAGATGGAGTACTGGCAGACTGAGAATGTGACGAAGTCTTTCCAAAAGGTCCTCCCATACATCATTGCTAGCTTGTCTTCAGCCCCCATGAAGCATTCCAGATCCCCATGTACGGTAACTAAAGACAATGTATGGGTCTTCCTAATGTAGTTGACTAAGCCAGAGCCATAATAGCATGTGGTTGCACACGAAAGCCACAATTGGAGAAACATGTTCAATCTCTAAGTTTCCTAGGTGGTTTTCATTTGGAGCACAACACAAAGTGATTACCATAGACATGGTTCCTTTTGTTGCCACCTTCCCCAAACTTCAAGTATCTTCCACCTAGGTGGTTCATTGAGTTCCTTGTTTTATTATGTAAAACACAAGTCCTTTTCTCAACCTTTGTAAAATCTCAACATGTATCTCTTTTCAAAACATAGCATGGCTAAGCATGTACAACTTCAATATTTTCACTAAGGAGTGTATAGGGAATCCTATTAGGATTTAGCATAGAATAAGTGCAGAAATATCTTTTCATGCATGTTTTTCAAAATCCACTAAGTATAATGAAATTAGTAGGACTTTTGTATGATAGTGTAACTTGCCTTTTTGGTAGGGAATGGTGGTTCACTCCTTGATCTTGCTAGTCTCACACTTTGCTAAATTCACTACAAGTCAATCAAGCAAAACCCAAAATCAACTAACATTCTAAATCAAGGTTAAACAAACAATTTCACACTCACAAAGCAATGGAACCTAAGTCATGCATAAGTATGCAAAGGTTGGTTCTATTGCAAGGATGGTCTCTACTAGGTTTATAACTTTGTAAGGTTCCAAGTTGGTCATTTTACCAAAATGGCAAAGTCATTTGCAAATGGGTTTTATCTCATGTCCATTTTAAAAATCCATTCATCATTTTATGTGGTGAAAATTATTTTTATCAAAGAAAAACTTTTATGTTTTTCACCAAGTGAGTTGCTTTTGGCAAAGTTTGGTGTTTTGGGTCAGTAATTTTGGTCCAAAACATTTTCCCAAAGTTTTCCTTGCAAAAACCTTTCTATAATAAAATCAATAATTTTATTTGGCTAGAAAAATGGCTAAGTTAAATAATTCAACCTAAATTTTACCAAAATCATTTTTAACATCAAGGGTTGGTTCCTAGGGTCAGTATGGTCACTACAAACCATTTTGCAAAAGTTTTAATCCTAAAGTCAATTTTAAACAATTTTTCTACTCTAAACAAGTACATAAATGTTTCTGCAAATTCAAACAAGCTAACAAATACTATTTTCTAAACTAAGGCCATGGTTGGCTAGGGCTTGCCCTCCTGAATCCAATGACATAAAATTTGAAATTTTGGACGTGTGGTTTGAAAGTTACAGGGGTTTGAAGTTTGCAAAATATTCTGTTTTCAAATCAGTTTTTTAAACAGATCAGTGACACGCGGCAGTATTCTACTGGACGGTACCGGTTCGTTTGGATCACGCGACGACAGCCGTTGGATTTCAGTTAAATCGTGCGGCACAACACGCGTACCTCTTCGCGGTAAGTGATCTAATCGCAGCGCTTGGATCTACATCCTACGGCTGCTAGCATGCTTGCCTAGGATCGGCGGCGCTGGCGGTGGCTTGCGGCGGTGCACGGCCAGGCAGCAACGCTACGACGATTACAGGAAGCGGAGAGGGGGAGAAAGGTGCTCACCAGAATCGCGATGAAGAGGGGATGCTCAACGTGTGCTTGTCGTGGTAAGGGGCGCTCTGGTACAGCTGCAATTGCTCGCCGGAGTGGAGGACGGCGACGGGTGCTTCAGGTGGTCGTCGTGGATGGCACTGTGGATCACCCCAAGGTGAAAGGATGGCATGGTTAGATGCGCGGGACTAAGACAAAGCTCCTCGTGTGAATGAGAAGGCGCAGGGCGGTCAGTACTTACCGGGAAGTTCGACGGAGACGAGACAGACGGCGGCGCTGTCAGAGCTTGTCCTAGCCGACTCTCTGGGGCGCCCGAGGTCGAACGAAAAGCACTGGGAGGATTGTCTAAGAGTGGGGAGTCTGCTAGTGTGCTCGGGGAGGCTCGGGGTGGTGTCGTGTCGCCGGAATCGGGGAATAAGTTCGTCGGAGACGGCGGTGGTGCAGACGAGATTGGCGACAGCCTAGGGGCAGAGAGGAGGAATGGTCTGGGGGAAAAGGAGGAGGAGGCGCTGGGGCTTTAAAGCGCATGGTCAAGGCGAGGTAAAGGCGCGGAGTTATGGCAAATTGAACGCGCGGAATCACAGCAGGTAACGGTGGTCGAGGGAGGAAGAAGTGGTCGCGCGGGTGGGAGAGAAGAACAGGAGCGGTGGGGTCTAACTGTCAGTGGGAAAAGAAACGAGGGGAGGTCCACCTGTCATACTCTGCGCGGGTCTGTTAGTGGGTGTGAACCGTTTTCTTCGGGGAGAGAATAGCTGGGCTGGTTCTGGGCCTTAGTGGGTTGGGTCTGCTGCACTATTTTTTTTTCTGTCTAAACACTTTTCTATTTTCCAAAACTATTTCTGTTTTGAAATTGAAATCAATTATTCAAACATTCAAACAAATCAAACAATGTTTAAATCAATTCAAACAACACCCAAACTTTGTAATATTGAAATTAGTTCTGTTCAGTAACATGAACCAAAATCCAAAAATAAAAATAATATTTTAAATCTTTTAGATTCCTTTTATTAATTAAATAAAATGGTCCATGGTTTATTAATAAAACAAGGTTTGGTTTAATTAATAAAATCTTCATTTGAAATCCAAATGCTTTCAAAACCCAATCAGTAGGTTTTATTTGGAAATAAAGAATATTTGGAAAACTTGTTTAAAATAAAATAATCTTTTATTTAAATAAAGTTGGATATTAAATCCTTATTATTTTATTTAAATAAACCTTTGCTAATTTTATAAAATGTTTTAATTCGAAAGCTTGGTCAAGGTTTAATTTGGCTTTATAAAATAATCCTTATTTGTAAAACATCTATTTCATTTGAAAACAAATCTTTTCATTTAATTGTTTCAAAATAGTATTTCCAAATGTTTTATTTTTCCTTTTATTAAATGTTTATCTTTTTAAATCCCTTTAGGTTTTATTTAATTCCAATGGGTTTAAAGTTCCAATTGAATTCAAAAAGTTTCTTCTGGCCTTGAATATCAAACAAAGTTTTATTTTATTCATTTATTTTCACATTACAAGATTTGGAAAATCTTGGGACGTGACAGTTTTGCCTAAGTCTTTCATCGGGATGAAATTCTTAATATGTGTTAATAAAAGATACATCTTTTCCAATCAACAATATGTCTTCCACATAATGTATTAGAAATATGTCTTAGCGCTCCCACTTAATTTCTTGCAAATGCAAGCACCTTCATTGTCTCTGATGAAATTAAACTCTTTTAACAGTTTCATCAAAGTGAAGATTCCAACTTCCGCGATGCTTACTTCAACCATTGAAGTTTTCATATACTTTTAGCATCCTTTGAATTAACAAAACCCTTTGGACCGTGTTAAGCACATGTCCTAGGCAAAAATTCTATTAGAAGAACTTGTTTTGTTTATTCAACTACCACATAACAAAATTATATGTAGTGGTTGCTACATTAATCCGTCTAAACTAAATATCGCTATGAAAGATCAAATCTTGTTATAGTCAACCTTTGAACATTGTTGTGAACTCTTTCCCAACATATCGACTATTTCATAGATGTGAAACATCCATGTCTATTTCTTTATAGATCCAAACACGACTGTAAGGTCTTGCAACTTTCTCGAGGGTCCTTCAAGTTCAAATCTTGATTTCTCGTGTATGGAACTATCACGGATTTTATGGCTTCAAGCCATTTTACGGAGTCAGGGCCCATCATCGCTTCTTTGCATGTAGTCCGTTCATTATATGGTGTCATTTCAGCGGATTCTGATGGAGCTCTTTTCTGTGGAAAAACGCTAGTCTCTAAAGCTTTTAATCTTTAAAATATAATGGCAGTTTTATGAATTATACCTTTGATCTTACCATGTCAAACAAGGTTTAATTACATATCTCGAACGCTCCATACTCTTATGGTGTTTCGAGAAATGCAAATCCACGGAACGATTCCTTAAATCTTAGGTATTATGCTAAACTTGTAACTCAAATATCTTCCTTTATGATCTTATCATAAACTATTTATATTCTTGTTACAATGATTTTGCAATTCATCTTGAAAGTCTTGAACTTTTCAAATGTTTCATACTTCATACTTATTAAGTAAATATTCATATATTCACTCAAATTTTCGGAGAAAGCATATGAAGTTGAAATCCATTGCTCTTGACTACACACAATGGACTTCATACAACAATATGTATAAGTTCCAATAAGCTAGTCATTCATTCCCTTTTGGCCTATGAAAGAAGTTTTAATTATCTCTAGGAAAGTTTCACAAGCGTCATTTGATAAAAAATCAAAAGTCTCCAAAATTCCATAAACATGGAGTTTCTTCATGTTTTCTTTCCAATATAATTTAAACGGCATTATCACTTCCTAAGTGATCTTTCAATCAATTTGTCTTTCGACATTTTTAGCACTAGTTTATGGATGTGATTTCTCCAACGAGATTTGTAAATCATCCATATTTTATGGATTACGGCAATTATTTGAACAACCCTTTTGTTCTCATAATACCTGATAAAATAAATCTTGAAGGCAAGCTTTGTTGTTTAACGAGCAACACAATAACCCTTTATTTGTTCTCGATGAACATCATCACATATTATTTTGCTAGTTACTTAGGCCATTGTAGTTCATGAATTCTGTTGTTTTGTATGACGATTCATACCAACAAATTCAGTATCCAATACTTAAGAACCACATTATTTAACAAGCAAAGAATACAGCCATAACGCGTATATCTATATACCTAAGCTGAACAATTCTAGTCTTTTCTTTTCTGCCATATATTTATGAGATTCTCTTTTAGTATTGCTTTTTCTGTTTGAAAGAATCTATCAACATCAATAGTGGAGCCATATTCATGGCACATAGTCTAAAGCATGTATAGTTAAATACTAATGTCTTTGGACTTGCACTTTTAAGTAGATCACCATCATCAGATGTTTGGTGTTCTTTCAAATTCCTTTCTTTAGTAATCTCTTGGTGTAGTAAAAATTTTACCTACATCAAATATTCACCCTTATCATGGAATTATCCATGATCAAACTACTTTTAGCTTATAACGGTGAATCGCGAGTATAATGTTGCTCTCCAAAACCTTTTGGAGGATTAGGACAACTAGTGTCTCCAACCTTTTGTAAATTCTCATCAAATATGAGAACATAAACTTTTCCATATTATACTCTATCATGTTGTAACCAAAACATCATTTCAGATATCACAATATCTTCCATACATGATGGTTTCTGAAACAACTCTTTCAACTCCTAGATTACCTTGATATTAAAACTATCTTTCGAATATCAAGAATCATGGAGATAAACATGATACTTATATACTAACACTGGAATTGTTACTCTTGATTTAATACCAACTATTAAACTTCATGGAGTAATCGAAACTTACTGAAAGTTTGCAATGGGACTTTTAAACTTTATATTAACACTTCAAAACAATACGATACCAGTTCGTAAAGTAACTAACCAGAATTCTATAGTTCTATCATCTCAATTAAAACTAAGCGCAAGGTGGTAAACGGATGCCAATGACTACAACAACTATGCAAATTCACTTTGATTTAATTTATGATAAATAGTGTTCAACTTTTAATCATATTGCTATTGAACTCCCACTCAAAACAATATCCCTCAAAAAATTTTAGTGATCACACGAACCAAATCCACCACATCAAAACCGATCATCACGAGAGTTGATGTAGCTTCAATGGCGAACAATCAACATGTTCATCATATCTACTATATGACTCATGCTTTACCTTTCGGTGATCTGTGTTCCGAGACCATGTCTATACATCCTAGGCTCGTCAAGATCAAACCTTAGCTTCCGCATGAGCAAATATGGCTTGCTCACGTTGTATACACTCACAGAATCTAACACACCCGATCATCACGTGATGCTTCGAAACAACGAGCTTTAGCAACGGTGCTTATTAAGGATGAACACTTTAAAACTTGAAATTTGTGTGCTTGAGGGATCATCTTATAATGCTACCGTCGTTAACTAAGCAATACAAGATGCATAAAAGGATTAACATCACATGCAATTCATAATATGTGATATGATATGGCCTTTTCTTCTTGTGCTTCCGATCTCCATCTTCAAGAATGAACATGATATCCATCATCACCGGTGTGGCGTCAAGGTCAATGGCGCCGCTTCATGGTTGTCTTCCACCAGCATCAACTATTACAACTACTTTCAATAATAGACACGCGGGACTTAACGTATTTAAAAGACAACCATATGGCTCATGCCGGTTGCCAACTTACAATAAGGAACATTGCATACATCAAATATAATCACAATCATGGCCATATCACATCACAGCACACCCCTGCAAAACAAAGTTAGATGCCTCTAATTTTCTTTGCATATTTTATGTGGTTTGGGGCTTTCAATAAGTGTCGTTCTAACTTACGAACAAGAACCACAACGTTGATGTTTGAACTATCAAGTGCCCGTTGTAAATTGAATCTATACTATGATGGGAGAGACAAACACCCGCAAAGCCACTTATGCAATACAAGTTGCATGTTGTAACATCCCTAAAATCATGATTTCAAAGATTGCATATCAATCGTGCATGCATATAGTTTTGAGATCAATTTCAAACTCATTTCAAGAAAACAGAAGCACATAGTGCTATCATTTTATGTGAGCAAACTTGAATCAAATGGCCATCCCCATTTGAGAGCTTGAATGCTTTAAACCAAGATTGTTTGTCTCCCTTGTTGATTGGTTTGAGTGTGGAGTTAGAACAAATTTTTACAAAATAGAAGTGGTTTCAAAAACCATTTTCAAACATTTGCAAACCAAGTGCAATGTCCCTGTTATTTTGTTTTTCCAAAAATGACCAAGCCAACTCAAAGTGACCACATGGTTTTATGCCAAGTTTTGTGACTATTGCACACTGCAAAAATCCCAAAAAGATTTGAATTCAAATAGAGTTTGAATTCATTTGAAAATCAATCCAGAAAATCAAATCAGAAATAGAAAAGGAATAAAGAAAAAGAAAAGGGTCGGCGCCAGACATTGGGCCCAACAGTGAAACCAGCCCAGCTAGCCCACCCGGGCCACCTCTCTCTCTCTCTCTCTCGCACGCACGGACGCACCCAGCAAGTCGCTGACACCCAGACCCCACTCCCCTCTGTTCTGTTCGCTGACGAGCGGGCCCTCTCCACGTCAGCGTCGTCTTCCCCAATTTCTCGCGCGCAGACACCGCTCCGCTGTTACCACCGTGCAGTGACGCCGCGATTAAAACTCGCTTAAATTCCATTGATTCAGCGTGCAATCCTCGCCCCACTTCTGGCTACTTAAATCCCTCGCCGCTGTGGTCATTTCCCCCCACTTTCCTCGCTCACTCCGCCACCAGGCTGCACGCATTCGACCTAGAAACCCTGCAGCACCGACGACCTCCGACGACTGATTCCGGTGAGCTTCGACCGCCTCCCTTTCTCTAGTTCAAACTATCGTGCCCAGCGTGATCTCGTGCATCTCCTAATACTCTTCGCTTGCCGGCTCGTGACACACGACGCCGTCCCCGTTCGTGCCCGCAACTGACCGAGCCGCCGCTCAACTCCGGCGACCAATTACGGTAAGCAGAGCGCGCCCCTTGCCCCCTCTTGCATACGAGGATGTTCGCCACTGTTTTGCGCGTCTCCTAATCCATCTGGTCCGTGCTAGGACGACGCGAAACCTTGGCAACTACATCGTCTGCAACCTCCCGACGCCGTGCACGACTCCGACGAGCTCCAGCAGCCCCTGCCGTGCGCCCCTTGCCAAGCCACCTCCACGTTGAGCTTCGCCTCGACCCTGTGGTTCTGGTAAGCACACTCTTTCCTCCCCGGGCGACCTAGAACGCCGGCACCGCCACGGACAGAGCACTCCGCCGCTCGCCGTCGCCGCGCGCCGCCAGACCTTGGTCATTTGATCAAGAGCCGTTGGATCTAGATCCAACGCGTGCGATAGAACCACTTAGCGAAGCGTTACGTTTTGATCTGAACCGTGCATCGCCACTTAGATCCTATGGCTCGCGTGCGTGATCCAACGCGAACCGGTACGCGCCAGTAAGATTAAGACGCGTGGCTAGGGTTTGAATTAAAACAGAATTTGAAATCAGATTTGTATCCAAATTTGATTTGCTTGTAACTTTTGATTCCCACATTAGATTTTAGCAAATTTTATACCGTTGGAATCAGGGAGACAAGCCCTTTCTGTTTATGCAATGTGTTTAGTGTTTAGTTTCTGTTAAAATGACTTTATTTGCAGAAACTTGTTTAGGACTATTTTAAGTATATGAATTGTTTAGGAAATTGTTTTAGTGTAAAATAAACTTGGTTTAGCAAGTTTTAACTTGGTTATGATTCAGTACTATGCACTTGCTTGGTTGAGTTTTAAAAATCATCACTTAGCATTTTTGCATGCATGCATATGTATTTTTGTTTGTTTGTATATGTTGTGTGTAATTCGTTGCTACCATTCTTTGTGTAGACTTTGGTGCTAGTGATTGTGATTGTGAAGAGTGCTACTCTCCCAACTACCAAGGCAAGTGGTACTTCATGAATATTTCCATCCCTATATATATTTATACAAGCATTAGAAATATTTTGTTAAGTCTTGCATGTTACTATTTTGCCAAATGCCATGTTGGGAAATCCTAAGTAGTTGTAGAATTGCTAGGAAATTTTCTAAGTAAATTTCTATCTATGCCATGCTTAGCCTAGCTAGTAGCAAAC
Source organism: Avena atlantica (assembly GCA_910589765.1). Taxonomy (NCBI): domain Eukaryota; kingdom Viridiplantae; phylum Streptophyta; class Magnoliopsida; order Poales; family Poaceae; genus Avena; species Avena atlantica. Next base: position 390,796,415 of record OU342735.1, on the reverse strand, counting down.
AAGGGTTGGTAAAATATACATGCTATGATGACAATATTTCTAAGTCTTTAGACTTTTGTTTTCTTAATAAAACAACTAAGTCAATGAATCACCTGGGTGGAAAGGGACTTGATTGGTGGATTTTGGTTGAGTGGTTACACAAGGCCCATGGCTATGGTTTACCTTGTGTATCTCACTTGTGGAAAGCCACCCAGGAACAAAGGGATTTTAGAGGCCAAGTGTTGAGAAGCTTATAGTGCAGCCACTTGGCAATATGTGCTCTGCCTGGATCACATAAGTTGCTAGAACTTAGCCATTTGGACAGTTGGTGGTAGTGGGAATGTAGGGTCCCAACCTTTAAATAAGATAGAGCCCCCTGTGTTTACAATGCTAGTCCCTGGATCAATAGCTAGCATCCACAGTTTAGATGTAATATCAAGAAACAAAGGTCATAATATAATTTTATAACCAGGAAGAACATAATTTTATTACATCATACATAGCTCATTTGGCTATTACATTACATTGCAGCGGAATATCTATAGTCATGGGTCCTTCATCTTCAAAGTGCCTCAGGCAGATGTTGGTTGTAGACTTTGTAATCCTAATCAATCAATCTTCACTAAAAACAATCAAACCTGCAACATTACAAGTTACAGCCACAAGGGTCAATACATTTGAATTGTATTGGCAAGTTTCACTACTATGTGGAATATAAGTGGATTCTATCAATACATGCATATTTGGCTAAGTAGAGTTTAAGGCTCATTTGCATAAAGCAATATTTTATCCTGTCTTTTCAAAATGGTTTTGGTCCTTTGTCAAATCTCCTTTCAAAAATCTCTTGAACTCCTTGGTAAAAACTCAAGTGTTCAAGTCCTTGTCAAAACCTCTTGAGCACCTTGGTAACCCCAAGTGCATCAAGTTTTGTCAAAATCTCTTGAGCTCCTTGGTAACCCCAAGTGCATCAAGTTTTAAAAGTTTTCTTTTAGAAATTAGAGTGTCGAGATCTTCCATAGCTTCAGGCCTTAGTTGCTCAGTATTGTCCATAACCGGGGACACGGCTAAGTACTTAGAATTTGATATTCTGCAGAAGTTGTACACTTTACCCACATGACACAATCCCGTCTTGACGCCACCAGTGGCCGCTGGATAAGTACTCACCAAAATGGAGTACCGGAAGATCGAGAATGTGACAAAGTCTTTCCATAGGAGTCCTCCCAATACAAAATGCTAGCTTGTCTACCAGGCACAAATGTAGGGTTGCTCCCTTACACAAATCTAGTTAACTTGAAGATGCCAATGCATGGTACTTCCACTATGTAGTTGACTAAGCCAGAGCCCATTTAGCATGTGGCTGTACACGGAAGCCACTGGACGAGAAACATGTTCAATCTCTAAGTTTCCTGGGTGGTTTTCCTTTGGAGCACAACACAAAGAGATTGCCATAGTCATGGTTCCTTTTGTTGCCACCTTCTCCAATACTCAAAGTATCCTTGTCCACCCAGGTGGTTCATTGAGTCCTTGTTTTATTATATAAAAACACAAGTCCTTTTCTTAACTTCATAAAATCTCAACATGTATCTCTTTTCAAAATATAGCATGGCTAAGCATGTAACAACTACAATGTTTTCACTAAGGAATGTTTAGGGAATCCTATTAGGATTTAGCATAGCATAAGTGCAAAATATCTTTTCATGCATGTTTCATAATCCACTAAGTATAATGAAAATAGTAGGACTTTAGATGATAGTGTAATCAATCAAGCAACACCAAATCAACTAGCATTCCAAATAATCAACCAAACAACATTTCATACACACACAAAACTATGGGTTCTAAGGTTTAAGTTATGCTTGTGAGCATGCAAAGGATAGTCCTAATTGTAAAGGTGGTCTCCACTAGGCTTCTAAACTTTGTAAGGTCCAAATTAGTCATTTACCAAAATGGCAAGGTCATTTGCAAAATGGGTTTTGTCCATAAACCATTTTTAGAACTTAATCATCATTTTATGTGGTGGAAGATATTTCTATCAAGGTAAAACTTTATGTTTTTCACAAAAATGAGTTGCTATTGCAAAACTTGGTGTTTTGGGTCAGTAGGTTTGGCTCAAAACATTTTCCCAAAGTTTTCTTTATCAAAAACATTTTCATAATAAAATGTCTTTATTTTTATTTGGCTAGAAATTGGCTAAGTCAAATAATCCAACCTAAATTTTACCAGAATCATTTTTAACACCAAGGGTTGGTTCCTAGGGTCAGTAAGTTCACAACAAACCATTTTGCAAAAGTTTTAATCCAAAAATCATTTTTAAACAATTTTTCTAATCTAAACAAGCACACAAATGAATCTGCAAAAACAAGTAAATTAACAGATACTATTCACTAAACTAATTCCACAGTTGGCTAGGTCTTGCTCTCCTGAATCCAACGACATAAAATTTGTAATTTTTGGACGTGTGGATCCAAAGTTACAAGGGTTTGAAATTCACAACTAAATCAGATTTCAAACCTGTTTTAAACAGAATAGGCGACACGCGTCAAGTTCTGGTTGGACGGTACTGGTTCGGGCGGATCAGCAACGAGGTGCGTTGGATCTAATCAGATCGGGTGGTCCAGAGAGCGTACCTCTTCGCGACTAAGTGAACTAATCGTGAGCGCCAGATCTTGATCCTACGATGCAGGTCTGTTTGACCATATGCGAGCGGCGCCGGCGGTGGCTAGCGGCGGTGCACGGCCAGGCAGTGGTGCTACGGTGGTTCTAGGAAGCGAGGAAGATAGAGGGGGTGCTCACTAGGTTCGCAATGCAGCACTGATACTCAACGTGCTCTTGGGGAAGCAGGGGGCGCACGGGGACGGGCAGGATTCCTCGCCGGAGTTGGTTCTGGCGACGGACGCACGCTGTCGAGGTCGAGGACGACGCTACGGGTCATGCGAAGGCAAACCAGAATCATGGTTAGACGCGGAATGACCTGGGGAAGATGTGTGCATCCTTGAGAGAGCTTAGGGCGGTCGGAGTTCACCTGGGGTGCTTGGCGAAGTAATGGCAGACGGCGGCGCACGCTTGGTGTCGTCGAAGCCGGGGTTACAGGGCACCCGCGGATGAATGAAAAGCACGGGAAGATGCGCCAGGATGCGGTGAGCGTGCTCGTGTGTTCGGGGAGGCAGGAGGTGGTGTGGCTCAGCCGGATTCGAAAGTAGAAGATCATCGGAGACAGAGCTGTTCGAGGAGAAATTGGGGCGGCCTGGGGGCGTGCTTGGGGGAGGAGACAGAGGGGAAACAGATAGGAGTCACTTGCGTTTAAATGTACCTGGTCGCTGCGAGTTAAGGTGGCCGTGTTAAGGCGAATTCAAGCTGCGAATCAAAGCCTGCAACGGCCGGCGAGGGAGGAAGAACAGGTCGTGGGGGTGGGGAAGAAGAGGGACGTGGCGGTGGGGTCCTCTGGTCAGTGAGAAAGGGAAAGGGAACGGGGTCCAGTCGTCAGTGTCCTCGCGGGTGTGAGTTTGAGTGCGAAAACGATTCGCTGAGGGGGTTGAAAGTGGGCTGGTATTGGGCCTTGCTGGTCTAGGGTCCTTTGCACTATTTTTTTTGTCTGCTGGCTTTTTCTTTTTCTAATTCTAATTTTTGTTTTGAATTTCAAACTATCAAACAACATTCAAATTGATTCAAACAATCACCAAACTTCACAACTTTGAACTTAGTTCTGTTTAGCAACATACACCAAATTCCAAAATAAAATATTAATTTTTATTCTATTGAGGATCCATCCTTTAATTAAATAAAATGGATCTTTAGTTATTAAATAAAATAGGGTTTGATTTAATTAACCAAATCTCCATTTGAAACCCAAATATTTTCAAAACCAAATCAGTAGGTTTTATTTGGAAATAAAGAATACTTGAAAACTTGTTTAAAACCAAAATAAACTTTTATTTTAGGGTCCATTAATACTTAAATATAATAGACCTTCATTATTAAATCAACTAGGATTTGTTTTATTTAGAAATATTCATTTTGAAATCTATAATAAAGTCAAAACACTTCAGTAGGTTTTATTTGAGAATATAAAATATTTGGAAAACTTATTTAAAACAATTTAATAAGTTTTTGATGTTTTAATTAAAATGGTAAAACCTTTTATTTAAATAAAATTGGATAGTAAATCCTTATTAATTTATTTAAATAGACCTTTGCTAATTTTATCCAAAACAAAATGTCTTATTTCAAAAGCTTGGCTAAGTTTTTAATTTGGCTTTATAAAATAATCTTTATTTATAAAACTTTATTTCAATTGAAAACCAAATCCTTTTATTTAAAAGATCCAAAATATTTTGTTTTCCTTTATTTAAACTGTTTATCCTTTTAAATCCCTTTAGGATTTTATTTAATTCAAATGGGTTTTGAAGTTCCAATTGAATTCAAAAGGTTTCTTCTGGCCCTGAAAATCAAACAAGGTTTTATTTCATTCATTTATTTTCACATTACAAGATTTGGAAAATCTTGGGATGTGACAGACTACCACCCTTAAAATAAATCTCGTCCCGAGATTTGGGAAGGATAGGGTTACAAGCAGGCTCAAAACAACTAGGGTACTACCACCCTTAAAATAAAGTCTCATAGGGTTACATTGATGGTTCTCTTGACTAAAAGTTCAACTCAATAATCAGACAAGGAATCCTTATTTGACTCTTCTGAGTTTTCTAAATCCTGACATCCACTTCTTCTATCTCTTCAAAGTTCTCATTCATGTCAATGTGGTTCACATGTCCTTTCTGGGTCACATTGGAGCCATTTCCATTGGCTCTTCTGGCATCTTTTTTCTTTTTCTTCTCTGGACAGTCTGATGCATAGTGTCCAAGTTCCTTACAATTATAGAATTGCAACTGGCTAATGTCCTTTTTTCTTGTATGTGTCATGTTGGTTCTGACCAAGGTCATCTCCATTGTCAGTATTATTTCCATTATTCTCACTTTCATTGTTGTTGTGGTGATACTGATGTGGTTCAGAATCTTCATTGCTCTTTCTATATGAATGCTTCTTCTTTGATGATCCTGAATAGTTCTTGAGTTTATGTTTCCTCTTTCTGTTCTCAACTTGATTCATCTTGTTTTCCAATATGGTGGCTTTGTCACAGAGTGATTGATAAGTTGGGATATAGGCAACAGCTAGCTGCAGGTTCAACTCATCATTAAGTCCTTCAAGAAATTTATCCTTTCTCTTAGCATCTGTATCAACTTCATCCGGTGCATAGCGTGCCAGATTGTTGAATTCTTCAATATACTCAGCCACACTGAGGTGTCGTTGTTTCAGATTGTGAAACTCCTTTTTCTTCAAGTACATTACTCCAGGTGAGATGTGAGTGGTTCTGAATCCTTCTTCAAAAATAGCCCAAGTCACATCTTCAAGGGGAGTGGTGATTTGAAAGTTGTCCCACCATGTTGCTGCTGGTCCTTCAAGCACAAATGCTGCAAACCTTACTTTTTCTTCATCGGTGCAACCAATAGTCACTAAGTCTTTGTTTACTGAACGTAACCAATCATCAGCTTCCATTGGATCAGTTGTTCTAGAGAACCTTGCAGGCCTAAGTTTCAGAAAATTGGTGAGCATGTCAAGTGCTGGAGGATTATTCTGATTGTTGTTGTTGTTCTGGTTATTCAAATTCTGTATGAATGTGGTCATCTGCTACATCAACTGTGTCTGAGCTGCCATCATCTGTTGCATCTCAAGGGTGATGTTGTTGTTTTGGTTGGGGTTGGCACGATTGGGAGGCATCTGTTGGTTTGATAGGAATAAGTATTGGTGGATAGATTTTTAAGAAGTCCTAACACACAACTCAAAACAATCAAGTTCAATCAAACAATCAAACCATCAAACATTCAACAAGCAACCAATCACTTAACAACTTATGAGCTCAACTCATGAGTTGAGGGAAACAACAAGTTTTCTTGAAATAACAACTTAGTATGATCATACCTCATAGGACAATATGATCCATACTCTAACTTGATATCAATGTCTTTGGTAGGCAATCTAATGTCTTCTTGGTTTTCACTAGTAGTCCTGTGTGATATCCAAGTTGGAAGTCCTTGGTGAACATGCTGAAGATGTTGAAGTCATTAGAGTTGAAGATGTTGAAGAAGTCCTTTGCACATGGTGTAGTCTTTGGTCATGGGGTAGGTTTTTCCATCAAGTTGAAGTAGAAGAGAGTAGAGTTGAAACCAAAATGGTTGAGGAAAGTGTTTACAAGTGTTTTTGTAAATAAGTTTTGGAACAAGAACAACTCTTATTTTTCTAAGGGTTTTTGTCCAATCCTAGGGTTTACAAATCCTACAAGCAACACAATGCTCTGATACCATCTGTAGGGTCCCAACCTTTAAATAAGATAGAGCCCCCTGTGTTTACAATGCTAGTCCCTGGATCAATAGCTAGCATCCACAGTTTAGATGTAATATCAAGAAACAAAGGTCATAATATAATTTTATAACCAGGAAGAACATAATTTTATTACATCATACATAGCTCATTTGGCTATTACATTACATTGCAGCGGAATATCTATAGTCATGGGTCCTTCATCTTCAAAGTGCCACAGGCAGATGTTGGTTGTAGACTTTGTAATCCTAATCAATCAATCTTCACTAAAAACAATCAAACCTGCAACATTACAAGTTACAGCCACAAGGGTCAATACATTTGAATTGTATTGGCAAGTTTCACTACTATGTGGAATATAAGTGGATTCTATCAATACATGCATATTTGGCTAAGTAGAGTTTAAGGCTCATTTGCATAAAGCAATATTTTATCCTGTCTTTTCAAAATGGTTTTGGTCCTTTGTCAAATCTCCTTTCAAAAATCTCTTGAACTCCTTGGTAAAAACTCAAGTGTTCAAGTCCTTGTCAAAACCTCTTGAGCACCTTGGTAACCCCAAGTGCATCAAGTTTTGTCAAAATCTCTTGAGCTCCTTGGTAACCCCAAGTGCATCAAGTTTTAAAAGTTTTCTTTTAGAAATTAGAGTGTCGAGATCTTCCATAGCTTCAGGCCTTAGTTGCTCAGTATTGTCCATAACCGGGGACACGGCTAAGTACTTAGAATTTGATCTTCTACAGAAGTTGTACACTTTACCCACATGACACAATCCCGTCTTGACGCCACCAGTGGCCGCTGGATAAGTACTCACCAAAATGGAGTACCGGCAGATCGAGAATGTGACAAAGTCTTTCCATAGGAGTCCTCCCAATACAAAATGCTAGCTTGTCTACCAGGCACAAATGTAGGGTTGCTCCCTTACACAAATCTAGTTAACTTGAAGATGCCAATGCATGGGACTTCCACTATGTAGTTGACTAAGCCAGAGCCCATTTAGCATGTGGCTGTACACGGAAGCCACTGTACGAGAAACATGTCCAATCTCTAAGTTTCCTGGGTGGTTTTCCTTTGGAGCACAACACAAAGAGATTGCCATAGTCATGGTTCCTTTTGTTGCCACCTTCTCCAATACTCAAAGTATCCTTGGCCACACAGGTGGTTCATTGAGTCCTTGTTTTATTATATAAAAACACAAGTCCTTTTCTCAACTTCATAAAATCTCAACATGTATCTCTTTTCAAAATATAGCATGGCTAAGCATGTAACAACTACAATGTTTTCACTAAGGAATGTTTAGGGAATCCTATTAGGATTTAGCATAGCATAAGTGCAAAATATCTTTTCATGCATGTTTCATAATCCACTAAGTATAATGAAAATAGTAGGACTTTAGATGATAGTGTAACTTTCCTTTTTGGAAGGGAATGGTGGTTCACTCCTTGATCTTGCTAGTCTCACACTTTGCTATTTTCACTACAATCAATCAAGCAACACCAAATCAACTAGCATTCCAAATAATCAACCAAACAACATTTCATACACACACAAAACTATGGGTTCTAAGTTTAAGTCATGCTTGTGAGCATGCAAAGGATAGTCCTAATTGTAAAGGTGGTCTCCACTAGGCTTCTAAACTTTGTAAGGTCCAAATTGGTCATTTACCAAAATGGCAAAGTCATTTGCAAAATGGGTTTTGTCCATAAACCATTTTTAGAACTTAATCATCATTTTATGTGGTGGAAGATATTTCTATCAAGGTAAAACTTTATGTTTTTCACAAAAATGAGTTGCTATTGCAAAACTTGGTGTTTTGGGTCAGTAGGTTTGGCTCAAAACATTTTCCCAAAGTTTTCTCTTTATCAAAAACATTTTCATAATACAATGTCTTTATTTTTATTTGGCTAGAAATTGGCTAAGTCAAATAATCCAACCTAAATTTTACCAAAATCATTTTTAACACCAAGGGTTGGTTCCTAGGGTCAGTAAGTTCACAACAAACCATTTTGCAAAAGTTTTAATCCAAAAATCATTTTTAAACAATTTTTCTAATCTAAACAAGCACACAAATGAATCTGCAAAACAAGTAAATTAACAGATACTATTCACTAAACTAATTCCACAGTTGGCTAGGGCTTGCTCTCCTGAATCCAACGACATAAAATTTGTAATTTTTGGACGTGTGGATCCAAAGTTACAAGGGTTTGAAATTCACAACTAAATCAGATTTCAAACCTGTTTTAAACAGAATAGGCGACACGCGTCAAGTTCTGGTTGGACGGTACCGGTTCGGGCGGATCAGCAACGAGGTGCGTTGGATCTAATCAGATTGGGTGGTCCAGAGAGCGTACCTCTTCGCGACTAAGTGAACTAATCGTGAGCACCAGATCTTGATCCTACGGTGCAGGTCTGTTTGACCATATGCGAGCGGCGCCGGCGGTGGCTAGCGGCGGCGCACGGCCAGGCGGTGGTGCTACTGTGGTTCTAGGAAGCAAGGAAGACAGAGGGGGTGCTCACCAGGTTCGCAATGCAGCACTGATACTCAACGTGCTCTTGGGGAAGCAGGGGGCGCACGGGGACGGGCAGGATTCCTCGCCGGAGTTGGTTCTGGCGACGGACGCACGCGGTCGAGGTCGAGGACGACGCTACGGGTCATGCGAAGGCAAACCAGAATCATGGTTAGATGCGGAATGACCTGGGGAAGATGTGTGCATCCTTGAGAGAGCTTAGGGCGGTCGGAGTTCACCTGGGGTGCTTGGCGAAGTAATGGCAGACGGCGGCGCACGCTTGGTGTCGTTGAAGCCGAGGTTACAGGGCACCCGCGGATGAATGAAAAGCACGGGAAGATGCGCCAGGATGCGGTGAGCGTGCTCGTGTGTTCGGGGAGGCAGGAGGTGGTGTGGCTCGGCCGGATTCGAAAGTGGAAGATCATCGGAGACAGAGCTGTTCGAGGAGAAATTGGGGCAGCCTGTGGGCGTGCTTGGGGGAGGAGACAGAGGGGAAACGGAGAGGAGTCACTTGCGTTTAAATGTGCCTGGTCGCTGTGAGTTAAGGTGGCCGTGTTAAGGCGAATTCAAGCCGCGAATCAAAGCCTGCAACGGCCGGCGAGGGACGAAGAACAGGTCGTGGGGGTGGGGAAGAAGAGGGACGTGGCGGTGGGGTCCTCTGGTCAGTGAGAAAGGGAAAGGGAACGGGGTCCAGTCGTCAGTGTCCTCGCAGGTGTGAGTTTGAGTGCGAAAACGATTCGCTGAGGGGGTTGAAAGTGGGCTGGTATTGGGCCTTGCTGGGCTAGGGTCCTTTGCACTATTTTTTTTGTCTGCTGGCTTTTTCTTTTTCTAATTCTAATTTCTGTTTTGAATTTCAAACTATCAAACAACATTCAAATTGATTCAAACAATCACCAAACTTCACAACTTTGAACTTAGTTCTGTTTAGCAACATACACCAAATTCCAAAATAAAATATTAATTTTTATTCTATTGAGGATCCATCCTTTAATTAAATAAAATGGATCTTTAGTTATTAAATAAAATAGGGTTTGATTTAATTAACCAAATCTCCATTTGAAAACCAAATATTTTCAAAACCAAATCAGTAGGTTTTATTTGGAAATAAAGAATACTTGAAAACTTGTTTAAAACCAAAATAACCTTTTATTTTAGGGTCCATTAATACTTAAATATAATAGACCTTCATTATTAAATCAACTAGGATTTGTTTTATTTAGAAATATTCATTTTGAAATATATAATAAAGTCAAAACACTTCAGTAGGTTTTATTTGAGAATATAAAATATTTGGAAAACTTATTTAAAACAATTTAATAAGTTTTTGATGTTTTAATTAAAATGGTAAAACCTTTTATTTAAATAAAATTGGATATTAAATCCTTATTAATTTATTTAAATAGACCTTTGCTAATTTTATCCAAAACAAAATGTCTTATTTCAAAAGCTTGGCTAAGTTTTTAATTTGGCTTTATAAAATAATCTTTATTTATAAAACTTTATTTCAATTGAAAACCAAATCCTTTTATTTAAAAGATCCAAAATAGTATTTCCAAAATATTTTGTTTTCCTTTATTTAAAATGTTTATCCTTTTAAATCCCTTTAGGATTTTATTTAATTCAAATGGGTTTTGAAGTTCCAATTGAATTCAAAAAGTTTCTTCTGGCCCTGAAAATCAAACAAGGTTTTATTTCATTCATTTATTTTCACATTACAAGATTTGGAAAATCTTGGGATGTGACAGGGAATGATAGGTTGGAGCGCGTCCATTTGGTCTAAGGAAAGGCTTCTGAAAGGTCCTGTCTTGGGAAACCAAGTCTGGTGGGGAAAGTGCACAACCTCTGCAGATGGAAAAATCTAAGTACTTAGCCAAGTCCATGGCAATGGACAACTTGAGCATCAAGACATGGAAGCTATCAAGAATCTCATCACTCCAACTTCTAAGTAAAAACTTGTGGGTGAACAAGGGTGAAGGACCCCAATGTCTATTGGAGGTTTCTTGGGAAAAGTTTTGACAAAGAAAAACTTAGTGATTTCAACTAATAGGAAAAACCTATTTTGAGCAAAGCAAGCCAAGCTACACTTAGCCAAAATGCATATAGTAATATAGTCCACCTTAAAATTTACTAAGGTATCACTTGCCAATACTATTCCAAAGTATTGACCCACTGTGGATGTAACTTGTGATGTTGCAGGTTACTCTGATGAGGATTAGGTGTCATGAGTCTACACTCAACATGTTTGCCTGTGGCACATGAAGATGAAGACTTATATTTATTTACTTATTCAAACTCTTGTATTAGGCATGTGGCCTTGAGTTGTAAAGACTATGTTATCTCTGAATGGATGTAATAAATGACCTTTGTATCTGTGTACTTCATCTTAAACTGTGGATGCTAGCAATGATCCAGGGACTAGCATTGCAATCACAGGGATCCTTTTCCTTTACAAAGGAGGGATCTTACAGATGGTATCAGAGAACTGTGTTGCCTGTAGGATTATGACCCTAGGATTGGAAACCACTAAGGAAAAATTTTCAACTACTTCTACACTTGTCTATTCTTCTCGTAAACTTTTCTAATCTTCTCTCTCATCTCTATTTGTAGATGAACTCCATCAACGAAGCCGTAAGGAAAGGACCACTCATGACAATGACTTTGGAGTGTGAGACAGAATTCCCCAAGGCTCTCAAGGACCTCATGGTTGCATTGGAGATACAAGGTGCAGCTGTGTACAAGGGATTTCCAATGATGGATGAAGGAGTGGAATACTGGTGGGTGCAACTTCACTTGTATAAAAACAAGGAAGGCGACCATCAGGAAAAAGGATTCTGCATGTTCACCAATTCAGTGGTGCACCCTACATTCTTTGAATCAGCAAGGGATGCAGCTTGGAAGACCATCAAAGAACTTGGTGATAGAGTCAAGTGCAGAATGCTCAACCTCCAAAATGAACTAAGGAAAGAGAAGGAACATACCCAAGAGTTGGAAGCTACCAACCAATCCTTAAGAGGAGATATTATAGACTTAGTGATGGAATCATGTGAGCAAGATAGGCTGATTGCTTCTAGAAACATTGTGTTAGCCAACAGATCCAGTGAGATAGGATTGTAAACGTACTTCGTTAGTTGGACCACCACCTATCACCCTATTTTCCAAAATGTTGCTTAAAATAAGATTGAACCTTGGTTGTTGTAATGGTTTCATGTATGCATGACTTGTGTGTTTTGCTTTCCAAGGATGTGTAGGTGATGTTTTGTCTTTTGTTTTATCTTGAATTGTGTTTTTCTAACTTTTCTATCTTATAAATAGATGCCTATTACCATCAGCACTGTTGACGAGTTCCAGGTTACCCGCTTTGGTCCTCGTATCGTTGAGCTTACTACTTTGCTCAATCTCCCTCTTCCCACCATCATGGTGCATCCCCTCACCAAGTTCGAGAGGAAGGACCTCTGGGGCTTCAAGGTGAACCAGCCCGGACGCCAGACAGAGCCTACTACGGAGTACATCGTCTTCAAGCTTATGCAACAGGGAGAGAGGTCTTGAGGTAGTGATGCAGGATCTGATAGGACGTCTGCTAGGACGACACTCCCGACAGGTTAGATGCACCCACTTTCACGTCTTCGGAAGACGTGATGAGGATGGAGAGTACATCGACTTCGAGGACGATTCGAGGGACGCAGCAGAGCCGATACGCCTACCTCCAGGACTTAGAGTCTCTCATTAGGCACGTGGACACGGACAGGACCAATGTCATGCTAAGCAACGATGAGCTCCAGGTGCAGCTTCGCGAGAAGGACAAGCTCTTCGCGCAGCAGGACGAGATAGTCAAGGAAATGGAGGCGAAGTTCGAGACCCAGGACAGGAAGTTCAAGAGTTAGGAGAAGCGTGTACATGATAGGAACAAGAAGATCCGGGACATGACTGAAGAACTGCAGTCCAAGGACTTCGAGCTAGAGCAGCAGCAGTCGGTGATCGAGAGGCTTCGTTCCTAGAAGAGGGCTCTCAAGGCCAAGATAGAATCCTTGACCACTAGCATTGAGGAGAACAAGACCGCGATGGAGAACGCAGGTCTTACCTTTGTCGAGGAGGAGATTGATGCCGATGAGTAGACCTGACTACTCGCTTATCTTTTGTTATCATACTTGTTATTTGAGAACTTGTTATTGGACCATCCGACATGTGGATGGCTTGCTACTTGTGTGTTTTACTTTGTGAACTTGTTATCTTGTTGTTGAACTTTTATCTAGTGTTGCATGCTTGTGTTTGCTTATGTGATGTAATGTGCATGAAAGCATCTATGGGTATCTCATTCTTATCTCTATTTGAACAAACCACAGATGCCTCCCCGTCGTGCAAACCCCAACCCCAACAACAACAACAACATCACTCCAGAAATGCAGCAAATGATGACTGCTCAAGCACAACTGATGCAGATGATGACAACATTCATCCACAACCAAAACAATAACAACAAAAACAATAACAACAACAACAACCCTCCGGGCTTTGATATGCTTACCAGATTCTTGAGACTGAGGCCAGCTAAGTTCTCAGGGACGACTGATCCCATGGTGGCCAACGATTGGCTACGTTCTGTGAACAAGGACTTAGTAACCGTGGGCTGTACGGATGCTGAAAACGTCAGATTTGCAGCACATCTGCTGGAAGGGCCAACCGCCACTTGGTGGGACAACTTCTAGATCACCACTCCCATAGATGAAGTGACATGGGCTATCTTTGAGGATGGCTTTCGCACTGCTCATATCTCATCAGGAGTGATGAGTCTGAAAAAGAAGGAGTTCCACAATCTGAAACAGCGCCACCGCAGCGTGGCTGAATACATTGAGGAGTTCAACAATCTGGCGCATTATGCACCGGATGAAGTTGACACAGATGCCAAGAGAAAGGAAAATTTTCTGGAAGGCTTGAATGATGAGCTGAATCTGCAATTGGCTGTGGAATATGTTCCCACTTATCAGTCGCTCTGTGACAAGGCTGCTATTTTGGAGAACAAAATGAAGCAAGTTGAGAGTAGAAAGAGGAAGCACTCCTACAAGCACAGCTCGGGATCGTCTCATAAACGATCTCATTATGAGGACAATGGAAGCTCAGGATCCCACAAGCATGGGAAATTCCCAAGCACCACAACCACAACCGTCATGACAACAAGCATCACCGTAGTCATGACAATGACAAGTACAAGAACCACAAGAGTGGACATAAGGGCCACCAAGTGGTAATGGAAGTGGAAGTGGAAGTCATCCTGTTAAGAGAGACATCAGTCAGGTTGAATGCTTCAAATGCAAGAAGATGGGGCATTATGCAAATGAGTGCCCTGAAAAAAAGTTGAAGGACCTATCAAGCCCAATCCTTTCCAGAAAGGACAGGTGAACCACATCAATGTGGAGGAGGTCTATGAGGAGCCTGATGCTGTTGCTGGTAAGTTCAGACTCAATTCTATTCAAGCATTTGTACTCTTTGATACTGGTGCATCTCATTCATTCATATCAAGAGCATTTGTTGAAAGAAATGAACTACCGGTAGAAACTATTGGGTGTCCTATAAAAGTAAGTTCTCCTGGTGGAGAAATGATAGTGAATTCAGGATGTCATGATCTAGTCATAGAATTTGGGAAGTATAAGTTTCCCGTTAACTTGATAATTCTAAACTCCCAAGGATTGGATGTCATTCTGGGAATGGACTGGATGACTAAGTATAAAGGAGTGATAGATTGTGCCAACCATACTGTCTCACTCGCAACTCCAGAAAATAAAAGGATCAGATTCAATACCAGTTTTGAAGCAAAAAGGAGTATGCTTAATTCTCTTAAGGGGCTTAGCATGGACAGTGTGCCAATTATGAGGGAGTATCCAGATGTGTTTCCGGAAGAATTGCCGGGAATGCCACCTGATAGAGATGTGGAGTTTCTTATAGATTTGGTACCAGGGTCTGGACCAATAACAAAGATACCATATAAAATGTCAGTTGATGAACTGAAAGAGCTCAAGAAGCAACTTGGAGAACAGCTACAGAAAGGATTTATTCAACCAAGTTCTTCATCGTGGGGAGCCCCAGTCTTGTTTGTGGAGAAGAAAGATAGAAGTCAAAGGTTATGCATAGATTACCGTTCACTCAACGAGGTAACTATCAAGAACAAATATCCTTTGCCTAGAATCAATGACTTGTTTGATCAGCTTGAAGGGGCATGTTGTAGGGGTTCGTAGCATGGAAAACAAAAATTTTCTATCGCATACAAACAAACAAGCCAAGATCTATCTACTAGATTGTAGCAACGAGTCGATGGAATAACTTACCCTCGAAGATTCCAAAGTGGTTAACGAGAGCAGATTCTCGTGGGTGATGTAGTCGTACACTTCCGATCTCAAGATCGCGTAGACGATCCTTCCGGCGCTGCGTTCCGGCAGCCCTCCCGCAGTCGGTCACACGTTCGGTACTCGACGAAGACCTTCCTCTCCCTTGTTCCAGCAGGCAGCGGAGGTTGTAGCACTCTCCTCGCGATTCCGGCAGCACAACGGCGTGGTACCGGAAGTAGAGGGGAGATCCCGCAGGGCTTCGCCTTAAGCCGGTGCGAGTATGGTGAAGTATGAGAGAGGCTATTAGTGGTCTAGTAATTAGACACACCAATTAGAAGGCTCTAAACCGAAGGCTAAAGCAATTAGAAGCTCTAAACCGAAACGGCTCTAAACCGGAGGTAGAAGATAGGAACTTGTGTGTCTAGAGGAGGAGGCCCTGCCCCTCCTTTTATAGGTGGGAGGGGCGGCCAAGGGGAGGGGAGTCCCTCCCCAAGTCGGCCTTGGTTGGCGCGCCGGCTTGGAGGGACTCCTCCCCGAAGTCGGTTCC
Organism: Avena atlantica; assembly: GCA_910589765.1. Taxonomy (NCBI): domain Eukaryota; kingdom Viridiplantae; phylum Streptophyta; class Magnoliopsida; order Poales; family Poaceae; genus Avena; species Avena atlantica. The sequence goes on along the minus strand of OU342735.1, from coordinate 390,780,699 downwards.
AACCACCTCTTGCTTGTTTCCCACAGTTTCTTGTTTTAGCCGTTTGACTTTCAAACTAGACATTTGACTTTTCTGTTTTAGGATTCAATTTAATCCTTTATTTGGGACAGCAAGAACACTTAGTATATGATGCAATCATTCCAATATGTAATGACACATTCATGTACCCCTTCCCCCCCGGAGTGCCGCACATTCCGGAACCTTCTAGAATATTCCCGATGAAAACACCGGAATCATTTCCGAACTCCGAAATGGGACTTTCCTTATATGAATCTTATTTTACGGACCATTCCGGATCACCTCGTGATATCCCGGATCCCATCCGAGACTCCTAACAACATTCGGTCTCTTTCTCATAATACCATAACTACTCAAACAATGTCGAATCCTTAAGTGTGTCTCCCTACGGTTCGTGAATTATGCGGACATGATCGAGACACTTCTCCGAACAATAACCAATAGAGGAATCTGGAAATTCATATGGCTCCCACATATTTCTACGATTACTTTGCGATCGAATGAACCACTTACATACGATACCAATTTCCCTTTGTCGCACGATAGTTTACTTATCCGAGGTTATGATCGTCGGTATCTCTGCATAACTAGTTCAACCTCGTTACCGATAAGTACTCTTTTCTCGTTCCCGTGATATGTGATCCCTTGTGAGCCAGTCACATGCTTGCAAGCTAATTGGATGACATTTCACCGAGAGGGCCCAGAGTATATCTATCCGTCATATGGATGGACAAATCCCACTCTTGATCCATGTGTTTCAACCAATACTTTCTGAACACTCAATGCCACCTTTATAGCTACCCTGTTACGGTGTGGTGTTTGATGACATCAAAGCATTCATCTGGTAAAGGTGGTAGGCATGATCTCATGGTCGAAGGAATTAGGTTACTATGTATCAGAAAGCATATAGCAATTGAACTATTGAAATGACTTTATCTTTATGCTACGCTTATCTATAGGAGTATGTCCATCACATCATTCTCCTAATGATATGATCCTGTTGTTAATAACATCTCTATGTTCATGATCAGGAAACCATGATCATATATTAACCAACAAGCTAGTTTAACAAGAGGCTTTACTAGGGACTCTTATTTTAGTTTACAAATCACACAAGTATTAATGTTTCCGGTTAATACAATTACAGCATGGTATGTAAACATTTATCATAAGTGTGAAGATATGATAATAACCACTTTATTATTGCCTCTTGGGCATATCTCCAACAGTCTCCCACTTGCACTAGAGTCAATAATCTAGTTTCAAACCTTTGTGTATTCAACACCTATGGCTTTCCGGTGTTGTATGTACACGATTGCTAGTGGTCAACTGATCTCCGGATCTGACACTTCCAGGTCCATGTGTAATTGCATGTATTTGCGTCTCTACGCATCACTCATTCTCTAATGAGATGGCTTTGTATAAATTTGGTCTTTCGGTGTGACCTTTAGTTCTTTGGGGTTAAAACATGTTGATAATATTGTCGCACAATATATCTTCATAGTATTATCCCTCTGTGAACTACACCTAGTTTGATAACAAACTACTTGACAAAAATGCCCTCTTTTGCTGCTATAGTAGCAGTCATATACTTAGCCTTTTGTTGTAGTATCTGTCACAATGTCTTAACTTTGGAACTCATCCAAATCCATTATGGAACTTACTTTCCATTATATTGTGCCATCCTTAGTTTAGATTGAGATAAACTTAATTTGCACTTTATGACAAAACTAGTATCAATGTAGTACTTTTACAATGAACTAACCATATATTTGTCACTTTTACAAATAATATACTCTTAGTTCTTCCAAAAGATCATAAGAATATACTTACTATTGTCCAATGATCATCTGATGAATCATTCTGGTATATGCTCGCAACATTTAGAGCATAGGACATATCTGGATTTGTACATATCACAGTATGATTGATATAAACACTCTTTGTGATTTCATACATCAAGTATCAATCTATACTTGAATCTTTGTTTCACTTACCAAATGTCAATACACTTGAATATATCATCAATATTGAACTCATTCAATCCTTTCTGTGCGACAAGAACCTCTCTTGTAGTTTCTATATTGAACTCATTCAATATCTTGTCTATGTACTTCTGGCACAACCATATTAGCGTCTATTGATGCCAAATATTTGGGTTTTGCCTAAGTCTTTCATCGGGATGAAATTCTTAATATGTGTTAATAACAGATACATTATTTCCAATCAACAATATGTCTTCCACATAATGTATTAGAAACATGTCTTAGCGCTCCCACTTAATTTCTTGCAAATGCAAGCATCTTCATCGTCTCTAATGAACTTTTAAACTACTTTAACAGTTTCATCACAGTGAAGATTCCAACTCCGCGATGCTCACTTTAACCATTGAAGTTCGCATATGCTTTTAGCATCCTTTGAATTAACAAAACCCTATGGACCGTGTTATGCACATGTCCTAGGTAACGATTCTATTAGAAGAACTTGTTTTGTTTATTCAACTACCATATAACAAAATTATATGTAGTGGTTGCTACATTAATCCGTTTAGACTAAATATCACTATGAAAGATCAAATCTTGTCATAGTCAACCTTTGAACATTGTTGTGAACTCTTTCCCAACATGTCGACTATTTCATAGATGTGAAACATCCATGTCTATTTCTTTATAGATCCAAACACAACTGTAAGGTCTTACACCTTTCTCGAGGGTCCTTCAAGTTCAAAACTTGATTTCTCGTGTATGGAACTATCACGGATTTTATGGCTTCAAGCCATTTGACGGAGTCAGGGCTCATCATCGCTTCTTTGCATGTAGTCGGTTCATTATTCTCAAATAATGATTCAACCCTCAAATCTTGCTATTTGATTGTTTACCCGACCTACTTGTTTCAATAGGAACTTAGATCTCCATGACCACAACCTTTGAGGCACGTGAGCCATGAGCATTGTTGCTAACTCCGGAACTTTTTTTCGGTGCTGCGCAACTTTGCACATATAGCTAAGGTTCCTTTAACCTTATTAAAGTTCTATTGTCCTCCCACTTAACTTTTCACGAAAAATTCCTTCTCAAAGAAACTTGACGTTCTAAGCGACAAACACTTTTGTCTCCGGTGTTATGGAGGAATACTTAACAAAGACAGGTTCATCCGACTTTGGTTGCAAACATCTTTCTTATGTATAGCATACCAATGTTTAAGAAAGGACTACTTGGGTTTTATCCCAAACCATAACCTTATATGGTGTCATTTCAACGGATTATGATGAAGCTCTTTTCAGTGGAAAAACGGTAATCTCTAAAGCTTTTAATCTTTAAAATATAATGGCAGTTTTATGAATTACACCTTCGATCTTACCATGTCAAACAAGGTTTAATTACATATCTCGAACGCTCCATACTCTTATGGTGTTTCGGGAAAATGCAAATCCACGGAACGATTCCTTAAATCTTAGGTATTATGCTAAACTTGTAACTCAAATATCTTCCTTTATGATCTTATCATAAACTATTTATATTCTTGTTACAATGATTTTGCACTTCATGTTGAAAGTCTTTGAACTTTTTCAAATATTTCACACTTCATCCTTATTAAGTAAATATTCATATATTCACTCAAATTTTCGGAGAAAGCATATGAAGTTGAAATCCATCGCTCTTGACTACACATAATGGACTTCGTACAACAATATGTACAAATTCCAATAAGCTAGTCTTTCGTTCCCTTTTGGCCTATGAACGAAGTTTTAATTATCTCTAGAAAAGTTTCACAAGCGTCATTTGATCAAAATCAAAAGACTCCAAAATTCCATACATATGGAGTTTCTTCATGTTTTCTTTCCAATATAATTTAAACGGCGATGTCACTTCCTAAGTGATCTTTCAATCAATTTGTCTTTCGACATCTTTAGCATTAGTTTTATGGATGTGATTTTTCCAACGAGATTTGTGAATCATCCATCTTTTATGGATTACGGAAATTTATTTGAACAACCCTTTTGTTCTCATAATACCTGATAAAACAAATCTTGAAGGCAAGCTTTGATGTTTAACGAGCAACACAATAACCCTTTATTTGTTCTCGATGAACATCATCACATATTCTTTTGCTAGTTACTTAGGCCATTGTAGTTCATGAATTCTGTTGTTTCGTATGACGATTCATACCAACAAATTCAGTATTAAATACTTAAGAACCACATTGTTTAATAAGCAAAGAATATAGCCATAACATGTATATCATCTATATACTTAAACTGAACAATTCTAGTCTTTTCTTTTCTGCCATATATTTATGAGATTCTCTTTCAGTATTTCCTTTTCTATTTTAAAGAATCTATCAACATGAACAGTGGAGTCATACATATGACACATAGTACAAAGCGTGTATAGTTAAATACCAATATCTTTGGACTTGCACTTTGAAGTAGATCACCATCATCAAATGTTTGGTGTTCTTTCAAATTCCTTTCTTTAGTAATCTCTTGGTGTAGTAAACATTTTACCTACATCAAATATTCACCCTTATCATGGAATCGTCCATGATCAAGCTAATTTTAGCTTATAATGATGAATTACGAGTATAATGTTGCTATCCAAAACCTTTTGGTGGATTAGGACAACTAGTGTCTCCAACCTTTTGCAAATTCTCATCAAAATATGAGAACATGAACTTTGCCATATTATACTCAATCATGTTGTAACCAAAACTTTGTTTCAGATATCACAATATCTTCCACACATCATGGTTTCTGAAACAACTCTTTCAGATCCTAGATAACCTTGATATTAAGACAATCCTTTGAATATCAAGAATCATGGAGACAAACATGATACTTATACACTAACACTTGGAATTGTCACTCTTGTTTTAATACCAATTATTAAACTTCATGGAGTAACCGGAACTTACTGAAAGTTTGCAATAGGACTTTTAAACTTTAGATTAACACTTCAAAACAATACGATACCAGTTCGTAAAGTAACTAACCAGAATTCTATAGTTCTATCATCTCAATTATAACTAAGCGTAAGGTGGTAAACGGATGCCAATGACTACAACAACTATGCAAATTCACTTTGATTTAATTTATGATAAATTGAGTTCTAATTAATAATTAAATTAATCTAGGTGAACTCCCACTCAAAACAATATCCCTCACATTGTTTTAGTGATCACACGAACCAAATCCACCACATCAAAACCGATCATCACGAGAGTTGATGTAGCTTCAATGGCGAACAATCAACATGTTCATCATATCTACTATATGACTCATGCTTTACCTTTCGGTGATCCGTGTTGCGAGACCATGTCTGTACATGCTAGGCTCGTCAAGATCAAACCTTAGCTTCCGCATGAGCAAATCTGGCTTGCCCACGTTGTATACACTTGCGGAATCTAACACACCCGATCATCACGTGGTGCTTCGAAAAAACAAGCTTTAGCAACGGTGCCAACTAAGGGTGAACACTTTATGACTTGAAATTCATGTGCATGAGGGATCATCTTATAATGCTACCGTCGTCTACTAAGCAATACAAGATGCATAAAGGATTAACATCACATGCAATTCATAATATGTGATATGATATGGCCTTTCTTCTTGTGCTTCCAATCTCCATCTTCAAGCACGAACATGATCTCCATTATCACCGGCATTGCATCAAGGTCAATGACGCTGCTCCATGGTTGTCGTCCACCGGCTTCAACTATTACAACTACTTTGAATAGACACGTGGGTCTTAACAGAAATTAAAGACAACCATATGGCTCCTGCCTGTTGCCGACTTACAATAAGGAACATTGCATACATCATATATAATCACAATCATGGCCATATCACATCACTGCACACCCCTGCAAAACAAAGTTAGACGCCTCTACTTTCTTTGCATGTTTTACGTGGTTTGGGGCTTTCAATAAGTGTCGTTCTAACTTACGAACAAGAACCACAACATTGATACTAGTATTGTTAATCACCCGTTGTAAATTGGATCTTAACTATGCTAGGAGAAACAGGCACCCGCTAAGCCACTTATGCAATACAAGTTGCATGTCAAGCATGGAGCAAGTCTCATGAACGATGTCATGTAAGGTTAGCCCGGGCCGCTTCATCCCAACATACCGCAAGATGCAAAGTACACAAGAAGCAATCGACAATAAAGCATCAACGCCCACAATGACCATTGTGTTCTACTCATGCAACAGATCTACATATAGACACGGCTCTGATACCACTGTAGGGGTTCGTAGCATGGAAAACAAAAATTTTCTATCGCATACAAACAAACAAGCCAAGATCTATCTACTAGATTGTAGCAACGAGTCGATGGAATAACTTACCCTCGAAGATTCCAAAGTGGTTCACGAGAGCAGATTCTCGTGGGTGATGTAGTCGTACACTTCCGATCTCAAGATTGCGTAGACGATCCTTCCTGCGCTGCGTTCCGGCAGCGCTCCCGCAGTCGGTCACACGTTCGGTACTCGACGAAGACCTTCCTCTCCCTTGTTCCAGCAGGCAGCGGAGGTTGTAGCACTCTCCTCGCGATTCCGGCAGCACAACGGCGTGGTACCGGAAGTAGAGGGGAGATCCCGCAGGGCTTCGCCTTAAGCCGGTGCGAGTATGGTGAAGTATGAGAGAGGCTATTAGTGGTCTAGTAATTAGACACACCAATTAGAAGGCTCTAAACCAATTAGAAGGCTCTAAACCGAAGGCTAAAGCAATTAGAAGCTCTAAACCGAAACGGCTCTAAACCGGAGGTAGAAGATAGGAACTTGTGTGTCTAGAGGAGGAGGCCCTGCCCCTCCTTTTATAGGTGGGAGGGGCGGCCAAGGGGAGGGGAGTCCCTCCCCAAGTCAGCCTTGGTTGGCGCGCCGGCTTGGAGGGACTCCTCCCCCAAGTCGGTTCCAACCACCTCTTGCTTGTTTCCCACAGTTTCTTGTTTTAGCCGTTTGACTTTCAAACTAGACATTTGACTTTTCTGTTTTAGGATTCAATTTAATCCTTTATTTGGGACAGCAAGAACACTTAGTACATGATGCAATCATTCCAATATGTAATGACACATTCATGTACCCCTTCCCCCCGGAGTGCCGCACATTCCGGAACCTTCTAGAATATTCCCGATGAAAACACCGGAATCATTTCCGAACTCCGAAACGGGACTTTCCTTATATGAATCTTATTTTCCGGACCATTCCGGATCACCTCGTGATATCCCGGATCCCATCCGAGACTCCTAACAACATTCGGTCTCTTTCTCATAATACCATAACTACTCAAACAATGTCGAATCCTTAAGTGTGTCTCCCTACGGTTCGTGAATTATGCGGACATGATCGAGACACTTCTCCGAACAATAACCAATAGAGGAATCTGGAAATTCATATGGCTCCCACATATTTCTACGATTACTTTGCGATCGAATGAACCACTTACATACGATACCAATTTACCTTTGTCTCACGATAGTTTACTTATCCGAGGTTATGATCGTCGGTATCTCTGCATACCTAGTTCAACCTCGTTACCGATAAGTACTCTTTTCTCGTTCCCGTGATATGTGATCCCTTGTGAGCCAGTCACATGCTTGCAAGCTAATTGGATGACATTTCACCGAGAGGGCCCAGAGTATATCTATCCGTCATATGGATGGACAAATCCCACTCTTGATCCATGTGTTTCAACCAATACTTTTTGAACACTCAATGCCACCTTTATAGCCACCCTGTTACGGTGTGGTGTTTGATGACATCAAAGCATTCATCTGGTAAAGGTGGTAGGCATGATCTTATGGTCGAAGGAATTAGGTTACTATGTATCAGAAAGCATATAGCAATTGAACTATTGAAATGACTTGATCTTTATGCTACGCTTATCTATAGGAGTATGTCCATCACATCATTCTCCTAATGATATGATCCTGTTGTTAATAACATCTCTATGTTCATGATCAGGAAACCATGATCATATATTAACCAACAAGCTAGTTTAACAAGAGGCTTTACTAGGGACTCTTATTTTAGTTTACAAATCACACAAGTATTAATGTTTCCGGTTAATACAATTACAACATGGTATGTAAACATTTATCATAAGTGTGAAGATATGATAATAACCACTTTATTATTGCCTCTTGGGCATATCTCCAACACATGTGTGTTATCAAAGATTGATCTAAGGTCAGGCTATTTTCAACTCAAGATAAGAGAACAAGACATACCTAAAACAGCGTTCACCACAAGGTATGGATTGTATGAGTATACCGTAATGCCTTTTGGCTTGACCAATGCTCCAGCATACTTTATGAATATGATGAACAAGGTGTTCATGGAATTCCTTGACAAGTTTGTTGTCTTTTTCATCGATGACATCTTAGTCTACTCCAAGAGCAAAGAATAACATGAAAGACACTTGCGTTTGATACTTGAGAAGTTACGGGAGCATAAGCTTTATGCCAAATTCAGCAAGTGTGAGTTCTGGTTGGATGAAGTTGGTTTTCTTGGTCATGTTATGACAAAGGATGGTGTAGCAGTTGATCCTGCTAAAGTTTCAGTTGTGACTGAATGGGAATCTCCCAAGTCAGTGAAAGAAGTTCGTAGTTTCCTTGGCTTAGCAGGTTACTACAGAAGGTTCATTGAAAATTTCTCCAAGGTAGCTAAGCCTATGACTGAATTTTTAAAGAAAGACAAGAAGTTTGCTTGGTCTGAAGGTTGTGAACTCAGCTTTCAGGAATTGAAGAAGAGACTTGTGACAGCACCAGTCTTGTGTCTGCCAGATTTGGAAAAAGATTTCCAAGTATATTGTGATGCATCTCATCAAGGTTTGGGTGCAGTACTTATGCAAGACGGTAAAGTTGTGGCTTATGCCTCGAGACAACTCAAAACTCATGAAGTGAACTATCCTACTCATGATTTAGAGTTAGCCTCTGCTGTCCATGCACTCAAGACATGGAGACACTATCTTTTGGGAAAGCGATGTGAAGTGTTCACAGATCACAAAAGTTTGAAGTATATCTTTACCCAGAAGGAAATTAATATGAGACAAAGAAGGTGGCTAGAACTTATCAAGGACTATGACTTAAGTTTGCAATACCACCCCGGTAAAGCAAATGTTGTAGCAGATGCTCTAAGTCGTAAGGTTTTTGTGAATGGCCTTACCAAAGGAGAATTTCCAGATGACCTGTGTACTCAATTTAGAAAACTCAGATTGGAGATTGTGCCTGAAGGACATCTCATGTCTTTGGATGTTCAACCCACTTTGTTGGACAAGATCAAAGAAGCCCAGAAGATTGATAAACAAATCGAAGAGATTAAATAAAAGATTGGCAAAGGAAAAGCCAAAGGGCTCCATGAAGACAAACAGGGAACTTTATGGCATGGGAAACGTATTTGTGTTCCACAAGACCCGGAGATGCGGAAACTGATTTTGCAAGAAGCACACAACTCTCCGTATTCCATTCATCCGGGAAACACCAAAATGTACATGGACATGAAAGAAAGATTTTGGTGGAATAATCTCAAGAAGGACATCGCCGAAAATATTGCTTTGTGTGATGTGTGTAGTAGAGTGAAAGCGGAGCATCAGAAACCAGCAGGTTTGCTTCAACCACTACCTATTCCTGATTGGAAGTGGGACAAGATTGGTATGGATTTCATTACTGGATTACCAAGGACCAGGTCAGGATATGATTCCATATGGGTAGTAGTGGATCGCCTAACTAAAGTGGCTCATTTCATACCCGTGAAGACAACTTATACAAGTGCTAAGTTGGCCAAGATCTACATGAGTAGAATTGTATGTCTACATGGAGTGCCCAAGAGTATTGTGTTTGATAGGGGAACTCAATTCACTTCCCATTTTTGGAGACAACTACATGAGTCATTGGGAACGAGGTTGGAATTCAGTACCGATTTTCATCCTCAAACCGATGGACAAATAGAAAGAACTAATCAAATTCTTGAAGACATGTTGAGGGCATGTGCCCTAGACTATGGAGCCAGTTGGGATGAAAGTCTGCCTTACGCAGAATTTTCTTATAACAACAGCTATCAAGCCAACATTGAGATGGCACCGTTTGAGTTTCTCTACGGAAGAAAGTGTACCACCCCATTGTTATGGAATGGTGTGGGAGAAAGAAGTTTATTTGGACCAGATCTTATCAAAGAAGCCGAAGAGAAGGTCAAATTGGTTAAGGACAGGTTGCAGATAGCACAGTCCCGACAGAAAAGCTACGTAGATCCTAAGCGTAGAGAAGTCACCTACGAAGTTGGTGATAGAGCCTATCTTAGAGTGTCACCACTTCGAGGAGTGAAAAGATTCGGAGTCAAAGGAAAACTGGCACCAAGATATGTTGGGCCATTCAAGATTTTGAGTCGCAAAGGAGAAGTTGCCTATGAAATTGAATTGCCAGAATCTCTGTCAGCTGTCCATAATGTGTTTCATGTGAGTCATCTTAAGAAATGTCACCCAGAAATGGAAGAAACTTCTTTGAAGGATACTATACCTTTGGAGGAAGTTCAACTAGAAAGTGATCTCACCTATGAAGAGAAACCTATCAAGATTCTTGAGACTGCAGAAAGAGTCACAAGGACTAAGACTATCAAGTTTTGCAAAGTGCAGTGGAATCATCACTCCGAAGAGGAAGCAACATGGGAAAGAGAAGATGATCTTCGGAAAGACCACCCTCACCTATTTGCTAGCCAATCCGAATCTCGAGGGCGAGATTCACCTTAAGGGGGTTAGATTTGTAACATCCCTAAAATCATGATTTCAAAGATTGCATATCACTCATGCATGCATATAGTTTTGAGATCAATTTCAAACTCATTTCAAGAAAACAGAAGCACATAGTGCTATCATTTTATGTGAGCAAACTTGAATCAAATGGCCATCCCCATTTGAGAGCTTGAATGCTTTAAACCAATATTGTGTATCTCCCTTGTTGATTGGTTTGAGTGTGGAGTTAGAACAAAATTTTACAAAATAGAAGTGGTTTCAAAAACCATTTTCAAACATTTGCAAACCAAGTGCAATGTCCCTGTTATTTTGTTTTTCCAAAAATGACCAAGCCAACTCAAAGTGACCACATGGTTTTATGCCAAGTTTTGTGACTATTGCACACTGCAAAAATCCCAAAAAGATTTGAATTCAAATAGAGTTTGAATTCATTTGAAAATCAATCCAGAAAATCAAATCAGAAATAGAAAAGGAATAAAGAAAAAGAAAAGGGCCGGCGCCAGACATTGGGCCCAACAGTGAAACCAGCCCAGCTAGCCCACCCGGGCCACCTCTCTCTCTCTATCTCTATCTCTCTCTCTCTCTCTCTCTCTCTCTCTCTCTCTCGCATGCACGGACGCACCCAGCAAGTCGCTGACACCCAGACCCCACTCCCCTCTGTTCTGTTCGCTGACGAGCGGGCCCTCTCCACGTCAGCGTCGTCTTCCCCAATTTCTCGCGCGCAGACACCGCTCCGCCGTTACCACCGTGTAGTGACGCCGCGATTAAAACTCGCTTAAATTCCATTGATTCAGCGCGCAATCCTCGCCCCGCTTCTGGCTACTTAAACCCCTCACCGTCGCGGTCATTTCCCCCCACTTTCCTCGCTCACTCCGCCACCAGGCTGCGCGCATTCGACCTCGAAACGCCGCAGCACCGACGACCTCCGGCGACTGATTCCGGTGAGCTTCGACCGCCCCCTTTCTCTGGTTCAAACTATCGTGCCCAGCGTGATCTCGTGCATCTCCTGATACTCTTCGCTTGCCTGCTCGTGACCCAGGACGCCGTCCCCGTTCGTGCCCGCAACCGACCGAGCCGCCGCTCAACTCCGGCGGCCAATTACGGTAAGAAGAGCGTGCCCCTTGCCCCCTCTTGCATACGAGGATGTTCGCAACTGTTTTGCGCGTCTCCTAATCCATCTGGTTCGTGTTAGGGCGACGCGAAACCTCGGCAACTACATCGTCTGCAACCTACCGACGCCGTGCACGACTCCGACGAGCTCCAGCAGCCCCTGCCGTGCGCCCCTTGCCAAGCCACCTCTACGTTGAGCTTCACCTCGACCCTGCGGTTCTCGTAAGCACACTCTTTCCTCCCCGGGCGACCTAGAACGCCGACACCGCCACGGACAGAGCGCTCCGCCGCTCGCCGTCGCCGCGCGCCGCCAGACCTTGGTCATTTGATCAAGAGCCGTTGGATCTAGATCCAACGCGTGCGATAGAACCATTTAGCGAAGCGTTACGTTTTGATCTGAACCGTGCATCGCCACTTAGATCCTACGGCTCGCGTGCGTGATCCAACGCGAACCGGTACGCGCCAGTAATATTAAGACGCGTGGCTAGGGTTTGAATTAAAATAGAATTTGAAATCAGATTTGTATCCAAATTTGATTTGCTTGTAACTTTTGATTCCCACATTAGATTTTAGCAAATTTTATACCGTTGGAATCAGGGAGACAAGCCCTTTCTGTTTATGCAATGTGTTTAGTGTTTAGTTTCTGTTAAAATGACTTTATTTCAGAAACTTGTTTAGGACTATTTCAAGTATATGAATTGTTTAGGAAATTGTTTAGTGTAAAATAAACTTGGTTTAGCAAGTTTTTAACTTGGTTATGATTCAGTACTATGCACTTGCTTGGTTGAGTTTTAAAAATCATCACTTAGCAATTTTGCATGCATGCATATGTATTTTTGTTTGTTTGTATATGTTGTGTATAATTTGTTGCTACCATTCTTTGTGTAGACTTTGGTGCTAGTGATTGTGATTGTGAAGAGTGCTACTCTCCCAACTACCAAGGCAAGTGGTACTTCATGATATTTCCATCCCTATATATATTTATACAAGCATTAGAAATATTTTGTTAAGTCTTGCATGTTACTATTTTGCCAAATGCCATGTTGGGAAATCCTAAGTAGTTGTAGAATTTCTAGGAAATTTTCTAAGTTAAGTACTATCTATGCCATGCTTAGCCTAGATAGTAGCAAACAAGGGTTGGTAAAATATACATGCTATGATGAAAATATTTCTATGTCTTTAGACTTATGTTTTCTTAATAAAACAACTAAGTCAATGAATCACCTGGGTGGAAAGGGACTTGATTGGTGGATTTTGGTTCAGTGGTTACACAAGGCCCATGGCTATGGTTTACCTTGTGTATCTCACTTGTGGAAATCCACCCAGTAACAAAGGGATTTTAGAGGCCAAGTGTTGAGAAGCTTATAGTGCAGCCACTTGGCAATATGGGCTCTGCCTGGATCACATAAGTTGCTAGAACTTAGCCATTTGACCAGTTGGTGGTAGTGGGTATGATAGGTTGGAGCGCGTCCATTTGGTCTAAGGAAAGGCTTCTGAAAGGTCCTGTCTTGGGAAACCAAGTCTGGTGGGGAAAGTGCACAACCTCTGCAGATGGAAAAATCTAAGTACTTAGCCAAGTCCATGGCAATGGAAAACTTGAGCATCAAGACATGGAAGCTATCAAGAATCTCATCACTCCAACTTCTAAGTAAAAACTTGTGGGTGAACAAGGGTGAAGGACCCCGATGTCTATTGGAGGTTTCTTGGGAAAAGTTTTGACAAAGAAAAACTTAGTGATTTCAGCTAATAGGAAGAACCTATTTTGAGCAAAGCAAGCCAAGCTACACTTAGCCAAAATGCATATAGTAATATAGTCCACCTTAAAATTTACTAAGGTATCACTTGCCAATACTATTCCAAAGTATTGACCCACTGTGGATGTAACTTGTGATGTTGCAGGTTACTCTGATGAGGATTAGGTGTCATGAGTCTACACTCAACATGTTTGCCTCTGGCACATGAAGATGAAGACTTATATTTATTTACTTATTCAAACTCTTGTATTAGGCCTGTGGCCTTGAGTTGTAAACACTATGTTATCTCTGGAATGGATGTAATAAATGACCTTTGTATCTATGTACTTCATCTTAAACTGTGGATGCTAGCAAAGATCCAGGGACTAGCATTGCAATCACAGGGATCCTTTTCCTTCACAAAGGAGGGATCTTACACATGTTGAGCGTGGAGCAAGTCTCATGAACGATGTCATGTAAGGTTAGTCCGGGCCTCTTCATCCCATCATACCGCAAGACGCAAAGTACACAAAAAGCAATTGATAATAAAAGCACCACCGCCCACAATGATCATTGTGTTCTACTCGTGCAACAGATCTAAATATAGACACGGCTCTGATACCACTGTTGGGGTTCGTAGCATGGAAAACAAAAAATTTCTACCGCATGCACACAAACAAGCCAAGATCTATCTACTAGATTGTAGCAATGAGTCGATAGAAGAACTCACCCTCGAAGATTCCAAAGTGGTTAATGAGAGAAGATTCTCGTGGGTGATGTAGTCGTACTCTTGTCGATCTCAAGATCGCGTAGATGATCCTTCCGGCGCTGCGTTCCTGCAGAGCTTCCGCAATCGGTCACACGTTTGGTACTCGATGAAGACCTTCCTCTCCCTTGTTCCAGCAGACAGCGGAGGTTGTAGCACTCTCATCGTGTTTCCGGCAGCACGACTGCGTGGTGTCGGAAGTAGAGGGAAGATCTCGCAGGGCTTCTCCTTAAGCCGGAGTGAGTATGGTGGAGTAAAAGAGGGCCTTGGCGATCTACGAATTAGAGGCACCAAAGGGGGTGGCTTGGCCAGCGACTAGGGTTTAGAGAAACCCTATCTCGGCGACTTGAGGAGCCCTAGGTGGCGGCAACACTTGGAGAGGTGGTGGCGCCTAGAGCTAAGGTTTGGGTGTGAGGGGTAGGGGCGCACTACCCCTTCTTATATAGGTGGAGGGTGGCGGTTTGGGAGGAGGGAGTCCTCCTCCAACTCCTCCTCCTTGGCCGGCGGATGGAGGGAGTAGGACTTCCTCCCTAAGTAGGTTTCCTACTCTCCCTCCACCAAGCAAACTTCAGATTTGACTTTTCAAATTGGCGTTTGACTTTCAAACTTGGATTTGATTTCTCTCTCCATATTGCCCAGCCAAGTGAGCTAGTACATGATGCAACCATTCCACATTGTCATGACACATCCATGTACCCTTCCCCTCCGGAGTTCCGGACCTTCCAGACCCCTCTAGAACATTCTTGGTGAAAACACCGGAATCATTTCCGAACTCCAAAACAGGACTTTCCTTATATGAATCTTATTCTCCGGACCATTCCGGATCTCCTCGTGATATCCTGGATCCCATCCGAGACTCCGAACAACATTCGGTCTCTTACTCATCATTCCATAACTACTCAACAACATCGAATCCTTAAGTGTGTCTCCCTACGATTCGTGAATTATGCGGACATGACCGAGACACTTCTCCGATCAATAACCAATAGAGGAATCTGTAAATTCATCTGGCTCCCACATATTTCTACGAACTTTGCAATCGAATGAACCACTTACATACGATACCAATTTCCCTTTGTCTCACGATAGTTTACTTATCCGAGGTTTTGATCGTCGGTATCTCTGCATACCTAGTTCAACCTCGTTACCGATAAGTACTCTTTTCTCGTTCCCGTGATATGTGATCCCTTGTGAGCCAGTCACATGCTTGCAAGCCAATTGGATGACATTCCACCGAGAGGGCCCAGAGTATATCTATCCGTCATATGGATGGACAAATCCCACTCTTGATCCATGTGCCTCAACACATTCTTTCCGAACACTCAATGCCACCTTTATAACGACCCAATTACGGTGTAGTGTTTGATGTCATCAAAGCATCCTTCCGGTGATGGTGATTAGCATGATCTCATGGTCGAAGGAATTAGGTTACTATGTATCAGAAAGCATATAGCAAATGAACTATATTAAATGACTTGATCTTTATGCTACGCTTAAATATAGGAGTATGCCCATCACATCATCCTCGTAATGATATGACCCTGTTGTTAATAACATCTCTATGTTCATGATCAGGAAACCATGATCATATATTAACCAACAAGCTAGTTTAACAAGAGGCTTTACTAGGGACTCTTTTATGTTTACAACTCACACAAGTATTAATGTTTCCGGTTAATACACTTATAGCATGGTATGTAAACATTTATCAGCACGAAGATATGATAATAACCACTTTAATATTGCCTCTTGGGCATATCTCCAACAACAACAGCATCATCAGAACTAGCACCAGAAAATTGCTCTTTCATCACAAGATTCAACAAAGCAGGCTTGATTTCATAAAAGGTAGCATCAGGAGAAGGTGGAGCAATAGGAGTACTTAGGAAATCATTGTTGTTTGTGCTAGTGAGGTCACACAACTTGGTGTTCTCAGCAGAGTTTATTTTTTCAAAGGTGGAGCAGGCCAACAGCGGCAGCAACTAGAGAAGGAACTATTTTTTGTGTTTTTGATAAGAGAAAGCAAACCAAACGAAACTAATTTTTTGTGATTTTTGATAAAAAGAGGAAAACAAAACCAAGCAAGAGAAACTAAGAAAAACACAAACAAAGTAAAGAGAAAGGTTGTGAAGGACTCTCGTGTGAAGCTGTCTTTAGCCTCCCCGGCAACGGCGCCAGAAAACAGCTTGATGTAACATCCCAAAAAATCATGATTTCAAAGCTTGCTTATCATTCATGCATTCATAATCATTTTAGGATCATTTTCAAATGAGATTTCAAAAATGGAAACTTTGTGATCTATTATTTTATGTAAGCAAGGAAATGGCCATATTGCTACCTTCTAATAAAAAATACTTACTTTAATCAGTAAGGATTTGAACATGAATTTGAGTGATGTTTCTAAGGCTTGGTCAAAGATTTCAAAACAAATTATGAATTCAAACCATTATCATGTCTTATTTAAATGATTATTAAAGGCAAGATTTATTTTAAATACCAATGGACCTTTGTAAATTTGAGTGAACAGCAATACTTTATACACAAAAATGTACCTGTTTCACTTTACAAAAATCTAGAAAGTGTTTGAATTCAAACTCTTTTAAAATCATTTGAAAAGGATTCCTAGAAAATCAAACAGAAAAAGAAAAAGGGAAAAGAAATCAGAAAGGGCCAGCGCCACTCATTCGGCCCAGTAGCAGAAGCAGCCCACCCGGGTTTTCTCCTCTCTCTCTCTCTCTCTGTTTCTCACGGCGCCCGCGCACACCCCCTCGCTGACCACTAGGACCCACCTGCCCCGTCAGCATCGTCCTCAATCACCGCGCGCTGACCCGCTCTGCCGTTACCTCACCGCAGTGACGCCGCGAATAAACTTGGCTTAAATCCCATCGATTCGCCGCGTGAATGCCGCCCCTGCTCCGGCTACTTAATCCCCACCCCTCTGCGACCATTTCCCCTCACTCAACACCCCCACTCCGCCACCAGGCTGCCCGTATTTCGCAGAACCCCGCCGCAGTACCGACGATCTCTAGCGGTGAATTCCGGTGAGCAGTCCCCGCCCCTTGCCTTCTAATCTTGCCAGTATGATCACTGCAACCTTGCGCATCTTCTAACACCACTGGTGCGTGCTAGGACCATCCAGAGCCTCGCCAACGTCGACGACTGCACGTGCCCGACGAAGCCCGCAACTCCGACGAGCTTCCCTGGTTAGTGCTGACCGCGCCTTTCCCTCTCATTGACACTCGCGTGACCAGCATCGTCTCGCGCATCTGACACACTTCTTCTCTTGCCTTGGAATGACCTGTACCCTCGCCAGCGACGACGAACAGAAGCGACCGTCGCTAGAAGGAACTACGGCGAACAATCACTGTCGACCTCGAGCTCCCCTTCGCCAACCAAGCACACCTTGAGCATAAGCAACGCACGGCGAACTCGGTGAGCTATTTCTACCCCTCCCGCGCTTCCTGTATCATCGGCACCATCCTCATCTAACCGCGCTGCCGCCAGCCACCGCCGTGCGTCGCCCATCTTTGGCCAAACGCGTATGCACCGTTAGATCTAGATCTGATGCGTAGAATTAGATCACTTAAGCGAAGCGGTAAGTTTAGATCTGAGTCGTGCGACGCACTTTTAATCTAACGATCCAGAAATCCTGATCCGTGCAAAACGGTATCGACCAATCAGATAGCGCCGCGTGGCCTGTAGTTTAATTTAAAATCTGGATTTAGATCTATTAGATGTTCAAACTTGCAAAATTCATAACTTTTGATCCACACGTCCAAATTTTGCAAATTTTATACCATTGGAATCAGGAGAAAGAATTCTATCCAACTATGCAAATTTTTTAATAAATTTCTTCTGTAAAATTGGTTATTTTTACAGAGACATTTTTAGGCCTATTTTGAGTATAAAAATTATTTGAAAAATGTTTTAAAGATCAAATTAAGTTTAATTAGTGTATGAATGTTTAGTTTAGTGTTCAGTATTGTTTCACTTGTCTTTTTTAAATTGGAAAAATCATCACATGGCATGTTCATGCATTCATATATTTTTTCTTGTTTATTTTGATATGTGAATTTGGTGCTATCATTTTATGTGTAGATTTTGGTGCTAGTGGTGATTGTGATTGTGAGGATTGTTGCTACTCCCCCAAATACCAAGGCAAGTGGTGCTTCATATTTTTGTCCCAATATTTTTTCTATGCATTAGAAATATTTTGTATAGGGCTTGCATAAATATTTTTGCTAAGTACCTATATGCTATGCTTAGGAAATCCTAGTAGTTGTAGAATTGTTAGAATTTTCTCTAAGTTAAGATACTTACTTTTTCCATGCTTAGCCTAGCTAGTATCAACCAAGGGTGAAATATATATATGCTATGGAAAAATATTGCTAAGTCTTTGACTTATTTTTTGCTTAATAAAACAACTAAGTGAATGAAACACCTGGGTGGATTGGTAATTGCTTGGTGGTTTTTGGTTGAGTGGTTACCAGTGCCCATTTTCTAATGGTCTACCCTGTGTATCTCACTTGTGGAAAAGCACCCAGGAACAAAGGGATTTGAGATTCCAAATGTTAAGAAGATTCTAGTGCAGCCACGTGGCATTATGGGCTCAACCTGGATCATATAGGTTGCAATAACTTAGCCAAATGGACAGTTGGTGGTAGGGGATGATAGGTTTGGAGCGCGTCCATTTTGGTCTAAGGGAAGGCTTCTGAAACTAAGTCTTGTGGGGAAAGTGCACCACCTCTGCAGAAGGAAGAAACTAAGTACTTAGTCGTTACCCTGGTAATGGACAATTGAGCATCAAGACATGGAAGCTATCAAGAATCTCCTCATCCCAATTTTCTAAGTTAAAACTTGTGCTTGAACAAGGGTGGAGGTTCACCAATTTCTATTGGTGGTTCCTTGGGAGTTTTTGCCAAACAAAAACTTAGTGTTTTCAATTGATAGGTAAAACCTATTTTGAGCAAAGCAAGCCTAAGCTACACTTAGCCAAAATTCATGTAGTAACTAAATGCTAACATTCTACTAAGGTATCACTTGCCAATACTATTCCAATGTATTGACCCACTGTGGCTGTAACTTGTGATGTTGCAGGTTACTCTGATGATGATTAGGGGTTATGAGTCTACACTCATCATGCTTGCCCGTGGCACATGAAGATGAAGGATTTTATTTATATTATTATGATAAACTCTTGTACTAGCCTATGGCTATGGAGTTGTAAAAGACTATGTTATCTCTGGAATGACGATGTAATAATGACCTTTGTTTCTGTGTACTTCATCTTAAACTGTGGATGCTAGCAATGGATCCAGGGACTAGCATTACAATCACAGGGATCTTTACCTTTATAGAGGTGGGATCTTACATTGATGCGCTTAGATCAATGTAGAGCATCATTGGGAGACCCCAAGAGGAAGGTATGATGAGCACATCAGCAAGTCTTCCCTCAGAAAGAAATCAAGGTTATCGAACTAGTAGGAGGAAGGAAACGACCCAAAGGTGTTTCTAGCAACTTGGAAACCTGCACAACACAAACTCAAGACTTTGCCCCAACCAATAGTGAGGTTGTCAATCTCACCGGTTTGCTGAAAACAAAGGACTAACTATATGGTGTGGAAGGTAATGGTGGTTTGCAGAAAGTAAATAGTAACATTGAAAGATGTATCAATGGTAAAGATTGGACCGGGGTCCATAGTTCACTAGAGGTGTTATCCTTAAGATAAACAAACATGGCATGCTAGGTAAATAAATTACAGCGGGGCAATTAACAGGACAGAGCAAGGAATAACAATGCAATACTAGACATTCATGATCCTATGAGATTTGATTGGGCAATACAACAAGATACATAGACCGCCATCCAACTGCATCTATGACTAGTAATGCACCTTCAGGTTATCATCCGAACCCCCTCTAGTATTAAGTTGCAAGCAACGGATAACTTCTTTAATAAAAGGGTGTAAGTAAACAAAATCCACTTGTTCTATGAACAAGAGACCGTTGTTTTCTCCCTAGTAGCAAAAGCACATCTACAACCTTAGAGATTTTTGTCACTTCCCCAGATTTAATAGAGGTATGAACCCACTATCGAGCATAAATACTCCCTCTTGGAGTCACTAGCATCTACTTGGCCAAGATAGCTACTAGAAACGGAGAGCATGCAAGATCACAAACAAGACATACATGATAGAATCAATAAGATAGAACCATTAATAAACCTAACATAGTAATCTCAATATCCATCGGATCCCCACAAACACAACATGCATGATTACAAATAGATGGTCTTGATCATGAACGGAGCTCACAAGATCTAAACATGGTAGCACAAAGGAGGAGAAACAACCATCTAGATACTACATGGACCCGTAGTCCAAGGTGGAACTACTCACGGATCATACCGGAGGCTGGCATGGTGATGTAGAAGGCCTCCAGGATGATCTCTCCCCTCCGGCAGGGTGCCGGGAAGAGCTTCAGATCCCCCCGATCTAGGGACGATGGTGGAGGCGGCTACAGACTGTTTCGTGGAAGATTGATCGGGTACTTAGGGTTTTGGTATCGGGGGATTCTTATAGGCGAAGAGGCGAGGCAGGGGGGAACCCAGGGTGGCCGCACCCCCCTAGGCGCGGGCCAGGCCTGGTCGCGCGGCCAGGGGGTGTGGCCCCCTGGGGGCTCTTCTACGTATCGTCTTCGGGCTCCGTGTTTCCCACGGTAAAATATTGACTTTGGATTTTGTCCCGTCTAATTCCGAAAATATTGATTTTCGGCCTTTTCTGGAACCAAAAACAGAAGAAAACAGGCAACTGGCACTCTGGCATCTTGTTAATAGGTTAGTCTAAAAAATATATAAAAATACCTCGAAGCGTAGACAAAGCAAAGCAAAGTAGATACTAAACATGCATGGAACATCAAAAATTATAGATACATTTTTGACGTATCAGGTAGCAATCATAGAAGTACTCCTATTGCAAATGATCCATCCATCCAGTAGTCCACAAAATAAACCAACCTCATGTATGCAAATCAGGTGGCTCTCCAGGAAGGTGTTTTCCTCTATCTAAATGGCGTGGTATTCAGCCACCAACTCATGATTCCACAGGCATACTTGGCCTATGAACCCCGCTCTAAGCTGATCCACCATCGCATATGGGTCAAGATCACCCATGAGCGGGTACAGTTAATCCACCATTCCGTAAATCATGATCAGGTGGATGAAACTGGACATTTCACGATGAAAATAGTGGTCTTCCCACTGCTATGGAATCTCTATGTCATCCTGCGGCTGCTCCAAATCCATACCGTAGTGTATGTAGTTGTGGCATCCCGCAAAACCACTACTAGAAAATCGCGTTGTTTTTGTGCATTGCATCGTCATCATCATGCATTTGTTTGTCTGAAACTATTTCAATAAGCCTATTTTTGTTTTCTAAAAATACCCTTCTCTTATTTCAAAATAAGTCTTATAATTATCTGTTAAATTAATTGCCTACAAGTTATTTGCTAAAAAGATTTGAAACAAAACAACACCATAAACATGTTACAAACTAATAAAAACCCAAACCCTAAATCTATTTCCACCCAGTCCTAATCTACCCACCAATCACAGCTTGCCATCTCACCATCTCCCCCAATCCCCACCCACCTTGCCACCTCACCAATCTGCCCTCTCTCCTCTGCCCACACCCACACACAGCCCTCCTACCCCTCTCCCTTACACCCTGGCCCCACGCCACACACACCCAGCACACACCTGCTCCACCCCTCTTCCTTCCACCCGGACCCCACCGCCCCTGGGTCCCACCTGCAGGCCCGCAGCCCCCACTCCCCCCACACACCGGCCAGTCTCCCTGGCCCCACCCTGGACCCGGTCCATCCCCTTCCCGCGGGACCCACCTGCAGCCCCCACCCGACCCCGCTGTCCCCAACCTCTCCCCCTCCCCCACCTTCCCCTAACTCTTGCCCCGACGCAGTCGCCGCCCTCCTCCGCTCACCTCCGCCCTCCGGCGAGTCGCCGCCCTCCCTGGCCTCTCCCCGGCGCTCCTCCCGCGTGATCCTCGCCGGCCTCCCCCTTCGCCGCGTCCTCCCCCCTCTGCCCCATGTCGCCTCCTCCTCGGGCCACCGACGTCCACCGCCACCAGCCGCGGCCGCCTCGCCCTCCTTCATCCCTAGCCAGCCGCCTCCCTTCCCCCCCGCCGACCCAGGCCGACCTCGCCCCGGCCTCCGCCCCGCCCTCGGCCTCACCGCGCCCGACCCTGAGCTCCGGCCTCCCTCCTCGCCCCTGCTCGCCTCCGGCCTCGCCAGCCCGCAGCCGGCCTCTCCTCCCTGCCAAGCTCGCCCCGAGTCAGGCTGCCTCGCCGGCCCCTCCTGCGCCGCCGCGTCGCGACCTCCTCCGGCCAGTGCCCCGCGGCCTCCGCCTCACCGCCGATCCCCTCCGCGGCCTGCCCCTCCGCCTCTGCCGTCTCCGGCTGCGCCTCCCCGCCTCCGGTCGCACCTCCTCCTCGCCTCGTCGGGCTTGGCAACCGCCGCCACCGGCCGTTCGTCACCGCCCTGCACGTCCTCCTCCCGGCCATCCGAGCCCGCGCCCTGGCCGCTCCACCACGGCGTCGCCCCGGCCGCCGCGTCCAGGCTCCGACGCCGACCTCGCCGCCCCCCCCCCCCCCCCCGCGCGCATCCTCGGACCCCGAGCACTTCCCCGTCGTGCGCGCCCTCGTCGCCTCGCCAAGCTCGGCCACCGCATGTGCTTGTCCTCGCGTCGGCCGCTGTGCCGCCCTCTGCAATCATGGAGCCGTCGCTGGGTTTGTTTGTGCGCTTTTGGACGCCGCGCCGGTGCCGAACCAAGTCCATCGCAAGAGACCGAAGAAGGAGATGCCACTGAGATCAGAGGTCTCTGTACCGCATCGCCTTGGTCTTCGACAAGGATCCGACAAGATCGCCTACATGGATGTCAAGTCCCCCTTCACGAACCCGAACCCTCGGAACCGCCAAGTTCGCCAAGACCCGTTCCCGGATTCCGATTGTCGAACCCGAACCCGTGGAACCCCGAAACCTCCCCAAGATCTACGCCGCGGAACAACAAGGCCTTCGGGGTGGAACCGACAAGATCTACCGCCTAGCGCCAAGCTCTTCTCCATGGGACGCCAAGACACCCGTCGAACCCCGAAGACCGAACCCCGTGGACCGACATGACCTTCTTCACGGATAAGACAAGTACTCCCTCGAGGATGCCAAGTTCTTCACCCCGAATGCCAAGACCGACTTGATGGCGCGGACCCGACAAGATCATCGCAACAACAAGATCGACACCGACCAGGGCGAGTCCGATGCGCCCCGACGCCGCACCAAGTCCTGCTTCCCAGATGCGACAAGACCTACCTCCGTTATCCGAGACCGAGCCCGTCGAACCCTGAACCCTGAGACCGACCCCGAACCCTCGGAACCCCAAGATCGTCGAACTCTAATGTGTGACCCCTTTTCTCGAGCCCTATTTTATAAATGTAATAACAAATTGATGCATATTGAATTGTCATATTTGCATGCATATTGCCATGTGGTTTGGGGGCCTTATGCCGATTCACCTAATAATTAAATATGGGGACCATATGCGGGCAAATCTAGTCGTATATTGGTCCCATTTAAATTTGTGTAGCGAACCGGTGCTATCTTTTGCCATGTTCAGACAATATTTAAATTGCAGGGTAGCTAAACAACATGAACCACCTAATTAATTGTCGGGACCCCGGTTCCGCTTAATATGGCCTAATTGCATCGCATGCTTTCCATGTCATACAACATACATGCATCATGACCGATCTTCTGTCATAGTATTAAATAGTCCATCCGGTGTTTATTCTAGTGTTTTGCTTCTTCGCGGATAAGGTCGTTGAGTTGATGTGAGCTTCGCCCCGATCTTCGGTTGAACCTTCGGCAATGTTTTCAGGCGAGCATCTCCCCCTTTCTACCTATCTTACGTTTATAGTATTTATTCCCTCCTGTTGATCTATTGCTATCTGTGTTGCGATGCTCTAGTTTTCGTACCCGTGATATCCCTCGCAGCCTTATATTGCCTTGGACACCTCCTATTACCTATTGTTTGGTAGATAGTTGGACTTGCGCGTCGTAGTCGCTTGCTCAAGTGCTGTTGCGTGTCTTCAAGTGCCACAGTTGTTGGAGTACTATCGCATGTTCAATGTTGGATATGATCATGGCTTTAATTATTGTTCACTTTAATTACTGTTTAACAACTAAAATTGAAGTAGGTAAGCAGAGGCACAGGTGGGCAATAGATGTTATTTGGTGTTAACCGTCCACTTGTGTCCCGTAGGACCCCGAGTACTTGATACCTGTTCCTTGAATATTCGCGCTATCCACATCCGGGAGGATTATGGGACCCCCCTTAGCCAGAGCTTGATTCATTCTTATTTCTTGGGGCCACAAACTAGTTTGAGGTTTTATTTACTATCCTGTACTTATGCCATGCTTTACTGCTTTATTACGACTGTGCGAGGAGCACACTGTACTATTTAGGTCAGCAGAGTGTTTTCGCGGTATCGACAATCCCAGTTTTGGGTTCCCAGTCGTTTACAACCATTGTCGCAAACCTTGAGTCCGTCTCGGAGTCAGCTAGCTTCGTTGCGGGTCTACTCAATGGGGTGGCCCCCTGAAATATTTCTGAATCATGTGATTGCTTTGTCGTGAAAGCCTCGTTGGGTTTTGATTTGGTTTTTCCGAGGTTGATCGAGTGTGTGTTTCTATTTGTGCACCCCGGTCGGGTAAAAACTTTCTGAAAGCCGTGTCCGCGGTTATGGACGACTTGGAGCACAGTATCTCGATCATAGACAACTATAACTAAAGTAGTGCTATAAATTTGACTTTATAATGACTAGTAATCAGCTTCACTATAATGGAATGGCTAAATAAAACTGCCCACAATTGCTTGTTTTTGGTTGTCACTTGCGACAACTGTATCTGACTAGTAAGTATTGCAACTATAACGAGATGGCTAAATAAAAGTACCAACAACTGCTGGGTTTTGGGGTTATCTCATGCTAATTGTATCTGACTAGTAAGTGTTGCCACTAGAACAGAATGGTTAACTAAAAGTGCCCACTGCTTATTTTATCAGGATGATTATCTATACTTGACTAGTAATTGCTGCAACGATAACTGAATAAGTAAAACTGCCAACTGTGTGAGTTCCTCGGTTGACTTCCTCGTTTGGTCTCGAGGGGGAAACACCAGGATGGGTTTGTTTGATGGTAGTATCAAGGTGGTTCCGAATAGGTCTTTCTTACCCCTCTCTGATAGCCGACAGTTGTATCGAGTCTCTATAGGTTGTTTAGTGCATGCTGCCGCTGCCGCTCAGTCCACCATACCTATGTAGGCGAGACCGCCGAATTCTAGCCTCGCCGTGTACTGGCCTCAGTACTGAAGCTCCTCTTTTTCCTCTGCCCTTTGTCGGCACCCCTTTTGTTTAAGCAGGTTTTGAGATCGACGTCGTTAGCAGGGTTACCCTTCCGGCTTGGCCTGGGCAGGGTTATGGACGCCATTGGTTATTCTTCAGGGCTCTTAGCCCCATTTGCATCTTGTCCGTAGCTGGACGCTCTATCGTTTTCAAGGTGATTTGGATCTTTGTTCTGTATATCTGTATTCTTGACTCATGGAGTCGTGTTGTATATATATCTGTTCTGTGGGTCCCATCGAGGACTGTTGTGTAATGTTATTACTTCGTTTTCCACCCGCACGAAAGTGCCTGGTGGGCACCTTTGAATCGTTTCTATGCGGGTTTGGCGGGTTTCGCTATAACTTGCATAGGGTCGATTCTGAGGGTGTTACAGAGTGGTATCAGAGCTCAGCAGTTGCGATACCCCACAAGTCCAGCCTGTAGGATAACCTAGCTAACGGCCGAAGTAGAGTGTCAAAACTATTTTTGCAAAATCGGTTGGATAGTTTTGATTAGGTCTGATTTTACTCCTTACCCCTCTGCTGCTCTCCTCTCACCTATGCGTGTTTTGAATTCGCTCTCTTCTCTCTCTTCGAGTCTAGGATATCTCGTGGTTGGGTTCCGTTGTACCTTCAGGGTTTCGCTTCCTCCTTTGGTAACGGTGTTGCTACATCTGGTCTTCATTCTATCCGAGGAACCCTTCGTCTGGTGGACTTCTCTTTGTTCCTTCTCATGCCTTCCGGTGTTTTCCGACGCGACGACATCATCTACGCCAGATCCGATGCACAGTCTGCATCACTCCTTTGTTTCTGAACCTCGTTGTCGAGATCTTCAGTCTGATTCCGAGAGTTGGTTGCATAATCCGCCTATTCGTGTGCAGAGTAATGGTTTGAGTGCGGGATGGAGTAGCTACCATACCACTACTCTTATCATTCGCTCTTGTATATTGAATAGGTGAATTAATGCGATTTCACTCATTCCACGGAAGCTAGAGGTGGCTTTATTTGTTGATACCTCTACCTTCGACCTTTTGTTTCCGGAGTGTTCTCTCGACGATCACGGACAACGACCTCTTGTTAGTGGTGTCGCGAGGATCTACACGAAGCGAGAAGACGCAGATCGCCGCCCTTCTTCCCGGTAACATGAGGCGGATCTCGAGGGCGAGATCCATTGTTAGTGGTGTCGAATTGTGGCATCCCGCAAAACCACTACTAGAAAATCGCGTTGTTTTTGTGCATTGCATCGTCATCATCATGCATTTGTTTGTCTGAAACTATTTCAATAAGCCTATTTTTGTTTTCTAAAAATACCCTTCTCTTATTTCAAAATAAGTCTTATAATTATTTGTTAAATTAATTGCCTACAAGTTATTTGCTAAAAAGATTTGAATCAAAACAACACCATAAACATGTTACAAACTAATAAAAACCCAAAACCTAAATCTATTTCCACCCAGTCCTAATCTACCCACCAATCACAGCTTGCCATCTCACCATCTCCCCCAATCCCCACCCACCTTGCCACCTCACCAATCCGCCCTCTCTCCTCTGCCCACACCCACACACAGCCCTCCTACCCCTCTCCCTTACACCCTGGCCCCACGCCACACACACCCAGCACACACCTGCTCCACCCCTCTTCCTTCCACCCGGACCCCACCGCCCCTGGGTCCCACCTGCAGGCCCGCAGCCCCCACTCCCCCCACACACCGACCAGTCTCCCTGGCCCCACCCTGGAACCGGTCCACCCCCTTCCCGCGGGACCCACCTGCAGCCCCCACCCGACCCCGCTGTCCCCAACCTCTCCCCCTCCCCCACCTTCCCCTACCTCTTGCCCCGACGCAGTCGCCGCCCTCCTCCGCTCGCCTCCGCCCTCCGGAGAGTCGCCGCCCTCCCTGGCCTCTCCCCGGCGCTCCTCCCGCGTGCTCCTCGCCGGCCTCCCCCTTCGCCGCGTCCCCCCCCCTCTGCCCCACGTCGCCTCCTCCTCGGGCCACCGACGACCACCGCCACCAGCCGCGGCCGCCTCACCCTCCTTCATCCCCAGCCAGCCGCCTCCCGCGCCTGCCTCCCCTCTCCCTTCCCCCGCGCCGACCCAGGCCGACCTCGCCCCGGCCTCCGCCACGCCCTCGGCCTCACCGCGCCCGACCCCGAGCTCCGGACTCCCTCCTCGCCCCTGCTCGCCTTCGGCCTCGCCAGCCCGCAGCCGGCCTCTCCTCCCCGCCAAGCTCGCCCCGAGTCAGGCCGCCTCGCCGGCCCCTCCTGCGCCGCCGCGTCGCGACCTCCTCCGGCCAGTGCCCCGCGGCCTCCGCCTCACCGCCGATCCCCTCCGCGGCCTGCCCCTCCGCCTCCGCCGTCTCCGGCTGCGCCTCCCCGCCTCCGGCCGCGCCTCCTCCTCGCCTCGTCGGGCTCAGCAACCGCCGCCACCGGCCGTTCGTCACCGCCCTGCACGTCCTCCTCCCGGCCATCCGAGCCCGCGCCCTGGCCGCTCCACCACGGCGTCGCCCCGGCCGCCGCGTCCATGCTCCGACGCCGACCTCGCCGCCCCCCCCCCCCCCCCCGCCCCCGCGCATCCTCGGACCCCGAGCACTTCCCCGTCGTGCGCGCCCTCATCGCCTCGCCAAGCTCGGCCACCGCATGTGCTTGTCCTCGCGTCGGCCGCTGTGCCGCCCTCTGCAATCATGGAGCCGTCGCTGGGTTTGTTTGTGCGCTTTTGGACGCCGCGCCGGTGCCGAACCAAGTCCATCGCAAGCGACTGAAGAAGGAGATGCCACTAAGATCAGAGGTCTCTGTACCGCATCGCCTTGGTCTTCGACAAGGATCCGACAAGATCGCCTACATGTTTGTCAAGTCCCCCTTCACGAACCCGAACCCTCGGAACCGCCAAGTTCGCCAAGACCCGTTCCCGGATTCCGATTGTCGAACCCGAACCCGTGGAACCCCGAAACCTCCCTAAGATCTACGCCGCGGAACAACAAGGCCTTCGGGGTGGAACCGACAAGATCTACCGCCTAGCGCCAAGCTCTTCTCCATGGGACGCCAAGACACCCGTCGAACCCCGAAGACCGAACCCCGTGGACCGACATGACCTTCTTCACGGATAAGACAAGTACTCCCTCGAGGATGCCAAGTTCTTCACCCCGAATGCCAAGACCGACTTGATGGCGCGGACCCGACAAGATCATCGCAACAACAAGATCGACACCGACCAGGGCGAGTCCGATGCGCCCCGACGCCGCACCAAGTCCTGCTTCCTGGATGCGACAAGACCTACCTCCGTTATCCGAGACCGAGCCCGTCGAACCCTGAACCCTGAGACCGACCCCGAACCCTCGGAACCCCAAGATCGTCGAACTCTAATGTGTGACCCCTTTTCTCGAGCCCTATTTTATAAATCTAATAACAAATTGATGCATATGGAATTGTCATATTTGCATGCATATTGCCATGTGGTTTGGGGGCCTTATGCCGATTCACCTAATAATTAAATATGGGGCCCATATGCGGGAAAATCTAGTCGTATATTGGTCCCATTTAAATTTGTGTAGCGAACCGGTGCTATCTTTTGCCAGACAACATTTAAATTGCGGGGTAGCTAAACAACATGAACCACCTAATTAATTGTCGGGACCCCGGTTCCGCTTAATATGGCCTAATTGCATCGCATGCTTGCCATGTCATACATCATACATGCATCATGCCCGATCTTCTGTCATAGTATTAAATAGTCCATCCGGTGTTTATTCTAGTGTTTTGCTTCTTCGCGGATAAGGCCGTTGAGTTGATGTGAGCTTCGCCCCGATCTTCGGTTGAAATTTCGGCAATGTTTTCAGGCGAGCATCTCCCCCTTTCTACCTATCTTACGTTTATAGTATTTATTCCCTCCTGTTGATCTATTGCTATCTGTGTTGCGATGCTCTAGTTTTCGTACCCGTGATATCCCTCGCAGCCTTATATTGCCTTGGACACCTCCTATTACCTATTGTTTGGTAGATAGTTGGACTTGCGCGTCGTAGTCGCTTGCTCAAGTGCTGTTGCGTGTCTTCAAGTGCCACAGTTGTTGGAGTACTGTCGCATGTTCAATGTTGGATATGATCATGGCTTTAATTATTGTTCACTTTAATTACTGTTTAACAACTAAAATTGAAGTAGGTAAGCAGAGGCACAGGTGGGCAATAGATGTTATTTGGTTGTTAACCGTCCACTTGTGTCCCGTAGGACCCCGAGTACTTGATACCTGTTCCTTGAATATTCGCGCTATCCACATCCGGGAGGATTATGGGACCCCCCTTAGCCAGAGCTTGATTCATTCTTATTTCTTGGGGCCACAAACTAGTTTGAGGTTTTATTTACTATCCTGTACTTATGCCATGCTTTACTGCTTTATTACGATTGTGCGAGGAGCACACTGTACTGTTTAGGTCAGCAGAGTGTTTTCGCGGTATCGACAATCCCAGTTTTGGGTTCCCAGTCGTTTATAGCCATTGTCGCAAACCTTGAGTCCGTCTCGGAGTCAGCTAGCTTCGTTGTGGGTCTACTCAATGGGGTGGCCCCCTGAAATATTTCTGAATCCTGTGATTGCTTTGTCGTGAAAGCCTCGTTGGGTTTTGATTTGGTTTTTCCGAGGTTGATCGAGTGTGTGTTGTTATTTGTGCACCCCGGCCGGGTAAAAACTTTCTGAAAGCCGTGTCCGCGGTTATGGACGACTTGGAGCACAGTATCTCGATCATAGACAACTATAACTAAAGTAGTGCTATAAATTTGACTTTATAATGACTAGTAATCAGCTTCACTATAATGGAATGGCTAAATAAAACTGCCCACAATTGCTTGTTTTTGGTTGTCGCTTGCGACAATTGTATCTGACTAGTAAGTATTGCAACTATAACGGGATGGCTAAATAAAAGTACCAACAACTGCTGGGTTTTGGGGTTATCTCATGCTAATTGTATCTGACTAGTAAGTGTTGCCACTAGAACAGAATGGTTAACTAAAAGTGCCCACTGCTTATTTTATCAGGATGATTATCTATACTTGACTAGTAATTGCTGCAACGATAACTGAATAAGTAAAACTGCCAACTGTGTGAGTTCCTCGGTTGACTTCCTCGTTTGGTCTCGAGGGGGAAACACCAGGATGGGTTTGTTTGATGGTAGTATCAAGGTGGTTCCGAATAGGTCTTTCTTACCCCTCTCTGATAGCTGATAGTTGTATCGAGTCTCTATAGGTTGTTTAGTGCATGCTGCCGCTGCCGCTCAGTCCACCATACCTATGTAGTCGAGACCGCCGAATTCTAGCCTCGCCGTGTACTGGCCTCAGTACTGAAGCTCCTCTTTTTCCTCTGCCCTTTGTCGGCACCCCTTTTGTTTAAGCAGGTTTTGAGATCGACGTCGTTAGCAGGGTTACCCTTCCGGCTTGGCCTGGGCAGGGTTATGGACGCCATTGGTTATTCTTCAGGGCTCTTAGCCCCATTTGCATCTTGTCCGTAGCTGGACGCTCTATCGTTTTCAAGGTGATTTGGATCTTTATTCTGTATATCTGTATTCTTGACTCATGGAGTCGTGTTGTATATATATATCTGTTCTGTGGGTCCCATCGAGGACTGTTGTGTAATGTTATTACTTCGTTTTCCACCCGCACGAAAGTGCCTGGTGGGCACCTTTGAATCGTTTCTATGCGGGTTTGGCGGGTTTCGCTATAACTTGCATAGGGTCGATTCTGAGGGTGTTACAGTAGTCTACCACGTCATTCTTGATAAGGAGAGAGTTTAGATGAACTAGCCAATCCAGGAAGTTGGATCCATCTAACTTGAGTTTCTTGGCAAATACCCACTCAACAAAATCAAAATAGGCTTGGCGATCGGCCATGTTCTACATTTAAAATTACAAAGGTTTTACACTGAGTTTATGAAAATATTAGTTCAAACAACTCCACTAGAAAATATTATCCCCAAAGAATGTCTTAATGATTACACAATCCTAATTCACTACATCACCCCGATCGTCATGGCCGGTGATATAGTTGTAAAGGTGGATGTCAACATGTCGATCACATCATTCATGTGACTCGTGCTCGATCTTTCGATCATCTTGTATTCTGAGGCCATGTCTGTACATATTAGGCTCGCCAACTCTAACTCCTGTGTATTATAGTGCAACATGGCTTACACCCACCATATATGAATGCAGGTATGTCTGACACCCGATCGTCACGGCGTGCCTCATACCGGAGAACTTTCTTGGTGGTGCACATAAGAGGGGAACACTATCATTAGAATTAGGTTTGTTTAGGGATTATCTTATTAATGCTTTATATGTCCATAAAGTATCTATAATTTTTTATAGTTTTATGCTAATATTATGTTTTTGACACTTCTTTTTATATAAAGTTCATAATTTATTTGTACTAACCTACTAATAGTTGCAAAAGTACACAATATTCTTGTTATACACTTTGATGTATAGAATTATCAAGAATACAAGTGGAACCCTTATTGGGGTCAAATTGGGATTTTCCAGAAATCTGTCTCAGAACTCTTTTTGTAGATGGTCACGTTTCGTGTCAAAGACAGCGTCAAACGGAAATTTTGCGAAAATCATTCTGGACATAAAATTTAGCTGATTCCGATTCCGGACAGGCCAGCTAGGCCGGACTTACTGCAGCCCAAAGATAGGGTGAGGGAAACCCGAGAAGCTATATAAAGGAAGGAAATATAATTCGTGGAGGACACCTCCACCCACGAATTTGAAGCCACCAAATCCACGTTGTTTCCTCCCCATGGATCCCATCTCCATGGGGGAGGGCTCCCAAGAAACCATGAAGGAAGGGGGCTAAGGGGCGGTGCTCCCCCACAATACCGGCGGGGGGAAGGAGTCCCCTGCACCGCCTCCTCCCTCTTCACCATCTTCACCGCCATACCCATCACCTAATCCTCCTAGTATATAGTGGTTCATCCTCCCACACACCTCTGTACCGTCCTATGTAAACATTGTGTTTGATGCTATAAGTTATAATCCAATGATCTATGTCATGTTTATGAAGTTTCTTTGTTCTTAGATTGAATGGTTGAACGTCTTTGGTTCACTAGAGGTGTATGTTGATCAGGTACGGTACTTTGGTGTCCATTATATTTGTGCGTGCATGGATTAAACATCATAGGGTTTGTAGTATGTGTAAGAGGAAGGGGAAGTTCTGCCGGAGTGACAGAAACCTAAGGACGCGAACCGGAACGTTGCACGTATGGGAGTAAGAGGACCATTAACTTAAGGCTATGGTTGGGGAAACCTTAATGCATTTTTAGTTTTTACGGATGTTTGATAACAATCCAATCATATAGTACATTTAATTTCAAGTAGAGAAGAGCATGTATATTTAGCCTCTCCCACATAGAAAACTATACCGAAGACAATGAACCCAATTTATTCGCTAATTAAACTTCGATAAAGCTACCATAATTACCACCACTATTCCACACTCATGGTTCTGTTAGTTTAGTGTATTTTATTGCTGCAGCAACTAGCTTTACTTTCTTGTTATTTATTATCTTACAAAGATATCTCTAGTACTCATTTTGTTTCTCTAGTTTTATTTCCTAGATAATGCAAACGTTTAGTGTGCGTAGAGTTGTATCAGTGGTTGATAGAACTTGAGAGAATATTTATCCTACCTTTAGCTCCTCGTTGGGTTTGACACTCTTACTTATCAAAAAGGCTACACGCGATCCCCTATACTTGTGGGATATCAAGACATTGTCTGGCACCGTTGCCGGGGAGCAATAGCGTGTGGGTGGATATTCTTGTGTGCACTTGTTTGCTTTATCTCTAAGTAGTTTTTAATTTCAGTTTTAAGTTGGCCTCTATCTTAGTATAGATAGGGATTGCAAATTACAAAAAAAAATTAGTTTTACTTATTACCTAAATATGTTTTCAAAAAGGAAAGTGATTGGAAAGATGAGTAATTGTTAACTGGGGGTCGACCTTGAACACTTGTGTTCATGCCTATGAAACCAAAACAAATATTCCCATGGAAGCTTTTCAACTGAAGGAAGGCATCTTTAAATATCAATCCCCATTCAAGAAAGGTATAGAATACCTTTTGTCTCTCCTATTAAAATAAAAGTTGCTCTTAATGCTTCTTTATTTGAAAATACTTGAATCTTGCTTCTTGTGCCTAACTTAAAGGCGTTAAAGAAAAGTACTTCTTGGGAGATAACCCAATAGTTTTCTTGAGTTTTGGAAGTTATTACTTCTGTGATAACCTCTCATTATCCTTTTTATTTAATTTTTGTGTCAAGAATAACCTCTAATGAGAGGGAAATAAGATTTGGGGAGTTGCTGTCCAGAAACAGATTTTTGTGCTCCACTATAAACATTCTTGAAAAATCTATGTAAGTCGGATTGAGCTGTAATTTTCTGAATAAATCCCCCAGGTTGTTAGCAAACTTTAATTAGTTCAACACTTTTTTATTTGAGCAACAGAAGGTCTTCAAAAAAATCGGTTTCTACCTGCTGGTCTGTTTTGACAGATTTCTGCCATTATTTGCATTTGCTTCTTGTTGGTTCCTTTTTGGGTTCTTTTTGGGAAATTGAGCTTTTTGAGGGAATTGCTACAGTATCTTTTGTATTTAATGAAAGTTTTTATGTTTTGAAAATAAAACCAAAGGTCTATTATCTTTTGAATGCACTAATGTTGCTAATGAAGATTGTGTGAAGTTTTATATGAAGGAAAATTTTCAGATGTAAGGAAAGAATGATGTAATGAGATGAAAAATGGAAAAAAGCTCAATCTTGGGGTGCCACCCTGTGTCACCCCAACAAATATTCAAGAGGTACATGCGTCAAAGCTTGGGGATGCCCAAGGCATCCCCTTCTTCATTAATAAAAATCTCAGGTCTTTCAAGACACTTTGTTTTTATTGTTTCATGCACTATTGTGTTGTTCTTGGAGCGTCTTAGTTTTTGTTTGCTTAGTTTGCTTGAATAAAGTGGTTGGACCCCTATTTTCGCTGTGTTGTTTCAAATAAGTTGATTAGTGTTGGAGAAGGAGTAGGAAGCTTCATGTTTATAAGTGGTTCAAAAGGAGTTTGTTTTGACTATGGCCTACACCTTATCATGTCATGTTTGATGTTTTTTTGACCCTATGATTAGTGGTTATTGCTGTAGCATGACTTGTTCCAAAAAATTGGGATTGCTTTATGTGCCTTTAAAGAATCATGCGTTGTTTTAGCATACAAAAGCATAATACTGTGGTATTCTACTTTGAAGCTTTGTTTGGGTTGACTTGGCACATGCTCACACCATGTTATGACTATGAAACAGTCACCATAGCCTCTATGATCATTTAGTTTTTGACTTGTGATACACTTTATGCTTTGATTAGTAATGTTTTGTCGCTCTATATGATTATGGCCATTATTGCTCTCTTAGTTGGTCGCTCCTAGTCTTTTGCTAGCCTCCACTTGTATTGAGTAAGCTCTACTCATGCATCCAACTTCCAAGAAACCAAGTTATTCCAAAGTGTCTACTATAAATTCCTATGCATGGTGTGTTACACCATTCCAAGATATTCTTGTTTTATATATCTTCCAAATTAAACTTGTTATGTGAAAGTTAGTGAAATCTCTCACAAACTTGATGGCACACTTTATTTTTCTTGCTTCTAATAAACTTGAACCATTGTGTCATCTATGTTGTATATGCTTGCACTTATAAGTTAGGATTAGCAGAACCGTGCTGTCACGGGGAACATTTTTAACACTTGTAAATATCTACCCAGTTGGTATCATGCTCTTTTGTTTATGGATGTCGTCGGTGTGAAATGAAAGGGGATCTTGTAAGTCCATGGAGTTATGTATGTTTGTTAGAGAAATGTCTGGGCCGCTAGCCTAAGCCATGCCTAATCATGGTGGAAACTTGCAGCATCACCATAGTGAGCAATCTATGAAGCATTCTCCTTATAAAAAAAGAGATAAAGATTGAGGAAAAATAAAAAAAGATGAGAAAATAGGAAAGAGATGAAAAAGCACCATTCTCCCATGGTAAATAAGAAGATTGCTGAGATACTCATTGTCTGCTTGTCTTGTCATTTTGTTATGGGATAGCTCCTGTATCATTGGGAAAGGGGTACCCCGTTGGCGGTTCTCTATGATACACATGTACTTACTATGACAAGAACTTACCGGTAACTAAAGTTGAGTAGCATGAGGAGCGGGCCTCGTACTCAAGGGACATGAGATTGCCAACTTACACTTTGTCAAGCATATACTCCATCTTTGTTCACTTTAACCTTAATCACTTCAAGATGCTTATGATAGGGACAATGAGAGCTGAAAGCTAACAAGTACCATAATCTTTGAAAGCTCTTTATGAAACTTGAAATCCCTGCTTCCATTTGAAGGGCCTTTCTTCCACTATTATATTGAGTCTCCACCTTCTATTCTAAGGCACCAATTAAGAGAGCATAGTTACCGTTCTTAGTTCTATGTGCATTGTCCCAAAACTTGTTGATTGATTCATAAGGTTGATATTGCCTGTTCTCGAACTATTTGTATCTAGTCACCCTTATGAACTTTGAAGGTATCCTATGCATTTATGATTTTCTATACCATGAGGGACAAGCTGAATACCACTCTTATTATGTTTTCTATATGTGAAACAAACAAATGTTTTTCAATGCGTTGTTATTTATGATCTTTGTTTGTAACCTTTTCATGTTGCAACTTGGTTACTATGTCTTATTGTTAGAACTACATCTTTCATGCTCATGTTTAGAGTACTTTGATCCCAGCTATCCATGCTTTGCAAATGGTTTGAT
Organism: Avena atlantica; assembly: GCA_910589765.1. NCBI lineage: Eukaryota > Viridiplantae > Streptophyta > Magnoliopsida > Poales > Poaceae > Avena > Avena atlantica. The sequence goes on along the minus strand of OU342735.1, from coordinate 390,744,078 downwards.
CAAGTGAATTATGGTGCATGTAACCTCAAAAATTATATTATTTTTATGTTTACCTACTTGAGGACGAGCAGGAATTAAGATTGGCGATGTTGATACGTCCATAACGTATCTATAATTTTTTATGGTTTTATGCTAACATTATGATTTTGACACTTCTTTTTATATAAAGTTTATAAGTTATTTGGACTAACCTACTAATAGTTGCAAAAGTTCACAATGTTCTTATTTTACACTTTGATGTGTAGGAATTATCAAGAATACAAGTGAAACCCTTGTTGGAGTCAAATTGGGATTTTCTAGAAATCTATCTCATAACTCTTTTTGAAGATGGTCATGTTTTGGGTCGAAGACAGTGTCAAACGGATAACTCTTCAACTACAAAGTTGTAGAAAATTTCACGACAATCGTTTTGGACATAACATTTAGCTGATTCCGAGTCCGGACGGCCCGCTAGACCCGATTTACTGCAGCCCCAAGATGGGGTGACGGGAATCCGAGAAGCTATATAAAGGGAGGAAACCTAATTCGTGGAGGACACCTCCACCCACGAATTTGCAGCCACCAAATCCACGTTTTTTTGCCTCCCCCATGGATCTCATCTCCATGGGGAGGGCTCCCAAGAAGCCATGAAGGAAGGGGGCTAAGGTACGGTGCTCCCCCACGATACCAGCAACGGGAAGGAGTCCCCTGCGCCACCGCCGCCGTCGGCGCCGCCCTCTTCACCATCTTCACTGCCATCTCCATCACCTAATCCTCCTAGTATGCAGTGGTTCATCCTTCCACACACCTCTGTACCGTCCTATGTAAACATGGTGTTTGATGTTATAAGTTATAATCCTATGATCTATGTCATGTTTGTGTAGTTTCTTTGTTCTTAGATTTAATGGTTGAACGCCTTTGTTTCATTAGAGGTGTATGTTGATATGGTACAGTACTTTGGTATCCATTATATTTGTGGACGCATGGATTAAACATCATAGGGTTTGTAGTATGTGTAAGAGGAAGGGGGAAGTTCTGCCGGAGTGACAGAAACCTAAGGACACGAACCGGAACGTTGCACGTATGAGAGTAAGAGGACCATTAACTTAAGGCTATGGTTGGGGAAACCTTAATGCATTGTTAGTTGTTACGGATGTTTGCTAACAATCCAATCATATAGTACATGTAATTCCAAGTAGAGAAGAGCATGTATATTTAGTCTAGAAAACTACAGCGAAGACAATGAACCCGATTTATTCGCCAACTAAACTTGGACAAAGCCACCACAATTACCACCACTATTCCACACTCATGGTTCTGTTAGTATAGTGTATTTTATTGCTGCATCAATTATCTTTACTTTCTTGTTATTTATTATCTTGCAAAGCTATCTCTAGTACTCGTTTTATTGCTCTAGTTTTATTTCCTAGATAATCCAAACGTTTAGTGTGCGTAGAGTTGTATTAGTGGTTGATAGAACTTGAGAGAATATTTATCCTACCTTTATCTCGTTGGGTTCGACACTCTTACTTATCAAAAAGTCTACACACGATCCCCTATACTTGTGGGATATCAATGCTACAATTGAGTATCTAATACTTAGCACACAACAATATACACACAACAGAAACACGTCAAATGTAAATGCGATGCAGTATGGTCCTTCGCTCTGTGATCTCCATTCGGCGCCTTCGGGTCCGGTGCTAGGGTGTCGGCGCCCTGGGTCTCGCGCCGGGGTGCCTGCGCCGCGGGTCTAGCGCCACCGGGTCATGCTCCAGGGTACCGGCGCCTCCGGTGTGCAGTCCACCATATCATGACCGTTACTACGACTTAGCAACATACTTTACCTTGACTATGAATATATCACATCACAACACCCCTAAAATCAAAGTTAGATGCCTCTACTTTAAATTTTTCGGGTTTTACATGTCTGTTAGGGCTTTCGCGCAAGAACCATTCTTACCTATGAACTTCAACCAGAATGATGATTATATAATTGTTTATACTACACCCCTTTCGGGGCACTCCTTTGTAAATGCTATATCAACTATTGAGAGAGAGAGAGTGACACCCACTAGCCACATATACGGAACAATCCGTATGTCAAGCGTGGGATCAGTCTCGTGTAAGGTCGGACTTGGCTGCTTCATCAATCAATATCGTGATATAAACAAGTACATGTAAGGGGTAACAATTAAAGAATCAACGCCCGCATGTTACAACTCGTGTGTTCTACCCGTACTAGCATTACTACACATAGATCGACTTTGATACCAATATTGGGGTTCGATGGCAGAATTTTTTTCCTATGAACGAAACCCTAATGCTAGGATCTATGTACTAGTAATGCAGTAACAGGAGGCGATACAATATTCATAATTTTGAATATCGAGCGTGGTTAACGTACCGTGAGGAACATGGTTGATGAATTCGTTCCAACGTTGACCTCAAGGTCACGAAGTCCAACGGTCTCGATAAATCCTAGCTCCGAAAGCACGACGCCGCCTAAGGGATTCACACACATACGATGCTTGATAACGACTCTCGTTAGTCCTTGATCCAACCGAGATTGTGGAAGTAGATCTCCCAGCTCCGAATCACGTAGCACAATGGCGCTCCACGGTAAATAACTCCTCGATCACACAACCCTGACAAGGAGGCCACGGTCGCAAGAGAGAGAGAAGATAGGCTACACATGCCTTTTCTGCATTTTCTGTGGTATTTTAATCCTCCTATGGGCACCTTTATATATAGGCGGAGGGAGGGGCTCCCTCCACCTTTGGTGCCCCATGTGGGACTAAAAAACATAGGGAAAATGGCAATTTTCGAGCTCCCTCGTCGGCTGGGCCCTAGGGCAACCCAAGTGGGCCACCCAAGGACGGCCCAACGGTAGGAGGCGGTGGCAGCTAAGGCCGGGGTGGGCCACCTGCCCACCTTGCAGCCCAGCGCCCAGGGCAGCGTCGGCTGGCACCCGGGGACCGACTGCTCCCTCTGCGGCGCAGCGTGCCCGTGGGGCCCACACGCCTGGTGGCGGCGCCGGCTGGCACCGGGTGGGTGATGAGTGCATATTTGCATCATGTTTTATATTATTATTTTGCACTGTAGTGGTAGGTTCTTGGTATTTTAGGGCGTTCACGTGCATCTTTTATGTCTATTTTCACCAGGATCAGGGTAGATGATGGATACGATGGACACAATTCTTGGACCACTTGTATTAGAGAAAACAGGAGTCAAAAATAGCGTAAATCACTAATTTGGGAATATATCAATAACACTCGAAGAAAACTCGAGGCGACCGCAGCAAGCAGAAGCTTTAACAGCCAACTAGACGGCATGAATACTTTTTCCGGCTGTATAATTCCTGTCGTATAGTTGTCCCCACCGCCTCTTCAAATAGTTTTTCCCCGTGCAATCATATCGAGGAGACGACATACAGAATACCCAGAAATCGCAGAAAACCTCACCTTCGGAAGGGATATGGGGGGAACTTTCCCAAGGGATCCATCTTTACCCGACGTAGATCTGGGAGGCCAAGGCATCGATCTTCACCTTCATCAACCTCTGCATCACCGACATCTCCATCCATCCCATCTACATCCCATCTAGATCTTGTTGTAATTCTCGTACTAGTTGTGGATTTATACAAGAACTATTCATCTATGATTGTTTCCATTATCATTGCCATGATGATGTTTGCCTACATGTCTGAGTAGATTGTTAGTTCTTGGGGAGATGGAGAAACCCTAGCATATGATTGAGATAAGATAGAGATTATCATGTTATACGTCATTATGTGTATGTGTTAATTGTCTTCATCTTGATGTTGAGAGTTGTGCACCTCTTTAATATTTGCCTCTTATGGGGACTTGATGAAAGGGATTACTTGTTGGCGACGGAGGGATGATATCACTTACTGTGACTATAAAGCTATTGTCATTATTTACATACTAACTTGGGAAAGCAAGGAGAACTCATTAATCCATGTCCATGCCACAGGAGAAACCTCTTAATAGCGAGATAATACGATTGACGTCATTTACCTATCAGTCGTGGTTATGATAGATGATGTGTGCATTTTAGTCTTTTGCATGCTTCTCCCTATGGGATCGATATCTTTATTTTCAAACTAGCTACATACGATATGTGCACTTGTAGTCATCAAGCTATTTTCTGGCGCTGTTGTCGGAGAGCTTAGCGCTATAAGTCACTTTACTTTTAGTTATTTACTTTCATTGTATAATCTTTGATTTAAGTCGTAGGACCACAACAATGGACAATACTCAGCATTTAATCTAGCTTGAGGCAGTTAGGAAAATGGGTTCGCCCATCGATGATTTTATAGCTATCAACAAAAGAATAAATCCTGATGGTATTGAGATCCATCCTTTATTACTTGAATTGCTACACTCTAAGAAATTTGCAGGAACCGATGAAGAGAGTCCATATGGGCACTTACAATTCTTTGAAGATGTTTTTGGTTCCTTTATGTTCGATAACTGTAATCTTGATAGGGTTAATGTCCAGTTGTTTAGACAAACACTCTGAAATAATGTTTGCAACTAGTATAGAACTTTTTGTGCAGAGGCACCAAGGACTTGGACGGAATTGATAATCAATTTCCTATCAAAATATTACTCAGAAAGCAAAGCTCACAGGATGAGAGGTACTATTATCAGTTTAAAAAATAGTCCTGATGAGAGTTTATATGAAGGATATCTAAGGTATAAAAGTTATCTAGATAATTGCCCCCATCATCGTTTGCCTGATTGGTTAATCACTCACACTTTTTATGGAGGGCTTAATGATAAAAATAGAACGAGCTTAGATACCGCTTCTAATGGTAGTTTTCTATCCTATACCTATGATGAAGCCTGGAAATTAATAACAAAAATGAGGGAGACAACAGAAAATCTTAAAGATGAGTAGAGCATTATGAATATTTCTTCTGAATATGATTATGTTAACGATTTTCTTGCAGATGAAATGACTTGTGGAATGATTAAAACCCTCGGTATTGATTCTTACTTAGAAAATAAAATTATTGAGAATTATGCAGGGCGTCTACAGGTACCTACAGAATGGAAACCCTATAAGCCCCTCGAAGAAAAGAAGCGTGCAAGAAAAAGTGCACCAATAGTAGAGTTTTCCTCTAAACCTATTCAAGAGAATATCAAGAAAAAGCGCAGAGAGGAAGAACACATAAGATTAAAGAAACCAGAAAAGAACACCGATGCTACCGATGCAAATATTGTTATATTGAAGGATCTTATGGAAGCATGAACCGTGGATAATGAAGTGGTTACACTAGACCTTGAAACTTCAGAATCCATCGAAGGTAAGGTACGAGGTAACAAAACTTCTAAGCCTATGACTCCTATATATTGTGGGGAAACTTTCTTATACAGAATTTGTGAACCGATTTCCACTATAAATATTATGCCTTCATCACTTTATGAGGAACTTCGCTACAATTTAAATAATCCAGATGTGGAACCGGTAAACACTACTATTAAATTGTTAAATAGAACTAATATAAAACCCGATGGTGTTATTAGAAATATCTATGTCTTTATTGGAGCACTTATGTACCCCCTTGATTTTAATATTGCTGATATGCCTCGAGATTCTTTTTGTCCTATCCTTTTAGGCAGGCCTTTTGTTCCATAGCCAAAGCTCGAACTGATAATGAGAAGGAGACTATTTCAATGCTGTTTGGAGAAGAGGAAATGACATTCCACTTCACCAAACTAAAGAAGAGGCCATATGAAGAGGAAGATATCAAGGAAGGGAAAATGATTGTCGAGCTATCCGCAATTCATTTCAGCACTCTGCAAGATGAATTAGAGAGGAGCCTAATTAATTGGGAGGAGGTACCAGATGATGAGGGAAGAGAAGACATGGATGATTACCTTGATTCTGTTCCGGAAGCGCATAATCCACATGACTATGAAGAACTGGTAAGAAAAGGAGATGAAGAACCTCCGCCAATTGAATTGAAACTACTTCCAAACGATATGAGGTATGAGTTCTTAGATAATGAAAATAAATGTGCTGTTATTAGTAGTAAAAAATTATCAGAAAATGAAACAGATAAACTCATTTCAGTCTTGATCAAGCGTCGTGAAGCATTTGGATATACTCTAAGTGATATTAAAGGAATAGATCTCTCTATTGTAACACATAAGATTACCATGCTTGGTGATGTTGTACCTATAGTTGACACACAGAGAAGGTTTAATAGGAAAATGGAGGAAGTAGTAAGGTAAGAAGTTATACGCTTATTAGACGTTGGCATAATATATCCTATTTCTGACAGTAAATGGGTTAGCCCAGCTCATTGCAAACCAAGATAAGGTGGTACTGATGCTGCTATGCATGAGAATGGTGAGCTAGTTCTTGTGAGACCTATTGTTGGATATCGCACGTGCATTGATTTTAGGATACTAAACTGTGATACATAGAAAAATCATAAATCTATACATTTATGGATAAGATTTTAGAAGGACTTAGTAATAATTCTTATTTCTGCTTTCTTGATGGTTATTCCGGCTATTCTCAAATTGCTATACAACTAGAAGATCAAGAGAAAACGACTTTCACTTGTCCTTATGGCACATATGCTTATATATTAATTCCATTTTTCTTATGTAATTGATGACCCACAAGTATAGGGGTGTATCGTTGTACTTTCGATAAATAGGAGTGTCGATCCCAACGAGGAGCAGAAGGTTCTCGAGGACACATGGGAATACAATCAAGTGCTTTCGCTTCAAATAGCTGAGTACCCTTCTTTGGTGTTGTAAGTGTTGTGTGGGTGAACCTATGCTAATGTACCGACCTTACTTGGACTAATACATACTTGTGATTAAACCTCCTACAAACATCCATAACTACAGGAAAGTAATTAAGATATAAATCTAACCACAACCTTAAACTCTGAGATCCTACGCTCCGTTGTGCAAAGGTGTCCTAATAGGGGTTCAGGTTTCTGTCACTCCGGCAACCCCACATTTAGTAGCCAAATACACAATGCATTCCCCTAGGCCCATAAATGGTAATGTATCATATAGTCGATGTTCACATGACACCACTAGAAGAATAGTACCACAACTTAAATACTAAACCATTGAATAATAACTTAACACAAATCCACTAATAACGACATAACTTCTCCCATGTCCTCAAGAACACAACGAACTAATCACAAGACATCACATGGATCAAGATCAAAGATGATATGGTAATGGATAACAATCTGAACATAAACAATAATCCAATGGTTTCACTCACAAGCATCAACTACAATAGTAATTAACACCGGGAAGGTTTCCCCTAATAAACTAAGCAATATCCAACACAATTGTTACAGCGGGATGGAGTGGTGATGATGGTGCTGGTGGAGATGATGGTGTGGATGATGATGATCCCGAAGCCTATCTTGACGATGGTGTTGATGGCGACGGTCTCCCCTCTCTGGGAAGGAAATCCCTCGGCAGAAATCTGTCTACCGGAGATATCTTTCTCTCTCGGTGTTTTCCGCCCCCCAGAGGCGGCGGAAATCTATCAGTGGTCGCTCTCCCAGCCTTACGGTTTCGTAGGGAAGATATAGGCGAAGGGGCGGAGTTGGGAGTCGGGCAGGTGGGCCACACCTGTCCTAGGCGTGGCCTAGGGGGCGCCTAGGGGGGTGTGGCCCCCCTGCGGCCCCTCTTCGCTCCTCCTTCTGGCTTCCTTCGTCTTCTGGGAAAATAATATGTTTCCATATTTTTCTTGTATTTTTCCGATCTTCGCGAAATTTCACCGAAACGCCTTATTTTCCATCAGAACCCAGACACTACTAGGAAAACGGCCTTTAGTGGCGCACCTGAAACCATCATCTGTGGCGCACCTGCAGTGCGCCACGGGCCTTGCGCTACGACTATCTCTCAGCCGTGGTGCACTGCCTAGTGTGCCACGGTTGTGTAGAGATAGGCGTAGCGCACCTCCTAGTGCGCCACAGAAGTTTGGCGTGGTGCGCTACCCCTTGGATCTTCTGTGGCGCACTACCTAGTGCGCCACTAAACATCCATGGTGCGCTTTAGGTGTAGTGCGCCACAGAAGGTAGACCATGTGCGCCACAGATGTATTTTTTGTTTTTTTTTAATTTCCAAGCCAGATTATATGCAATACAGATTATATACAATATTACAACAGATATACACACACAGATACAAGATATACAATTATATATATAAATACTCAATATGAAAAACAAGATTGAAACAAATACATATAGATAAGTCTCATACATGAATACATAGTCCAAGTTACATTGTTTTGATCATGTTACAAAGTAGTAGTTGGTGACATGCGAATACATGTGTCGATCGAACAAGTTAGAGCTCGGAAGCTCGCCTAGACATCTAAACTAGCTAGCTAGACACAAACGCGGGATAAATAACCAAAGAAGATAAGCATGATCACCGCCGCGACTAAGGTGTAGGTCTTCATCCGGTTCCTTGTCCTAACTACCGCTAGATAGCGCGTGTATCTAGCTTCCGCCTCCGCCATAGTGTTGTACCCTTTGTAGCTATTGCCGCTGAAACGGTGCACCTGTCTCCGGCAGTCTTCCCAATCATCGTAGACTCCGGGAACCCGTCCCTTGTACACGACGTACCACGTCATCTACCAGTGCCCGATTTCTGCCAAAACGGAAGTTAATCAACATTCCGGCAAAAATCGGGACTCATTTCATACAAGAACCTGCATACTCACATAATAAAGTGCTTCATATACAAGCACAAGCACAATTTCAAGGTGCTGTTGTCCCAACACAGATAGTAGTAGAAGCACATGAGTAGCACCACAGATAGTAGTAGCCAGAGCAACACTAGGATGGATATAAGGAACAGATAGTAGTAGCAGCACAGATAATAGAAGTAGTAGCAGCTCAAGTAGCATAGAACAACAAGCACAACACAGCAAGCTCATGTTCCAGACTAAGAAGAAGAGCAAGCACAACAATGACAACAGCAAGCAGAGCAAGCACAACACAGCAAGCATATTGCTGTCATTTGTACTATTCAGTTGGAGAAAACAGTGGATTCACCAGGCTATTATTTGGATGAAATATGCAAAGATCATATTTCTATCAGTATTAGCTCAGTAATCTCAAAACATTATATACCAAACTTATGTTTTCTGAAAGAAAGAAATTGTAGAGCAACTGAATGTGTACATCAATCATATCTTAAGTACTGACTGCCCAATATTCTTTTTTTTTCTGGAAGCTGGTTTAGAAGTACTAACTTCCCAATATGCATTTTTTTTACAAAACACCAAGCACAAACTCTTGCTTGAACTTTTGCTATGAATACATACAGAAACCAGCTAAGCTAGTAATTAAGGCAAGATTTTCACAAGAGTTTAGTACTCAGATTTTTTACAACTTGAATCTTGCTACTTGCTTAAGTATAAAAGTACTGAAGCAGCAGCAGCACCTAACACTACTTTCTAAACCTACTACTACCAATAACACACCATCCATTTCTAGCAAAGCTACTACTACCTGGACACTGGTAACAGAAGCAGCAGCAGCACCAGCAGGACCACCTTTTTTACTGTTTTTCATTAACTAACATGCTACCAGTTGGTGTATGCCACACAGGCATAATGTCCATCTTAGAAGCATCCACACAGGCAAGCATACAATCATGCAGAAATAAAAATTCAGAATAATGTTCATCTCAGAATAATTTATCTAGGGGCTAAGACAACTAGGAAAGGAAGTTGCTTGCAGTGTAATCCATGAACCATGAAGACAAAACCACTGTTATGATTTCATACTACCTAAGAACATTTCCTAACTCTGAATCCTAACTCTGAACCACTACTCTAAATTTCCTACTCTAAATTTCCTACTCCAAATCTAAATTTCCTACTCTAAATTTCCTAACTCCAAATCTGAATCCTAACTCCAAATCTGAATTTCCTACTCTAAATTTCCTAATCTGAATTTCCTAACTGATTAACATTTCCTAATCTGAATTTCCTAATCTAAACATTTCCTAACTGAATTTCCTAAGAACATTTCCTACTCTGAGCATTTCCTAACTGAACCCTATTCTGAATCCTAAGAAAATCTGAACATTTCCTACTCTGAATCCTAAGAACCCTAACTGAAACCTAACTTTGAACCCTTACTCTGAATCCTACTCTGAATCCCCTAAGTGAATGGATGCAACGAGAGGGGAGAGAGGGGGAGAGGGGAGAGGGCGATTCTCACCTCCGAGACAAGGACGACGGCGAGCACGCGGACGATGAGGGCCTTCTCCTTCACAGACTGCGTGGCGACTGCGACCTCCTCCTCCACGAAACGAGCGCGACCCCCTCCTCTTGGCGTGGCAACTGCGACCTCCTCCTCCTGGGATGCGGTGGCGGCGGATTGGCAGCGGCACGGGCCTGCTCCTCCACGGCAGCGCGGCGGTGGCGGCGGTGGCGGTGCGGCCTCGAGAGCAGATTGATGCAGCCGTGCGTGTGGTGTCTGTGAGATGGATCGAGCGGCGCAGTTGACTAGTCCAACCCACACACGCGTAGCGCACCCTGGCCAAGTGCGCTACGGATAACCGATAGTCCCTGTGGCGCACTAGGCGGAGTGCGCCACAGAAGTTTGTGGCCGTTTCAGAGCAGAGGGGGGAATGCGCTTAGGCGTAGCGCACCAGGCACACGTGCGCCACAGATGACCCTAACAACCGTGGCGCACATGACTATAGTGCGCTACAGATGTTTGGCGTGTGGCCAACAGGGCCCTGGCCCACACACATCTGTGGCGCACTATAGTCATGTGCGCCACGGTTGTTCTAGTTATTAGTAGGGCACTGCCCACAGGTGAGCCACGCCTGTTTTAGCCGTGGGGCACTTCAACCATGTGAGCCACGGATGTGCTGATTACCTATAGCCGTTTTCCTAGTAGTGAGACTCTGGCAGTCCATCCTCCAAGAATCATCAAACATGCATAAACAGATGAAAAGCCATAAGTAATACCTCATAATAAGACAAATATCAATGAATAGAGGTAAATTATGATATATAATGGTGATGCAAATTGGGCGTATCTACTCCCCCAAGCTTAGACTTCGCTTGTTCCCAAGCAAAAACTGATCTCGGTAAACATGTCCACTGGTTTATGGAGTGAAGTGTCGATAAAAGAATACGAACAAGAAGCATCACACTTACCATTGCATAACTCATAGAATAAAGCAACTCACCATTATATAACTTAGCTTGCAAACAAGTACATCAGTCACAATAGAGATGCATAAAGATAAATCATAATTGGAATTGGCAAACTCTTGTTCTTGGTCAGAGAACAGCTGGCAAACAGTTTTACCAATAAAGCTTTGTAGAAGTTTTCAAAACAGGAGCACTATTTGCTCAAAAAGGTTTTTCAATGAAGGCTTTCAAAGTAATACTCAATAGATAAGAGTTTTGTGCAAACAAGGAATATAAAGAACATGATTGAATAAATCACCATATGAATGCTTGAAACACAACAACTCAAATGCTTGCTGGAGATAGAGAGGAAGCAGGTTTACTGACTCAACTTGGAAGTGGGAGAACGGTCCCTTTATAGAGGGCAACAGGGATTACAAGTCATAAAGAGCTTCCAAAATATTATGGTACTTACTAGCTTTGAGCCATCATTGCCCCTATCATAGGCATCTTGATATGATTAAGGTTAAAGTGCACAAAGATGGAGTATATGCTTGACGAAATATAAGTTGGCAATCTCATGTCCCTTGAATATGAGGGCCACTCCTCATGCTACTCAACTTTGGTCACATGTAAGTTCTTGTCATTGTAAGTACATGCGTATCATAGAGAACTGCCAACGGGGTACCCCTTGCACATGGCACATGAGCTTTCCTATAACCAAAATGACAAGGCAAGCAGACAATGAGCATCTCAGCGATCTTTTTATTTACTATATGCATAGCTTTTTTTATTGAGGATGCTTCATAGATAGCTCACTATGGTGATGCTGCAAGTTTCCACCATTATTAGGCATGGATTAGGCTAGTGGCTCAGGCGTTTCTCTAACACAAAATACAGACTCCATGGACTTACAAGTTCCCTCTTTATTTCACACCATTGACATCCATAGACAAAAGAGCACGATATCAACTATGTATAGAGTACAAGTGCAATGTTGAAAATGTTCCCATGACAGCACGGTTCTGCTAATTCCAATGTATAGATGCAAGCATATACAACTTCGATGGCACAATAGTTCAAGTCTATTAGAGGCAAGAAAACAAGGTGTGCCATCAAGTTCGCGAGAGCTTTACTAACTTGTTTTCACATAACAAAATACTTTTTAATTCGAAAGATAGATGAATGTAACACCCTCGGAATCGGCCCTATGCAAGTTTTAGCGCCTCCCGCCAAACCCGCATAGAAACGATTCAAAGGTGCCCACCAGGCACTTTCGTGCGGGTGGAAAACGAAGTAATATCATTACACAATAGTCCACGATGGAACCCACAGAACATATATCTACAAAAACGACTCCGAGAGTCAAGAATACAGATATACAATACAAAGATCCAAATCACCTTTAAAACGATACAGCGTCCGAGTACGGACAAGATGCAAATTGAGCTAAGAGCCCTGAAGAATAACCAATGGCGTCCATAACCCTGCCCAGGAAAGACGGAAGGGTAACCCTGCTAACGACGTCGATCTCAAAACCTGCTTAAACAAAAGGGGTGCCGACAAAGGGCAAAGGAAAAAGAGAGCGGTCCGTACTGAGGCCAGTACACGGCGAGACTAGAATTCGGCGGTCCTCGCCTACATAGATATGGTGGACTGAAGCGGCAGCGCATCATGCACTAAACAACCTATAGAGACTCGATACAACTTTCGGCTATCAGAGAGGGATAAGAAAGACTAATTCGAAACCATTCTGATACTACCACCAAACATACCCATCCTGGTATTTCCCCCTCGAGACCAAACGAGGAAGTCAACCGAGGAACTCACACAGTTGGCAGTTTTATTTGTTCACTTATCGTTGCAGCAATTACTAGTCATGTCACATCCCAAGATTTTCCTAATCTTGAAATGTGAAAAATAAATGAATAAAATAAAACTTTGTTGATTTTCAGGGTGAGAAGAAACTTTTTGAATCCATTTGGAAACTTTGAAAACCTATTTGGATAAAATAAAATCCTAAAGGGATTTAAAAAGATAAATAAACAATAAATATCAAAATATTTAAAATTACTAAAGTTTAAATCTTTTAATAAAAAGATTTGGTTTTCAAATGGAAAAGGATAGATTTATAAATAAAGATTATTTTAAAGAGCCAAATTACAAACTTGGCCAAGCCTTTGAAGTAAAATATTTCTATTTGATAAAAATAGTAAAGGTTTATTTAAATAAAATAATAAGGATTTAATATCCAATTTTATTTAAGTAAAGGCTTTTCCCATTTTAAATAAACACTAAAACTTATTTATTTATTTTAATAAGTTTTCCAAAGATTTTATATTCTCAAATAAAACCTACTGAAGTGTTTTGGTTTTGATTTTAGATTTCAAAATAAAGTTTTTAATAAAACAAATCCTATTTGATTTAATTACTAAGGTCCATTTTATTTAATTAATAATGAACCCTAAAATAAAATGTTATTTTATTTTAAAACAAGTTTTCCAAATATCTTCTATTTTTCAAATAAAACCTACTGATTTGGTTTTGAAAATATTTAGATTTCAAATGGAGTTTTTAAATAAATTAAAACCCATTTGATTTATTAACTAATGTCCATTTTATTTAATTATAAATGGACTCTAAAATAAAAATATTATTTTTTTATTTTGGATTTTGGTTTATGTTGTTAAACAGAACCAAATTCAATTGCAAAGTGTGTTGAATGTTTGAATGTATGAATGTTGTTTGAAATTTCAAAACAGAAATTGAAATTGGAAAAAGAAAAAGATTCAGACAGGAAAAAAATGTGAGAACAGATTGACCCAACCCAACTAGGCCCAGCAGCCCAGCAAGCCCACCTATTACCCCCTCTGCCGAAACGTTTTCTCACTCACCAGACGACCCGTGCAGTGAATGACAGGTGGACCACAACTCCCTCTCTCACTCCACTGACGAAATGGCCCCACACCCGAGCCTTCTTCCTCACCCACGACGACCACTTCTCCCTCCCCTCGTCGCCGTTTCTGGCAGTTATTCCGCGGCTTCAATTCACCTTAATGCGGCCACCATTACTCGCCGTGACCACGCACATTTAAACGCCCATGCCTCCCCTCCATTTCCCCTCTGTCTCCTCCCCCAAGTGCGCCCCCAGGCCGCCCTGATTCTTCTCCGAACCTCACTGCCACCGACGCGCTTTTCCCACAATTCTGGCCATGTCCTGCCACCCCTCTCCTCCTTGACCACACTCACATACTCTCCTAGCCCTGGCGCTTCTCCCGGCGCTTTCCATTCACCCGCGGGCACACCAGAACATCGGCAACGACAACAACCGCCGCCGCCACTATCTGGCTCTTCTCCGACAACCTCCCTCTGGTAAACCAGACTACCCCGACCCCTCTCAATCACGCACACATCATCGCCGTGTCTTTGCGAGACTGACCGTGCATTTTGTTTGTCCCCAAGTGATCCATAGCACCATCCTCGACGATGACTGAGCATGGCCGAGGCGCAACTCCACTCCGGCGAGAGATTAAGCCCGCTCCAGTGCGCCCCTCGACAAGCCGGCACCACCTTGAGCTTCCCCAGGCCTCTGCGAACGCTGTGAGTATCTCCCCAGCCACCCTTGCTTCCTGTATCGCCGGCGCCGCCACCGTCTGGCCGCTCCGCCGCCAGTAGCCACCGCAGCGCCGCCCATCTATGGCTGGCACGCTGTACATCGTTAGATGATGATCCAAGCGCCACGATAGACCCTTAACCGAAGGGGTACGGGTGATCCTGTGCTGCACGATCTGTTTAAAATCCAACGCGCCAGAGCAGTCGATCCAACCGAAAGGGTATTGACGAATCAGAAACAGCCACGTGGACTGAATTCGATTTAAAACAGATTTTTGATCTGATTAGAATGCAAATTTGTAATTGGTATAACTTTTGATCCACACGTCCAAAAATTACAAATTTTATATCAATGGAATCAGTGGAACAAGCCCTAGCCAACCATGCCATTTGTTTAGTAAAAAGCTTCTGAAAAAATGGTTGTTTTTGCAGAAACATTGTATGCTTGTTAAGGATGTGAAAATTGTTTAAAAATGAAATTGGGGATAAAATCTTTTGCAATTGGTGTATTTTGAACCTACTGACCATAGGAATCACTTTGTGGTTTCAAAAATGTATTTGGTGAAACAAAATAATGATTCTTTGATTTAAAACCATTTCTAGTCAAATAGAAATATGGTTTATTTATTAAAAAATGGTTTGAAGGAAAACTTTTGTTTTAAACTCTCTGACCCCAAACACCAAGTTTTATGGTTTGAAAACATATTTGGTGAACCCTATAGATTAATGCCTTAGTAAAAATATTTTTACACCACATAAAATGATACTTTGTTTTGAAAATGGTTTTTGTAGTGAAACCTTTTGCAAATGACTTTGCCACTTTACAAAATGACCAATAGGTGCTTTCAAATGTTTAAGACCCATTAGGAACCAATTTTTCAAATAAAACAATCCTTGGCATGCTTGCATGCATTACTTTGACTTTGTCATTTTATGTGATGTTTTGCTTGATTGGTAGATTGAGATTGTGCCTTGCTTGATTGATTTGTAGTGACTTGAAGAGTGTGATTGTTGCAAGGACAAGGAGTGAACCCATACTCTACCAAAAAGGCAAGTGATGCTTCATACTTTTTGTCCCATTACTTTCACTATGCATTAGTGATTTTTCTCTAAGTAAAACTTGCATGGAAATTTTTGCTAAGTATAAACCTTGCTATAGGAAAACCTAGTAGTTGAAACCTTAGTAGAAATCTTCCTAAGTTAAGATTCCTATTACTATCAAGCTTATCTTAGCTAATAGAAAACAAGGGTGGAAATATATTCACACTATGGAAAAATTTCTAAGTCTGAGGACTTGTGGTTTTTTAATAAAAACAACTAAGTTAATGAATCACCTGGGTGGAATGGTAATTTCTTGGTGGATTTTGGTTGAGTGGTTCACAAGGCCCATGTCTATGGTTGACCTTGTGTATCTCACTTGTGGATGGCCACCCAGGAACAAAGAGATTTGAGATGTCAAATGTTGAGAAGCTTCAAGTGCAGTCACTTGGCATTATGGCCTCTGCCTGGATCATATAGGTTGCAAGAACTTAGCCATATGGACAGTTGGTGGTAGAGTTTGATAGGTTGGAGCGCGTCCATTTTGGTCTAAGGGAAGGCTTCTGAAAGATCTTGTCTTGGGATACCAAGTCTTGTGGGGAAAGTGCACCACCTCTGCAGAGTGTAAAATCTAAGTACTTAGCCATGTCCGTGGTAAAGGAAAATTTGAGTATCAAGACATGGAAGCAATCAAGAATCTCATCATTCAAATTTCTAAGTTAAAATCTTGTGGTTTGAACAAGGGTTAAAGGATCTTCAATCTTTGATTGAGAAAAATGATTTTGAAAAGCAAAAACTTAGTATTTTCAAAATGTTAAGGAAAAATCTATTTTGAGCAATGCAAGCCTCAACTCCACTTAGCCAAATGCATATAGATGATAGACTCCACTATAAATCCATAGTATCACTTTCCAATACAATTCAAATGTATTGACCCTTGTGGCTGTAACTTGTATGTTGCAGGTTTGATTGATTTAGTGAAGTGTGTTGATTAGGATTACAAAGTCTACAACCAACATGTCTGCCTGTGGCACTTTGAAGATGAAGGACCCCATGCTTATAGTTATTCCGCTGCAATGTAAAGTATAGCCAAATGAGCTATGTATGATGTAATAAAATTATGTTATTCCTGGTTATAAAGTTATACTATGACCTTTGTTTCTTGATATTACGTCTTAACTGTGGATGCTAGCTATTGATCTAGGGACTAGCATTATAAACACAGGGGACTCTACCTTATTTTAAGGTTGGAACCCTTACAAGTCAGGTGTAGATAGTCATCCTGATATAATAAGTAGTGGGCACTTTTAGTTAACCATTTCGTTGTAGTTGCGACACTTACTAGTCAGATACAATTAGCATGAGATATCCCAAACCCAGCAGTTGTTGGTACTTTAATTTAGCCATTCTGTTGTGGTGAAGCTGATTACTAGTCATATCGGATACAAGTCAAATTATAACAGTAAACTTTAGTTATAGTTGTCTATGATCGAGAACTGCGCTCCAAGTTGTCCATAACCGCGGACACGGCTTCTCGAAAAGATTTAACCCTATAGGGGTGCACCAAAGTTTCCACACGCACCTACACCCTTGTTGTCAGATCAGGTAGGTACAAGATCACAAAACATACACCCAATGGTATGTCGACGGGGTTTCGGACACGACGTTTCCTAGACCCAAAGCAAGCACATGGGGGCCACCCCACTAAGCTACCCGCAACAAAGTCGGCCAGCTCCGAAACGGACCCAGAGGTTTGTGACAATAGATGTAAACGACTGGGAACCCGAAAGTGTGACTGGGCTTGTCGATACCGCGAAAACATTCCACGTTGGTTCCAAAACAGTACAGGCGCTCCACGCGCAATCGTAAATAAAGCAGTAAAGCATGGCATAAGTACAGGATAGTAATAAAGCCCCAAACTACTTTGTGGCCCCCGGTACAGTACTTTGAAATCAGGTACTAATCGATGGGGGTGCCCACACACCCCACCTGTGGTTAGCGCGCTCGATCTCGGAGCAGGTGTCAAGAACTCGGGGTCCTACGGGACACAATTGGACGGTTAAAAACCAAATAACATCTATTGCCCACCTGTGCCTCCGCATTATTTACCTACTTCAATTTTAGTTATTAAACAATAATTAAAGCCATGATCATCTCCAATATAAAGCATATGGCAGCCTTCCAACAACCGTGGTACTGGACGACACGCAACAGCACTTGAGCAAGCGACTACGACACGCAAGTCCAACTATCTACCAAACAACAGGTAATAGGATGTGTCCATGGCAATATAAGGGCTGCGGGGAAGTATAACGGGATACGGAATATATAGCATCGCAACACAGATAGCAATAGATCAACAGGAGGAAGTAAAGAGTATAAAAGTAAGATAGGTAGAAAGAGGGAGAATGCTCACCTGAAAAACACTGCCGAAGATTCAACCGAAGATTGGGACAAAGCTCGCATCAACTCATCGGCCTAATCCGTGAAGAAGCAAAGCACTAGAACAAACAGCGGATGCACTATTTAATACTACGGCAAAAGATCGGGCATGATGCATGTATGATGTATGACATGGCAAGGATGCAATGCGATTAGGCCATATTAAGCGGAACCAGGATCCCGACAATTAATTAGGTGGTTTAAGTTATTTATATACCCCGCAATTTAAATGCTGTATTAACAGGGCAAGATAAGTTACCGGTTCGCTACACAAATTTAAATGGAGTTATATAAGGCTAGATTTGTCCGTATATGGTCTCCATATTTAATTATAAGGTGAATCGGCAAAATACCCCCCCAAACCACAATATGTATGCAAGGATGCTCAATTTATATGCAACAAATTATAATATCATTTTATTTATAAAAATAAGGTCTCGGAAAGAGTGTCACACATGAAGGAATCGACGATCTTGGGGGTTCGAAGGGGGTCGGTTAGATCTCGCCGGGATCGGTCTTCGGGCTACGATCTTCGGACCCGCATCCATGAAGAAGACCTTGGCGTTCCGGATCAGTCTTCGGGTACCGTGAAGGAGATCTAGGGGTTTCGAGGCTTCAGGGTATGATCTTTGGATTCATGTCGGTGCACTCGGGGTCTCGGCATCTTCGGATCTGACGTCTTGATGTCCATGTAGAAGTGCTTGGTGCTCCGTGACGGAGTTCTCGGAGTACAACCATCGGATTCCGGGTGGGAGAACTCGGGGTGTCATGATGAAGATCTTGTCGGTGGCCTTGTCCAGGAGGAACTAGGGACACGGCTCATGGTCTCGGTCTTAATAGAAGCATCTCCACCGAATCACTATACCCATCTGAAGATCGTGGCCAACATTAAAACACAAGACAAACACATGGACACATGCACATGTACACACGAGGAAATGGGAGCATGGAACTAACGAATTGCGTGGAGCCAAGGAAGTGGAGATAGCGATGTCCAGCGCAAGCGAGGACGGAGGGCGAGATCTTGTGCACGGGCAGTGATGAGGCTACATGAAAGTGCAATGGCGATAGAGGACAGCCACAGACAGGGCGACACGGGCGCGACAGGGGGTGGAGTCAACCTAGGATGGCGCTGGTGGTCGCGGGACGCGCAGATCATGGAGCAGGGGGCCGTGAGCGAGGAGAGGCGGTTGGACGGCGACACAGGCGAGAGGCTCGTGGCGATGCGGGCCAGGAGGCGGCGGCCGCAGGCGCTGTAGAGGGCGGTTGGAGATCGAGGAGGAAGGTGGGTTTGGGGTTCGTTCGGGTGGGGATCATGAGGAGAGGCAGGGAAGCGAGATGGTGGGACCAGGGCGCAGCGAGCGTGTCGGTATGGGTCGGCCGCTGGGTCAGGGTAGCTGCATGCGTGCTTGCGTGTGGTGTACGCGGGGTGTGTGTGTCGCTGCGGGTGCCAGGGAGAGTGGCGGCGGGGTGGATGGGAAGGAGTGGAGGCTGTGGCGGCGGAACCGAGGGTAGGATTAGGGTTAGGGTTTGCAAGGTGGGGTGGTAGGTGGCTGCCGGTTGGGCCTCTTGGGCCTGGTCGGTGTCTACCTCCCTCGGGGATAAAATAGGTTTTTATTATACTATATTTATTTTATTTTGTTTAGAACAAAACAGTTGCAAATATGTTTAGAAAAATAAAGATCCGAACGGACCGGGGTTTGACTTTTGAAATAGAAAAGGGGATATTTAGAAAACAAAATATGGCTTTTCGGAAATAGTTTTAGATAGATAGATGCATGATGATCTCATGATGATGCACAAAATATAAACAACAGCGATTTTCTAATAGTGGTTTTACCCGGGGTGCTACAATTCGACACCACTAACAATGGATCTCGCCCTCGAGATCCGCCTCATGAAACGGGGAAGAAGGTCGGCGATATGAATCTTCTCGCTTCATGTAGGGCTTCACGACACCACTAACAATGGTTCTTTCTTCATCTTGAAATCGGCGACACCACCAACAAGAGGTCGTTGATCATGTTCGTCGAGAGAACACTCCGGATAAACAACGGACGAAGTTAAAGGTAAGGCCACCTCTAACTTCCATGGAAGGAGTAAGAATTGCATCTATCCACCATTCAATGTACAAAATTGAATGATAAGAGTAGTGGTATGGTCGCGACTCCATCCCGCACTCAAAGCATTGCTCTATACACGAACAGACGGATTATGCATCAAACCCTCAGATTTTAGACTGAAGATCTCGACAAACGAGGTTCGGAAGCAAAGAAGTGATGTAGATTCTTTATCGGATATGATGGATATGTGGTCGTCGCATTGAAAAACACCGGAAGATACAAAGAAAATTTTTAGTGAATTTTTGGTCCACTGAAGGTACATAGAGGGAGATTCCTCAGATGGCATGAAGACAAAATGTCGAAGCACCATTACAAGAGGAAGCGAAACCCTGAAGGTACGACAGAATCCCAACCACGAGAGTTCCTGGACTCAAGGAAAAGATAAGAAAGTAGATACAAATAACGCAAAGGTAAGAGGAGAATAGCAGAGGGGTAAGGAGTAAAAACAGATCTAATCAGATCTATCCAACCGATTTTCCAAAATAGTTTTGACACTCTACAACGTCCATTAGCTAGGTTGTCCTACAGGCTGGACCAGTGGGGTATCGTAACTGCTGGGCTCTGATACCACTCTGTAACACCCTCGGAATCGGCCCTATGCAAGTTTTAGCGCCTCCCACCAAACCCGCATAGAAACGATTCAAAGGTGCCCACCAGGCACTTTCGTGCGGGTGGAAAACGAAGTAATATCATTACACAATAGTCCACGATGAAACCCACAGAACATATATCTACAACAACGACTCCAAGAGTCAAGAATACATATATACAATACAAAGATCCAAATCACCTTTAAAACGATACAGCGTCCGAGTACGGACAAGATTCAAATTGAGCTAAGAGCCCTGAAGAATAACCAATGGCGTCCATAACCCTGCCCAGGCCAAGCCGGAAGGGTAACCCTGCTAACGACGTCGATCTCAAAACCTGCTTAAACAAAAGGGGTGCCGACAAAGGGCAAAGGAAAAAGAGAGCGGTCAGTACTGAGGCCAGTACATGGCGAGACTAGAATTCGGCGGTCCTCGCCTACATAGGTATGGTGGACTGAAGCGGCAGCGCAACATGCACTAAACAACCTATAGAGACTCGATACAACTGTCGGCTATCAGAGAGGGATAAGAAAGACCTATTCGAAACCATTCTGATACTACCACCAAACATACCCATCATGGTATTTCCCCCTCGAGACCAAACGAGGAAGTCAACCAAGGAACTCACACAGTTGGCAGTTTTATTTGTTCAGTTATCGTTGCAGCAATTACTAGTCAGGTGTAGATAGTCATCCTGATATAATAAGCAGTGGGCACTTTTAGTTAACCATTTCGTTGTAGTTGCGACACTTACTAGTCAGATACAATTAGCATGAGATATCCCAAACCCAGCAGTTGTTGGTACTTTAATTTAGCCATTCTGTTGTAGTGAAGCTGATTACTAGTCATATCGGATACAAGTCAAATTATAACAGTAAACTTTAGTTATAGTTGTCTATGATCGAGAACTGCGCTCCAAGTCGTCCATAACCGCGGACACGGCTTCTCGAAAAGATTTAACCCTGTAGGGGTGCACCAAAGTTTCCACACGCACTTACACCCTTGTTGTCAGATCAGGTAGGTACAAGATCACAAAACATACACCCAATGGTATGTCGACGGGGTTTCGGACACGACGTTTCCCAGACCCAAAGCAAGCACATGGGGGCCACCCCACTAAGCTACCCGCAACAAAGTCGGCCGGCTCCGAGACGGACCCAGAGGTTTGTGACAATGGCTGTAAACGACTAGGAACTCGAAAGTGTGACTGGGCTTGTCGATACCGCGAAAACATTCCACGTTGGTTCCAAAACAGTACAGGCACTCCACACGCAATCGTGGCATAAGTACAGGATAGTAATAAAGCCCCAAACTACTTTGTGGCCCCCGGTACAGTACTTTTAAATCAGGTACTAGTCGATGGGGGTGCCCACACACCCCACTTGTGGTTAGCGCGCTTGATCTCGGAACAGGTGTCAAGAACTCGGGGTCCTACGGGACACAAGTGGACGGTTAAAACCCAAATAACATCTATTGCCCACCTGTGCCTCTGCATTATTTACCTACTTCAATTTTAGTTATTAAACAATAATTAAAGCCATGATCATCTCCAACATAAAGCATATGGCAGCCTTCCAACAACCGTGGTACTAGACGACACGCAACAGCACTTGAGCAAGCGACTATGACACGCAAGTCCAACTATCTACCAAACAACAGGTAATAGGATTTGTCCATGGCAATATAAGGGCTGTAGGGAAGTATAACGGGATACGGAATCTATAGCATCGCAACACAGATAGCAATAGATCAACAGGAGGAAGTAAAGACTATAAAAGTAAGATAGGTAGAAAGGGGGAGAATGCTCGCCTGAAAAACACTGCCAAAGATTCAACCGAAGATCGGGACAAAGCTCGCATCAACTCATCGGCCTAATCCGTGAAGAAGCAAAGCACTAGAACAAACACCAGATGCACTATTTAATACTACGGAAAAAGATCGGGCATGATGCATGTATGATGTATGACATGGCAAGGATGCAATGCGATTAGGCCATATTAAGCGGAACCAGGGTCCCGACAATTAATTAGGTGGTTTAAGTTATTTAGATACCCCGCAATTTAAATGTTGTATTAACAGGGCAAGATAAGTTACCGGTTCGCTACACAAATTTAAATGGAGCTAATATAAGGCTAGATTTGTTCGTATATGGTCTCCATATTTAATTATAAGGTGAATCGGCAAAATACCCCCCAAACCACAATATGTATGCAAGGATGCTCAATTTATATGCAACAAATGATAATATCATTTTATTTATAAAAATAAGGTCTCGGAAAGAGTGTCACACATGAAGGAATCGACGATCTTGGGGGTTCGAAGGGGGTCGGTTCGATCTCGCCGGGATCGGTCTTCGGGATACGATCTTTGGACCCGCATCCATGAAGAAGACCTTGGCATTCCGGATCAGTCTTCGGGTACCGTGAAGGAGATCTAGGGTTTTCGAGGCTTCAGGGTATGATCTTTGGATTCATGTCGGCGCGCTCGGAGTCTCGGCATCTTCGGATCTGAGGTCTTGATGTCCATGTAGAAGTGCTTGGTGCTCCGTGACGGAGTTCTCAGAGTACAACCATCGGATTCCGGGTGGGAGAACTCGGGGTGTCGTGACGAAGATCTTGTCGGTGGCCTTGTCCAGGAGGAAGTAGGGACACAGCTCTTGGTCTCGGTCTTAATAGAAGCATCTCCACCGAATCACTATACCCATCTGAAGATCGTGGCCAACATCAAAACACAAGACAAACACAGGGACACATGCACATGTACACACGAGGACATGGGAGCATGGCACTGACGAATTGCGTGGAGCCAAGGAAGTGGAGATAGCGATGTCCAGCGCAAGCGAGGCCGGAGGGCGAGATCTTGTGCACGGGCAGTGACGAGGCTACATGAAAGTGCAATGGCGATAGAGGACAGCCACAGACAGGGCAACACGGGCGCGACAGGGGGTGGAGTCAACCTAGGATGGTGCCGGTGGTCACGGGACGCGCAGATCATGGAGCAGGGGGCCGTGAGCGAGGAGAGGCGGTTGGACGGCGACGCAGGAGAGAGGCTCGTGGCGACGCGGGCCGGGAGGCGGCGGCCACAGGCGCTGTAGAGGGCGGTTGGAGATCGAGGGGGAAGGTGGGTTTGGGGTTCGTTCGGGGTGGGGATCATGAGGAGAGGCAGGGAAGCGAGATGGTGGGACCAGGGCGCATCGAGCGTGTCGGTATGGGTCGGCCACTGGGTCAGGGTAGCTGCATGTGTGCTTGCGTGTGGTGTACGCGGGGTGTGTGTGTCGCTGCGGGTGCCAGGGAGAGTGGCGGCGGGGTGGATGGGAAGGAGTGGAGGCTGTGGCGGAGGGACCGAGGGTAGGATTAGGGTTAGGGTTTGCAAGGTGGGGTGGTAGGTGGCTGCCGGTTGGGCCTCTTGGGCCTGGTCGGTGGCTACCTCCCTCGGGGATAAAATAGGTTTTTATTATACTATATTTATTTTATTTTGTTTAGAACAAAACAGTTGCAAATATGTTTAGACAAATAAATATCCGAACGGACCGGGGTTTGACTTTTGAAATAGAAAAGGGGATATTTAGAAAACAAAATATGGCTTTTCGGAAATAGTTTTAGATAGATAGATGCATGATGATGTCATGATGATGCACAAAATATAAACAACAGCGATTTTCTAGTAGTGGTTTTACCCGGGGTGCTACAATGAAGCTTGTGAATCTGCTTGGAATATCAAAAGCTACTAGGTAGATATGGTGGACACAAGTGGCACAGGTTTTGGTTCAAAGGTATTGGAAACATGAGAAGTATGCCTTCTCAAAACGGGTTTTTGGCTAGCAAGGCTGGGTAGCAAGCAAGAGAGTTGAAAGAAACAAGCAAACATACAAGTAATAAAGCCAAACATGTAATCTTCCTTGAAGACGCAAAAGAATCTTAAATAGAGAATACTAAGATTATGAGCCAACAAGAAAGAAAACAAATGATACAAAATACCTGTAAGCTTTTTTCTCCTTTTCTCTTTCAAAGTAATGCTACTGACCAGAACACAGTTTGCCAAAACCAATTTAGATCCACTTTATGATCCCTAAAGTGATGCCAATAATGAACAACAAGATCCATCATATAATAGAGAATGCAAACTAAAATAGGAAGTGCAAAAAGTAAAAGATGAGACTTCTCATTAATATTCAATAAAGGCACTCACACCAAGGGATACAAAGATAATCAACTAACGGGGAGATACTTACTCATGCAAACCAAACTATAAGATAACCTCTCTACCACAGATATGAATCCACTAGAAAGGTTAAAGATAAAAGATAATGGTGGTGATACCGCGGCACTCCCCCAAGCTTGGGACAAGCCAAGGGGATGCCAAACCTGATGATGAATTACTCCTTCGGTGGGGGTGGTGTTCTCTTATCACGGGTCAGAAAATCTTCCAGCATCTTACAAAGCCTATTATTCTCCTCTTGAAGCATATCCACATTCATCCTCAAATCACGGTACTTATCACAAAACTCGTTAGTGGTTTGAAGGGCTTCCGCTACCTCAGGGCAGTATCTGAAGTCTGGACCGAAGGCTATGATTCCCTGCATGTTACGACAAAAAGCATCCCCAGTGTTAATTGCTCCTACAAAAGTAGGTTTCCTTGCCCTTGTCCCTGCGGCGGTTTGTTCCTCCAACTTTATCTCCTCCAAGGGCTTCTTGCCTTTGTCGTTGGCGGAGACCATGGTGCTCTAAACCCGAGAAGATTTCCTGATAGAAACAGATTGAAACAAAAACACAACGAGAACACGATGCACGAACCTCGGGGAATCCGGGGGGGTATATATTACAAAGTTTCAAGGCATAAGGAAGGTACTGACACGGAAACGAGGCGGAGTCGGAGCTCGAGGGTGGCACACCCCCCTCGGGCGTGGCCAGGCTAGGCCCGTGCTTGGGGTGGGTTTGTCCACCTCGGACTCCAGTTCCTCCTCTGTTTCGTCTCATAGTCTTCCTTATGTATTAAAAACATCAAAAATATAAAAAGATTGGAGTTTCACGAACCTTCTGTTTTCACCACTTTTACCTATTCAACGACGAACTCTGCAGTTTCCTTTTCTCCTTCTCCTCAATATTTCCTTCATACAAAACCCTTGCACAAACTCAATGGCAACATTAGTGTAAGAAAAAAAATAAACCTTTGGGTACACACTTCAACTGAAAACCCATCAAAACAAAAGATTCTGTAAGAGGCAAATGCAAATGATGGCAGAAATCTGTCAAAACAGATCAGCAGGTAAAGATTTATTTTTTCGAAAACCTTATATTGCTAAAATCAAAAAGTGTAGAACTGATGAAAGTTGGGTAACAATTTGGAGAACAAGCTCCAAAAAATGCAGCTCCATCCTAAGTACTGAGCTCCCTCACGAATTTTTAAAATGCAGCACAAAAATCTGTCCCAGGACAGCCACTTTTCACAACTCATCTACTTCACAAAAGTAGTTGAACTTGACACAAAAACCAAAACAAAAAGGATAAGGAGCGGTTATTACTAAGGTAATAACTTCCAAGACTCGACAAAACTCTTGGGTTATCTCCCAACAATTACTTTTCTTTAATGCCTTTAAGTTAGGCTTGGAACTTTGAAACATGCTCACATAGGATATATATATTTGAAGTGAAAGAGAGCATCAAGAAGCAAATAACCAACACACTTGAGTCTAACCCACTTCCTATGCATGGGGGTGTCATGAGAAAACGAATTGTTGAAACAAAAAGGCACTAGCATAGGAAGACAAGACAGATGCAACTTCAAAGCTTTCAACATAAAACGGGGAAACTTAACATCATTGAGATGCATAAAACCACGTTTCCCTCTCTCAAAATAACTTTCAGTAGCACTTTGAATAAAGTTGCAATATAACTGTCACTGGAAACAACTTTATCATCAGAATAAGCATAATTATAGTCACCAAAAAGAGGTCCAAGGTCACAGACTGGATCAATAGAAGCAAGTTGTTCCATCCTGAAATCTTTATTAGGAAAACTATTTTCACAAGGAGCTTTAGCAAACTTGGAAAAGTTAAACTCATAAGAATCTCCATCAATCTTAGTTAAAACCTTTTCCTTCTTACAATCAATAATAGCTCCACAAGTGTTCAAGAAAGGTCTACCAAAAATGATAGGAAAAGTTTTGCTAGCTGCTGAATTAAGTACTAGAAAATCAGCAGGATACTTAATCTTACCGCAGAGAACCTCCACATATCTTACAATGCCAATGGGGCAAATGGTTTCCTTATTAGCAAGTTGAATAACCACATCAATGTCCTCAAGCTCACAAGGACCAATTTCATGCATAATTTCCCTGTAAAGCTCATAAGGAATGGCACTAGAACTAGCACCAATATCACATAAACCATAGTAGCAATGATCACCAATTTTAACAGAAAGCACAGGAACACTAGCTTTTCTAGCCTTACTAGGATGAGAGATAATATTAGAAGCGTCTTCATAGAATACAATGTGCTCATCCTCTATATTTCTAGTGACAAGATCTTTCACAATAGCTACCACAGGTTCAACATTCAATTGCTTACCAGGCTCCACAGTTTTCATTGTACCTTGCCTATTTGCACTAATAATGATATAATACTCCTTTACCTTAGCTGGGAAAGGTAATCTCTCAACATGAGGTTCAGGCATAATATGATTAGTAGTACAAACATGAGTACTTCTAACTAGAACATGATTAACAACATCTTTATATGGAGCATGGTACTTATTCCACTTATTTTGGGGAATTTCTATGTAAGAGGCAAAGGCCTTAAAACAGTTGGCAATACTTTGGGAATCAAGACCAAACTCATTGCTAATATCACGGAAGTCATCAGTTCCCATAAAATATTTAATGCATTCATAATTATAATTTATACCTGACTTTCTTCCTTTGTCATTCTCCCAAGCTTCAGTGTTATCTTGAATACGGTTTAAGAGATCCCATTTAGCTTCTTCCTTCATACGTGTGAATGATCCAGCACAAGAAGAATCTAGTAAATCTTTATCATGAAGAGAAAGCCTAGCATAAAAGTTATTGAGAATGATATTGTTAGGGAGTTCATGAATAGGACATTTAAGCATTAGTAACTTCAATCTCCCCCAAGCTTGAGCTGTACTTTCTCCATCAAGAGGCCAAAAGTTATATATAAGATTTCTATCCTTATAAATCTCACTGGGAGGATAAAATTTAGAGTAAAACAGAGATGCCATATCCTCCCATTCCATGTATTGTCCATTCTTCAGCAGCTTATACCATTCTTCAGTTCTCTCTTTCAAGGATATGGAGAGTAACTTCTTCTTCATCTATTCAGTTGTGATACCTGCACACTTAAACAACCCGCATAATTCATGGATAAAAAGCAAGTGATCACCGGGATGGACAGTTCCATCCCCAGAATAATAATTATCCATAACACGATTAACAATACTTGTAGGTATCATAAAAGGATCTATCTCAACAGGTGGTGGTTCATCTACTACTAGCAGTGGTCGTACTTTTACCAAACAGAAAACCAAGTGGGTTATCCATATTTAAAACAAAGTAACAAGCAGTAACAAAAGCAATACTCACAGTAAAAGTTTCCCTTACCAGTTCCACTCTTCAATAGCGCTTCACTCCCCGGCAACGGCGCCAGAAAATAGTCTTGATGACCCACAAGTATAGGGGGTGTATCGTAGTACTTTCGATAAATAGGAGTGTCGATCCCAACAAGGAGCAGAAGGTGTTGAACAGTGGTATGGAGCAGGAAATTCCTGTGAATACTTAGCAAACGGATTTTTAGTGGTTTTCTGATAAGGCAACAAAACAAGGAGCAAGTAGTAAAGACAACAAACAAACGGAGCAAGTGGCCCAATCCTTTCTTAGCAGAGGACAAGCCGGTGAAATACTTATAAGGACCAAACGTTCTCGAGGACACATGGGAATTCTGTCAAGTGCTTTCGCTTCAAATAGCTGAGTACTCTTCTTTGGTCTTGTAAGTGTTGTGTGGGTGAACCTGTGCTAATGTACCGACCTTACTTGGACTAATACATACTTGTGATTAAACCCCCTGCAAACATCCTTAACTATAGGAAAGTAATTAAGATATAAATCTAACTACAGCCTTAAACTCTGAGATCCTATGCTCCCTTGTGCAAAGGTGTCCTAACAGGGGTTCAGGTTTCTGTCACTCCGGCAACCCCACAATTAGTAGCCAAATACACAATGCATTCCCCTAGGCCCGTAAATGGTGTAGTATCATGTAGTCGATGTTCACATGACACCACTAGAAGAATATCACCACAACTTAAATACTAAACCATTGAATAATAACTCAACACAAATCCACTAATAACAACATGACTTCTCCCATGTCCTCAAGAACACAACGAACTACTCACAAGATATCATATGGAACAAGATCAAAGATGATATGGTAATGGATAACAATCTGAACATAAACAATAATTCAATGGTTCCACTCACAAGCATCAACTACAATAGTAATTAACACCAGGAAGGTTTCCCCTAATGAACTAAGTAATATCCAACACAATTGTTATAGTGGGACGTAGTGGTGATGTGGTGCTGGTGAAGATGATGATGATGATCCCAATGAAGCCTAGCTTGACGATGGTGTTGATGGCGACGGTCTCCCCTCTTCAGGAAGGAATTCCCCTGGCAGAAATCTGTCTGCCGGAGAGATCTTTCTACGACGACCTAGGGGGTATGGGCCCCCTACGGCCCCTCTTCGCTCCTCCTTCTGGCTTCCTTCGTCTTCTGGGAAAATAATATGTTTCCATATTTTTCTGGTATTTTTCTGATCTTCACGAAATTGCACCGAAACGCCTTCTTTTCCATCAGAACCCACACTCCGGCAGTCCATCCTCCAAGAATCATCCAACATGCATAAACAGATGAAAAGCCATAAGTAATACCTCATAATAAGACAAATATCACTGAATAGAGGTAAATTATGATATAGACTCGTGATGCAAATTGGGCGTATCGGTAATGCACCTGCATGTAACATCCCTAAAATCATGTTTCAAACTCATGCATATCATCCATGCATCCATGATCATATAGAGTTCATTTCAAACAAATCAATTCTAAAACAGGAGCATATGAGCTCATTATTTTATGTGATCAGCTTTTAAAACAAATACAAATCTCCAATGTGAGATAGGTGTTCAGTGAACCAAACCTTGTGTCTTATTGCTTTCAGAGTGTATTGCTAGATTGCTAAGATTTAAACCCAAGTTTCAAAGCAAATATAATTTGAAAACCAATTTCAAAACCTATATAAAACTAGTGCTATGTCACTGCTTATTTTATTTTATTCCAAGTGACCAAGCCAATTCAAAGTGACCACTTGGTTTTATGCCCAGGAATGTGATTGTTGCACACTGCAAAAATCCTGAGAAGATTTGAATTCAAATAGATTCTGAAATCATTTGAATTTGATTCCTGAAATTGAAAACAGAAAAACAAAAGGAGAAAAGAAATAGAAAAGGGCCGGCGCCACCTATCTATCCCAACGACGGATTCAGCCCACTAAGCCCACCCGGGTTCCCCCTCTCTCTCTCTCTCACTCGCAGACGAACCCACCAAGTCACTGACCACCCGACCCCACCTCCTCTCTGTTTCACTCGCTGACGAGTGGACCCTGCGACCATGTTGTCGTCTTCAATCACGCGCGGCTGCGACGCTCGCTCCGCCATTACCTCGCAGCAGTCACTGCGGGCTTAATTGCCATTGATACCGCGCGTGATCCTCGCCCCCGCTCTGGCTATAAGACCACCTCCCCCTCGCGGCCATTTCCTCCAGCAAAGCCAGAAAGAAACGCCCCCAGGCTGCCCGCAATCGCCCTTGCACCACCGCAGACAAAGCAACTCCGGCGACCAATCTCGGTGAGTACTGACCGCCCCCTTGTCTCGGGTTCAAACCATCATGACCAGCATGTCTTTGCGCGTTCACTGATGCCCTCTGTTTGCTTTCTCGTGACCCAGAGCGACGTCTTCGTCCACACCCGCGAACACCTGAGCCGTCGCTCGACTCCGACGTGCAATTCAGGTAAAACGAGACCGCCCCTTGCCTTCCCTTTGATACTGTCTTGATCGCCAGGCTTTTGCGCATCTCCTAAACCATCTGGCTCGTGCTAGGTCGACGCGGAACCTCGGCAACATCTTCGACAGCAAGCATCTGACGCCGCCAGCAACTCCGACGAGCTCGTGCAGCCGTGTCCGTGCGCCCCTTGCCAAGCCGTCGACACGTTGAGCATCAGTGCATCGCTACGAGCCCGGTAAGCCCTCCGTCGACCCTAGAACCCTCTGTAGCCGCCGCGCCGCCATAGACAGAGCCTACGCCGTAGACAGAGCCGCGGCCGCCAGATGCCACCGCTGGCGCCGCCCATCCATGGTCGCTTGATCGTGGACCGTTGGATCTAGATCCAGCGCGTATAAACAGATCACTTAACGAATCGGTATGAGTAGATCTGGGCCGTACAGATTAGGTAGATCTAACGGCCTGTGTGCGCGATCCTGAGCGAACCGGTACACGCCAATCAGAACGTGACGCGTGGCCAGGAATTAGATTTAGAATCAGGATTTGAATCTATTAGTTGTTTAAAATTGTTTTAGCTATAACTTTTGATTCCCACGTCCAAATTTGATAAATTTTATATCAATGGAATCAGGAGAACAAGCCCTTTCTAAATATTCAATGTTTTTAATGTTTTGCTTCTGTTAAAATGGTTTTATTTACAGAAACATGTGTAGGGCTATTTTGAGTATATGAATTGTTTGAGAAATGTTTTAGGGTTTAAATAAATGTTGTTTGGCAAGTTTTGAACTTGTTTATGAAACAGTACTGTACATTTGTTTTGTTGAGTTTAGAAAATCATCACATATCATATTGGATGCATCCATATATTTTTGCTTGTATTTATTTTGTATGTGATTTGTTGCTATGATTCTATGTGTAGATTTTGGTGCCAATAGTGATTGTGATTGTGAGGAGTGTAGCTACTCTCCAAACTACCAAGGCAATTGGTGCTTCATGATATTTTCATCCCTATGTTTTCTACTAAGCATTAGAAATATTTTGCTAGTCTTGCATGTTATATTTTTTCTTATATACTATGCTTGGGAAATCCTAGTAGTTGTAGAATTGCTAGAAATTTCTAAGTTAAGATGCTTATCTATGCCATGCTTAGCCTAGCTAGTAGAAACCAAGGGTGGTGAAATATACATGCTATGATGAAAATATTTCTAAGTCTTTGGACTTGTGTTTTGCCTAATAAAACAACTAAGTGAATGAATCCCCTGGGTGGAATGGAAGGAATGGTTTATGTTGAGTGGTTACACAAGGCCCATTTCTATGGTTTACCTTGTGTATCTCACTTGTGGAAAGCCACCCATGAACAAAGGGATTTGAGAGGCCAAATGTTAAGAAGCTTCTAGTGCAACCACTTGGCAATATGGGCTCTGCCTGGATCACATAAGTTGCTAGAACTTAGCCATTTGGACAGAAGGTGGTAGTGGGATGATAGGTTGGAAAGTGTCCATTTGGTCTAAGGGAAGGCTTCTGAAAGGTCTTGTCTTGGTGAAAATCAAGTCTTGTGGGGTAAGTGCAGAACCTCTGCAGATGGAAGAATCTAAGTACTTAGCCATGTCCCTGGAAAAGGACAACTTGAGCATCAAGACATGGAAGCTATCAAGAATCTCCTCATCCCAATTTCTAAGTAAAACATGTGGGTGAACAAGGGTGAAGGACCTCAATGTCTATTGGTGGTTCCTTGGGAAAAGTTCTGACAAAGAAAAACTTAGTGATTTTAACTAATAGGCAAAACCTATTTTGAGCAAAGCAAGCCTAAGCTACACTTAGCCAAATTGCATATAGTATGTAGTCCACCAAAATTATACTAAGGTATCACTTGCCAATACTATTCCAATGTATTGACCCACTGTGGCTGTAACTTGTGATGTTGCAGGTTACTCTGATGAGGATTAGGAGTCATGAGTCTACACTCAACATGTTTGCTTGTGGCACATGAAGATGAAGACTTTTATCTATTTACTTATTTAAACTCTTGTACTAGGACTGTGGCCTTGGAGTTGTAAATACTATGTTGTCCCTGGAATAACTGTAATAATGACCTTTGTTTCTGTGTACTTCATCTTAAACTGTGGATGCTAGCATTGATCCAGGGACTAGCATTGCAATCACAGGGATCCTTTTCCTTTATAAAGGAGGGATCTTACACTGCAACTTTTCAAGAATGTGTTTTAAAAATCTTTGATGATCTTGTTAAGAAGACTATGGAAGTTATAAAAAAATGATTTTGTTGTTTGTGGAACAACATTTGATAATTTTCTCTACATAGAAACCAAAGTTTTGCAGAGATGCAGGAAATCAAATTTGGTTTTGAATTGGGAGCAATGTCGTTTCATGGTAAGAGAAGGTAAAGTTTTTGGACATCAGGTTTTAGAGAAGGGTAAAGAAATAGTTAAGTCTAATATAAATGCTATAGAAAATCTTCCAGTACCTCAGGACATATAAACTTAAAAGTGTTTCAGGGACATGCAGGTTTTTATAGGCGTTTTATAAAAGATTTTGCTAAAATAGCTATGCCTATCACTAACGTTCTTAAGAAAGATACATCGTTCTACTTAGATCATGATTACATTGCAACTTTTGAAAACCTTAAAATGAAGTAGTTTTAGCACCTATCATGCAATCTCCAAAATGGGATGAACCTTTCGAAATCATGTGTGATGCTAGTGACTATGCTTTAGGAGCTGTGTTAGGAAAGCGAGATGTAAAGAACTTAAATGTTATTCATTACGATATTAGAACTCTTAATAAGATTTAGAAAAATTATGCTAGTACAGAAAAAGAGTTCCTAGCTATAATTTTTGCTTGTGACAAATTTAGACCTTACATCATTAATTCTAAAATAATAGTTCATACAGATCACCAAGCTTTGCGTCACCTCCTTGTGAAAAAGGATGCGAAGCCCAGGTTGATTAGATGGGTCTTATTACTGCAAGAATATGATTTGCAAATAGTAGATAGGAGGGGTAAGGATAATCCGGTAGCATACCATCTCTCTAGAATGGAGAGAATAATCACTGTCACCGTACCTATAAATGAGTTATTTCCGGGAGAATATTTAGCGAATGTTGAAATCGCTGATCCTTGGTTTGCGGATTATGCTAACTATCTTGCAGGAAAATTTCTACCTCGTGGTATGACAAGAAATCAAAGAATGAATTTTTTAGTGATCTTAAATATTACTTTTGGGATGATCCTTATTTATATCGTCGTGGACCTAATGGAATGATTCGAAAGTGTGTTCCTAACCATGAAATGAAATGCAATTTTGCAAGCTTGTCATGATAGCCTGTATGGAGGACATCATGCAGGCAAGCGAACTACAGCAAAGGTACTTCAATCCGGATTCTATTGGCCCACCTTGTTCAAGGACACACACAGATATGTAGAACATTGTGATGCTTGCTAGAAAAGGGGTAATATAGGTAAAAGACAAGATATGGCAATGAATTATAGTCTTATAATTGAACCCTTTGATGTATGGGGAATGGATTACATGGAACCTTTTGTAGAATCAAATGGTTACACTCATATTCTTGTTGTTGTCGATTATGTCAGAAAATGGGTTGAAGCTATTCCAACAAGCCATGTAGATGTAGCTACTTCTGTGAAGATGATCAAGGATGTCATATTCCCAGGTTTGGAGTCCCTAGATTTTAAATCACTCACGGTGGTTCTCATTTTGTGAAAGGAACCTTCAGGAAAATCCTTTACAAATATGGAGTAACTCACCGCGTTGCTTCAGCATATCATCCTCAAACAAGTGAGTCAAGTGGAACTCTCCAATAGAGAATTAAATACCATACTCGAGAAGACTATGGATAAATCAAGAAAAGATTGGTCATACAAGTTGAATGACACTCTTTGTGCATACCATATTGCATTTAAGAATCCAATGGGTATGACAATGTATAAGATGGTTTACGGTAAAGCATGTCATTTACCTTTAGAATTGGAACACAAAGCCTTTTGGGCGATCAAGAACTTAAACTATGATTTTAAAGCAGCAGAAGTAAAACGTGTATTCGATATTCATGCTTTAGATGAGTTTAGAAGTGAGTCTTATGAAAATGCTAGATTGTTTAAAGAAAAATTAAAAAGATGGCATGACAGAAAAATAGAAAATAAGGTCTTTAAAAGTGGAGACAAGGTGTTGCTCTATAATTTTCGTCTTAAGTTGTTTCCAGGAAAGCTCATATCGAAGTTGGAAGGCCCCTATATAGTTGAAGAAGCCTAGGGAGCGGTGAAGCTCTAGGGAAAAACACCCTCCCTTTCATGGGTGGTGAATGGACAACGCTTGAATGGACAACGCTTGAAGTGATTATCGAGAAAAACAATCCTGAATCACCATACTCATTATACGGATAATCAATTCTATCCTTTCAATTACACACCCTAGTATAGGCACCTCCCCTATGAGTTTGGCCTCCCAACCATAACCATCTGCCATCTTGGGAATTACATAGGTGGACAATCATCACGAGGTAGCCTCAGCTCAAACCTCTTCCGCAAGGGAACCCATACTAAGATATATAAACTTCCAGTCAAACCCTACCCAAAATTCGGGTATTGTGGTTGTACGGTAAAATTGGAATGGTATCGCATCTGAACCCAACCATCCGTTTTATAAAGGGCTAAGGCTCATGCCTCAACATTTTCATCATCAAATCATCTAGTGTTCATAACACATGTCAAAACATTTCATTAGAATGACTCATCATTCTAAGGTTTTCATAATCATTTTCACCAAGTACTCCCATCTAAAGTGGCGAATCAAGTTTTATGCTTAGCACTAGTGAAAGGGCATTTATTTTCATAATCACTTTTGGTGTTCGGTAACAACAAGTAGATCATTTTACAGTTTGTCACTGTCCACAGGTTGATATTATGATAAGTGAAAAGCACCCTCACACTTGGGAAAAGTCCACATTCATTTGACACATTTCTGGAAACTCCAGACCGGAGTCTCCGGTCTGCCAGGACCGGAGTCTCCGGTGTGGTCCGGAGTTTCCGGAATTGTCTCCGGTGGGGTCTTCAGGATCTAGGCTAGGACATTCTGACTAGGGGTCCAGAGCTTGCACCGGAGGATACTCCGGAGTCTCCGGACCTTGTTCAGTCCGGAGTCTCCGATGTTGGAAGACCGGAGTCTCCGGTGTTGCTGGGTCAGGATTGTTCTGGGTCATTCAGATGGGTGGTCCGGAGGCTGGTCCGGAGATTGGCCGGATTCTCCGGTGTAGACTGGAGTCTCTGGTCTGACTTTTCTACAACAGTCAGAAAACGGTTCGTGGAGGGGGCTTCCTATAAAAAGGGACCCTTATCTTCTTCCTCCAGTGGCTCGAGCTGCTCAAGAACACCAACCCCGTTAGAGCCACCATATCTACAAGATCTCTTCATCCAACCATCCAAAGTCATTGATCTTTGGAGAATCGAAGGAGGAGGCCTTGATCTACATCTTCACCAAGAGAGATCTCCATTTCCCCCTCATTCACCTGAGGGCCCCCAAGCTCTAGTGTTTCATTGGAAACCCTAACTTTGATTTGGTTCTTACAAGCTTGTCTTTGATTTGTCTTGACAACTTGCTTGCATTTGGGAGCCTCCAATTAAGTTGTGGATGTGTGCCCCGAACTTTTGTAAAGGTGCCGACTTCCACCTCGAAGGTTGCCGATATAGTGGAAGGTGGATCGAGACTGTTGGGGTGAGGTTCATCGGAGAACAAGGGAGGCCTCTCGTGGCGTTGGTGGTTTGAAACCACCCCCTCTCCAAACGTAGACGTACTTCCCCTCAAAAGGAAGGAACTACGGGAAACAAATCCTTGTGTCTCCGCGTCCACTCCTTTGGTTACTTCTATCCTTTACCGCACTTTACTTACTTGTTCTTGCTTAGTGGTGTAATAGTCATTGCTTGGTTGACATATAGGTAAATTCACCATAGTTGCATAATCTAGAGAATTTACCTTTCTTGTCAAACCCTAATTTGAAAAATAATAAAATATGAAGTAGCACCTATTCACCCCCCCTCTAGGTGCCCATAAGATCCTTTCAATTGGTATCAGAGCCTCGACTCTTTATTTGGGCTTTACCGCCTAAGAGAATATGGGTAGCCACGATGGGGATGGTGGTGGTGAGCCGACCACGATGACCATGAAAGATCTCAAAAACTTGGAAACAAGATTGAGCTCTTCCTTGGTCAACAAAGTCAAGAAGATGCTTGAGAAACTTCTTAAAGACAAAGAAGGCTCATCACCCCCATTTCCTCAAGAGGTTCCACCATCCGTTTTACCTAAAGGGAATACGTCGGTATCCCCCGAGGGTATGTTGGTGGGGGGTAAACAAGACAATGCTAATTCCTCCACACAACTTGATGGGGGGGAAGGGTGAACACCGTGATTCTTGGTACTCTCCAGATCCTCCCATCCCTCACCCTCATGCGTACAATAGAGGTGACCCACCTAAGCTTGAAGAGTTTGCTACTTTTTCTCAATGGCAATCACTAATGAGAACTCATGTGCGCATCTCTTGCATTGAACTATGGAACATCATCGATCATGGACTCTTTATTGGGGATCCAACCAACTTGACAAGAGGAGAGATTGTAAACAGTCAACTCAATGCCACTGCCTTGCACATGATTCAAAAAGGATTGGGTACAAAGAATTATCCACACATTGAGCACTTAGCATTGCCCTCACGGTATTGTTTGTTGGAAATGAGTGAATGAGGAGGAATCGATATGATGCTCTAAGCAATGAAGCTAAAGACTTCCACATGTTGGAAGGAGAAGATCATGAAGATCATGAAGAGCACCGCTACCGCTTTTAGAAATGTGGGTGCCTCACATGTGGATGATGCATGGATAAAAAGGAAATATGTGAGTGCACTCATGCCCTTTGAGCCCACGGACTTGAAGAGCTTACAAGGAAGACACAACTACCATCTCATGACCTCCAATGAAGTTATGCAAGAGATGGCCTCTTTCAAGGTTGCCGCCAAGAATGCCAAATATGCACGTGCTCGTGCCCTTGGTATGAGCAATGTTGTCAATGTTGCTTTGAAGTCCAAAGTTGTGGATCATGGGGATGAAGATGATAGTGATGAAGGACTATCCATGGACCATCCCGATGAATTCAAGATTTCTCATAGTTAATACATGGCCTTCTATGCAAAGAACTTTTGGAAGAACCCCGCCAAGGCCAAGATGGAAATGCAACGAAAAATCAACTCAAATGGGAAAAGAGAAAATACTACTAGATTGAGAACTTGCTTCAATTGTGGTGACCGCTATCACTTTGTGGCAAGTTGTCCCTATGAGAAGAGAGAAGATCATGGGGGTAAGCTTGTGTTGAAGAAGACTCTCAAAGAACCTTACAAGAAACCCTTCATCAAGAAGAATCCCATCAACAAAAAGTCAGGAGAAATTGTCTTGATCACTCATGAAGAATACTCCTTCGATAATGAAGATGATGAAGATGAGGAAGAGGAAACTTCTAATGGTGTGGCAGCTCTAGCCACTACTTCTACTCCGACATTCTCACTCTTTGATTCTCCAAATGAGAACTCTCCCATCAAGAACGTCACTTGCCTTATGGCAAGAGGAACGGAGGTATCCTCATCATCTCACTCTACTCCCTTAGACAATGTTGAAATTGATGATGAGATGTCTCTTGATGTTAAAAAGGAATTAGTTGTCTTTGATGAGTTTATGACTAACCTACAAGGAGATGCTAAGATACATTTTGGAAACATCTTAGATCAACTTTCCCATACACAAGAGCTTCTAGATGTAAGATGTAAACTTGGGCATGAACACATTATTGAGCTAGAGGCTTTAAACAATGCTCTAGAAGAAGAACAAGAAACTAGGTTGTCACTTGAATTAAAACTTGAAGGGCTTGATGAGGCAAATGACACTATTGTTAACAAACTCATCAAAGAGCGTGATCATGCTATTGCTAAATACAAAAGGGCTAAAAGGGACAAGATTTAGTTTGGTGTGGTTCATGAAAAACTTGCCGAGGACTTTAGTTTGCTTAAAACTCAATTGGCTAGGTTCAAGGGGGAGCTTGCAAAGTCCCATGAAAGTCCCATGAAAGGGGGACAAACTTTAGTTTTGTGTGAATTCTTGTCACTCACAAAGTCCCATGAAACACTTCAAACTCAATTGTCCAATATTCCTTCACCTAGTAACTTCATTCCATCTAGTAGTACAACTATTCTTGAAGAGAATGCTAGGTTGAAGGGGGAGCTTGCTAAGGACACATTTCCACAAGGCAACAAGGCCATTGATGATCTTTTGAGCAAGCAAAGGCCTAGTGGTGATAACGGAGGCATTGGTTTTGTCTCTCATACTAAGAAGAAGAAGAAGAAGAAGAAGAACAAGAAAAAGAAGGCCAAGCTCACACGAGAGACTAACAAGGCCATTGTGGATAGTAAGTTCACAAGTGGTAAAACTATGTCTCATGATGACTTTGCAGGAAGTGCTAACCCTCACTATGTTATAATGCGTGATTATTATGGTGATGTGTATGCACAATATGTTGGCCCATATGATGGTTATATTGCTTGGTCTATTTGGGTTCCCAAGACCCTTGTTGCTAACAAAAGAGGACCCATTGAAAAATGGGTACCTAAAATTTTAGCTTGATCTTTTGTAGACATATGCTTCCGGGGGTTCAAAGTGGGTGCTTGATAGTGGTTGCACAAGTCATATTACCAGAATCTCGTCTATTGTCAAGGACTTAAAGACAAATGATGATCAAATCACCGTGACATATGCCAACAAGTCAAAGCCTAAGGTAATGGGTTTCGGCAAGGTTGTGGTTGCTCACGACATTACACTCGTGAACGTCATGCTAGTTGAGACCATTGAATACAATTTACTTTTAGTCCGTGCTCTTGGAAAGATGGGTTTTTCCTTCTTTGTTGATGATGATATTGTGGTCCTCATGTGGAGCAATTCTCTCAAGGTCGCTTTCGTTGGGTACGTCGAACATGACTTGTATGTGGTGGACTTTTCGGGGCAAGCCACTATAGGTCCGATGTGCTTATTCGGAAAGGCCGATGTGTGTTGGCTATGGCATCGCCGACTAGCCCATGTCAATATGAGAACTTTGCAAAGTCTCCACAAGGAGGGCCATATTGTTGGACTAAAAGAAAATGTTTCCTTTGCCAAAGATCGTGTTTGCGGGGCATGTGTTCTAGGGAAGATCCATGATGCTCCTCACAAGCCTAAGAACTGCATCATGTCCACCAAGATTTTGGAGCTTCTCCATGTGGACCTCTTTGGTCCTCCATCTCATGCAAGTCTTGGAGGGAAGAAATATTGCTTGGTGATCGTTGATGACTTTTCAAGATACTCATGGGTATATTTCTTCAAGTTGAAGAGTGAGACCCAAAATACATTCATCGACTTCATCAACATGGTTCAACGTCAATAAAATCTTCCCGTATTGATCATAAGAAGTGATAACGGCACCGAGTTCAAGAACTACACCTTGAATGATTTTCTTAGTGATGAGGGGATTAAACATAAATATTCTGGTGCATACACCCCTCAACAAAATGGTGTGGCCGAAAGGAAGAACCGGACTCTTATTGACATGGCTAGGACCATGTTGGCGGAGTTTAAATCTCCATATAACTTTTGGGCCGAAGCCATCTCCATCGCATGTCATGCTTCAAACCGGCTCTACCACCGCAAAGAAATCAACAAGACTCCATATGAAATACTTACCAGTAACAAGCCCAACATATCTTACTTCCGGGTGTTCGGTTGTAAGTGTTTCTATCTCATAAAAGGTGTTCGTTTGTCCAAATTCGAGTCTAAAGCATTAGAGGGTATTTTTGTTGGCTATGGTCTCGAATCTCACACTTATAGAATCTATGATAAGCTCTCCGCAGCCGTCATAGAATCTTGTAGTGTGACCTTCGAAGAATATGATGGTCCCCAAGGGGGGCGTGTTGATGCTTGTGATGCAGATGATGAAATGCCTCAGGATGCCATAGGAAGAATGGGTGTGGGATATAACCGCCCCATTGAGGAACCCCTTATGGCGGATCAAGAAGAACTATGCTCCACTCAAGTGGAGCCCTCATCTTCACAACATCAACAAGCTCCATCCACTGAGGAGGACAATGACTCAAGCCAAAGACAAGATGTAGACCCTCAACACGATGATCATAGTGACAACTCTAGTCAAGGGGAGCTTGATTCTTTCGCCCGAGTGTCAAGTGGTGCCAAGGCAATTGCTCAAGGTAGATCCGTATAGACTGCTTTGAAACAAGCTCAAATTGATGCTAGAAGAGCACTTGATCATGACCAAGGTCAATCTTTGCCTCTAGATGAAGAGTATGATTCCAATGATGATCAAGGTCAAGTTAATGGTCAAGACGGGGATCAAAATGATGAAGAGGGTCCCCCAAGAAACAACACGGAGATCCATGCTCATCGCGAAGCTATAAAGGAAAGAATGTTGGAATTAAGAGATCACTCTCTACAAAATGTAGTTGGTGATCTAAGGAAAGGTATTTCCACAAGATCACA
The DNA here is from genome assembly GCA_910589765.1 of Avena atlantica. Classification (NCBI taxonomy): domain Eukaryota; kingdom Viridiplantae; phylum Streptophyta; class Magnoliopsida; order Poales; family Poaceae; genus Avena; species Avena atlantica. The sequence goes on along the minus strand of OU342735.1, from coordinate 390,702,446 downwards.
ATTGAAGAGGTTCAGTGAACATCAAGCACACATCTACATGATTAAACCAAAGAAAGTGTGGGAAGCTCTTGAAGATTCGGATTGGTTAGAAGCTATGCACAAAGAACTCAACAACTTTGAGAGAAACAAAGTATGGAAGTTAGTGGAAAAGCCAAAGGATTGCCGCAATGTTATTGGAACAAAGTGGATATTTAAGAACAAGCAAGATGAGCATGGAATCATAGTAAGAAACAAAGCTAGATTGGTTGCACAAGGGTTTTCTCAAATTGAAGGCATTGACTATGGAGAAACTTATGCACCCGTGGCTCGCCTTGAATCCATCTATATCCTTCTTGCTTATGCGGCACATCATAACTTCAAGTTACAACAAATGGATGTAGAAAGTGCATTTCTTTATGGCCCATTAAATGAATTGGTATATGTTAAGCAACCCCCGGGATTTGAGGACCCCAACTTCCCAAACCATGTCTACAAACTTGATAAGGCGCTCTATGGGATCAAGCAAGCCCCACGCACGTGGTATGAGCACCTTAGAGAGTTATTGTTTGACCGTGGATTTGAGGTTGGGAAAATCGATCCCACTATTTTTACTAAGAAAGTCAATGGGGAGATTTTTGTATGCCAAATATATGTTGATGATATTATCTTTGGCTCATCTAACAAAGCTTTTAATGATGAATTCTCAAAGATTATGACTAGTAGGTTCCGGATGTCTTTGATGGGAGAGTTGAGAGTATTTCTTGGCTTTGAGATCAAGCAAGTTAGAGGAGGGACATTCTTCAATCAAGCCAAGTATACTCAAGATATGCTCAGGAAATTAAAAATGCAAGATTTAAATGGAGCACCTACTCCCATGGCTACAAAGACCCATCTAGAACAAAATCCAAATGGTAAAGATGTGGATCAAAAGGTATACCGGTCCATGGTTGGTTCTTTGCTTTACCTTTGTGCATCTAGACCCGATATTGTGTTGAGTGTAGGTGTGTGTGCAAGATATCAAGCGGCTCCTAAGGAAAGCCATTTAATGGCGGTCAAGAGAATCTTTTGATATTTAGTTCATACCCCATTTTATGGTGTTTGGTATCCTCGAGGCTCAACATTTGCTCTTTGTGGATACACGGATTCGGATTGGGCGGGGGACAAGGATGATAGAAAATCAACATCCGGGGCTTGCCAATTCCTTGGTAGGTCCTTGGTATGTTGGTCTTCCAAGAAGAAAAATTGTATATCTCTCTCCACCGCCGAAGCTGAGTATGTGGTAGCTGCTAGTGCTTGCACCCAATTGCTATGGATGAGGCAAACTTTAAAGGAATACGGTGTCCATTGTGACAAAGTACCTCTTCTATGTGACAATGAAAGTGCCATCAAGATTGCTTACAACCCGGTGGATCACACAAGGACAAAGCATATTGAGATTCGCCATCACTTCATTAGAGATCATGTTGCTCGAGGTGATATTGATCTACCATATGTATCAACCAAAGATCAACTTGCCGATATCTTCACAAAGCCACTTGATGAAGCAAGGTTTTGCTACTTGAGGAATGAACTAAATGTCGTAGATTCAAGGAGCTTGACTTGATTTTCTTGCACTCTCACCTATGTTTCAACTCATATTTGGTTTAGGTGTAGGCATGGATATAGGGGGATTGCGGTCCTAATTGATTGGAACATCCCTCCCCCATTATGCCCAAAGCAATCAAAATCATTCCTCTTAATATCATTTAGTGATATGTGAGCTTAATGATGAGTTTTGGTAATGGACCCAAGATATATCTTCGTGGTGCCAAGCCAAGTATACTCAAATATGGTGGCCTATGCCACCGCCCTCTCTCATTCGAGAGGTTGGTATTTACTCATGTTGAATATTTTTGTGAATTCCTATGGCTCTTGTTGGTTCTTCACAGTTTGATGTCTCAACCCAAGCCCTAACCCTATCTTAAAAACTGTCTATCTCTCATATATGTCCCTAAAACACCTTTCCTAGAACTTTTGGTCAAGGAGGACCGGAGTCTCTGGTGTATGTACACCGGAGTCTCCGGTGTAGACCGGAGTCTCCGGTCCAGACAGTTTCTGTCACTTAAATAAGGGGGTCGGGGTGAACTGGTACAACAGTTCCTCATTCTACACCCCGTCCCCTACCTCCAAACTCGTCGCCTCCTCTTCCAAAAATCCTCCCCAGAGGTCAAGAAGCCCCCGGGATCCGCCGTGCCACCGGCCAATCTTCCCTCCTCCTCCATTGGGTCATTCCCACCGGAGGAATTGATCCCATGGACAAATCTGGTACCACCCCTCTACTTTTTTCTCCTAGGGTTCATCCCTAGATGTGTTTTTGAGGATTGGTGCTTATTTGTCCATTGGAATGACTTAATTGCGTGCACTTTTACTTTAGCCTTGTTGCACTGCCCGATCTGCTAGATTCACCCCCACAAGCATCTCCCTATCTCATGCCCGAGCCTCCCGACCGGAGATTCCGGACCCAGGACCGGAGACTCCGGTCTGAGCCGGAGACTCCGGTATGAGGTGTGGAGACTCCGGTGTTGGGCGAATCAAAACATACTAGAAATGCATCAAAGCTCTTGTACTACATTTCTGGGGCATATATACTCATCTCCATGATGCCTCCCTCACTGTTGTTCACAGGTGATGGTTCTAGTCGTCCTCGTCGTACCAAGGCCAAGTCCCAAAGGGGAAATCCTTGCTATGATGAAGCTCGGGGTTAATTCATCGTGCCTCCGTCCAACCGGAAACAACAGGCACGTGATGCAGCTTACTTGAAGAGGGATCAGGAGAGGGCTGAACGGGAGGACCGTTCCAAGAGGGCCAAGTATGAAAACCTTCAGTCCTTAGCCAAAATGTCTAAAGAGGAGTACTGTGAGTTGAGAAAGACAGATTTCTATGCGCTTCCTCGTACCAGTGAGGACCCTCGTTACTGGAGGAAAGAACAGGCTGTGTTCATGAAGGATGTGTATGGTGTACTCACCAAATCACCTGTCTGCTCTCAAAAGTTCATGAGTGTTGAGCAAATGTGCCTCAGCCCCTACTTCAATGATGCTTTGTGGATCTGTGAGAAACTGGGACTGTACAACTTGATGGAGTTGCGTGAAGACTACAATATCCACCTTGTACAACAGTTTTATGCCACCGTTGTGTTTGGGTCTGATCTTGACAGGACCATGGTGTGGATGTCTGGTACCACTCGCTGCACAGCTACATTTCATGACTTTGCTAACGTCATCTTTGAGACCTTTCAGGGTGTATCCACTCATGTGGGGCTGCGCATGCACTCTGTAGCTTTGGGTGAGAGCAAGTTGAAGCTGGCACCTCTGTATGATGATGGTGTTGTGGGGGGTTCCAAGGGACTCAAGACCCTCTACAACCTTATGCTGAGGATCTTCTATCACACTATTGCACCAAGTGCTGGAAATGATGATGCAATCAGGGGTTGGCTTGTCAACCTCCTGTACCATACTCACCGGACCTTCAATGCTGGACCTGAGGCTGATGCTGCACCTATTGATGTGATGGACTTTATTTTCGAGGAGATGTTCCATGCCATTCTTTACAATAAATCCCCTCCCTATGCACCCTTCGTTATGAGGCTCATCATCTCTTAGGAGCATGATTCTCCACTTGGCATACCACCACACCTCACTGAGCACACTCTGGTCACACTGCATCAGAAGGGGCGTATGGGACCTACTCCAAGGCGTCGCTATGGGGATGATGATGAGGAGATTGAGACAGAGAGGGATCCCTCCCCACCTAGAGTTCGTAGGAAGAATGCCTCCAATGCCCCTATGCCTACTATGACTCGAAAATATGTGCATGAGCGGGCCAAGAAGGCCAGCTTTTGGGAGAGGACCTATTGTTGCATGAACGTCGACATCCGTAGTCAGCAGCATGCATCCTACCAAAGCAACCGCCGCATTGAGAAGCTTCTCAAAGAGATCAAGGAACAGGGTGCTGAGGATAATGAGGAAGGTGAGGATGAATACAATGATGAGCATGGGGCTCAGCAGTCCATAGAGTCTAATCATACACTCTTATTTGGGGCATGGAATGCCCAACAGGATAGTCTGGTGGATTGGAAGATGTTTACTGATGTCACCTCCTGGTTTGGGTACCAGGGTACTTCCTCTTCTCGCCCTCACGGCAAAGGTCCTGCTATCCCTGAAGACAATGATGATGACTATGATCAGGATGATGATGACCGGGAGGAGGATGACGATGACTACTGAGCTGTTGGGGCGCTAGTGTAGGTTTTTCCCTTTTTTGGCGTTTTGATGCCAAAGGGGGAGAAGACATTCTCATCGGTTTGCATGGGCTAGGGATTTGGGATTTGCGACTATCTGCCTTTATTTGCCTTTTTTCTGCCATATTCGAACTTGAACTTTATGTGTGTTATTTGTTGTTCATGTGTGTGACTATACTATGAGCTTGTGTGCACCATCTATTATAACTCATGTGAGATTTATGTGTGATACTATCTATCTTGCATGATTTACTTATTTATCTTGTTGCACATAGTCAGGGGGAGTCCCATATATACTTTATTCCATGCAAATCACTTGCTGTCATCGAACACCAAAAAGGAGGAGATTGAAAGGGCATTTATTGTCATAATCACTTTTGGTGTTCAGTAACAACAAGTAGATCATTTTACAGTTTGTCACTGTCCACAGGTTGATATTATGATAAGTGAAAAACACCCTCACACTTGGGAAAAGTCCACATTCATTTGACACATTTCTGGAAACTCCAAACCGGAGTCTCCGTTCTGCCAGGACCGGAGTCTCCGGTCTGCCAGGACCGGAGTCTCCGGTGTGGTCCGGAGTTTCTGAACTTGTCTCCGTTGGGGTCTTCAGGATCTAGGCTGGGACATTCTGACTAGGGGTTCGGAGCTTGCACCGGAGGATACTTCGGAGTCTCTGGACCTTGTTCAGTCCGGAGTCTTCGGTGTTGGAAGACCGGAGTCTCCGGTGTTTCTGGGTCAGGATTGTTCTGGGTCATTCAGATGGGCGGTCCGGAGGCTGGTCCGGAGATTTGTCGGAGTCTCCGGTGTAGACCAGAGTCTCCGGTCTGACTTTTCTACAACGGTCAGAAAACGGTTCGTGGAGGGGGCTGCCTATAAAAAGGGACCCTTATCTTCTTCCTCCAGTGTCTCGATCTGCTCAAGAACACCAACCCCATTAGAGCCATCATATCTACAAGATCTCTTCATCCAACCATCCAAAGTCATTGATCTTTGGAGAATCGAAGGAGGAGGCCTTGATCTACATCTTCACCAAGAGAGATCTCCATTTCCCCCTCATTCACCTGAGGTCCCCCAAGCTCTAGTGTTTCATTGGAAACCCTAACTTTGATTTGGTTCTTACAAGCTTGTCTTTGATTTGTCTTGACAGCTTGCTTGCATTTGGGAGCCTCCAATTAAGTTGTGGATGTGTGCCCCGAACTTGTTGTAAAGGTGTTGGCTTCCACCTCGAAGGTTGCCGATATAGTGGAAGGTGGATCGAGCCCGTTGGGGTGAGGTTCATCGGAGAACAAGGGAGGCCTCTCGTGGCGTTGGTGGTTTGAAACCACCCCCTCTCCAAACGTAGACATACTTCCCCTCAAAAGGAATGAACTACGGGAAACAAATCCTTGTGTATCCGCGTCCACTCCTTTGGTTACTTCTATCCTTTACCGCACTTTACTTACTTGTTCTTGCTTAGTGGTGTAATAGTCATTTCTTGGTTGACATATAGGTAAATTCACCATAGTTGCATAATCTAGAGAATTTACCTTTCTTGTCAAACCCTAATTTGAAAAGTCTCTGCCTTGTTATTTTTACTATAGGTGATCTATAATATCAAATGGTTGAATCCAACGGGCTTGGATTAACAATTTCAATACCTTTCTAAAAAAATTAGTTTCATGTAATTTGGTTCAGTAAAACTCTCTGAATTGATTTTTAAAGTTACTGCCTAAACTAGAGTTTGAACTAAATTGAAAAATCTATATTTGAATCTACTGGGTTGCGCGGGAACTAAATGGGCCGGCCCACTGTGCACAGCGTAGCGCCCGGGCTGACTCAAGTGATGGCCCCACATGTCAGCGGATCTAGTTACGCGAAGCGGTATCCTCCAATCTAGGCCCTACGATTAGAATCTAATCTAACGGTTGGGGTTCATCGTCGACGATGAACAGCTCCGGCGAGGTCTAAACCCTAACGCGGCGGTGGGGGTCGTGTGAGGAGCACCAGGGCTCCAGCTAGGGTCGTCATTGGGAGCGAACGACGTTGTTGACAACGGCGGTTCGGACGGTGGTCACGGTTAGGGTGGCTCCATTCAACGGCCTTCCTCCTCCTCTGCGGCGGCGGGCTACGGTGAAATTCCTTTGGTGCGGATCTCGTCTTGCTGCGAGGAAGGGTCAGTGGTGCTCTATGAGAGGTGGGGAGTGAGATGGTGTGGAGAATTTATGCTGGGGAGGCCTCCTTTTATAGCCGAGCGAGAGGGACAGTGCGGCATGGGCAGAGCTCGACGGGGTCGACGGCATAGCGAGCTAACGGAATGGCGGAGGGTGTAGGCCGGTGTGCGGTCTCCTGGAGATCCTCAAGGGATTAATGGCGCGGTAAGGGGCGGTCGAGGTTGGTTGGAACAGGCTGGTGCTCTGAGCGGCACCGACAACAATTTCGACGACGCACAGTGGCTACGGGTCGCGCGGCGACGAACGGGGATGTCTAGGAGCTAGCTAGTGTCGTGGTGATTGCAGGCACGGGCGGTGAGGGCGAGGCGCGGCGTATACGAGCTGGTCGGGTGCGGCGCCCTAGCGCTCTCTCGGCACGACGCAGAGACAAAGGGCACGGCTGTGCTGGGGTGGTCCAGGGCCTGGCTGCGTGCGAGGGCTGGACATGGGGTGGCGGTGGACGGTAAGCTACCTCCTGGACATGGTGGACGGGCGCGGCGTTCGCTCCAGCGTGCTGGCCATGGTCGGCTGGCAAGGGGAGGGTCGGGTGGCACGGCATGGTGCAAAGGGGTAGAGGGCTAGTTGCTTAATTGCACTGGTAGTCACTTGTCACATCCCAAGATTTTCCAAATCTTGTAATGTGAAAAATAAATGAATAAAATAAAACTTTGTTTGATTTTCAGGGCCAGAAGAAACATTTTGAATTCAATTGGAACCTCAAACCAATTTGGATTAAATAAAATCCTAAAGGGATTTAAAAAGATAAACATTTTTAATGGAGGAAAATAAAATGTTTTGGAAATACCATTATTGATCTTTTAAATAAAAGATTTTGTTTTAAAAGGAAAAGGTGGATTTATAAATAAAGGTTATTTTATAAAGCCAAATTAAACCTTGGCCAAGATTTTGAAATAAAATGTCTTGTTTTGATAAAAATAATAAAGGATTGTTTAAATAAAATAATAAGGAATTAATATCCAAATTGTATTCAAATAAAAGGTTTTACCATTTTAATTAAAACATCAAAACTTATTAAATTATTTTAAATAAGTTTTCTAAGTATTTTATTTTCTTAATTAAAACCAACTGTAGTGTTTTGGTTTTATTTTAGAGTTAAAAATAAATATTCTAATAAAACAAATCCTATTTGATTTAATGATGAAGGTCTATTGTATTTAATTATTAAAGGATCCTAAAATAAAAGGTTGTTTTTATTTTAAAGAAGTTTTCCAAATATCTTTTATTCTCAATTAATACCTACTGATTTGGTTTTAAAAATATTTAGATTTCAAAAGAGGTTTTTAAATAAAACAAAACCCTATTTGATTAATAAACCTTGGTCTATTTATTTAATTATTAATGGACCCTATAGCAAAAATGTTATTTTGTTTTAAACAAGCTTTCCAAGTATTCTTTACTTTCAATTAATACCTACTGATTTGGTTTTGAAAATATTTGGATTTAAAATGGAGATTCTATTAATTAAATCAAACCCTATTTTATTAAATAACTAAGGTCCATTTTATTTAAATAATGAATGGATCCTAAAATGAATAAAAATATTATTTTATTTTGGAATGTTGGTTTATGTTGATAAACAGAACCAAAAACTCATTACTAGTATGGTGAATTGATTGAATTGTTTGAATGTATGAATGTTGGTTTGAAATTCAAAAACAGAAATTGGTTTCAGAAAAAGAAAAGGGTTCAGATTAAGAAAAATATATGAGTTTTTGTCGACCCAACCCAGCAGCCCAATAAGCCCAGCAAAGCAGCCCAGCTCCCCTCCAGAAAGAAAATGTTCCGCACTCCATTTTGAACCCGCGGAGCAACTGACATGTGGACCCTCTTCTCCCTCTCACTCACTCGTTGACCAGCCGACCCCACCCCCTCCTATTCATCGTCTTCAATACGACCTCGTCGCCCTGGCTGTTTACTGCCGATTGATTGCACCTCGTCAATTCGCTTCAATGCCGCGTGATCAACGCCCCCTGACCACGCACGCTTAAACGCCAGTGACTCCTCCTCCTTTCCCCTCTGTCTCATTCCCCAAGCACGCCCCCAGGCCGCTCCAATTTCTCCCCGAGCCGCTCTGTCTCCGATGACTTCCCCGGCCGATTCCGGCAGTCCCTCGCCGCCCCTTGCCTCCTCGACCATGCTCTCATGATCCCCACCTCCTGGCGATCATCCCCGTAGCGCCAGATCGCCCCCGAGCGCCCCAGAGTGTCGGCAACGTCTCCACCTGTACGCCACCGACGACCCCGCAACTCCGGTGAGCTCTAGCACTCGACTCCGTGCGCGCCTTGATCACTAAATCATGCCATTTGATTAGTCTGCGTCTTCTGCATCTCCAGGTGCTCGCCAATCACTTGCGCATGGCCTGCAACCTCACCCCCGTCGACGACTGACCACACCCGAGGCACGGCTCAACTCCGGTGAGCAATTCCCCAGGAACCCGTGCGCCCCTTGGCCAACAAAGACCACGAGGAGCATCAGCAGTGTGCTGCGAACTCGGTGAGCTCCCCCTCCCTCTTTCTCGCATCCTACATCGTCGGCAACCTCGCCGCCAGAGCGTTAGATGCAGATCCGTTGGCTAGGATAGATTCATTAAAACGAAGGGGTACGTTTGATCTGAGCCGCACATGCCCCTTTTAATCCTATGGTATGTGTCAATCGATCCAGACGAACCGGTACTGGCCAATCACGGCGCGACGCGTGGCCAGTGTTTGATTGAAACAGATTTAGAAACCAGATTTAAATGCCATTTTGAAACCCTTGTAACTTTCAAACCACACGTCCAAAATTTACAAATTTTATATCAATGGATTCAGGAGAACCAGCCCTAGCCAACCATGCCCTTAGTTTAGCAAAAAGTATCTATTAGCTTGTTTGAATTTGCAGAAACTTTTGTGTGCTTGTTTAGATTAGAAAAATTGTTTAAAAATGTTTTCAGGGTTAAAACTTTTGCAAAATGGTTTGTTGTGACCTTACTGACCCTAGGAACCAACCCTTGGTGTTAAAAATGATTTTGGTAAAATTTAGGTTGGAGTATTTGACTTAGCCAATTTCTAGCCAAATAAAATTATTAATTTTTATGAAAATGTTTATGGAAAGAAAACTTTGAGAAAATAGTTTGGACCAAACCTAATGACCCAAAAACACCAAGTTTTGCAATAGCAACTCATTTGGTGAAAAACTTAAAGGTTTTGTTTTGATAAAAACATTTTTCACCACATAAAATGATGAATGGATTTTAAAATGGTTTTAAGATAAAACCGATTTGCAAATGACTTTGCCATTTTGGTAAATGACCAATTTGGACCTTACAAAGTTTAGAAGCCTAGTGGAGACCATCCTTACAAATAGAACCATCCTTTGCATGCTTACATGCATGACTTAGATCCCATTGTTTGGTGTGTGTCAAATTGTTTGATTGATTTATTGGTTTGGAATGCTAGTTGATTTTTTGTCTACCTGATTGACTTGTAGTGAAGTTAGAAAGTGTGAGACTAGCAAGATCAAGGAGTGAACCACCATTCCCTTCCAAAAAGGCAAGTGATGCTTCATACTTTTTGTCCCATTACTTTCACTATGCAATAGTGTTTTTGCTAAGTAAAACTTGCATGGAATTTTGCTAAGTATGAACCTTGCTATAGGAAAACCCAGTAGATGAATCCTTAGTAGGATTTTCCTAAGTTAAGATTCCTATTACTATAAAGCTTAGCCTAGCTAAAATAAAACATGGGTGGAATATATATTCACACTATGGAAAAATCTCTAAGTCCGAGGACTTATGTTTTTGTTTAATAAAACAACTAAGTTAATGAATCACCTGGGTGGAATGGGATTGCTTGGTGGTTTTTGGTTGAGTGGTTCACAAGGCCATGGACTTGGCTTGTGTATCTCACTTGTGGATTGCCACCCAGGAACAAAGAGATTGAGATGTCAAATGTTGAGAAGCTTCAAGTGCAACCACTTGGCAATATGGGCTCTGCCATGATCATATAGGTTGCAAGAACTAAGCCATATGGACAGTGGGTGTTAGTGTTTGATAGGTTGGAGCGCGTCCATTCTGGTCTAAGGGAAGGCTTCTGAAAGATCTTGTCTTGGGAAACCAAGTATTGTGGGGAAAGTGCACCACCTCTGCAGAGTGTAAAATCTAAGTACTTAGCCATGTCCCTGGTAAAGTACAATTTGAGCATCAAGACATGGAAGCAATCAAGAATCTCATCATTCAAATTTGTAAGTTAAAATATTGTGGTTTGAACAAGGGTTGCTTGAAATCTTCAATCTTTGATTGAGAGATGCCTTGTAAAGGATCTTCAATCTTTGATTGAGAAAAATGATTTATCAAAGCAAAAAACTAGTATTTTCAAATGTTAAGGAAAAATCTATTTTGAGCAATGCAAGCCTCAACTCCACTTAGCCAAATGCATATAGATGATATACTCCACTATACTACCATAGTATCACTTGCCAATACAATTCAAATGTATTGACCCTTTGTGGCTGTAACTTGTATGTTGCAGGTTTGATTGATTTTAGTGAAGATTGATTAATTAGGATTACAAAGTCTACAACCAACATCTGCATGTGGCACTTTGAAGATGAAGGACCCATGACTATAGTTATTCCGCTGCAATGTATTGTAATAACCAAATGAGCTATGTAAGATGTAATAAAATTATGTTATTCCTGGTTATAAAGTTATATTATGACCTTTGTTTCTTGATATTACATCTTAACCGTGGATGCTAGCTATTGATCCAGGGACTAGCATTGTAAACACGGGGGGCTCTATCTTATTAAAGATTGGGCCCTCTACAGATGGTATCAGAGCATTGTGTTGCCTGTAGGATTTGTAAACCTAGGATTGGACAAAAAACCCTTAGAAAAATAGGAATTATACTTGTTCCAAAAACTTATTTTCAAAAAACACTTGTACACTCTTTCCTCAACCATTTTGGTTTCAACTCTACACCTCTTCCACTTCAACTGGATGGAAAAACCTACCCATGACCAAAGACTACACCATGTGCAAAGGATTTCTTCAACCTCATCAACTCTAATGACTTCAACATCTTCAGCATGTTCACCAAGGACTTCCAACTTGGATACCACTAAGGACTACAAGTAAGTCAAGGAAATCTTGCTCAAGATTTAGAGACTGAGGAAATGCAAAAGTTAGAAGGAGGCTACATCATTTGAAGTATTGCAACCAAGAGTTTTTCTCAAGGAAACCATGATCTCATACAAGAAGAATCATAAAGGAAAGAAAGATCACAAGTGAACCATATAGATGGATCACCATAATTTAGTTAAGTCAAACACACCAACTTATGTGGTGTAACAAATATATTTTGTTGCCTAAGTGTGTGTTTGAACTTTGTTTGAGTGAAATGTTTGGTTTGTGGTTGCATGCACATTGCTTGTGTGAATTGTGATGTGTGTGATTAGAATTGAGTCCTTAGAAATATCTTGCCTATTCTAACCTCCCTTCAACCCAAACAGATGACTACTCCAAAAGACTCCAAGGTTGATGACATCAACACCAACCAAGAGGACGGCATGAAAGAGCTCATAGCAACCCAGAACTAGTTAAACCAACTGACAGCTCAGTTCATAGCCAACAATAGTGATAAATATCCAGCAATGCAAAAGTTTTTGGAGGAACAATCCCAACTGATGCTTAAGGTGACTAATCAAATGATCAACATGGAAAAAGCTATCCCAAAAGAGTCCTTGACAACAAGGATGACAGAAATATTGTTCTAGATGGAGCACCATCTTGCATCATTTGTGGAGACAAGGATCATACTTCCAAGGAACATGAAGGACAATGCCCTAACTGTGAAGAAAATCATCCTGTTGGACAATGTCCCACCTCTCAAGCCACTTGTTATTTGTGTAAAGGAAATGACCATGTCCCTATCCAATGCCCTATCTACTCCATGGTGGAACAAAGGAAACAAGAAGGATCCAAGTCTACCAAAGGAAAAGGACCACTTATACCTCCAAACAAGACAACCCAATTCAAAGGATCAAAGAAACCCAAGAAACCAAGACCAGACATGAACCTTGTGCAATGTCGTAAATGTAAGGAAATGGGACACTACTCCAGTGAGTGCCCAGAGAACAAAAATAATAAAGAGATTGACCAAGTGTGGTGCAACAACTGCAAAGAGTTAGGCCACTATGTAGCAACTTGTCCACAAGAGCCACCCAAAGAACTCAAGGACATCCATTGTTTCAACTTCAAGAATCCAGGATATTATGCAAGCAACTGTCCAGAAAAGATGAAGAACAAGTTGAACAAGCCTATGGAAAGACTCAACCTTGGCCCATGAGTCAAGTATAGAAGCAAAGGACACAATGCAAAATTTTACTTAGAGAAGTTTCCCCAGGACCCCAAGAAGGCCAATATGTAATTTTTGTTTGAAAATTTTTAAGGGTGGTAGTACCCTAGTTGTTTTGAACTTCCTTGTAACCCTAGCGTCCCCAAATCTCGGGACGAGATTTATTTTAAGGGTGGTAGCCTGTCACATCCCAAGATTTTCCAAATCTTGTAATGTGAAAAATAAATGAATAAAATAAAACTTTGTTTGATTTTCACGGCCAGAAGAAACATTTTGAATTCAATTGGAACCTCAAACCAATTTGGATTAAATAAAATCCTAAAGGGATTTAAAAAGATAAACATTTTAGGAGGAAAATAAAATGTTTTGGAAATACCATTATTGATCTTTTAAATAAAAGATTTTGTTTTAAAAGGAAAAGGTGGATTTATAAATAAAGGTTATTTTATAAAGCCAAATTAAACCTTGGCCGAGATTTTGAAATAAAATGTTTTGTTTTGATAAAAATAATAAAGGATTGTTTAAATAAAATAATAAGGAATTAATATCCAAATTGTATTCAAATAAAAGGTTTTACCATTTTAATTAAAACATCAAAACTTATTAAATTATTTTAAATAAGTTTTCTAAGTATTTTATTTTCTTAATTAAAACCTACTGAAGTGTTTTGGTTTTATTTTAGAGTTAAAAATAAATATTCTAATAAAACAAATCCTATTTGATTTAATGATGAAGGTCTATTGTATTTAATTATTAATGGATCCTAAAATAAAAGGTTATTTTTATTTTAAACAAGTTTTCCAAATATCTTTTATTCTCAATTAATACCTACTGATTTGGTTTTAAAAATATTTAGATTTCAAAAGAGGTTTTTAAATAAAACAAAACCCTATTTGATTAATAAACCTTGGTCTATTTATTTAATTATTAATGGACCCTATAGCAAAAATGTTATTTTCTTTTAAACAAGCTTTCCAAGTATTCTTTACTTTCAATTAATACCTACTGATTTGGTTTTGAAAATATTTGGATTTAAAATGGAGATTCTATTAATTAAATCAAACCCTATTTTATTAAATAACTAAGGTCCATTTTATTTAAATAATGAATGGATCCTAAAATGAATAAAAATATTATTTTATTTTGGAATGTTGGTTTATGTTGATAAACAGAACCAAAAACTCATTACTAGTATGGTGAATTGATTGAATTGTTTGAATGTATGAATGTTTGTTTGAAATTCAAAAACAGAAATTGGTTTCAGAAAAAGAAAAGGGTTCAGATTAAGAAAAAATATGAGTTTTTGTCGACCCAACCCAGCAGCCCAATAAGCCCAGCAAAGCAGCCCAACTCCCCTCCAGAAAGAAACGTTTCGCACTCCATTTTGAACCCGCGGAGCAACTGACATGTGGACCCTCTTCTCCTTCTCACTCACTCGCTGACCAGCCGACCCCACCCCCTCCTATTCATCGTCTTCAACACGACCTCGTCGCCCTGGATGTTTACTGCCGATTGATTGCACCTCGTCAATTCGCTTCAATGCTGCGTGATCAACGCCCCTGACCACGCATGCTTAAACGCCAGTGACTCCTCCTCCTTTCCCCTATGTCTCATTCCCCAAGCACGCCCCCAGGCCGCTCCAATTTCTCCCCGAGCCGCTCTGTCTCCGACGACTTCCCCGGCCGATTCCGGCAACCCCTCGCCGCCCCTTGCCTCCTCGACCATGCTCTCGTGATCCCCACCTCCTGGCGATCATCCCCGTAGCGCCAGCTCGCCCCCGAGCGCCCTAGAGTGTCGGCAACGTCTCCACCTGTACGCCACCGACGACCCCGCAACTCCGGTGAGCTCTAGCACTCGACTCCGTGCGCGCCTTTATCAGTAAATCATGCCATTTGATTAGTCTGCGTCTTCTGCATCTCCAGGTGCTCTCCAATCACTTGCGCGTGGCCTGCAACCTCGCCCCCGTCGACGACTTACCACACCCGAGGCACGGCTCAACTCCGGTGAGCAATTCCCCAGGAACCCGTGCGCCCCTTGGCCAACAAAGACCACGAGGAGCATCAGCAGTGTGCTGCGAACTCGGTGAGCTCCCCCTCCCTCTTTCTTGCATCCTGCATCGTCGGCAACCTCGCCGCCAGGGCACCGCCGCCGCACAGCCGCCGTCAGCGCCGCCCATTTTAGGTCAAACACGTAGCAACCGTTAGATGCAGATCCGTTGGCTAGGATAGATTCATTAAAACGAAGGGGTACGTTTGATCTGAGCCGCACGTGCCCCTTTTAATCCTGTGTTCTGTGTCACTCGTTCCAGATGAACCGGTACTGGCCAATCACGGCGCGACGCGTGGCCAGTGTTAGATTGAAACAGATTTAGAAACCAGATTGAAATGCCATTTTGAAACCCTTGTAACTTTCAAACCACACGTCCAAATTTTACAAATTTTATATCAATGGATTCAGGAGAACCAGCCCTAGCCAACCATGCCCTTAGTTTAGCAAACAGTATCTGTTAGCTTGTTTGAATTTGTAGAAACTTTTGTGTGCTTGTTTAGATTAGAAAAATTGTTTAAAAATGATTTTAGGGTTAAAACTTTTGCAAAATGGTTTGTTGTGACCTTACTGACCCTAGGAACCAACCCTTGGTGTTAAAAATGATTTTGGTAAAATTTAGGTTGGAGTATTTGACTTAGCCAATTTCTAGCCAAATAAAATTATTAATTTTATTATGAAAATGTTTATGGAAAGAAAACTTTGAGAAAATAGTTTGGACCAAACCTACTGACCCAAAAACACCAATTTTTGCAATAGCAACTCATTTGGTGAAAAACTTAAAGGTTTTGTTTTGATAAAAACATTTTTCACCACATAAAATGATGAATGGATTTTAAAATGGTTTTAAGATAAAACCCATTTGCAAATGACTTTGCCATTTTGGTAAATGACCAATTTGGACCTTACAAAGTTTAGAAGCCTAGTGGAGACCATCCTTACAAATAGAACCATCCTTTGCATGCGTACATGCATGACTTAGATCCCATTGTTTTGTGTGTGTTAAATTGTTTGATTGATTTATTGGTTTGGAATGCTAGTTGATTTTGTGTCTACCTGATTGACTTGTAGTGAAGTTAGAAAGTGTGAGACTAGCAAGATCAAGGAGTGAACCACCATTCCCTTCCAAAAAGGCAAGTGATGCTTCATACTTTTTGTCCCATTACTTTCACTATGCAATAGTGTTTTTGCTAAGTAAAACTTGCATGGAATTTTGCTAAGTATGAACCTTGCTATAGGAAAACCCAGTAGATGAATCCTTAGTAGGATTTTCCTAAGTTAAGATTCCTATTACTATCAAGATTAGCCTAGCTAAAAGAAAACATGGGTGGAATATATATTCACACTATGGAAAAATCTCTAAGTCTGAGGACTTATGTTTTTGTTTAATAAAACAACTAAGTTAATGAATCACCTGGGTGGAATGGGATTGCTTGGTGGTTTTTGGTTGAGTGGTTCACAAGGCCATGGACTTGGCTTGTGTATCTCACTTGTGGATTTCCACCCAGGAACAAAGAGATTGAGATGTCAAATGTTGAGAAGCTTCAAGTGCAACCACTTGGCAATATGGGCTCTGCCATGATCATATAGGTTGCAAGAACTTAGCCATATGGACAGTGGGTGTTAGTGTTTGATAGGTTGGAGCGCGTCCATTCTGGTCTAAGGGAAGGCTTCTGAAAGATCTTGTCTTGGGAAACCAAGTCTTGTGGGGAAAGTGCACCACCTCTGCAGAGTGTAAAATCTAAGTACTTAGCCATGTCCCTGGTAAAGGACAATTTGAGCATCAAGACATGGAAGCAATCAAGAATCTCATCATTCAAATTTCTAAGTTAAAATCTTGTGGTTTGAACAAGGGTTGCTTGAAATCTTCAATCTTTGATTGAGAGATGCCTTGTAAAGGATCTTCAATCTTTGATTGAGAAAAATGATTTATCAAAGTAAAAAATAGTAATTTCAAATGTTAAGGAAAAATCTATTTTGAGCAATGCAAGCCTCAACTCCGCTTAGACAAATGCATATAGATGATAGACTCCACTATACTACCATAGTATCACTTGCCAATACAATTCAAATGTATTGACCCTTTGTGGCTGTAACTTGTATGTTGCAGGTTTGATTGATTTTAGTGAAGATTGATTGATTAGGATTACAAAGTCTACAACCAACATCTGCATGTGGCACTTTGAAGATGAAGGACCCATGACTGTAGTTATTCCGCTGCAATGTATTGTAATAGCCAAATGAGCTATGTAAGATGTAAAAAAATTATGTTATTCCTGGTTATAAAGTTATATTATGACCTTTGTTTCTTGATATTACATCTTAACCGTGGATGCTAGCTATTGATCCAGGGACTAGCATTGTAAACACGGGGGGCTCTATCTTATTAAAGATTGGGACCTCTACAGATGGTATCAGAGCATTATGTTGCCTGTAGGATTTGTAAACCTAGGATTGGACAAAAAACCCTTAGAAAAATAGGAATTATACTTGTTCCAAAAACTTATTTTCAAAAAACACTTGTACACTCTTTGCTCAACCATTTTGGTTTCAACTCTACACCTCTTCCACTTCAACTGGATGGAAAAACCTACCCATGACCAAAGACTACACCATGTGCAAAGGATTTCTTCAACCTCATCAACTCTAATGACTTCAACATCTTCAGCATGTTCACCAAGGACTTCCAACTTGGATACCACTAAGGACTACAAGTAAGTCAAGGAAATCTTGCTCAAGATTTAGAGACTGAGGAAATGCAAAAGTTAGAAGGATCCTACATCATTTGAAGTATTGCAACCAAGAGTTTTTCTCAAGGAAACCATGATCTCATACAAGAAGAATCATAAAGGAAAGAAAGATCACAAGTGAACCATATAGATGGACCACCATAATTTAGTTAAGTCAAACACACCAACTTATGTGGTGTAACAAAAATATTTTGTTGCCTAAGTGTGTGCTTGAACTTTGTTTGAGTGAAATGTTTGGTTTGTGATTGCATGCACATTGCTTGTGTGAATTGTGATGTGTGTGATTAGAATTGAGTCCTTAGAAATATTTGCCTATTCTAACCTCCCTTCAACCCAAACAGATGACTACTCCAAACGACTCCAAGGTTGATGACATCAACTCCAACCAAGAGGACAGCATGAAAGAGCTCATAGCAACCCAGAACCAGCTAAACCAACTGACAGCTCAGTTCATAGCCAACAATAGTGATAAAGATCCAGCACTACAAAAGTTTTTGGAGGAACAATCCCAACTGATGCTTAAGGTGACTAATCAAATGATCAACATGGAAGAAAGCTATCCCAAAAGAGTCCTTGACAACAAGGATGACAGAAATATTGTTCTAGATGGAGAACCAACTTGCATCATTTGTGGAGACAAGGATCATACTTCCAAGGAACATGAAGGACAATGCCCTAACTGTGAAGAAAATCATCCTGTTGGACAACGTCCCACCTCTCAAGCCACTTGTTATTTGTGTGAAGGAAACGACCATGTCCCTATCCAATGCCCTATCTACTCCATGGTGGAACAAAGTAAACAAGAAGGATCCAAGTCTACCAAAGGAAAAGGACCACTTATACCTCCAAACAAGACAACCCAATTCAAAGGATCAAAGAAACCCAAGAAACCAAGACCAGACATGAACCTTGTGCAATGTCGTAAATGTAAGGAAATGGGACACTACTCCAGTGAGTGCCCAGAGAACAAGAAGAATAAAGAGATTGACCAAGTGTGGTGCAACAACTGCAAAGAGTTAGGCCACTATGTAGCAACTTGTCCACAAGAGCCACCCAAAGAACTCAAGGACATCCATTGTTTCAACTGCAAGAATCCAGGACATTATGCAAGCAACTGTCCAGAAAAGATGAAGAAAAAGTTGAACAAGCCTATGGAAAAACTCAACCTTGGCCCATGAGTCAAGTATAGAAGCAAAGGACACCATGCAAAAGTTTACTTAGAGAAGTTTCCCCAGTACCCCAAGAAGGCCAATATGTAATTTTTGTTTGTAAATTTTTAAGGGTGGTAGTACCCTAGTTGTTTTGAACTTGCTTGTAACCCTAGCCTCCCCAAATCTCGGGACAAGATTTATTTTAAGGGTGGTAGCCTGTCACATCCCAAGATTTTCCAAATCTTGTAATGTGAAAAATAAATGAATAAAATAAAAACTTTGTTTGATTTTCAGGGCCAGAAGAAACATTTTGAATTCAATTGGAACCTCAAACCAATTTGGATTAAATAAAATCCTAAAGGGATTTAAAAAGATAAACATTTTTAATGGAGGAAAATAAAATGTTTTGGAAATACCATTATTGATCTTTTAAATAAAAGATTTTGTTTTAAAAGGAAAAGGTGGATTTATAAATAAAGGTTATTTTATAAAGCCAAATTAAACCTTGGCCAAGATTTTGAAATAAAATGTTTTGTTTTGATAAAAATAATAAAGGATTGTTTAAATAAAATAATAAGGAATTAATATCCAAATTGTATTCAAATAAAAGGTTTTACCATTTTAATTAAAACATTAAAACTTATTAAATTATTTTAAATAAGTTTTCTAAGTATTTTATTTTCTTAATTAAAACCTACTGAGGTGTTTTGGTTTTATTTTAGAGTTAAAAATAAATATCCTAATAAAACAAATCCTATTTGATTTAATGATGAAGGTCTATTGTATTTAATTATTAATGGATCCTAAAATAAAAGGTTATTTTTATTTTAAACAAGTTTTCCAAATATCTTTTATTCTCAATTAATACCTACTGATTTGGTTTTAAAAATATTTAGATTTCAAAAGAGGTTTTTAAATAAAACAAAACCCTATTTGATTAATAAACCTTGGTCTATTTATTTAATTATTAATGGACCCTATAGAAAAAATGTTATTTTGTTTTAAACAAGCTTTCCAAGTATTCTTTACTTTCAATTAATACCTACTGATTTGGTTTTGAAAATATTTGGATTTAAAATGGAGATTCTATTAATTAAATCAAACCCTATTTTATTAAATAACTAAGGTCCATTTTATTTAAATAATGAATGGATCCTAAAATGAATAAAAATATTATTTTATTTTGGAATGTTGGTTTATGTTGATAAATAGAACCAAAAACTCATTACTAGTATGGTGAATTGATTGAATTGTTTGAATGTATGAATGTTTGTTTGAAATTCAAAAACAGAAATTGGTTTCAGAAAAAGAAAAGGGTTCAGATTAAGAAAAATATATGAGTTTTTGTCGACCCAACCCAGCAGCCCAATAAGCCCAGCAAAGCAGCCCAGCTCCCCTCCAGAAAGAAAACGTTTCGCACTCCATTTTGAACCCGCGGAGCAACTGACATGTGGACCCTCTTCTCCCTCTCACTCACTCGCTGACCAGCCGACCCCACCCCCTCCTATTCATCGTCTTCAACACGACCTCGTCGCCCTGGCTGTTTACTGCCGATTGATTGCACCTCGTCAATTCGCTTCAATGCCGCGTGATCAACGCCCCCTGACCACGCACGCTTAAACGCCAGTGACTCCTCCTCCTTTCCCCTCTGTCTCATTCCCCAAGCACGCCCCCAGGACGCTCCAATTTCTCCCTGAGCCGCTCTGTCTCCGACAACTTCCCCGGCCGATTCCGGCAGTCCCTCGCCGCCCCTTGCCTCCTCGACCATGCTCTCGTGATCCCCACCTCCTGGCGATCATCCCCGTAGCGCCAGCTCGCCCCCGAGCGCCCCAGAGAGTCGGCAACGTCTCCACCTGTACGCCACCGACGACCCCGCAACCCCGGTGAGCTCTAGCACTCGACTCCGTGCGCGCCTTGATCAGTAAATCATGCCATTTGATTAGTCTGCGTCTTCTGCATCTCCAGGTGCTCGCCAATCACTTGCGCATGGCCTGCAACCTCACCCCCATCGACGACTGACCACACCCGAGGCACGGCTCAACTCCGGTGAGCAATTCCCCAGGAACCCGTGCGCCCCTTGGCCAACAAAGACCACGAGGAGCATCAGCAGTGTCCTGCGAACTCGGTGAGCTCCCCCTCCCTCTTTCTCGCATCCTACATCGTCGGCAACCTCGCCGCCAGAGCGCCGCCGCCGCACAGCCGCCGTCAGCGCCGCCCATTTTAGGTCAAACACGTAGCAACTGTTAGATGCAGATCCGTTGGCTAGGATAGATTCATTAAAACGAAGGGGTACGTTTGATCTGATCCGCACATGCCCCTTTTAATCCTGTGGTCTGTGTCAATCGATCCAGACGAACCGGTACTGGCCAATCACGGCGCGACGCGTGGCCAGTGTTTGATTGAAACAGATTTAGAAACCAGATTTAAATGCCATTTTGAAACCCTTGTAACTTTCAAACCACACGTCCAAATTTTACAAATTTTATATCAATGGATTCAGGAGAACCAGCGCTAGCCAACCATGCCCTTATTTTAGCAAAAAGTATCTATTAGCTTGTTTGAATTTGCAGAAACTTTTGTGTGCTTGTTTAGATTAGAAAAATTGTTTAAAAATGTTTTCAGGGTTAAAACTTTTGCAAAATGGTTTGTTGTGACCTTACTGACCCTAGGAACCAACCCTTGGTGTTAAAAATGATTTTGGTAAAATTTAGGTTGGAGTATTTGACTTAGCCAATTTCTAGCCAAATAAAATTATTAATTTTATTATGAAAATGTTTATGGAAAGAAAACTTTGAGAAAATAGTTTGGACCAAACCTACTGACCCAAAAACACCAAGTTTTGCAATAGCAACTCATTTGGTGAAAAACTTAAAGGTTTTGTTTTGATAAAAACATTTTTCACCACATAAAATGATGAATGGATTTTAAAATGGTTTTAAGATACAACCCATTTGCAAATGAGTTTGACATTTTGGTAAATGACCAATTTGGACCTTACAAAGTTTAGAAGCCTAGTGGAGACCATCCTTACAAATAGAACCATCCTTTGCATGCTTACATGCATGACTTAGATCCCATTGTTTTGTGTGTGTTAAATTGTTTGATTGATTTATTGGTTTGGAATGCTAGTTGATTTTGTGTCTACCTGATTGACTTGTAGTGAAGTTAGAAAGTGTGAGACTAGCAAGATCAAGGAGTGAACCACCATTCCCTTCCAAAAAGGCAAGTGATGCTTCATACTTTTTGTCCCATTACTTTCACTATGCAATAGTGTTTTTGCTAAGTAAAACTTGCATGTAATTTTGCTAAGTATGAACCTTGCTATAGGAAAACCCAGTAGATAAATCCTTAGTAGGATTTTCCTAAGTTAAGATTCGTATTACTATCAAGCTTAGCCTAGCTAAAAGAAAACATGGGTGGAATATATATTCACACTATGGAAAGATCTCTAAGTCTGAGGACTTATGTTTTTGTTTAATAAAACAACTAAGTTAATGAATCACCTGGGTGGAATGGGATTGCTTGGTGGTTTTTGGTTGAGTGGTTCACAAGGCCATGGACTTGGCTTGTGTATCTCACTTGTGGATTGCCACCCAGGAACAAAGAGATTGAGATGTCAAATGTTGAGAAGCTTCAAGTGCAACCACTTGGCAATATGGGCTCTGCCATGATCATATAGGTTGCAAGAACTTAGCCATATGGACAGTGGGTGGTAGTGTTTGATAGGTTGGAGCGCGTCCATTCTGGTCTAAGGGAAGGCTTCTGAAAGATCTTGTCTTGGGAAACCAAGTCTTGTGGGGAAAGTGCACCACCTCTGCAGAGTGTAAAATCTAAGTACTTAGCCATGTCCCTGGTAAAGGACAATTTGAGCATCAAGACATGGAAGCAATCAAGAATCTCATCATTCAAATTTCTAAGTTAAAATCTTGTGGTTTGAACAAGGGTTGTTTGAAATCTTCAATCTTTGATTGAGAGATGCCTTGTAAAGGATCTTCAATCTTTGATTGAGAAAAATGATTTATCAAAGCAAAAACTAGTAATTTCAAATGTTAAGGAAAAATCTGTTTTGAGCAATGCAAGCCTCAACTCCACTTAGCCAAATGCATATCGATGATAGACTCCACTATACTACCATAGTATCACTTGCCAATACAATTCAAATGTATTGACCCTTTGTGGCTGTAACTTGTATGTTGCAGGTTTGATTGATTTTAGTGAAGATTGATTGATTAGGATTACAAAGTCTACAACCAACATCTGCATGTGGCACTTTGAAGATGAAGGACCCATGACTGTAGTTATTCCGCTGCAATGTATTGTAATAGCCAAATGAGCTATGTAAGATGTAAAAAAATTATGTTATTCCTGGTTATAAAGTTATATTATGACCTTTGTTTCTTGATATTACATCTTAACCGTGGATGCTAGCTATTGATCCAGGGACTAGCATTGTAAACACGGGGGGCTCTATCTTATTAAAGATTGGGACCTCTACAGATGGTATCAGAGCATTGTGTTGCCTGTAGGATTTGTAAACCTAGGATTGGACAAAAAACCCTTAGAAAAATAGGAATTATACTTGTTCCAAAAACTTATTTTCAAAAAACACTTGTACACTCTTTCCTCAACCATTTTGGTTTCAACTCTACACCTCTTCCACTTCAACTGGATGGAAAAACCTACCCATGACCAAAGACTACACCATGTGCAAAGGATTTCTTCAACCTCATCAACTCTAATGACTTCAACATCTTCAGCATGTTCACCAAGGACTTCCAACTTGGATACCACTAAGGACTACAAGTAAGTCAAGGAAATCTTGCTCAAGATTTAGAGACTGAGGAAATGCAAAAGTTAGAAGGATCCTACATCATTTGAAGTATTGCAACCAAGAGTTTTTCTCAAGGAAACCATGATCTCATACAAGAAGAATCATAAAGGAAAGAAAGATCACAAGTGAACCATATAGATGGACCACCATAATTTAGTTAAGTCAAACACACCAACTTATGTGGTGTAACAAAAATATTTTGTTGCCTAAGTGTGTGCTTGAACTTTGTTTGAGTGAAATGTTTGGTTTGTGATTGCATGCACATTGCTTGTGTGAATTGTGATGTGTGTGATTAGAATTGAGTCCTTAGAAATATTTGCCTATTCTAACCTCCCTTCAACCCAAACAGATGACTACTCCAAAAGACTCCAAGGTTGATGACATCAACACCAACCAAGAGGACAGCATGAAAGAGCTCATAGCAACCCAGAACCAGTTAAACCAACTGACAGCTCAGTTCATAGCCAACAATAGTGATAAAGATCCAGCACTGCAAAAGTTTTTGGAGGAACAATCCCAACTGATGCTTAAGGTGACTAATCAAATGATCAACATGGAACAAAGCTATCCCAAAAGAGTCCTTGACAACAAGGATGACAGAAATATTGTTCTAGATGGAGAACCAGCTTGCATCATTTGTGGAGACAAGGATCATACTTCCAAGGAACATGAAGGACAATGCCCTAACTGTGAAGAAAATCATCCTGTTGGACAATGTCCCACCTCTCAAGCCACTTGTTATTTGTGTGAAGGAAACGACCATGTCCCTATCCAATGCCCTATCTACTCCATGGTGGAACAAAGGAAACAAGAAGGATCCAAGTCTACCAAAGGAAAAGGACCACTTATACCTCCAAACAAGACAACCCAATTCAAAGGATCAAAGAAACCCAAGAAACCAAGACCAGACATGAACCTTGTGCAATGTCGTAAATGTAAGGAAATGGGACACTACTCCAGTGAGTGCCCAGAGAATAAGAAGAATAAAGAGATTGACCAAGTGTGGTGCAACAACTGCAAAGAGTTAGGCCACTATGTAGCAACTTGTCCACAAGAGCCACCCAAAGAACTCAAGGACATCCATTGTTTCAACTGCAAGAATCCAGGACATTATGCAAGCAACTGTCCAGAAAAGATGAAGAACAAGTTGAACAAGCCTATGGAAAAACTCAACCTTGGACCATGAGTCAAGTATAGAAGCAAAGGACACAATGCAAAAGTTTACTTAGAGAAGTTTCCCCAGTACCCCAAGAAGGCCAATATGTAATTTTTGTTTGAAAATTTTTAAGGGTGGTAGTACCCTAGTTGTTTTGAACTTGCTTGTAACCCTAGCCTCCCCAAATCTCGGGACGAGATTTATTTTAAGGGTGGTAGCCTGTCACATCCCAAGATTTTCCAAATCTTGTAATGTGAAAAATAAATGAATAAAATAAAACTTTGTTTGATTTTCAGGGCCAGAAGAAACATTTTGAATTCAATTGGAACCTCAAACCAATTTGGATTAAATAAAATCCTAAAGGGATTTAAAAAGATAAACATTTTTAATGGAGGAAAATAAAATGTTTTGGAAATACCATTATTGATCTTTTAAATAAAAGATTTTGTTTTAAAAGGAAAAGGTGGATTTATAAATAAAGGTTATTTTATAAAGCCAAATTAAACCTTGGCCAAGATTTTGAAATAAAATGTTTTGTTTTGATAAAAATAATAAAGGATTGTTTAAATAAAATAATAAGGAATTAATATCCAAATTGTATTCAAATAAAAGGTTTTACCATTTTAATTAAAACATCAAAACTTATTAAATTATTTTAAATAAGTTTTCTAAGTATTTTATTTTCTTAATTAAAACCTATTGAAGTGTTTTGGTTTTATTTTAGAGTTAAAAATAAATATCCTAATAAAACAAATCCTATTTGATTTAATGATGAAGGTCTATTGTATTTAATTATTAATGGATACTAAAATAAAAGGTTATTTTTATTTTAAACAAGTTTTCCAAATATCTTTTATTCTCAATTAATACCTACTGATTTGGTTTTAAAAATATTTAGATTTCAAAAGAGGTTTTTAAATAAAACAAAACCCTATTTGATTAATAAACCTTGGTCTATTTATTTAATTATTAATGGACCCTATAGAAAAAATGTTATTTTGTTTTAAACAAGCTTTCCAAGTATTCTTTACTTTCAATTAATACCTACTGATTTGGTTTTGAAAATATTTGGATTTAAAATGGAGATTCTATTAATTAAATCAAACCCTATTTTATTAAATAACTAAGGTCCATTTTATTTAAATAATGAATGGATCCTAAAATGAATAAAAATATTATTTTATTTTGGAATGTTGGTTTATGTTGATAAATAGAACCAAAAACTCATTACTAGTATGGTGAATTGATTGAATTGTTTGAATGTATGAATGTTTGTTTGAAATTCAAAAACAGAAATTGGTTTCAGAAAAAGAAAAGGGTTCAGATTAAGAAAAATATATGAGTTTTTGTCGACCCAACCCAGCAGCCCAATAAGCCCAGCAAAGCAGCCCAGCTCCCCTCCAGAAAGAAAACGTTTCGCACTCCATTTTGAACCCGCGGAGAAACTGACATGTGGACCCTCTTCTCCCTCTCACTCACTCGCTGACCAGCCGACCCCACCCCCTCCTATTCATCGTCTTCAACACGACCTCGTCGCCCTGGCTGTTTACTGCCGATTGATTGCACCTCGTCAATTCGCTTCAATGCCGCATGATCAACGCCCCCTGACCACGCACGCTTAAACGCCAGTGACTCCTCCTCCTTTCCCCTCTGTCTCATTCCCCAAGCACGCCCCCAGGACGCTCCAATTTCTCCCTGAGCCGCTCTGTCTCCGACAACTTCCCCGGCCGATTCCGGCAGTCCCTCGCCGCCCCTTGCCTCCTCGACCATGCTCTCGTGATCCCCACCTCCTGGCGATCATCCCCGTAGCGCCAGCTCGCCCCCGAGCGCCCCAGAGTGTCGGCAACGTCTCCACCTGTACGCCACCGACGACCCCGCAACTCCGGTGAGCTCTAGCACTCGACTCCGTGCGCGCCTTGATCAGTAAATCATGCCATTTGATTAGTCTGCGTCTTCTGCATCTCCAGGTGCTCGCCAATCACTTGCGCATGGCCTGCAACCTCACCCCCGTCGACGACTGACCACACCCGAGGCACGGCTCAACTCCGGTGAGCAATTCCCCAGGAACCCGTGCGCCCCTTGGCCAACAAAGACCACGAGGAGCATCAGCAGTGTCCTGCGAACTCGGTGAGCTCCCCCTCCCTCTTTCTCGCATCCTACATCGTCGGCAACCTCGCCGCCAGAGCGCCGCCGCCGCACAGCCGCCGTCAGCGCCGCCCATTTTAGGTCAAACACGTAGCAACTGTTAGATGCAGATCCGTTGGCTAGGATAGATTCATTAAAACGAAGGGGTACGTTTGATCTGATCCGCACATGCCCCTTTTAATCCTGTGGTCTGTGTCAATCGATCCAGACGAACCGGTACTGGCCAATCACGGCGCGACGCGTGGCCAGTGTTTGATTGAAATAGATTTAGAAACCAGATTTAAATGCCATTTTGAAACCCTTGTAACTTTCAAACCACAGGTCCAAATTTTACAAATTTTATATCAATGGATTCAGGAGAACCAGCGCTAGCCAACCATGCCCTTATTTTAGCAAAAAGTATCTATTAGCTTGTTTGAATTTGCAGAAACTTTTGTGTGCTTGTTTAGATTAGAAAAATTGTTTAAAAATGTTTTCAGGGTTAAAACTTTTGCAAAATGGTTTGTTGTGACCTTACTGACCCTAGGAACCAACCCTTGGTGTTAAAAATGATTTTGGTAAAATTTAGGTTGGAGTATTTGACTTAGCCAATTTCTAGCCAAATAAAATTATTAATTTTATTATGAAAATGTTTATGGAAAGAAAACTTTGAGAAAATAGTTTGGACCAAACCTACTGACCCAAAAGCACCAAGTTTTGCAATAGCAACTCATTTGGTGAAAAACTTAAAGGTTTTGTTTTGATAAAAACATTTTTCACCACATAAAATGATGAATGGATTTTAAAATGGTTTTAAGATACAACCCATTTGCAAATGAGTTTGACATTTTGGTAAATGACCAATTTGGACCTTACAAAGTTTAGAAGCCTAGTGGAGACCATCCTTACAAATAGAACCATCCTTTGCATGCTTACATGCATGACTTAGATCCCATTGTTTTGTGTGTGTTAAATTGTTTGATTGATTTATTGGTTTGGAATGCTAGTTGATTTTGTGTCTACCTGATTGACTTGTAGTGAAGTTAGAAAGTGTGAGACTAGCAAGATCAAGGAGTGAACCACCATTCCCTTCCAAAAAGGCAAGTGATGCTTCATACTTTTTGTCCCATTACTTTCACTATGCAATAGTGTTTTTGCTAAGTAAAACTTGCATGGAATTTTGCTAAGTATGAACCTTGCTATAGGAAAACCCAGTAGATAAATCCTTAGTAGGATTTTCCTAAGTTAAGATTCGTATTACTATCAAGCTTAGCCTAGCTAAAATAAAACATGGGTGGAATATATATTCACACTATGGAAAGATCTCTAAGTCTGAGGACTTATGTTTTTGTTTAATAAAACAACTAAGTTAATGAATCACCTGGGTGGAATGGGATTGCTTGGTGGTTTTTGGTTGAGTGGTTCACAAGGCCATGGACTTGGCTTGTGTATCTCACTTGTGGATTGCCACCCAGGAACAAAGAGATTGAGATGTCAAATGTTGAGAAGCTTCAAGTGCAACCACTTGGCAATATGGGCTCTGCCATGATCATATAGGTTGCAAGAACTTAGCCATATGGACAGTGGGTGGTAGTGTTTGATAGGTTGGAGCGCGTCCATTCTGGTCTAAGGGAAGGCTTCTGAAAGATCTTGTCTTGGGAAACCAAGTCTTGGGGAAAGTGCACCACCTCTGCAGAGTGTAAAATCTAAGTACTTAGCCATGTCCCTGGTAAAGGACAATTTGAGCATCAAGACATGGAAGCAATCAAGAATCTCATCATTCAAATTTCTAAGTTAAAATCTTGTGGTTTGAACAAGGGTTGTTTGAAATCTTCAATCTTTGATTGAGAGATGCCTTGTAAAGGATCTTCAATCTTTGATTGAGAAAAATGATTTATCAAAGCAAAAACTAGTAATTTCAAATGTTAAGAAAAAATCTGTTTTGAGCAATGCAAGCCTCAACTCCACTTAGCCAAATGCATATAGATGATAGACTCCACTATACTACCATAGTATCACTTGCCAATACAATTCAAATGTATTGACCCTTTGTGGCTGTAACTTGTATGTTGCAGGTTTGATTGATTTTAGTGAAGATTGATTGATTAGGATTACAAAGTCTACAACCAACATCTGCATGTGGCACTTTGAAGATGAAGGACCCATGACAGTAGTTATTCCGCTGCAATGTATTGTAATAGCCAAATGAGCTATGTAAGATGTAAAAAAATTATGTTATTCCTGGTTATAAAGTTATATTATGACCTTTGTTTCTTGATATTACATCTTAACCGTGGATGCTAGCTATTGATCCAGGGACTAGCATTGTAAACACGGGGGGCTCTATCTTATTAAAGATTGGGACCTCTACAGATGGTATCAGAGCATTGTGTTGCCTGTAGGATTTGTAAACCTAGGATTGGACAAAAAACCCTTAGAAAAATAGGAATTATACTTGTTCCAAAAACTTATTTTCAAAAAACACTTGTACACTCTTTCCTCAACCATTTTGGTTTCAACTCTACACCTCTTCCACTTCAACTGGATGGAAAAACCTACCCATGACCAAAGACTACACCATGTGCAAAGGATTTCTTCAACCTCATCAACTCTAATGACTTCAACATCTTCAGCATGTTCACCAAGGACTTCCAACTTGGATACCACTAAGGACTACAAGTAAGTCAAGGAAATCTTGCTCAAGATTTAGAGACTGAGGAAATGCAAAAGTTAGAAGGATCCTACATCATTTGAAGTATTGCAACCAAGAGTTTTTCTCAAGGAAACCATGATCTCATACAAGAAGAATCATAAAGGAAAGAAAGATCACAAGTGAACCATATAGATGGACCACCATAATTTAGTTAAGTCAAACACACCAACTTATGTGGTGTAACAAAAATATTTTGTTGCCTAAGTGTGTGCTTGAACTTTGTTTGAGTGAAATGTTTGGTTTGTGATTGCATGCACATTGCTTGTGTGAATTGTGATGTGTGTGATTAGAATTGAGTCCTTAGAAATATTTGCCTATTCTAACCTCCCTTCAACCCAAACAGATGACTACTCCAAAAGACTCCAAGGTTGATGACATCAACACCAACCAAGAGGACAGCATGAAAGAGCTCATAGCAACCCAGAACCAGTTAAACCAACTGACAGCTCAGTTCATAGCCAACAATAGTGATAAAGATCCAGCACTGCAAAAGTTTTTGGAGGAACAATCCCAACTGATGCTTAAGGTGACTAATCAAATGATCAACATGGAAGAAAGCTATCCCAAAAGAGTCCTTGACAACAAGGATGACAGAAATATTGTTCTAGATGGAGAACCAGCTTGCATCATTTGTGGAGACAAGGATCATACTTCCAAGGAACATGAAGGACAATGCCCTAACTGTGAAGAAAATCATCCTGTTGGACAATGTCCCACCTCTCAAGCCACTTGTTATTTGTGTGAAGGAAACGACCATGTCC
Source organism: Avena atlantica (assembly GCA_910589765.1). Classification (NCBI taxonomy): domain Eukaryota; kingdom Viridiplantae; phylum Streptophyta; class Magnoliopsida; order Poales; family Poaceae; genus Avena; species Avena atlantica. The sequence continues at coordinate 390,672,111 of OU342735.1, read as the reverse complement.
CTATCCAATGCCCTATCTACTCCATGGTGGAACAAAGGAAACAAGAAGGATCCAAGTCTACCAAAGGAAAAGGACCACTTATACCTCCAAACAAGACAACCCAATTCAAAGGATCAAAGAAACCCAAGAAACCAAGACCAGACATGAACCTTGTGCAATGTCGTAAATGTAAGGAAATGGGACACTACTCCAGTGAGTGCCCAGAGAACAAGAAGAATAAAGAGATTGACCAAGTGTGGTGCAACAACTGCAAAGATTTAGGCCACTATGTAGCAACTTGTCCACAAGAGCCACCCAAAGAACTCAAGGACATCCATTGTTTCAACTGCAAGAATCCAGGACATTATGCAAGCAACTGTCCAGAAAAGATGAAGAACAAGTTGAACAAGCCTATGGAAAAACTCAACCTTGGCCCATGAGTCAAGTATAGAAGCAAAGGACACAATGCAAAAGTTTACTTAGAGAAGTTTCCCCAGTACCCCAAGAAGGCCAATATGTAATTTTTGTTTGAAAATTTTTAAGGGTGGTAGTACCCTAGTTGTTTTGAACTTGCTTGTAACCCTAGACTCCCCAAATCTCGGGACGAGATTTATTTTAAGGGTGGTAGCCTGTCACATCCCAAGATTTTACAAATCTTGTAACGTGAAAAATAAATGAATAAAATAAAACTTTGTTTGATTTTCAGGGCCAGAAGAAACATTTTGAATTCAATTGGAACCTCAAACCAATTTGGATTAAATAAAATCCTAAAGGGATTTAAAAAGATAAACATTTTTAATGGAGGAAAATAAAATGTTTTGGAAATACCATTATTGATCTTTTAAATAAAAGATTTTGTTTTAAAAGGAAAAGGTGGATTTATAAATAAAGGTTATTTTATAAAGCCAAATTAAACCTTGGCCAAGATTTTGAAATAAAATGTTTTGTTTTGATAAAAATAATAAAGGATTGTTTAAATAAAATAATAAGGAATTAATATCCAAATTGTATTCAAATAAAAGGTTTTACCATTTTAATTAAAACATCAAAACTTATTAAATTATTTTAAATAAGTTTTCTAAGTATTTTATTTTCTTAATTAAAACCTACTGAAGTGTTTTGGTTTTATTTTAGAGTTAAAAATAAATATCCTAATAAAACAAATCCTATTTGATTTAATGATGAAGGTCTATTGTATTTAATTATTAATGGATCCTAAAATAAAAGGTTATTTTTATTTTAAACAAGTTTTCCAAATATCTTTTATTCTCAATTAATACCTACTGATTTGGTTTTAAAAATATTTAGATTTCAAAAGAGGTTTTTAAATAAAACAAAACCCTATTTGATTAATAAACCTTGGTCTATTTATTTAATTATTAATGGACCCTATAGAAAAAATGTTATTTTGTTTTAAACAAGCTTTCCAAGTATTCTTTACTTTCAATTAATACCTACTGATTTGGTTTTGAAAATATTTGGATTTAAAATGGAGATTCTATTAATTAAATCAAACCCTATTTTATTAAATAACTAAGGTCCATTTTATTTAAATAATGAATGGATCCTAAAATGAATAAAAATATTATTTTATTTTGGAATGTTGGTTTATGTTGATAAATAGATCCAAAAACTCATTACTAGTATGGTGAATTGATTGAATTGTTTGAATGTATGAATGTTTGTTTAAAATTCAAAAACAGAAATTGGTTTCAGAAAAAGAAAAGGGTTTAGATTAAGAAAAATATATGAGTTTTTGTCGACCCAACCCAGCAGCCCAATAAGCCCAGCAAAGCAGCCAGCTCCCCTCCAGAAAGAAAACGTTTCGCACTCCATTTTGAACCCGCGGAGCAACTGACATGTGGACCCTCTTCTCCCTCTCACTCACTCGCTGACCAGCCGACCCCACCCCCTCCTATTCATCGTCTTCAACACGACCTCGTCGCCCTGGCTGTTTACTGCCGATTGATTGCACCTCGTCAATTCGCTTCAATGCCGCGTGATCAACGCCCCCTGACCACACACGCTTAAACGCCAGTGACTCCTCCTCCTTTCCCCTCTGTCTCATTCCCCAAGCACGCCCCCAGGACGCTCCAATTTCTCCCTGAGCCGCTCTGTCTCCGACAACTTCCCCGGCCGATTCCGGCAGTCCCTCGCCGCCCCTTGCCTCCTCGACCATGCTCTCGTGATCCCCACCTCCTGGCGATCATCCCCGTAGTGCCAGCTCGCCCCCGAGCGCCCCAGAGTGTCGGCAACGTCTCCACCTGTACGCCACCGACGACCCCGCAACTCCGGTGAGCTCTAGCACTCGACTCCGTGCGCGCCTTGATCAGTAAATCATGCCATTTGATTAGTCTGCGTCTTCTGCATCTCCAGGTGCTCGCCAATCACTTGCGCATGGCCTGCAACCTCACCCCCGTCGACGACTGACCACACCCGAGGCACGGCTCAACTCCGGTGAGCAATTCCCCAGGAACCCGTGCGCCCCTTGGCCAACAAAGACCACGAGGAGCATCAGCAGTGTCCTGCGAACTCGGTGAGCTCCCCCTCCCTCTTTCTCGCATCCTACATCGTCGGCAACCTCGCCGCCAGAGCGCCGCCGCCGCCGCACAGCCGCCGTCAGCGCCGCCCATTTTAGGTCAAACACGTAGCAACCGTTAGATGCAGATCCGTTGGCTAGGATAGATTCATTAAAACGAAGGGGTACGTTTGATCTGAGCCGCACATGCCCCTTTTAATCCTGTGGTCTGTGTCAATCGATCCAGATGAACCGGTACTGGCCAATCACGGCGCGACGCGTGGCCAGTGTTTGATTGAAACAGATTTAGAAACCAGATTTAAATGCCATTTTGAAACTACCATAGTATCATAGTATCACTTGCCATAGTATCACTTGCCAATACAATTCAAATGTATTGACCCTTTGTGGCTGTCACTTGTATGTTGCAGGTTTGATTGATTTTAGTGAAGATTGATTGATTAGGATTACAAAGTCTACAACCAACATCTGCATGTGGCACTTTGAAGATGAAGGACCCATGACTATAGTTATTCCGCTGCAATGTATTGTAATAGCCAAATGAGCTATGTAAGATGTAATAAAATTATGTTATTCTGGTTATAAAGTTATATTATGACCTTTGTTTCTTGATATTACATCTTAACCGTGGATGCTAGCTATTGATCCAGGGACTAGCATTGTAAACACGGGGGGCTCTATCTTATTAAAGATTGGGACCTCTACATAACTAGGGGGTCAAGGGGAAAGAATTGGGGACAAGATTTTGAATGATCATTGCTCAAAACAGTGTAGTTAGGCAGAGTTTGAAATGTGTCTTCAGGTGTTTGATGAAATGGCCGCAAGAATTCAAGTTTGAAATTTTTGAATGAAATTTGGTGGGTGCTCTGATCACATGCTTGGTAGTATCTGGCTGCTTGGGTTTGTCAAGGTGAACTGGTTTGAGTGGTTTTTGAGAAATAGTGATCTTAGTACCTACACTTGATTCAATTTTGAATTGTCATTTGAATAGATTTCAAATCTGTTTCTGTTGGTTTGCAAAGTGGGCTTGGGTTCACTTGTACTTGTTGTAGCAAGGGGTGAAAAGAATTGGATTTGTTTTTGTTAGAAAACTTGGACTAGAAACACTCAAAGTGGTCTAGTGAACCCATTTGGCCAAAATGACCATTTGCTTATATTGTTTATATTTAAATTTCTCTCCATTTCATTCTGCTTGGAAATGATCTAGATGATGTTGTTTTCATCTTTAAACCAATCCTTAGAATTCATAGCAATCAAACAAGTCATTGCAAGCATTCATGCATTCATCACGCACACATGCATTCATATTGATTTTAATAACAAAAGTTTTTGTTAGCCCTAAACTTGGGTGATTGGAACTTGATAATCTTGATTAATATTTTTGGGATGTTACAGTTGCTCCTTATGGGCGGCGACTAGGGTTTTCGACCTCCCCTTTTAAAGTTGATTGCATCTAACCTTTTTCATTAAGTTTTCGCAGAGCTACAACCTCCAACCTAAAAAAAAATCATCGCCATCCCTATACAAGCTCCGTCTAACAATATATGTGCAGCGAAGCCATGCAGCCTTTTCATGTCAATAGGGTTTGGTATAAGAAAGAAGAGAAGCCCGTGAAGAGGATCGAATAAGTAGAACCTAAAGAAGCATCATCACCATCCAGCCCAGAGATCAAGGAGATCAAGCCTCTCCCAAATTGAGAGGACATGTTCCTACAGAGGATGGAGATGATGAGACAAGCAGAGCAGAGAAAGAGAAAGGATGAGTATCCCCCTAATCCTTATCGTCACAACATAGGATCTTATTATAAACCACCTCTCGGTCTGTCACCTCTCAAGCCTAATAAGGTGCGGCCAAATGAGATTCATGATAATATCTATCAATTGGAAAAAGCCTCGAAATCATGTGTTGAAACTATTGGAGAAGGGATTGACTCCTACTGGATGATGAGCAAAGACCTTGAGCAAAAGGTCAATGACATCAATGGTAGAGTTGGTTTCTTAATTAAAACTGTTTTTGAGTTGACAAATGAGAAGAAATTCCTCCAAATAAATATTTTGAAGCTTCAATTCGACATGGCCGAGCTCAGCAGCCGACTTGCAAGCATAGCTAAGGCTTGCAACACAGAGGAAGAAGGTGATGTTCTTCTCACCCATGAGAAGGAATAGGTACCAACAAAGAGTTATTTGATTCCGCTTGGCTTGATTCCAAGCTTGGGGAGATCTTTAAGACCTTGTAATCTATCTTATAAGTTTTATATTACTATTTTAGCTTTGCATTAGTTTGAGTTTAGAAATAAAGTTTGCATCATTAGAATTCCCTTCATGAATAGTCGATCCCTTTTATGAAATTCCGAGTTTATTATCATATATGGAGCATTATTGAGTTTGTGATTATCTTATTAGACATATGAATGGCTTGAGTATAATTATACTTGCACTTGATAATAGCAATAGGATTCTTCCACACCATTGGTATTAATGGAACATACAAATATAATTTAGTCAATATGTTGTAATTTCATGGTTTGATGTACAAAGGGAAAAATTATCTAATCAGTTAAGTTTAGAAAGAAACCTTGAACAAAGGAAAATTAAAAGTGCTATAAAATTAGACTAAAAACAAGACGAGGTAGAGTATTCAAGCTATAAAGATGCTTCATATACAAGTAAAATTTGGTAATTGAGATCGTTAAACTCTGAATTTCTACATGAAGTGGAATGTATGGCTAGCTCCTTTACACAACACTTAAACAAAAGTGTGAGCATAAAAAAAGAAAAAAGAAAATGTGTAAAGAGCAAATAGGCATACACCACTATCTTATGGTGAGACAAAAAAAAGTTTGAGATTTTAAATCCCAAGTGAATAAGTTTATCCTAAAACAATCTCGCTAACTCATTCGGTCGAATTGAAACACTTTTACATCATATTGAGAGTAATCTTTTGTGAACTGTTAAATGCTAAGGTGTGGAAGGCTGCTAATATTATTCGGATGGTTCGAGTAAGGTACTATTCATGAACTTATTCTTATGTATCACATATGATAAACACATGCTGCAACTGTCTCATTTATTTTATCGACCCAGCTTCATAAATATGAAGATCACATCCAAATTCGTACTTGTACTGCAATTGGACCGGATCCTCTAATTTATCGAAGAAAAGTCACCGCCAGTACAAATTCAAGAACGGAAGCTAGAAACTGTTACTACTACTGTAGACATTAGATCTCGAGGAGTAGGAGATTATATGATGTAGGTTAGGTACTGTAGACTTAAATAGTAATATAAATTTCAATTTATTACACCATAATTTTGAGTACAAAATGAAATAGCACCTTTGCTGTGAAGAACCAAATTCGTACTTGTAACGGAACCGGATCCTCTAACTTGCTGAAGAAAAATCACGGCCTAGTACAAATTCATTACAGTTGGAGATTATCTGTTGTAGGTACTGTAGATATAAATAATCTAAACTTCAATTTATTACGCCATAATTTTGACTATAGTACTCAGAGCAGAAGGTACAGAATTGAACCCCATCCATTGCATCGTACGGGTAGTAACTCCATATAACACCCAGACCGAAGCTAAACATAGTGCCAAGATCTAGGAAATCTCGAGATCTAACCTGCATCCAACCCCTAGACGTGGCTTCAGTAAGAAAGTAACTACTACGCTGTGGGGGACAGCGCAACAATTAGCTAAAGCCGGACGCTGTACGGACGCACACGCGGGACCATTTCTTTCTTTTCATCCCGGAAAGAAGAAGGAAAATATGAGAAAACGGCGCTAATTTGGTGGTATGGTGATAATAATACTCCACTAATTAACTAACACAAAATCAATGAGGCCTAGGTCAATTTGCTACGTACTCACATGTCAATGAATTGCTAAGCGCACCTCACCTGTCCGCTATGCGAAGGTCGGATCGAGTTTGGACTGGAATAGGAATATTTTGCTTGTAATCGCAGTAGCTAAGGCAGCACTCCTCCACTATCATGGTTCTCGTGATAATAAAATCCGAAACGCTTGTCGACGTGTTTTTTCCTTCAACGCGGGGGGGGGGAGGACGGACCGTTGTTAAAGGTCCTTGCAGCAGGGCTATATAAGATACCACCCCAGCCCACACACACCCCACTCTTCCATTCTTTCACATTTTGGAGCCTTGCAAGAGGATGTGAAGAGTGCTAGTTTGTGTTTTTTTCATATGCACTAGAGGTGTTCGGTGAAATGCCCGAGATCTCAAAATAAGCTTTCTTGTTGCTCTTTCCGTCTCGGTCAAGGTCGGCAACTATAGTTTCATGTGTCATTGATGTACTATATATATAAATGGTCATCTCCCTATTATTTTTTGATATATACTACATATTAATGCAGATGAATCGGCAATGGATGTACGGTGACCGCCGCACTTCCGAGTACATTACGGGCCTCCAAAATTTTATCGTTGTGGCTAATGCAAACCGTGGTCACAATGGTTTTATGTGCTGTCCGTGTGTTCACTCTCAGAACAAGAAAGACTACTCAAATACCAGAACCATTCACGCCCACCTGCTTCGATCCGGTTTCATGCCCAGCTATAATTGTTGGACCAAGCACGGAGAAAAAGGGGTTGTGATGGAAGACAACGAAGAAGAAGAGGATGATGAAAAATATCATAATATGTATCCTGAATATGATGATAATGCAACGGAGGTAGATAATGAAGATCAAGAGGGAGCAGATGGGCCCGCTGATGACGATCTTGGTCGGGCCATTACTGATGCAAAGGAAGAATGTGAAACTGAAAAGGAGAAGGAGAAGCTGGAGCAGATGTTAAAGGATCACAAAACATTGTTGTATCCAACTTGCGAAGATGGCCACAAAAAGCTAGGTGCCACACTGGATTTGCTGCAATGGAAGGCAGAGAATGGTGTGACTGACAGCGCATTTTCAAAGTTGTTGGTAAAAATGAAGAATCTTCTTCCAAGAAATAATGAGTTGCCCGACAGTACATACCAAGCAAAGAAGGTTGTCTGTCCTCTAGGATTAGACGTGCAGAAGATACATGCCTACATTAATGACTGCATCCTCTACCGCGGTGAGAAGTACGAGAATTTGGATGCATGCCCGGTATGCACTGCACTGCGGTATAAGATCAGACGAGACGATCTTGGCGATGTGGAGGACGAGGCCCCTAGGAAGAAGGTTCCCGCCAAGGTTATGTGGTATGCTCCTATAATACCACGGTTAAAACGTCTCTTCAGAAATAAAGAGCATGCCAAGTTGTTGCGATGGCACATGGAAGACCGTAAGAAAGACGCGATGTTGAGACACCCCGCTGATGGGTCACAGTGGAGAAAAGTCGAGCGAGAGTACCCGGACTTCGCACGTGACGCAAGGAACTTAAGGTTTGGTCTAAGTACAGACGGCATGAATCCTTTTGGTGAGCAGAGCTGCAGTCACAGCACCTGGCCTGTGACCCTATGTATCTATAACCTTCCTCCTTGGTTGTGTATGAAGAGGAAGTTCATTATGATGCCAGTGCTCATCCAAGGCCCGAGGCAACCCGGCAACGACATTGATGTGTATCTAAGGCCATTAGTTGAAGAACTTTTACAGATGTGGGACAAACCAGGTGTACGTATGTGGGATGAGCACAAAGAGGAGCCATTTGACCTACGAGCATTGCTTTTCGTAACCATCAATGATTGGCCTGCTCTTAGTAACATTTCAGGGCAGACAAACAAGGGATACAATGCATGCACACACTGTTTAGATGATACTGAAAGTGTATATTTGGATAAATATAAGAAGGTTGTGTACCTAGGGTATCGCCGATTTCTTCCGAACCTGCATCCAGTAAGAAAGAAAGGCAAGCATTTCAAACGTCTGGCAGAACCCCGGAGGAAGCCTGTCCTCCGTACCGATGAGGAGGTATTTGGTATGGTCAAGGACCTAGAAGTAATCTTTGGAAAAGGTCCTGACAGTCTATCTGTTCTGAATGACGATGCCGAACACGCGCCCATGTGGAAGAAGCAATCTATATTTTGGGACCTACCCTATTGGAAAGTCTTAGAGGTCCGCTCTTCAATCGACGTGATGCACATGACGAAGAATGTTTGCGTGAACCTGCTAGGATTTCTAGGAGTGTATGGGAAGACAAAAGATACACCGGAAGCACGGCAGGACCAGCAACGTCTGAAGTCCCCTGAAGAGCCTATGCATCCTGAGAACGAGAAGGGTAAACGATGCCACTTAACTCCTGCCAGCTACGCTCTTACCAAAGCAGAGAAGGAAATCTTTTTTGAATGTCTGAGCAGTATCAAGGTCCCGTCTGGCTTCTCGTCGAATATAAAGGGAATAATAAATATGGCAGAGAAAAAATTCCAAAACCTGAAGTCTCATGACTGCCACGTGATTATGACACAATTGCTTCCGATTGCATTGAGGGGGCTTCTACCTGAAAATGTTCGAGTACCCATTGTGAAGCTATGTGCATTCCTCAATGCAATATCTCAGAAGGTAATCGATCCAGAAAGCCTACCAGGGTTACAAACAGATGTGGCCCAATGTCTTGTCAGCTTTGAGTTGGTGTTCCCACCATCCTTCTTCAATATTATGACGCATCTCCTGGTTCACCTAGTAGAAGAGATTGCCATTCTCGGTCCTGTATTTCTACACAATATGTTCCCCTTTGAGAGGTAGATGGGAGTCTTAAAGAAATATGTTCATAACCGTGCTAGGCCAGAAGGAAGCATCTCCAAGGGCTATGTAACAAAGGAGGTCATTGAGTTCTGTGTTGATTTTATTCCTGACCATAAGGCGATTGGTGTTCCAGAATCACGACATGAGGGGAGACTGCGTGGAAAAGGCACCCTAGGATGTAAAGCAATGATATGTAGGGACGGGCATTCTCTCAATCAAGCACACTACACGGTTTTACAAAGATCTATCTTGGTTGCCCCATATATCAATGAACACAAGAATTTAATACGCCTCAAACACCCGGGGCAGTCTGATGAATGGATTATAAGTGAACACATGACGAGTTTTGGCGGCTGGCTGCAAAGACTTCTCACGAATAACACCACTGTTGGGGATCAGCTGTACTTGTTGGCCAGGACACCATCTTCGACTGTATGTACTTTCCAAGGGTACGAGATAAATGGGAATACATTTTACACGATAGGCAAGATAAAAAGAGCACCAACCAAAACAGTGGTGTCCGCTTCGATGCAGCAGAAGACAATGGGCAAAAGACCACGTATTATGGGTTCATAGAGGAGATATGGGAACTTGACTATGGACCTAATTTTAAGGTCCCCTTGTTTCGATGCAAATTGGTCAAGCTAACAGGAGGAGGGGTTGAGGTAGACAAGAAGTACGGAATGACAACGGTGGATCTCAACAATCTTATGAAGAACTTAGACGAACCATTCGTCCTAGCCAATGATGTGGCTCAGGTTTTCTATGTGAAGGACATGTCCTCCAGACCAAAAAAAAAAGAAAAAATATGCAAACGAATACATCATAAGCGTCACATAGTTCTTTCAGGGAAAAGAAACATCGTGGGAATCGAGGACAAGACAGACATGTCAAAAGATTATAATAAGTTTGATGAAATTCCGCCCTTCACAGTGAAAACTGACCCAAGCATTCCATTAAGTAAAGAAGATGCTCCATGGTTACGTCTGAAGCGATCATAAGGAAGGACATATGCCAAGAAGTTCATGCTCATATTATGTAACTCTAGTTCATGTTTTTAATATTAATACATGTCTTGAGTGTTAGTCATGTTTTGTGGATGGACCGGGACTATGAGAAGAAGTTGTCCCGATTCGTACTTACCATTAAGATCTGATCTCCAAACGCGCGCGGTCACATATTAGGGAGTGCCTCTATGACCAGTTTCTTGGAGATGCCGGAGGACTAGGCTCCGTCGGCATCTCCCTGAAACTGGCCGTAGTGGTGTCCCTGCTCTCGAAAACCATCTTGCAGCTTTGTAACTTCTCTAACTAGATCAATACACATGGGAGCTAACTAATTTCACATATTAGGGAGTGCCTCTATGACCAGTTTCTCGGAGATGGCGGAGGACTGGGCTCCGTCGGCATCTCCCTGAAACTGGCCGTAGTGGTGTCCCTGCCTCAAACTGGCTGGAGGACTGGACTCACAAGGATGCCTATTTATAGTACAAGCAGCTCGACATAGTGTTAACACTTACGAAATAATGTCGACACTCACCCCTATTATTAGTGCTGACTCGTGTTTTGTCCCGGATGGTGTCTCCAACCGGGACTAAAGGTTCATCTTTAGTCCCGGTTGGTGTCTCCAACCGGGACTAAAGGTTCATCTTTAGTCCCGGTTGGTGACACCATCCGGGACAAGGTACACGCCGCACGACATAATGTCGACACTCACCCCTATTATTAGTGCTGACTCGTGTTTTGTCCCGGTTGGTGTCTCCAACCGGGACTAAAGGTTCATCTTTAGTCCCGGTTGGTGTCTCTAACCGGGACAAGGTACACGCGGCACGACATAATGTCGACACTCACCCCTATTATTAGTGCTGACTCGTGTTTTGTCCCGGTTGGTGTCTCCAACCAGGACTAAAGGATCATCTTTAGTCCCGGTTGGTGTCTCCAACGGGGACTAAAGGTTCATCCCGCCATTTTTTCCCGCCATTTTTCTTCCCGCCAGATCTTCTTCCCGCCATTTTTCTTCCCGCCAGTTCTTCCCTCCAATTCTTCCCGCTAGTTCACTATATATATATGTAGGGGGTTGGCCTCCATTGTCATTGCACATCTCTAGACTCAAATCTGCAACCTCATCACTCTTTCCCATGGCTTCCACCGTAGCACTAACCCCCAGGGAGGCGGAGGCGCTTTGCGCCTCGAACTACCCCTGCCCGCCGGGCTACTGTGTCCCCGTCGGCTGGATGCTGAGCGTCGGAGGCGTGCCGGTTCCTCCTGTCCCTCTAGGTTTGGCGCGCCGGATGGCCATCACGAACCACTACTACTTCGAGCTCACGCCGGAGCAGCGGAGGAATCCCAGATGGCATCCCGACTATTTCCCTAGTTGGGAAGCCTTTTTCGTGGATCGGCATGAGAGGGCGCTCGCCAGGCACGAGGAGGACGGCCCACCTCCTCCTAATTTCAACGAGGCCGGCCGTCGGCTATGGTGGCGCGGTCGAACTCTCCAGAGCGTCATGGCCTATGACACTGCCGCCGACTCTAACCCTCGTCTGCGCTACCCTCAAGTCCAGCCCACGCGCTACCCTCAAGTCCAGCCCACGCGTACTCTCCAGAGGTTCAATTACGGCGACCCCGACGACGATAGCGATGACGGCGGCAGCGAGTACGACGACTATAGTGGCGAGTATTACAGGTGTTGGCAGGAGCATGACTGAACCACTCCAACATTCCGAAACAAGTTCGGCCGATTGTTACTTAATCTGGCCATGTATCTTAATTTTCAGTTCTTTTATGTATCTTAATTTTCAGTTCCAGTTCGGCCGATTGTTACTTAATCTGGCCATGTATCTTAATTTTCAGTTCTTTTATGTATCTTAATTTTTAGTTCCAGTTCGGCTTTATGTAACTATCTCAAAATGACCTATCTCATTCGAGGTTTCTTGGCTTTCGGGTCAAATGACCAATGTTATGGCTAGAATCAAGGCATAGTTTGTGATAATATGGCCATATTGTGCATACATGTGCGTCATGGCATGGCAAACAATGTTGCAAGAGGAAGTTTTCCTTTTTATCGCACCAAAAAGGCATTTTCCATTTTCCGAGCATAAAAAACGGACGGTTTTGTGAAGCAACCACCAAATGGCTAATTCAAAAAACCACCAACACATATGAACTACAAGTACATGATACGATTCTCATGATTTTTTACAAAAATCATTTTTAGGTTCACAATATGCTATTTTATCAAAAAACAATGCAAGTTGAGCGAGGCTTGGTGAGATTCAAGTGTATACAAAAGATGCGACAATTAATTATCCAATCAATTCAAAAATGTTAATACAAAAGATGCGGCATTAAAATATGATTTGATCTAATAAAAATCATTTTTTAGATGCTTAATATTTCTTATGTTCAAAGTTTTAGGATTTAACAATTTATTTTTGTTTGAATTGAATAATCAAAATTTATATGTAAGTGTTTTAATTATTTTGAAAATTTTCATGTAAAGTAAATATAAAATGATTTACATGAATGGATAGATACTATTTTTCTGAAAATTATGATATATTATTCATATTTTTCTGAGTTGAAATGAAAAAGATATGAATTTTCTAAATTCATATCATATTTTTTGAATTAAAAAAGCCCCTTTAATGCATGAAATAAATGCCCACCCCTTTAACACCGATTCCAGACAGGAACCGGTGTTAAAGGGGGGCCATTTATTTCGTTTCCCGAGCGCGCACCTCCCCCCTTTAACACCGGTTCCAGCCACGAACCGGTGTTAAAGGGGGGGTAATAAATGCGCGCGGGAAACGCCCCCCCCCCCTTTAACACCGGTTCCTGTCTGGAACCGGTGTTAAAGGGGGGGTAATAAATGCGCGCGGGAAACGCCCCCCCCCTTTAACACCGGTTCCAGCCATGAACCGGTGTTAAAGGGGGGTGTATTTATTTCACCTTCCTCCCCTTCCTTTCTTCCCCCACTGAGCCAGATCCATCGAGAACACAGAGAGAAGCGCCGCCCCCGACCCGCCGACTCGCCGCCGCCGCTTCGGAGCTCGACCCGCCGTCTCGCCGCCCCCGACCCGCCGTCTCGCCGCCGCCACTCGGAGCTCGAGGTTCGCCGCCCCCGACCCTCTCTTCCCCGCATCCTTCCCCTCCCTCTAACACCTCCTTCGTTCGGCGCCTGCTCCGGCCGCGCCCGGCCGGCCCTCCCCCGCTCCTCCCGGCGTTGGCGATGCCGTCCACGGCATTGGCCACGGCGACCACAGCCACAGTGGTAGACGGCGACGGGGCGGGCGGGGCGTGGCATTGGCGATACGTTTGGCGATGCCGTCAACTGGGGGCGGCGGGGCGCATCGCGGTGGTAGACGGCGATCAACGGCGGCGGCGCGGGCACGCAGCTGCTTCGCGTCATCGTCGAAGACGACGAGGACGAAGGGATACCGGGCCGGTGACGGGACAGTTGGGCCACAAATACAAAGGAAGAGGGATCTGTTTGTATTTTCTACTTATTTGTTTGTATTTTCATTTTGTGATCTGTTTTGAATGATTCACAAATATAAATACAAAACTTTATACAAAACGTTGGTCGGCGTCGGCGGCTACGACGTGCCGGCGGGCACGAGGGTGGCCGTGAACGCGTGGGCCATCGAGGGACCCGGTAAGCTGGGGCGATGGCGCGGTTCGACCCGGACAGGTTCGCGGGCGGCGAGGTGGACCTGCACGGCGCGCATCTGGAGCTGGCCGGTGCCGTTCGCCAATAAATAATCGCCAATTGACCCTCGGAACGATTCCAGGGTGCCAAAGATGGGCGAGATGAACGTAGTGACATCGACCCCGACGATCTAGGCCTTAATCCTTGCACATGTGAATTAGAAGCATGTGGAGTAAAAATAAAATAGCTTATAGCAAAGATATTATAATAGGCCATGCCTAAACCCTAACTGACCACCTCGCTCTCTTCCCCGTGCAGGAGCGTCTCGCCGCCGCCGCTTCGGAGCTCATAGGCCACGCCGAAACGCCGACGCCGCCCGCCGCCCGACGAGCCCGCCGCTAGCACCGCCACATCCGTCCGACGAGCACCGCCGCCCGACGAGACCAACGTCACCCCACCGGTGAGAGCCACGTGTCTGCCACGTGTATGTACTACATGCATAGATTAAAAGTTGTATACAAATTGGACCTCTGACTCATTTGTGTATTTATTTGTGTATTTTGGTATGAATAATATGTATATTTGTGTATGAATCCAAGTCCACTTGAATGTTTACACTCTTACTCTAGATAATATTATTGTTTTAGAAACTATGGATCCACTTAGTAGAAACCTTGAAGAAGAAGAAATAATGGAGAACATTATTGATGAGGACACCTCACAATATCTGAACTTGGAGGGACATGATGACGACAACTCAAGTACTAGTCATGGAGAAGATGAAGACTCCGGTGAACGCAATTTAATGGTTACAAAGTCCGGCGAGGTATATGCATTGATTAAGCCTCTACTGACTTTCGTGTATACAAATTAACGCTTCTTTCTTCTTTTAGCCCTCCGGATCGACCAGCCAGCAACCATCTTCTTCTACGAAAAAGAGCAAGCGAGGCGCGAGCCAGCGGTTGAAAGATCGTGCAAAGTTCACGATCGAAGCAGTCCGTGTTGATGGCAGGCCGATGGAGCCCAAGAAGGCCGCAGACAAATTTGTACGTCAGGCTGGAGTTCTTGTTAGGGACCAAATACCAATCATAATTGAAAATTGGAATAAGCCAAAGAAGGGCGACGGTACCTTTGTCGATGACAGATCCAAAGAAACGCTTTGGAATTTGTTGTTGGTAAATTTCACCCTTCCGCCAGAGGAGGATGAAAACAACCCGGTTATAAAGGAAAAGGTCAAAGAGTGGACTCTAAAGAAGATGGCTGACGCTTTCCGCAACTTGAAGACAAAATTGAACAAATTTGTCAAATCTGGCGAGACTCCAAATTTCGAAGACGCATATTATGCGAAGATAAGACCTCACTGGCCCGAATTTGAGACATATAAAAAAAGTGCTATAGCTAAAAAGAGGTCAGAAACCAATACGCTTAATGCCCTGAAGAAGGAATATCACCAGAGGACGGGGTCAGGTGGCTACATATCTCAGAGGCCTAAGTGGGAGGAAGCTGAGAAGGCCCTGCACGAGAGAGGGATCACACCCCAGACAGATGGGTGGGACCTACGTGCAAAGACTTGGTTCTACGGAATCGGGACAAGGTTGGACCCAGAAACAAGATGGCAAAGACTTGGCTGTCAGCTATGCCTTACCGCCTGTAGCTGGTGGAACTTACCACTGCCGACCGATTCCAGATGGCTATGCTATTGTTGGGGTGGATGAGGTTGTGAAGGAATATGAAGAAGCACAGCTTGACCATGCTACAGGTGAAGGGGAAACTCAACTCAAATTTGCAGTGAAAACAACCATTCTTTGGAAGAAGGAACACATTGTGCTTCCAAATTGGAGGTCACTGGCACCCCCGCCGTCTCCGTAGTGTCAGCTGTCTGAGCCGCTTCAGCTATCTCCTGCGCGGCAGCCATCTCCTGCGCGGCAGCCATCTCCGGCCCGTCAGCCATCTCCTGCGCGGCAGCCATCTCCGGCCCGTCAGCCATCTCCGGTGCTTCAGCCATCTCCTCAGCGTAAGCGGAAGAGCACTGCCACGAGGAGCATCAGTAGCACTGCCACAAAGAAATCCGCAGGAAACCGTACGCCAAAGAGTTCAAAAAACTACGTCCCGCAGCCTTCCGCCAAGCCATTGCCGGTTTTACCGTGGAATCGCAGCGACGAGGAGACCAATAGGATCTTAGAAGAACAGGTCAAGAAATTCTTTGCACCTAGACGGGCCGAGCCAAAGGAGAAAATAGATCTGGCGATGGTGGAGAAGTTTTACAAAAATCTTTTGAAACCTGATACCCCACTTGTGTCGGACTATGAGCGCCAGATTTTGAAGGCGGATGCAAGGCACCGCAGGGAGACTGAAAGTAGAAGTCGTGAGGCACCCCAGAAAACAGTTCCCAGGATCGGAGAGCAGGAAAACCAATCATGCGCCCCGCTCCAAATGTTCGACACACGGGACGCTCCTCCCGTAAATGATTACGAGGCAGAGCTACAAAGAAAGGCCAATGAGATGGGGATGACTTACATTGCATACTTGAACGTCATGGGAGACAACTTGCCCAAATGCGATGCCAACCCCATACAGCCATGGAAGTATGGGAAGAATCTCGTCAAGAAAGAGGAGCTCAAGAATCTACCAACAAAGATGCGAAAATTTCACAAGTGGTACCTTGATTTCTGCAAGACGAGAAAGGTAGAATGGATCACGGCGCATATAAGAGATCAGATTTTCTTGTGCGGAGACGACGCAATCGACTTCAACATTCAAGACTTGCATTTTCTATTCAATCAGAAGGAACTCGACAAATCTGCCATCAGCCTTTATTGTGTGTAAGTACTATTTCTATAATTTTTATCTCATCTCATTCACTTCATTAATTGCATGTATATATATATATATATATGCTCACCATATATGTATATACTATTATGCAGGAAAAAGGTTATGGAATGCATGAAAGGAGGCCCTTTTGACATTGGGTTCGTTGACCCAAATAGAGTTCATGAACAAGTGGTAAGAGACAAACCCGGGCAAACAGAAGATTACTTGCTAAAGTCTTTACTGAGACAACAAACCAAAAGGGAAATACTATTGCCTTACAACTTCTCGTGAGTACTGTTACCCTCTCTCTTGTACACATTCTGTTTCGGCTTACTAGATGTTAAGTGTAATTGATGATGAGTTATGCGTGCGTAGGTTCCACTTTATTCTGCTAGTCATTCAACCCGACTCAGGAAAAGTCCTTGTCATGGACTCGTTACGAAAAGAAAAAGAGCTATGGGCAGACTTTAGAGAGATGCTCCAGAGGTAATTTCAATCATATTATCGCACTAGATCGGCAACTTTCGTGACAATAAGTAATTAATTACTCCTTTATCCATTTTCTTTGTCGGACAGGGTTTGGAAAAGGTTCACGGGCAGGGCCGTGGGTGAATGGTCAGAAGAACTAAAATTTGTAGACCAAAATGTAAGTAATACTAGCTAGCTTCCAATTCCATTATATCATGCTTTATTGATTATTATTTTGATTGAACTCTCTATTCTCGTAAAGTGCGCGCATCAGGGACACGGCAATAACTTATGTGGGTACTATGTTTGCGAATTCATTGGCAACACGATATGTGCGACGGGCCAAGCCGCACTAGAACAACTTAGAGTAAGTAAACAAAGTCCACAACATTATTTTATTACCATCAATTGTGTTGAGTTTTATTCTTATATATAAATATTGACGGACCATTCTTCATATATATTCAGATCGAACGGATGCGGGACCAACTCCTACCATTTGAACGCATACGAGCCATTCAAGAGGAATTGGCGGGGTTCATACTTGATGAGGTCGTCACGCCTGGCGGAGAACTCTTTAGATATCCACCAAAATGAACGATGACGATGTATGTGCCGATGACGATGTATGTGCCGATGACGATGTTTGTGTATAATAATAGTTGCTTAATTATTCATGTACTCGTATGTACCGATGACGATGTTTGAGTATACCGCTCCCGATCGATTCCCCCCCGCCCCCCCCTCCCGCAGAAATACGCCCAGAACGGGGCAGAGGCAGAAGTCTGCCGCGGCAGAGATTTAGGCCGTTTTCCTGCCACGGCAGAGTTCTGCCGCGGCAGGAAAACGGCCTAAATCTCTGTCGCGGCAGACTAACCTTTAACACCGGTTCCAGATACGAACCGGTGTTAAAGGGGGGGGCCTGAGGCCTGCGGCAGCCCCATGTGCGCCACCCTTTGACACCGGTTCGTATAAGAACCGGTGTTAAAGGCCCCCCCCCCTCTAACACCGAACCCTCAACAACGGTTGGGGAACCGCTGTTAGAGGGCCCGCCCAACCGGAGTTAAATGGGGGGCTCTGTACTAGTGGACACGGGTGTTGGGAGGTCAATCCGTAATTACCACTCGTTAGCATAATCAGTAACAAGGCACACTGGCCTTCTCCCTAGCCGGCTTCTTGTCTGCTATTGGCTTCAAACTTACACGGATGGTACCACATCCTTTCTACTCCCTCCTAAAGCCAAGTGGCCAAACCATTACAACGTATCGAGATACAGGCGTCTCAAGCGCAACTTCACGCTGTCAAAATAGCAGCACACCCTAAACAACTACTCACGGCATCTCCATTTGTCCTAAACAATCGCGGAAGAGGCCAGCGACACTCCACCGGTCTGCTTCATCCTGGATCTTCCGGGTGACCGTCTGCACCTTGGGAGCAGCTCCCTCAAAGACCACATCATTCCGGTGGTGCCAAAGAGACCAGCAAACCAGGGAGATGTCGGTCTAAAGGTTTCTCCTGCAACCAAGCTGCAAGTTTCTCCTGCAACCAAGCTGCAAGCTTCGTGTCTCGCTCCGGCATCCACCGAATCTTGCCCCACCAATTTAGGCATGCTGCCCACACCTCTCGGGCTAGAACACAACCCATCAGGAGGGGATCAATTGTCTCTCCACACTGGTCGCAGAATGGGCATGCCGCCGGATGTTGCAACCCGCGCTTGCTAAGCCTATTTGTTGTCCAGCATCGGTTCCTCACCGCTAGGCACAACGAGACCTTATACCTGGTGGGGGCTCGTGAGAGCCAGATCTGTAGGGCTCCCGCCATCGAGGTCCGACCAGCATCCAGGGCCTGGTAGCAGGATTTGGCCGTGTAACAGTTGCTCGGGTCCCAGTTCCACTTGATCACATCTTGCGCCCCTCCCCCCCCCCCCCCCCCGTGAGGGTGAATCCTTCAAGCTGATCCGCCACTTCGAGGAGTTCCCTGGTCGCTGGCGCATCCAAGTATGGGGAGATATCATGAAGCCATATCCCAGCCAGCCCCTCCCTAACCATGTGGGTGCATGATGCGTCCACTGAGATGGCCGCGAAAAATCCCAGAGAAAAATCACAGATACGTCCACAACGCAACCACTTGTCCGTCCAGAAAAGGGTATTGGCTCCATGACCACCATCGAGATAGTTGCAGCGTCGAAGAGCTACCTCGCTAGGCCGGGCACCCGGATGTCTAATTCGTTCCAGGGTTTGTTTGGATCCATTCACCTTAGCCACAACCATATTGTCCTTAGTGCGATGTTCATGAATCGCAAGTTGGGTATTCCTAGGCCACCCATCTCCTTGGGAATACAAACCCTATCCCACGCACTAGGCAGTGTCCACCATGCGCGTCTTTCCTCCCTTTCCAAAGGAATCCACGGGTAATTTTCTTGATGGTGATGATAGTCTCTATAGGAATGTCGAGGGACATCATCGCGAAGACTGGGATGGCCGAGAGCGTTGTCTCACGAGCTCCAGGCGCCCACCCCTATTGAGCATAGAGGAATTCCATGATGGTAACTTGGAAGCCACCTGATCAACAAGGGACTGCAACTGAGCGGCCGACGGTTTTCATAGTGAAAGTGGCAGTCCTAGGTAGCGGAGTGGAAAATGCATGATCGGGCATTGCAACTCCTGGGATACCAATGCCCGGTCCTCGTCAGTGCATCTAATCATGTTGGCCGAGCATTTGGCAAAGTTGGTGCGGAGACCAGATGTGATGCCGAAGTCCTCGATGATCCCAGTAATCACTGGGAGGTCCACCATTATCGGTCTCAGGAATGTGACTACATCGTCAGCGTAAATCGAGGTGCGCCGACGCAGGACTGAAGGTGCAAGACGAGTGAGCAACCCCAAATTCTTGGCCTTCACAATCATCAACTGGAACACTTCCATGAGCAGAATGAAAATTTGCGGCGAGAGTGGATCCCCCTGTCGGAGCCCTCTTCGATTATCCAGCTTCGCCCCGGGGCAACCATTAAGGAGAATACAAGTGGAGGCCATGGAGAGAAGGGTGTAGATGGAAGTGAGGATGCGCTCCCCAAAGCCCAACTTTCTGAGAACCTCGAGTAGGAAATCCCAATCCACCGCGTCGAAAGCATTGGTGATGTCGAGCTTAAGCAGCACCGCTAGGGCCTTACTGGTATGCAACTTGCGGTTTGTCCCCTGAACCATCATCAAGTTGTCGGGCAACCAATGTCCATGTACAAAGGCACTCTGGTGCCCTCCCACCATTTTAGGGAGGATGGGAGCTATGCGGTTTGCAATCACCTTGGCCACCCACTTGGAGATCCCATGAATGAGGCTAATCGGCCGGAAGTCCTGGATCTCCTTGGCGCCTGGCTTCTTGGGGATAAGCATGACCAGGGCACCGTTCATTGCCCCAAATCCACGGCAGTCCAGTCGAGAGAGCGAGTGGAAAGCCTCCATGATGTTGACCTTGATGATACTCCAGCAGGTCACGAAGAAGCGTGCAGAGAACCCATCTGGGCCAGGGCATTTGTCCAATGGCATGTCCCTGATGGCTACTAGGACCCCTTCTTATGTGAAGGACCTGTCGATATGTTGGAGATCCATGCCTTGCAGCCCGAGGAAATCTAGGTCGAGCGAGTAGGGGCGATCCACATCCACTCCAATAGACCTTCAAAGAATCTGTCCATGGCGTCGGCCTTTTCCACATGCTCTGAGATCCGAACGTTGTCTACCAAGAGGTGCCCAATGAAGTTTTTCCTCCTCCAATGGCTGGCATGCGTGTGGAAAAACCACGTGCAGGCATCTCCCTCCCAGAGCCAAAGATTATGAGAACGCTGCCTCACCAGTGTCCTTTCAAGGGATGCCAATCCCAGCAAGTTTTTCTTCAAGAGGTGATGCAGTCCATGCTCCTCGGGCGAGAGCTATCTACTCTCCATAGAAACACCAAAACAAAGAATAAGCTCCGTTGCTAGGAGGATCTGCTTCGCATCTATCCTCTTGAACGGATTTGGTTCCCATTGTTGTGATGTTCACGCAACTCGTACCACATCCATGGAGCCATCCACTTTAGGCTAGAAATCCTGGAACTGGAACCCGCGCCCTCTCTACAGGTCAGGCACGATACTGAGGAGGAGAGGGCAATGGTATGAGGGGCCTGACGACATTTCCAAAAGGAGGGCATCAAGGTAGATAGCCTCCCTATCCATCATTGCGAACACCCTGTCAAGCCTCTCCAGGGTCGGCTGCTCTCGCTCATTGTACCAAGTGAATCTTCGGCCATTGAGATAGAGCTCCTTAAGTTCCAGGGTTGAAAGAGTACGCTGGAACATGGACATCACGTGACGGTGAAGGGTCCCCTGGTTCTTATCCTCCAGGTTGAAAATCAAATTGAATTCACCTCCAACTATCCAAGGGCTCGCGTGAAGATCTCGGATATCCTGGAGTTCTTGGAGGAAGGCCCGCTTGTCATCGTCACTTTGTGGTCCGCAGGCCCCCGTGAACCACCAACTATGATCCACGTCTGTCAAGATGCAGGCAGTAATCGCGTGGTCGGAGTAGTGCAGGTGAGTGACTACAACTAGGGTTGACTGCCAGGCCAGCAGAATTCCACCATGAGTCCCCGCTGCCGGCAGAAAAAATAACTTGTTGAAGGAGGGGCCGAGGCACTCCCTCGCCACGTGATCAGTGATGACCTCCATCTTAATCTCCTACAAACACGGCTCCGCCGCCCTAGCTGGTGCCAGGGTCCGCAAGACCGCTAAATGACGCGGTGGAGAATTTAACCCATGCGCATTCCATATACCGATGCATAAGTTTGGATCATCCATTATTACAACTAGAAAGCACGAAACACAAACAACGTCTATCAGACTAGGCACTCCATCGATGCATCCTCAAATAGGGGTAGGGCCTCTGGCAGCCATCCGAACAGACGAAGGACCACGTCAATGTGCTTCTAACGAAGGGGTCTCGCGAACAAGTACAAGTAGGCATACAGGGCCTCGTCCCCAATCACCTCGCCCTCCAGGCAATCCCCCAACCTGGTGATAAGCGTGCGCTGCTGTTGCCGGATTGGCGTGCCAGGCGCCAAGCGACCACAGATCCATCCACTCCTCCTTACTGGCCTAGAGTATCTCTTCTTGTTACGGCAGCGCTTGGCTACCGGCCTGCTCAAGACCGAGTTAATGGGGTTCTTGCAGGCTCCACGAAATGCCGCAGGGCTCATCGTGTCGGTGCCACTGCAGCAGAAGCGGGAGATCCCTACTGAAGGGCAGGCTCAGAATCAACTGGGCGAGAGGTCGACCAAGAAGACATCGAGAACATCAAGCACTGATCTGGGGGAACCGAGCGACTCCAACAAAGACCAACCACTCTAGGACTTGCCCTCAGGTGATGAAAACAGCCCAGGCGAGGGCAATTGAAAACCGTCGCAATCTCTAGATGCATCCTCGCGATCCCTAGTGCCCGAACCCAGGATGGGCGAGCCGCACGACCTGCCACGTGGAGGAAGTGGTGCGTCCGTACCATCCTCAAGAAGAATCCCACGCGAGACAACATGCGTAACGGGCATATCCTCAGGGTTCGCACGCGATAAGCAAAGGTGCCACGACAGGTCAATGCACAGATCCCGAGGCATGGTGGGCCCCTCCACGCGGTGTCCATTAGGCGATGAACCCACAAATGACACAAATAGGCTGTCCTCCGCTTGAGGGCGACTGATGGACGGTTCCTGGTCCAAAAGCGTGCGGTCCACTTAGTCAAAAGGCGTCAGGGTGACATCCTTCAGAGACAATTGCACTCTGCTTTCCCTCGGCAGACGCTCCTCCACGCGGGTCCCATCTTCCACGTGAGCATTATATTCCTCGCCATCTTCCTCCTCCACACCGGGCCATGGCGAACTTCTAGATGCGAATTGATGGCGACGTGATGGATGCCGCCCTAGCCACTATCGGAAGACCGCCGCCATTGCACAACCTCCTCCCTCATGTGCTGATATCCATCCTCGTCAGTGCCTCTGCCCGGACCGCAAAAAATGGCCCCCACTACATCCACGACCAAAACCATCTCCACCACGACCACCGCCGCCACCACGGCTCTCATCTGTGCCATCATCGTCACCTCCGCCGGGGCGAGGGTCAGAACCGTCGTTCCCATCCATGTTCTCGGCGTGAACTAGCCTGATCCTAATTACGTATCAAAGCATGTGATTCTCCAGGGGGATGGGGCATCGCCAGGCAGGACCAGGCCTTCGTCTTCCTCCATCAGGTCATCCGGCTCTTCGATAAGCAGGGCTTTTTCTCTCGGGAACTATTGATACTATCAAGCTAGGACACCACTTGGATGGTTCCGAGATCCTCATGGCTTGCAGTCGCAGCTCCGAGCCGCTGGACCCATGTCGCTGAACCAAGAAGAGCCACCACCATCGACCGGTCCCAGGCGTGCGCCAAAATCCTTGTGAGGTCGACGTGGGCGCGGTAGTGCAGCAACCTCCTGACTTCCTACAGCTGATGGTTCCCGGCGAGAATAAGAGCGAGAAGCCCCGTCCGTCCACCACCCCGGCGGCCACGATGTCATCGTGCACCTTC
The DNA here is from genome assembly GCA_910589765.1 of Avena atlantica. Lineage (NCBI taxonomy): Eukaryota > Viridiplantae > Streptophyta > Magnoliopsida > Poales > Poaceae > Avena > Avena atlantica. Next base: position 390,648,392 of record OU342735.1, on the reverse strand, counting down.
CTGCTGGTACACGCAACTAGAAAATCCACCGGCCACAACCTATGAACCTAGAAGTTTTCCTTCGCTCTCGGAACCTGTTCCACCACTGTTGCGGCTGCCTTAATGAGGGAGACGTTGGCACGCTGACCGGAGAGGAAAGCCACCAGGGCGCAATGTAGGGCACCCTCCTCCGTGGAGATCTCCGCAGTGTGCGGAATGATCACCGCCTCCATCGCCGGGCAGGCCACCTATTGTCGGGAGGTCGAGGGCAACCCATGGGACATAGGACGCCTGTCCCGCTCATCCACTCCATTCTGGTGAGCCGAGGCACTCCTACCTCGCTCATCACTCGCGCTGCGCTCCTCGCGTCTTCCATGGCCTTGCTGACCTCCACACGCATCAAGCTCCTAGCCATGTCCACCACACGCAGCATGACCATCACGCTCACGATGTGCGCCGTCGTGCCCGCTCTGTCCATCTCTGCCACCATGAACGTCATGGCCATCACGACCATCTCCACGCGCGTCCCGTGCACCATCGTCATGCCTACCACGCCCGACACTGCCGCCACTTGCGCCTCGCCCGCCACGACCATCATCGTGCCCCTCACGCCTGACCGAGTCCTCGCCCGAACATGTGTTTGGCTGGCTCGTGCACCGAGAGCCTGAAAACCTGGGCCGGGGGGGAGGGGATCAGCGACCAGTGCCGAGGCAGCGCCGCGCTAGGACGTGGTAGGCATCTCCTAGTCCCAGTGATGGTGAGCGGGGCTCCGTCGGCTGCGGAGGCGAGGGCGCCAGCTGGATGCGGCTACCCAGCCTATCGCGAACGTCAACACGCCAGCCAAGTCCCTCCTGCTCCTGGCCCTGGCCGTTCGCGTGCTGCTGCCCATCTCCTGGCGGTGCCGCCGGTCTAGGTCCACACGCGTTGCGGCCACGCTGCTGCTGCTCCATTCCGCCTCTTCCTCATGCCTTGGTGGTGTGTAGTTGCTGCTCCACCTCGGTGTCTCCATGCGATCACGGCCGTGGGCTTTCTCCACGCCACTCAAGGCAGTCACGTGCATGATGCCCCTCCCACCGGCAATGCAATAAAACGGTCTCAAAGGTGTAGTCTTTAGAGATGTGGCACCACCGCAGGCAGTTAAAACAGCAGTCGGTGATGTCGAGGGGAAGATCCTCGCGGATGTGAAGGGCGGGGAGCTCGACAGTGCCGCTGCCATGCCTCCTCTTCGAGCCACCCACGCGCTGCCAGGGGCCTCACTACGGCTCAGCCGCTGGCAGGGACGGGGGCCGCTGGACGGGGGGTAGGGGTTGGCGCCAGCGCGGGGGCAGCATCGCCACTAGGGAGGGAGAGCAGGCCATAGGAGACGGGGTGCCACTATGGAGCACCTTGCAGTACAAGTGGGAAAGCGCTTGTTGCTCTCGTCATCGGAGTAGTCTGCCTAGCGGCGCGCCTGAGAGGAGGCGGGGTGGAGAGAGGAGGGTTGGCGAGGGGAGCGGCCATGGGGGGAGGGAGGTGGCGGAGCGGGTGTCCACCGGCGCCGGAGAAGCGGCCAGTGTCAGGATGTGTACGCCATTGCCGGAGTGGCGGGCGGCGGTGGGCTAGGGTTTTCCTACGCAGCTCTCCTCAGAGGCTCCATAAGACATGTTTAGTTTTTATGAAACATGTATATTGACTTTTTTTAGTGTGTAGGTTCAGAATGAATTTATAAATTAGAAGGGTTTAGATGCATTCGTTTCATAAAAGCTAAAACATCTTATATTATAAAACAGAGGGAGTATATGTTTGTTCGGCGTAAAAATTGTATAATTATTCGGTGTGCTGGGAGTCCAAGTCATTTTTTGATGTTTAACCAAATACTTAGGAAAAATATAGGCATCTATAATACTCCATAAGATTTTTGCATGGGTATACCTTATCTCCCAACTAAAAACATAAGGACTCTTATGATCAGCTGATACATCTTCGTGTCCTCTGAACCTAAGGCTTATGGGCCAATATTGGTCATCCTTGTATTTTCAGATTATTAAGTTTGGGAAAATGATACTAGTCCCCCGGGGGATTGCGTCGCCGCGTCCTTTGGGTCGCACGCCGTTGGATCAACCTTGATCATGCTGTCACTTTCGTGCCACGTGCCCTGCCTCCGTCCGCTCTCCATGCCTGTGTCGCATCGGCAGTTCCACTCGACTGACCACTTTGTCCCAGGAGAGAGGCGGCCACAACGGAGGAGAGGCGACCGTGGTGCGATGCCCATGCCTCCGCTGATCACTTCTTCCTCGACCGTCGACGACCGCGGCTCATTATCCGGTTTGTGCTCCCCGCTCTCGGCTTTTCCACCTCCCGTGGAAATCGGCCTCTTCCTCTCTGATCTCGAGCATTTTCACGCAGACAAACTAGGCGGCAGGGTGATGGGACCGCCTCTGATGACCGATGCGGCAGGAGGGAGATCCTTTGGCAGCGTAAATGTTGAGGTTAACCCTATTTCATCCTTTTCCCCTTCTATTTTCGGTGGTTGTGCCTAGTAGTTGCTTGTGCTTGCTTGGGTGCCATGGGGAATAGATGATGGACCTTCCTCTACTTGTATCTAGATGTTGCTTGTGTGGGGGGTCTGTGTGGACTAGTAGTTGTTGCTTTTGCTTGCTTGGGACCCGTGGGGAATAGATGATCGATGATGGAATTACATGTATATAGATGTTGCTTGTGTGGGGAATCCTTGGGGACTAGTTGTTGTGCTTGTGTTTCTCTTTCAGTAGGTAGTTTTCCTCTTTCAGTAGGTTGTTGTGCTTGTTTTGTTCTTTCATTTTGGTAGTTTCTGCTAATTTAGTAGTAGCATTTTGCTAGTTTGTGATTTTCAGTAGTAGGATTTGCTACTTGTGCAGTTTTAGAAGGTTTTGCTACATGTTGTTGCTGCTATGATTTGCTACATAGTTGTTAGTTTATTGCCTCTCTTTTCTACATGTGGCCTATAAGTAGTATTTTGCTACTTTTATGCTTTCATATGTTGACATGCTACATGTAACTTTTGAGATTGGCTTGCTAATTTTGGTTTGGATGCTACATGCTAGTTTTTGGTTGGGTTTGTGTAGCTTTATGTAGCTTCTTTTTTTTGTTTGCATGCTATATTTGGTTGGTTGCTACATGTAGCTTTTTTGGAGGTTAATGTAGCATGTTAACCATATTTGGATTTCTATATCTTTTGCTACAGGTTGCTGCAGTTGGTAAGAGCAAGGTTTGTAAGGGAAAAACGACTGTTGTGAGCCACAAGAAAAATGGTGAGGGAGTGAGTAATGTCAAGGAGGACATTTGTATGTCGAAGGACCGTTTCAGTGCCAAGCGGTTGCGTACCCTTGCGGACAACCTTTCTCCAGCGAATAAGCACATTATTGAGTCGAAGAGTGCATTCAGAGCATTGCTGAATGTTGTGCAGTTCAGGATTCCTAATGAGCTTGATTTTGTTGTTGCCCATACAACTCCTCGTATGCGTGAGTACAAGCTTCGGAAGAACCAGATGGTGTTTACTTGGGATATGGTGAGGAAAGTGTTTAGAATCCGCTACGGGAACATGCCTATTGATCTTTCTAACACTGGAGGTGCAACGCTTGACGAGATTCGAGAGTTATTCCTTGCTAGAAAGAAGAGGGAAGAGTTCGTGACTGCTATCGATATCTTGAATAAATGTTCTGATACAGATGAGGAAACCATCATTCGCACATGGGATCTTGTTTCCCTGGCCACTGTTGTTGCTCCTAAAAGCTCGAACCATGTTAACTTGGAATATGTTGGTCTCATGGCTAACCCAACCAAAACTGATGAGTATGCTTGGGATGAGCATTTATTGGGTTTGTTGATGCAAACTATGAGCAATATTCAGAAGAAGAAGAAGAAGAAGAAGAAGCGAGGACTTGTTCTTCCAAAGGACTATAGCAAATTTGAGTTTTAGATAATTGGCCCTTTCGTGCTTCTTGGTGTAATTTATCCCCCCTCTTGTATGTTAGTATGTAGCGGTTCACAACTTTTTTGTTGTGCTTCCCTAACTTTGTATTTGGCTTATTTGTAGATTGCATATATGAATCATTTGGATTTCCCACCGTGTAATCACAACTTTGACAAGTCATTGCCTAGAGTATGCTCGGTCAAGACCAGTGACTTCACCTTTGTTGTAGAAAATGACTGGGATAGAAAGATTTTATCAAACAAAACTGTTTTCGGGAGGTGAGAGGTATTGTACTTTCCACCAGCACAAACATTCTCTTCTTCCATTAATCCTCTTAATATTAATATGACTATTTCTTGTGTGTAGTTTCTCCTGTTGTCGGAAACACCTTATGGTACTACTCATGGTTATGATGATTTGAACCAATCTGCTCCTGACAAAGATGTTGATGTTAATCCTTCTCCGTCATTGAACAAATGGCTCAATTTCCCTAGCAGCCAGGATTTGCAGGTATAAAATATGCTACACTACAGTTTTTCTTTTGCTACTTAAGTGTAGGGCTTTTGCTAGTTTAGTTTCATTGCTCTGCTACCAGTTTGCAATCAGTTTATGTAGTTCTTTCACCATGTATTACAAGTGCTTTGCTACATTACTATTTTTGGATTGCTATTTTAGTTAATAGGTTTTGCTACTTTAGTTTTATTAGTCTGCTACCACTTTGCAATAAGTTTATGTAGTTCTTTCAACATGTATTACAAGTTCTTTGTTGCATTACTGTTTTTGGATTGCTATTTTAGTTAATAGGTTTTCCTACTTTAGTTTTATTAGTCTTCTACCACTTTGCAATCATTTTGTGTAGTTCTTTCAACATGTACTAAAATGTTATGCTACATTACTTATTTTGTTTTGCTACTTTGGTACATAATTTTTGGTGCCTTAGTTTTATTAATTTTCTACTTTTAATGCGTAAGCCTCGGTGTTAGAGTACCAAGGCTGAGTTTCTATCGACGCGGTAGCGATGATGGGTGACGATGCCTCGGTACCCTAACACCCTTCGAGGTTTCGTCGCCCGTAGCTGCTAGACTAGAGTTTACGCTTTATGTAGGTTGACGACTTAGGGTGGGGGGTTGCGTAAGTTACCCCAAATTATCTATCCATATGCAAAAGAAGCTTAATATATTTTTACTACACCACATGTTTCGAGGATTCTGAAGGGGTTCGTAGCATGGAAAACAAAAATTTTCTATCGCATACAAACAAACAAGCCAAGATCTATCTACTAGATTGTAGCAACGAGTCGATGGTATAACTTACCCTCGAAGATTCCAAAGCGTTTAACGAGAGCGGATTCTCGTGGGTGATGTAGTCGTACTCTTTCCGATCTCAAGATCGTGTAGACGATCCTTCCGGCGCCACGTTCCGGCAGCGCTCCCGCAGTCGGTCACACGTTCGGTACTCGACGAAGACCTTCCTCTCCCTTGTTCCAGCAGGCAGCGGAGGTTGTAGCACTCTCCTCGCGATTCCGGCAGCACAACGGCGTGGTACCGGAAGTAGAGGGGAGATCCCGCAGGGCTTCGCCTTAAGCCGGTGCGAGTATGGTGGAGTTTATGAGAGAGGCTATTAGTGGTCTAGTAATTAGACACACCAATTAGAAGGCTCTAAAACGTTGTCTAAAGCAATTAGAAGCTCTAATCCAAAACGGCTCTAAACCGGAGATCTAGAGGTGAAAGTTGTGTGTCTCTAGGAGGATCCCTGCCCCTCCTTTTATGGGAGGGGGGTCTTGGCGCGCCAGGGGAGGGAGGGAGTCCCTCCCCAACTCGGCCTTGGCTGGGCGCCGGCCTGGAGGAGTCCTACTCCTCCTCCAGGTTGATTCCAACTCCTCTTGCTTGTTTCCCACAGTTTCTTGTTTTGGCAGTTTGACTTTCAAACTGGACATTTGACTTTTCTGTTTTAGGATTCAATTTAATCCTTTATTTGGGACAGCAAGAACACTTAGTACATGATGCAATCATTCCAATAAGTAATGACACATTCATGTACCCCTTCCCCCCCCCCCCCCCCGGAGTGCCGGACAATCCGGAACCTTCTAGAACATTCCCGATGAAAACACCGGAATCATTCCCGAACTCCGAAACGGGACTTTCCTTATATGAATCTTATTCTCCGGACCATTCCGGATCACCTCGTGATATCCCGGATCCCATCCGAGACTCCGAACAACATTCGGTCTCTTTCTCATAATACCATAAGTACTCAAACAACGTCGAATCCTTAAGTGTGTCTCCCTACGGTTCGTGAATTATGCGGACATGATCGAGACACTTCTCCGAACAATAACCAATAGAGGAATCTGGAAATTCATATGGCTCCCACATATTTCTACGATTACTTTGCAATCGAATGAACCACTTACATACGAAACCAATTTCCCTTTGTCTCACGATATGTTACTTATCCGAGGTTATGATCGTCAGTATCTCTGCATACCTAGTTCAACCTCGTTACTGACAAGTACTCTTTTCTCGTTCCCGTGATATGTGATCCCTTGTGACCAAGTCACATGCTTGCAAGCTAATTGGATGACATTCCACCGAGAGGGCCCAGAGTATATCTATCCGTCATGTGGATGGACAAATCCCACTCTTGATCCATGTGTCTCAACCAATACTTTCCGAACACTCAATGCCACCTTTATAACCACCCTGTTACGGTGTGGTGTTTGATGTCATCAAAGCATCCATCCGGTAAAGGTGATATGCATGATCTCATGGTCGAAGGAATTAGGTTACTATGTATCAGAAAGCATATAGCAATTGAACTAATGAAATGACTTGATCTTTATGCTACGCTTATCTATAGGAGTATGTCCACCATATCATTCTCCTAACGATATGATCTTGTTGTTGATAACATCTCAATGTTCATGACAGGGAAACCACAATCATTAATCAACCAACAAGCTAGTGAAGTATCGAGGCTATACTAGGGACTTCAAATTAAGTTTACAAATCACACAAGTATCAATGTTTCCTTGTTAATACTATTATAGCATGAATGTAAACATTTATCATAAACACGAAGATATAACAATAACCACATTTATTATTGCCTCTAGGGCATATCTCCAACAGTCTCCCACTTGCACTAGAGTCATCTAATCTAGATTACATGGTAATATACCGAACACCCATGGCAGTTTGGTGTTGGTCATGTTTTGCCCTCGGGAGAGGTTTAGTCAACGGATCCGCCACATTCAGATCTGTGTGTACTTTGCAAATCTTTATATCCCCATCCTGGATATGTTCTCGAATAGCGTGAAAACGCAGCTTGATATTCTTCAGCTTCTTGTGTGACCTTGGTTCTTGCGCATTGGCTATGGTGCCCATGTTATCACAGTAGATAGACATTGGGTCCAGCGCACCAGGAACCACACCCAGCTCTGTAATGAACTCTTTCATCCATATCGCTTCTAGTGAAGCCTCCGAAGCAGCCATGTATTCCAATTCAGTTGAAGATCTCGCCACAACGCTTTGCTTTGCACTCCTCCAGCTAACTGCTGCACCATTCAAAATAAATACGTATCCGGATTGTGATTTAGAATCATCCGGATCTGTGTTCCAACTAGCATCGGTGTAACCATTAACAACGAGCTGTTCATCACCTCCATAAGAAAGAACCATATCCTTAGTTCTTCTCAAGTACTTAAGGATGTTTTTGACCGCTGTCCAATGATCCACTCCTGGATCACTTTGATATCTGCTAGTTAAACTAACAGCATATGCAATGTCGGGTCTAGTACATAGCATGGCATACATTAGAGATCCTATGGCTGAGGCATAGGGAGTCTTACTCATCCTTTCTCTATCTTCTGCCGATGTCGGACTTTGAGTTTTACTCAAGGTCGTATTGGGCAACATGGGCAAGAACCCTTTCTTGCTTTCTTCCATTCCAAACCTCTTTAGAACTTTGTCCAAATATGTACTCTGTGACAATGATATTTGGCGTTTCGATCTATCTCTATAAATCTTTATGCCTAATATGTAAGCTGCTTCGCCAAGATCCTTCATTGAAAAACTATTATTCAAATATTCCTTGACACTATTAAGAAGGTCTACATCATTCCCAATCAACATATGTCATCCACATATAGTATTAAGAATGCTACAGAGCTCCCACTCACTTTCTTGTAAATACAAGCTTCTCCATAAGTTTGTATAAAACCAAAACTTTTGATTACCTTATCAAAACGTTGATTCCAACTTCGGGATGCTTGCTTCAATCCATAGATGGACCGTTGAAGTTTGCATACCTTGTTAGCATCTTTAGGATCGACAAAACCTTTCGGTTGCATCATATACAACTCTTCATCAATGTCTCCATTGAGGAATGCTGTTTTGACATCCATCTGCCATATCTCATAATCATAATATGCAGCGATTGCTAACATAATCCTCACAGACTTTAGCTTCGCTACCGGTGAGAAAGTCTCATCGTAGTCAACTCCTTGAATTTGTCGAAACCCTTTTGCGACAAGTCGAGCTTTATAAACAGTAACATTACCATCAGCATTTGTTTTCTTCTTGAAAATCCATTTGTTCTCGACAGCCTTTCGGCCATCTGGTAAGTCCACCAAAGTCCATACTTGGTTTTCGTACATGGATCCAATCTCGGATTTCATGGCTTCTTGCCATTTATTGGAATCTGGGCTCATCATCGCTTCCTCATATGTCTCGGGGTCATCGGTGTTGTCCACCACCATGACATTCATAACGGAATCATACCAATCTGGAGTGGTACGAGTTCTCGTCGACCTCCGAGGCTCTGTAGCAACTTCAACCGAAGTTTCATGATCACCATCATTAGCTTCCTCTCTTATTGGTGCAGGCACCACAGGAACTTCTTCCGGTGCTGCGCTACTCGCAATATCGAGAGAAGGTTCGACAACCTCGTCAAGTTCTACTTTCCTTCCAGTCAATTCTTTCGAGAGAAATTCCTTCTCTAGAAAGGATCCATTCTTTGCAACGAAGATTTTGCCTTCGGATCTATGATAGAAGGTATACCCAATAGTTTCCTTCGGGTATCCTATGAAGACGCATTTTTCCGCTTTGGGTTCAAGCTTGTCCGACTGTAACTTCTTTACATAGGCTTCGCATCCCCAAATTTTAAGGAACGACAATTTAGGTTTCTTCCCAAACCATAATTCATATGGTGTCGTTTCAACGGATTTAGATGGTGCCTTATTTAAAGTGAATGCGGCTGTTTCTAATGCATAACCCCAAAATGATAGCGGTAAATCTGTAAGTGACATCATAGAACGAACCATATCTAAGAGAGTTCGATTACGACGTTCGGACACACCATTACGCTGTGGTGTTCCCGGCGGTGTCAATTGTGAAAGTATTCCGCATTTCTTCAAATGCTCGCCAAACTCGTAACTTAGATATTCACCTCCACGATCAGAACGTAGAAATTTAATCTTCTTGTTACGTTGATTCTCTACCTCACTTTGAAACTCCTTAAACTTCTCGAAAGTTTCGGACTTATGTTTCATGAAATAGATATACCCATATCTACTCAAGTCATCCGTGAAGGTAAGAACATAACGATAACCACTGCGCGATACTACACTCATTGGACCACACACATCGGTATGTATGATTTCCAATAAGTCTGTAGCTCGCTCCATCATACCAAAAAATGGAGTCTTGGTCATTTTTCCCATCAGACATGCTTCGCATCTTTCAAGTGATTCAAAATCAAGTGATTCAAGAAGTCCATCGGAATGGAGTTTCTTCATACGTTTCACTCCGATGTGACCAAGAAGACAGTGCCACATATAGGTCGAATTATCGCTTGATTTCAATCGTTTAGCCTCAATATTGTTGATATGTGTATTTCCACTATCGAGATTCAATAAGAATAGACCATCTATCAAAGGTGCATGTGCATAAAACATATTACTCATATAAATAGAACAACCATTATTCTCGGATTTAAACAAGTAACCGTCTCGCAATAAACAAGATCCCGATATAATGTTCATGCTCAACGCAGGCACCAAATAACAATTATTTAAGTATAAAACTAATCCCGATGGTAGATGAAGGGGTAGCGTGCCGACCGCGATCACATCAACCTTTGATCCGTTTCCCACGCGCATCGTCACCTCGTTCTTTGCTAGCTTCCGTTTATTCTGCAGCACCTGTTTCGAGTTACAGATATGAGCAACCGAACCAGTATCAAATACCCAGGCACTACTACGAGTACTAGTGAGATACACATCAATAACATGTATATCAGATATACCTTTCTTCTTGATGTTGCCGTTCTTCAAATCCGCCAAGTACTTTGGGCAATTCCGCTTCCAGTGACCTTCTTCCTTGCAGTAAAAGCACTCAGTATCAGGCTTAGGTCCAGCCCTGGTCTTCTTCGTCGGCGTGGTAACTTTCTTACCACCCTTCTTGAAGTGTCCCTTTTGCTTAGACTTGCCTTTCTTGAATTTGGTGGTCTTATTGACCAACAACACTTGGTGCTCTTTCTTGATCTCCACTTCTGCAGATTTCAACATGGCAAAGAGTTCTGGCAACGTCTTGTTCATGTTCTGCATGTTGTAGTTCATCACAAAGTTCTTGTAACTTGGTGGTAGTGATTGGAGGACACGGTAAATCCCCAAAGCATTAGGAATCACTATACCCAAGCTTTGAAGTTTGTTTGCGTGTCCTGACATCTTAAGCACATGCTCACTGACGGAGCTGCCTTCTTCCATCTTGCAGTTAAAGAACTTTTCAGAAGCTTCATAGCTTTCAGTTGCCGCATGAGTCTCAAAAATCAATTTGAGATCCTCGACAATATCATATGGGTCTGAATCCTCAAACCTTTTCTGAAGCTCCGATTCCAAACCATACAAGATAGCACACTGAACTATGGAGTACTGATTCTTCCGAGCGAGGTAAACATTCTTTACTTCATCGGAAGCATTAGCTGCAGGTGGGTCACCCAGCGGTGCATCCAGCACATAGGTCAAATTACCAGCTGTGAGGACAATCCTCAAATTGCGGAACCAATCCGCGAAGTTGCTTCCATTGTTTTTCAACTTTTCTTTCTCTAGGAACGCATTAAAATTGATGGTAGGGGCTGCCATTGATCTACAACATATTTGCAATAGTTTAGACTAAGTTTATGACAAATTGAGTTCAAATTAATTAATGTAATTAAACTAGGTGAACTCCCACTCAAAACAATATCCCTCACATTGTTTTAGTGATCACACGAACCAAATCCACCACATCAACACCGATCATCACGAGAGTTGATATAGTTTCAATGGCGAACAATCGTCATGTTCATCATATCTACTATATGATTCATGCTTTACCTTTCGGTGATCCGTGTTCCGAGACCATGTCTGTACATGCTAGGCTCGTCAAGATCAAACCTTAGTTTCCGCATGAGCAAATCTGGCTTGCCCACGTTGTATACACTTGCGGAATCTAACACACCCGATCATCACGTGGTGCTTCGAAACAACAAGCTTTAGCAACGGTGCTAACTAAGGGTGAACACTTTATGACTTGAAATTCATGTGCATGAGGGATCATCTTATAATGCTACCGTCGTCTACTAAGCAATACAAGATGCATAAAGGATTAACATCACATGCAATTCAATATATATGTGATATGATATGGCCTTTCTTCTTTGTGCTTTGATCTCCATCTTCAAGCACGAACATGATCTCCATCATCACCGGCATTGCATCAAGGTCAATGACTCCTCTCCATGGTTGTCGTCCACCGGCTTCAACTATTACAACTACTTTGAATAGACACGCGGGTCTTAACATAAATTAAAGACAACCATATGGCTCCTGCCGGTTGCCGACTTACAATAAGGAACATTGCATACATCAAATATAATCACAATCATGGCCATATCACATCACTGCACACCCCTGCAAAACAAAGTTAGACGCCTCTACATTCTTTGCATATTTTACGTGGTTTGGGGCTTTCTATAAGTGTCGTTCTAACTTACGAACATGAACCACAACGTTGACACAAGTATTGTTAATCACCTGTCGTGAATTGGATCTTTACTATGCTAGGAGAAACAGGCACCCGCAAAGCCACTTATGCAATACAAGTTGCATGTCAAGCGTGGAGCAAGTCTCATGAACGATGTCATGTAAGGTTAGCCCGGGCCGCTTCATCCCAACATACCGCAAGATGCAAAGTACACAAGAAGCAATCGACAATAAAAGTATCAACGCCCACAATGACCATTGTGTTCTACTCGTGCAACAGATCTACATATAGACACGGCTCTGATACCACTGAAGGGGTTCGTAGCATGGAAAACAAAAATTTTCTATCGCATACAAACAAACAAGCCAAGATCTATCTACTAGATTGTAGCAACGAGTCGATGGTATAACTTACCCTCGAAGATTCCAAAGCGTTTAACGAGAGCGGATTCTCGTGGGTGATGTAGTCGTACTCTTTCCGATCTCAAGATCGTGTAGACGATCCTTCCGGCGCCACGTTCCGGCAGCGCTCCCGCAGTCGGTCACACGTTCGGTACTCGACGAAGACCTTCCTCTCCCTTGTTCCAGCAGGCAGCGGAGGTTGTAGCACTCTCCTCGCGATTCCGGCAGCACAACGGCGTGGTACCGGAAGTAGAGGGGAGATCCCGCAGGGCTTCGCCTTAAGCCGGTGCGAGTATGGTGGAGTTTATGAGAGAGGCTATTAGTGGTCTAGTAATTAGACACACCAATTAGAAGGCTCTAAAACATTGGCTAAAGCAATTAGAAGCTCTAATCCAAAACGGCTCTCAACCGGAGATCTAGAGGTGAAAGTTGTGTGTCTCTAGGAGGAGCCCTGCCCCTCCTTTTATGGGAGGGGGGTCTTGGCGCGCCAGGGGAGGGAGGGAGTCCCTCCCCAACTCGGCCTTGGCTGGGCGCCGGCCTGGAGGAGTCCTACTCCTCCTCCAGGTTGATTCCAACTCCTCTTGCTTGTTTCCCACAGTTTCTTGTTTTGGCAGTTTGACTTTCAAACTGGACATTTGACTTTTCTGTTTTAGGATTCAATTTAATCCTTTATTTGGGACAGCAAGAACACTTAGTACATGATGCAATCATTCCAATAAGTAATGACACATTCATGTACCCCTTCCCCCCCCCCCCCCGGAGTGCCGGACAATCCGGAACCTTCTAGAACATTCCCGATGAAAACACCGGAATCATTCCCGAACTCCGAAACGGGACTTTCCTTATATGAATCTTATTCTCCGGACCATTCCGGATCACCTCGTGATATCACGGATCCCATCCGAGACTCCGAACAACATTCGGTCTCTTTCTCATAATACCATAACTACTCAAACAACGTCGAATCCTTAAGTGTGTCTCCCTACGGTTCGTGGATTATGCGGACATGATCGAGACACTTCTCCGAACAATAACCAATAGAGGAATCTGGAAATTCATATGGCTCCCACATATTTCTACGATTACTTTGCGATCGAATGAACCACTTACATACGAAACCAATTTCCCTTTGTCTCACGATATGTTACTTATCCGAGGTTATGATCGTCAGTATCTCTGCATACCTAGTTCAACCTCGTTACTGACAAGTACTCTTTTCTCGTTCCCGTGATATGTGATCCCTTGTGACCAAGTCACATGCTTGCAAGCTAATTGGATGACATTCCACCGAGAGGGCCCAGAGTATATCTATCTGTCATGTGGATGGACAAATCCCACTCTTGATCCATGTGTCTCAACCAATACTTTCCGAACACTCAATGCCACCTTTATAACCACCCTGTTACGGTGTGGTGTTTGATGTCATCAAAGCATCCATCCGATAAAGGTGATATGCATGATCTCATGGTCGAAGGAATTAGGTTACTATGTATCAGAAAGCATATAGCAATTGAACTAATGAAATGACTTGATCTTTATGCTACGCTTATCTATAGGAGTATGTCCACCATATCATTCTCCTAACGATATGATCTTGTTGTTGATAACATCTCAATGTTCATGACAGGGAAACCACAATCATTAATCAAACAACAAGCTAGTGAAGTATAGAGGCTATACTAGGGACTTCAAATTAAGTTTACAAATCACACAAGTATCAATGTTTCCTTGTTAATACTATTATAGCATGAATGTAAACATTTATCATAAACACGAAGATATAACAATAACCACATTTATTATTGCCTCTAGGGCATATCTCCAACAGATTCGTCGCCCGTATGCCGCAATAGCAGCGATGGGCGACGAATCCTGCTAGACTAGAGTTTACACTTTCTACTATTATATAATAATGCTCTAAAGTTCATCATTTTTCTTGTATTTGGATTACTAACATGCTTCTAATGTTTGCTATTAGTTTCCCACTCGTTTCAACCACTTGTATGAGAAGCACAAGGCAATTTTTGAAGATGATGTTGATGGAACAAAGAAGAATATGTCTGCTGGATTGAAACGCATGCAGGCTCAATGCATGGCTGCCCTTTTGGTTGATGTTGAATCATAAAGTAAAGAAGAAGCTGGACCAAGCGTTGTTTTCCCAACAAATACCGCAGCAGCTGATGATCAGTTGCAGGATGATGATGGTTCAAAAACTGAGGATGATGAGAATCTTTATGCTACATCAGAGCCCGAGGATTATGGTGTTGCTGCACCTGAGGATCATGAGAATGCTGGTGCTGCAGCTGCTGCTGACGAGCATGCTGGCGCTGCAGCTACCGCTGAGGAGGTTGCTGGCGCTGCAGCTGCCGCTGTGGAGCTTCCTATTGCAACAAAACATGCAAATGTTCCTCCAACTGCAATAATGATTGATTCTATGACCAAGGGAGCTAATGCTACTAAGCAGCCTGATGTTGTTTGCCCTGATAGCTATCCAATTCGCTGCAGCCAAAGGAAGGATATTTCTGATGAAGCTTGGGCCAGGGCTCCGTACAAACCCTTGATCGATCTGTTTGAACCTGGGACTGAGGAATATGCCGAGTTTTTCAGTTAACAGTCTCTCCCACCTTCATGTAATGCCCCAACCGGTGCCCCGACCGCTGCCTCTGATGCCCCGATCACTGCCTCTAAGAGTATTCAAGCAGCACCTTCCACTTTGGTCGAGCCTGGGACACCGGTGTTCCCATTTCACCTGGTATGAACATTTTATAGTATTTATGTAGCTTCATAAATATGCTCCTGCTTGTTTTGCTTCATACACAATTGTTTCCTCTTTTGTAGTTATTGTTAACATTGAGTCAAGTGCTAAGGGAGATGCTAGCTCGGGTTTGTTGACACATGAGAAGAAGACCAGGTTTAAGAGGGCTGGCAAGGAAGAACTCACACCTCCAAAGTTGAAAAATATGAAGGTCTCTCAAGATGTAGAACAAACTTACTCCACATTTGTGATGAATGGCCGGAAATTCAAGAGCCATACAAAGGATAGGGCACAGTAAGTTTATGTTTTTGCTACTCTCAAGTAATGTTTTTGCTACCTTGCATCTAAATAGTTGCTACATGTGTCTATGTGTTTTGCTACTTATTATATTTGCATTGTAAGATACTATTTTTGCATTGAATACTCTGTTGCTTGAACTACCTTCTACTTTAGTTCATTTTTTTGCTACTTTACCTTGACTATTTTGCTACTTTGAATTTAACTTACTCCTACATGTTTCTATATGTTTTCCATGAGATTTCCCTCTGTTTCTTGAACTACCTACTACTTTAGTTCATTTTTTTGCTACTTTACCTTGACTATTTTGCTACTTTGCATTTTACTGACTGCTACATATTTATATATGTTTTCCATGAGATTGCCATCTTCTTCTTGAACTACCTGCTACTTTAGTTCATTTTTTGTTACTTTACCTTGACTATTTTGCTACTTCGAATTTAACTGACTGCTACATGTGCATTCCTTTGTGCATGCCAGTTTTTGTGGAGATTGGGCGATACTATACCTGCTACAAAACTTTCCAAACATCTCTTTGCCCGCGCCAAAATCTTGATAATGAGCTGATGAATGTTTGGATTGAGAAATTTAACCACGAGTCGGACATCATTTGCAAGAAAAGTGCGCAGCAGAAGAGGAAGTACAGTTTTACGCAGCACATTGTGGTAAGATGTAGAGTAAAAGGTAGCATTTTCTTTTTCGTTGATCTTTTACTTGCTCAATATGTATTACAGCTATTCTGCTACATTACTAATAATTTCTTTCTACTTTAGTACATACATGTTGCTACCTTAGTTTTATTTAGTTGCTACCACTTTTCATCCACTTTGTAGTTGTGTTAAATTGTTCATGCTATATTACTGTTACTTTATTTCAACATAACTAATCTTATATTGATATATTAGTTATCTGTCTTTGGTTCCACTTTTTTCTAAACATTGTCCTGACTAATACATAGAGTAGCAATTTTTACTTGCTTTTGTTGCTGCCTCATCTGACTTCTTTTGATCTTCAACGCAAAACAGGAGAAGCTTGTTTTTGATCCAAAAGTATTCAATGCTAAAGCATGTATGTATGAGTTGAAATAGCAGAATGCAAAGTTCAAGATTTTCAAGTGTGACCTTATGAGTAAACATCCTCTTCCTATCTTGTTCATGTTTGCTTTCATATAGTCAAGTTTCTGCTATATGCTGCCATACATTATGCTAAATATTTTTCATGTTACAATGTAGCTATACTTTCCTATTGTGAAACTCAACCATTGGGTAGTTCCTCGTATAAACCTAGTAGCAAAGCAAATGCATATTTTTTATTCAATAAAAGGGGCCAAGCATGCTGGTGTGTTGGATGATTGTGCATGCAATCTGGTTAGTACTCCTGCTGCATTTTCATTGTGTTTTCTACTTTATAGTTGGGCCTTTTATTGCTTCATATCAGTAACCATGCATTGTGTTTGCTCTTTTTTCAGTTCACAAACTTTGCTATTATTGTGAAGCAATCGAAACTGGCAGACAATATAAACTTCGACACTTGCCTGCTAACCAATCCCGATCACCCGCTGCAAACTACCATGTAAGATTTGCTTTCTTTCCTTTTGTTTCGCTATTTTTTCAATCCTTGTCCTGATCACTAGCAGCAAACATATGCTACATTATTGCTTCATTATTGCTACCTTAATTTACATCTTATGCTACTCCAGGTTCCTACACTTGCTACATATGTTCCTGCTTGGTTGTTTCTAATCTATTTGGTTGTTTTTTGGCAGATTTGATTGTGGATTCTTCTGCATCCTCTTTATGGAAAGCTTCAGCGACAAGGTCATGATAGAGTTCGACAACAATGCTAATCCATATCTAAGGAAGCTTCTTGTAGAAGATCTGATCGAGGCAAGGCAAAACAAAGGATCCATTCAACAGCTAATGGAATAAGAGTTATAAAATAAGCGTAGCTAGGGAGGGAAAGTCATGACATATGTTAGGCATTTAGTTGAAAACTTTATTTTGTCATCTTTGTGTTCTTATTTTCCAATTGTAAGGTTGAAACTGATGTAATCGTGGATGTGTTTGTGTACTCCCAAATCGTTATGTTGGATGGATAACCGCTGCATGTTTGTAACGATTCGCTATGTTTGAATTTATATAAGCTTTTGATATTTTTCATGTTGTTATTATCTGCTAAAGCTTCAATAGTGTGATTGTTTTGCTAAATATAAGTACTGTATATGCTACATAATATGCTGTAGAAATGCTACAAATGAGTATTTCTCTAGACATGCTGTCAATTTTTTTTGTGTCCACATAGGTGTTAATTTGCTACATTTGTGTAACCACTTTTCTACATGCATAGAAATGCTATGCTACCCAATTGTTCAAGATTTGCTACAAGGTTATTTTCAGAAAGTAAGAAATACTTTTGGTAGCAATTTCAAGTATTGATGTATATAAAGAACTTTTATGCTACCAAATTAGTCGCCACAATGTTATAAGTGTGTAGAAATGCTATATTCAAGAAGAAGAATGTTACCCAAGTACAGATATTGCTACAGCATTCATTGAGAAGAACAAGATTGTCTTTGGTAGCAATTTTAGCTCTTGCTACATATGAACAGCAATAATGCTACCACATGATATATTGTATGCTCCAAATTGGCAATACTTTTTCTACCAAAAAGATTCTATCATATCACAAAATTCATATCTTGCATCAGGATGATGCTACATGTACACTGTATATATGCTACACACTAACAATAGAAATGCTACACCTACTAGTCCATGTAGCTTCATCTCTATAGTTTCAACTCTATTTTCACAACATTGCTCGCAATCAGTGCTTCCATGGAGACGCATTGTTTCACGTGTGACCCTCTTCATTGCAGTATGGGCATTTTCTTTCTTTCTTGGCTTCGTGATGGTTTTTGGCATTGCATCAGTTTTCTTCTTCTTTGTCTCTTGAGATTTTTTCCTTCTCTTGGCATTTGCTTCATCACAAAGCTCAACCAAAGGTTTGTTACGCTTCGACTTCGCAGTTGGTCTTCCTTTTGGATTTACCCCTTCAGGTTCTTGAGCATGCTACTAGGAGCATCATTACCTTGTTCTTCTTGATGTTGATTATTTACATCATGTTTTGGAGGAATACCTTGTTGTGGTTGAACATTTTCTGGTCCTCCTCCTCATTGCTCTCCTTCTTGATCCCCTCCTTGTTGTGTAGCATTTTGTGTGTTCCTCATGTTTGCAACGACCTGCCTCACCTCATCAATCATCTTGGAAACAACAACATATGTTTCATCACTAAAGAAAGCATCTGAAGCGAGTTCATTCATCTTTCTGCACAAAGCATTGTACTTGAGAGTATTGGTTCCTGGAATCTCAAATCTAATGGTATTTGTCCCGGGATTAGGTGCAGGCGTTCCTGCTGCAGCAGACCATCTTTGCAGCATGTACCTCTCTGGAATTTGCTGCACATTCAAGTGCACCATTACCCTGACTATATGCGGGCATATAAGGCAACACATCTAAAATGTGTTACATCCGCACTTGTAGCACTCATCATCAAGCACAACTTGCACCTGATAGGTTTTGACACCATAACCAGGGTTTGGAATGAGATCAAAACACATGCCTTCACCCTCAACCTGCACTGGATAAAACCTTGTAGACCTCTCAATCATCTTTTGGAACCTTGTGAAGTTCTCCCTGTTGGAGAAAGAGGCAATAATGAAGTGGTTATTATTATATCTTTGTGTTTATGATAAATGTTTACATCCCATGCTATAATTTATTAACCGGAAACATTAATACTTGTGTGTTTTGTGAACATAAAAGAGTCCCTAGTAAGCCTCTTGTTGAAACTAGCTTGTTGATTAATAGATGATCATGGTTTCCTGATCATGGACATTGGTTGTTATTAATAACAAGATCATATCATTAGGAGAATGATGTGATGGACACACACCCATAGTAAGCATAGCATAAGATCAAGTCATTAAAGTTCATTTTGCTACAAGCTTTCAGATACATAGTAACCTAATTCTTTGACCATGAGATCATGTTAATCACCATCACCGGATGAGTACTTTGATGACATCAAACGCCATTTCCATAAATAGGTGGTTATAAAGGTGGCATTGGGTACTCTGAAAGTATGTGTTGAAGCACATGGATCAAGAGTGGGATTTGTCCATCCATATGATGGATAGATATACTCTAGGCCCTCTCGGTGGAATGTCATCCAATTGGCTTACAAGCATGTGACTATGTCACAAGGGATGTCATATCATGGAACGAGTAAAGAGTACTTATCGGTTACGAGGTTGAACTAGGTATGGAGATACCGACGATCGAACCTCGGATAAGTAAAGTATCGCGCGGCAAAGGGAATCGGTATCGTATGTGAATGGTTCATTCGATCACGAAGTCATCATTGAATATGTAGGAGCCATTATGGATCTGTAGACTCCGCTATTGGTTATTGATCAGAGAGGTGTCTCGATCATGTCTGCATAGTTTGTGAACCGTAGGGTCACACATTTAAGGTTCGATGTTGTTCAAGTATATATGGAATATGAGTTGGATACCGAATGTTGTTTGGAGTCTCGGATTGGATCTAGGAAATCACAAGAAGATCCGTAATGGTCGGGAGAATAAGATTCATATAAGGAAAGTCAATTTCTGGGGTTCGGAAATGTTTTTGGTGTTTTGACCGGAAGCTTCTAGAATGTTCTAGACGGATCACCAGTGGTTCCACCACCCCAGGAGGGGACACTTGGGTTGTTGCATGCCGCGGGGGACCTAGGGCCAAATGCACCAAGCCCAAGGGGCCGAACCGGCCAGTACAAGGAAACCCTCATAGTTTTCCCCGGCCGCTTAACTTTTCCTCACATTTCCCCCCGCTATGTTATGAAACCCTCATAGGCAAGCGCTCGGATGGAGGGATGCCGTCAGGTCAAAGGCTTGGGTCGGGTCGTGCGTTGAGTGTTACGTTATGTGGCCTCGAACTTTACATGCCGATCGGTGGGACCGTGTTGGAGTGGGTCCTGCCATGGACGATACATGCTGACGGGTGGGGGCCGGGATACACGCCCGACCGTTCATCCATCTCTCGCTGACTTGTGGGCCGCTTTTTTCCTGATTGGGTCACAAATGGGGCCGTTCTGTGGGGCCATCGAAGCCAATGAACGATGGGGCCATATGTGGGGCCGTCGAAGCCAATGACCGATGGGGCCGTGATGTGGGGATGGAGGGGGAGCATAATTGTAAGCTCCCGATTCCATTCCCTCCCCATTCTTGAGGTAGACCAATGCCTGCTGCTTGAATATACATAGTATCCCGTAGTAGATCTCCTATTGTCCAAACATTTGCATATTTGCCATGTTTTATGTTGAAACTTGCATATTTGACATTTTGTGTGGCACTGACATGTGGTGGTCATGAGGCAAATATGCAAATTTCAAAGAAAAGGTTCGTTCTGTGGGGCCATCGAAGCCAATGAGCGATGGGGCCGTTGAAGCGAATGACCGATGGGGCCGTCATGTGGGGCTAGAAGGGGGATTTGCATATTTTCCATGTTTTACGTTGCAACTTGCATATTTGCCATTTTGTGTTTCACTGACATGTGGTGGTCATGTGGCAAATATGCAAATTTCAAAGAAAAAGTTTGTTCTATGGGGCCATCGAAGCCAATGAACGATGGGGCCATCATGTGGGGCTGTCGAAGCCAATGACTGATGGGGCCATGATGTGGGGCTGGAGGGGGATTTGCATATTTTCCACGTTTTAGATTGCAACTTGCATATTTGCCATTTTGTGTCACTGAGATGTGGTGTCCATGTGGCAAATATGCAAATTTCAATGGAAAAGTTTGGCAGATATGCAAAATTGGCAAATATGCAAAAATCCCGGAGCGGCTACTCCCCCAAACATTGACAGGTAGGGTCGTGTATGACACACATGAGGTCGGCTCTCTCTCTCTCATTCGCTCCCAACCCCCAGCCCCGAGCAGCTCCTACCCCACCGGCAGACAGAGCATCCATCGTCAGCACGTCGGCGGCTCTGTCCTGCGGTGGCGTCGCACGGACTGCCGCGCTACACCTCAACCACAGCTCCAGTACCTGTTTCGTCCGCATGCATTCTACGTTGAGGCAGTACCGACCGCAGGCAGGTTCACCGCCCACGATGACCTGGATTTTGTTCCACCGCCATAGCTCGACGCACGGTCGTAGCAATTGCTACTAGTGCTTGGTAAGACCTTCGCTCCTGATCCACCCACCCTAATCGATTCGGTTACCATAATTTCCTCGATATTGCAGGGGTAAATTAGTCTTTAATGTATGGTCGTAGCGGATACACCGGCGAGGGTGGGGATTCGATCATGTCGTCGCCACATTCTCCTTCTCCTACCATGTCTAAAGTGTAGGTATCTCCTTCTCTTTGTACTACCGTTAAATTTGAAGTGCTGCCATGGCCTGTCGGATTGATTTTAATTGGGCTTGTTTTGGGATTGTTACAGTATTCTATGCATGCCGATGATCCATGGTACATTGCATACCAAGATGAATCAACCTAGTGGTACAGCTAGAGGATGGATTTGGAGGAGATGGTTGCCAATTTAGGTGATGAATTGGCCCGTAAAAACCTGTTGATATTAGAGCTGAAGCGTACTGTCGAGGAAGAAAAGAAGAACTCAGAGCTTATTCGCAAAGAGAAGTTGACTCTTGAGGCTGATCTTGCCATATCTGATCAAGTGGTAGAAAATCTAAAACATGAACTTCAAGTGAAGGGGGAGGAGAATAGTAGATTCATGTGGGCAGTTTGAGTAGTTGACATGGATATACCCTACGGGTGCATAACATTTGTATAACCGGTCCAGCCCAAGGAAGGCCCACGCGAGGACTTGCAGCCCAGGAAGATTTCGGGTGGCCCAAGGCCCTAGCGAATTCGACTCCTTGGAGGACAAGTCTAGATTAGATAGAATTTCAAAGGGTATCAACCCTAATCTGTAACCGACTCGGCCTATCCCGGGACCTGTCCTATCTATATAAAGGCTGGGAGGGTATGGTGAGAAGGATCTGACACACACCTCCACGCCAGATTGCATCTGTGCACCCCTGTAACCTTTGGTTCTACCATAATCAAGAGAGCAGACAAGCAGGAGTAGGGTTTTCCCTCCGGGGGCCTGAACCTAGGTAAACCTAGTGTCCCTGTATTTCTTGCTTGTTAACCGTTCCACGAATTCCAGCATCCCCATCTTCTCCGAAAGCCAAGTCCATAACAATGGGCATTGACGAGTCAAACCCTCGTCAATTGGCGCCGTCTGTGGGAAGTGGGGACGCTGATCGTGCGGTTGTGACGGTCCCATCCGGAGCGATCTACGATTCCTCAGCTACGGAGAGTCACCTCCTCTTTGGCGCTTTCGACTTCACCGCCCACTCGCCGGCCACCCGCAAAGATTTCGAGTCCGTAGGCGACGGAATCGAGATGGTGTTCGGGAGCTTCTGCTTCCAAGTGGGGCAGACCGGCACCCTCCGCCTCCTAGAGCGGGTGCCAATTCCATCCATCAGGCCTGCTTCATGGGTCCCACCCATCGACGCCCTGCATACGTTGATGCAAATGGGTGAATCAGATGACAGCAGCAGCTGCAACTCCGATCTGTGCAATTCCCCTTCGGATGAAGGAACCTACAGTTCCGGATCTGAGAGTTGCGGCAGCAGCTACCCACTCCGTGAGCGCTACCTGTGCGCCGTCATCCATGATGGAAACGTCAACAACGGAGCAGACCCACCACTGGGCTCGAATCCCAATCCCCTCCCAACCCTCAGGTTGAGAATGAGGGAAACAGGGCGATCCCGCCTAACAGGGCGGCTAGAGCCACTGAGGGCGGCAACCGCGCCCACAACCAAATCAACCTCAACGAGGAAGGCTGGGAGATCACACGCGAAGACGTGTGAGGCAATAAATTCCTACATATGGATGCCTCCCGTGACTTGCCGGTGGCCTATCACTAGCTCCTAATTGATGAGCACAATCGACAGGTCAAACTACAGGATGAGCTCGAAAAGCGTAATGGGGCAGCCGAAGAGTCAAGCATGCGGCGAGCTACGCTCTCCGCCGCTGGCGGATCCTCTTCACACGGGAACAATGCCAACAAGTACCGCTCCCTCCTGGAGCACATGGACCCTACCGCACGACGCGAGGTCACTAAGGTACTCGACACGTCCTTCATGATGATGGACCTGCAAGGCAACATCATGCCGAAAATGTCGCAAGCTGCAATCATGGCAGCCACCACCTATCTCGCGTCTAACCCGCCTCCGGCGGGAGACCCAAAGAACGTGATCCACAAGTCTGCGCTAGCAGGCGTCAGACTCGTTGGAGCTGCGCTCCACGACGAAACTCCTGTGGAGCCAAAGAAGAAAACCACGGTCAAATTTACTCAAATTCCCACGCCCTCATTTGAGGAGGAGGAGGAGAACGACCTTCCTCGGCGCCGTCGGAGCCCACGGTGCCACATCAGCAACTACAATGCTCGTAGCGAGCTCACACGGCACAAGATTGACAAATCACGTGCTAAGCACGCGTGTTCAAATGAGTCCGATGAGGAGGGCGACAGAGAACTGTGTGGATCCAAATGCTTTAGCAGATCCGTTCGGCAATTGCGGATGCCGAGAAACTTCAAGCTCCATTTGGAAAACCCGAAGTTCGACAGCGCGCAGGAGCCTAAAACCTGGCTCGACGATCACTATTGTCGGTCAAGCTCCACGGCAGGAACAAGAACACTGCCCTATAGTGCCTTCAGCTGCAACTGACAGACGCGGCTAGAGTCTGGGTCAGCAGCCTCCCCTCCGGCTCCATCCGCAGCTGAGAAGAGCTGGCATACAGCTTCATCCGCAACTTCAAGGGCACCAGCAAGAGGCCAACCTCAATCAAAGAGCTACGGGCCTGCACCCAAAGGGCTAGCGAATCCATCTACTCGTACATACTATGCTGGTCTCACATCAAGAACTCCACCGCAAACATATCCGAAGAGAGAGCGATTGATGCCTTCAAGGACGGCGTCAGGCGCCCATATTTCAAGGAAGAACTCGGGCGTGTCAAGACCAAAACCCTTGATCACCTCATGGACATCGCCAACCGCTGGGCAGATTGTGAAGATTCTGTCAGCCAAACTCATTCGGATGACGAAGATGACCTCGGCCGTAGGCGCGAGCGCCGTAGCAAAAGAAGATCACGCGTCTATGACAATCGTGATGGGGTCGATATGGTTGCGGCTAGATACGCCGATTGCCACGACGATGGCAACCGCAATAATGGACACTGCAGCAGAAACTACCATGACGGAGGACGACCCACGCAAACGTGGCAACGTCGTAACTGAAATGACGAGCCTTCGTCATACGACAAGTTGCCTGGTCCCTGCACCATCCACTTCTACATCGATAAACAAGATGGTAAGAAGAAGTCCAGCACATGCTGAAGGACTGCCGGGAGTTCCAGAATCTCAACGAGGGCTTCACCAAATGCGACGCCAGGTGGTGAATCTAGGATTCGCACCTGCCCCAGGTGCTATCACCCATGAAGGTAGTCCACCACTACCTGGAGAACCATCGCAGCCGCCGGTTGCACCGGCACCGAATAACGGTGCAGATGGGTACCCTCCACCGAAAGGGTCCATGATGATCCAGAAGGGGCGTCCAACCAATAGAGTGTAGAAGAAGATCACCCGCCGAGTCAATCTGGCCATGACCTCCTCACCAGCCATACCTGAGTACCTCAGCGGCTCGGAGTCCTGCATCACGTTCGACCGTTCGGATCACCCGCGCCAGATACCTCGCCCAGGTCACTCTGCCCTGGTACTCGAGGCGCAGATCAGGGGATTCAAAATGAGCCGCGTCTTCATGGACGGCAGTAGCAGCGTCAACCTGATGTTCGCCAGCACACTGGCAGCAATGCGGATCCCGTTGTGCAGCCTAGAGCAATCGGACACGACGTTCCACGACATAGTCCCAGGGAAAGGCATATACCCCCTGGGAAAGATATGGCTCGACATCATCTTTGGCAAGCCCAAAAACTTTAGGCGTGAGCGGGCTGCAGTTCAAAGTGGTGCACTGGCCATCACAATAACACGCCATACTCGGGCGCGTGGCATTCGCAAGATTCCTGGCAGTACCACACTATTCGTACCTTCTACTGAAAATGCTAGGACCTAGGGGCATCATCACCGTCTGAGGAAGCTTCACCAGGTCAGTCAGCTGTGACAGAGACTTCAACAAAATCTCTCAGTCGTTCGGCATGCAGGAGGAGCTCACGAGACTCAAGTAGGTGACAGACGACGGGGCACCCCCAGTCACCAGGCAAAACGCACCCGATATGTAGTTTGACTCCACGGGCAACACAAAAAAGTGCAGGTTCACCCGACAGATGCCTCCAAGACGGCGTTGATCGCCAATGACCTGAGTCCCGCATAGGAAAGCGCACTCGTCGAATTCCTCCGTGAGTGCTAGGAATTTTTTGCCTGGTGTCTTGCTGACATGCCAGGAGTTCCCAGGGAATTCACCGAGAACGCACTCAATGTGTTTCCAGATGCAAAGCCAGTCAATCAGTCGATGCGTTGACTTTCCGAGCCAAGAGACGAAGCCGTTGGAATCAAAGTCAACAGACTCCTTGATGCCAACATCATCAGGGAAATCAAAGAAAGCTAGTGGCTGGCCAACACCCTGCTGGTCCTGAAAAGGACAGGGACATCCTGCGGATGTGCATGGACTTCACATTGCTTAATAAGCATTGTCCCAAGGACCACTTCCCTATACCAAGGATCGATCAAATCATCGACTCCACGGCATGATGCGAGAAGCTCTCCTTCCTCTACGCCTACTTAGGCTACAACCGAATTCAACTGAAGGTCGAAGTTCAGGAGAAAACGGTGTTCATCACGCCGTTCAGGGTGTTCTACTACAACACAATTCCCTTCAGGCTGAAGAACGCATGCGCCACTTACCAATGGTGCATGCAGGCATGTCTGAAGGACCAAATCGGCCGCAACATCAAGGTCTATGTCGAGGACATAGTAATCAAGACCAAGGAGGCCAGGTCGCTTATCGACGATCTCCACGAGATGTTCGATAACCTTGATCGCTACAAGATCAAGCTGAACACGGACAAGTTTGCCTTCAGCGTCCCGTCTGGCCAGTTACTTGGGTACTTCATCTCCCAGCACGACATCAAGGCGAACCTGAAGAAAATCAGGGCTATACTAGCCATGGAGAAGCCGAAGAAACTCAAGGGAGTCCAACAGCTAACCAGATGAATCGCGGCGCTTAGCATGTTCACCAGTCGAATGGGTGAGAAGGCTCTCCCCTTTTATCAGCTGCTGCGCAAGACGAACAAATTCGAGTGGACACCCTAATCAAACGATGCGTTTGAGGACCTCCAACGGCTACCCTCCACATCACCTGTCCTGGTCACGCCGAAGGAGCGGGAGCCTTTGCTGCCGTACATAGCAGCCACACATCAGGTGGTTAGCACCGCACTCGTGGTCGAACGACCCGATGATGGCAAGACCCATGGGGTCCAACACCCAATCTACTACCTCAGCGAGGTACTAACTCCGACAAAGCAGAGGTACCCTCATTACCAGAAGCTCTCCTATGGCGTATTCATGACGGCGCGCCAGCTGGGCCACTACTTCCAGGAGCACCAGATCATGGTCGTCAACGACGCCCCGCTCTCAAAAATCCTGAACAACCCCGAAGCCACGGGCTCATAGCCCTGTGGGGCATAGAGTTATCTCCTCAAGACATTATCTATGGGCGACGCACCGCCATCAAATCTCAGGTCCTCCCTGACTTCCTCGTCCACTAGATGGAGCTCCAGCTGCCGGATACTCCGGACATGTCGTAGTCCTGGATGATGCACTTTGATAGCTCCAAGCGCGAGGCCGGAGCAGGGGCCGGTATCATACTGACGTCCCCTCAAGGCGACAAGATGAAGTATGTCCTCCGGGTGAAATTTCGTGCCTCCAACAACGAGGCCGAATACGAGGCCCTCATCCATGGCATGAGGATGGATAAGGTGTGCGGCGCAACATGCCTTGTCATCTACGGTGATTTGAACCTCGCCGTTCAGCAGACGATGAATGAGTGTGATGCCTATAGCGCCAACATGATCGCATACCGTGCACTCTACAATTCACTCGAAAGGGACTTTGACGGCTGTGAGCTTCGGCACGTTGGCAGGGAAAGCAACGAGGAGGCCGATATGCTCGCCAACATTGGCTCCACCCGCGCTCGGGTGCCACCAGGAGTGTTCCTCGAACAAATATACGTACCCTCCATCAAGAGGAAATTCCCAAAAGGCTCAGCCGAAGAAGCAGAGCACTCGGGGGCTGCGCTACCCGAAGGAAAAGAAGGACCCGAAACGCTCGACACGGAGGTCGAGTTGGTAAGCCTTATGCAGGTCATGGCGGTTGAGGAAATGTGGATGCAACCGCACCTTTTCTACCTGATAAACAATCAGCTGCCTGAGGACCCGACAGATGCCTGGCGCATATATCGTCGGTCAAAGGCCTTCACTATCATCAATGGCGAGTTGTACAAGCGCAGCATTTTAGGTGTGCTCCAATGATGCGTCACCACCGGCGACGGCAAAAAAATCCTCTTAGACATCCATGAGGGTATCTGCGGCCATCATGCAAGCAGCTGCACCCTGGTCGCCAAAGCTCTACGAGCTAGGTTCTACTGGCCAACCGCAATGAACGACGCCAAGGAGATAGTCTAGAGGTGCAAGGCCTATCAGAGGTACGTGGACAAACCACACGCGCCAGGATCAGAGCTGAGGCCTATCCCAGTGGCCTAGCCCTTCGCCTAGTGGGGCCTCAACATGATTGGCAAACTGCCAAATTCCTCACCATGAGGCCACGTCTTCCTCCTGGTCGCAGTCGACAAATTCTCCAAGTGGATCGAGGCCATGCCCGTCACCAACCAAAGCGGTAAAATTGCCGTCAAATTTTTCGAGTCCATTGTCTACAGGTTCGGAGTGCCCCATAGCATCATAACGGACAACGGCTCAAACTTCATCTCGAAGGATTTCCGAGACTTCTGCGTGAATATCGGCATCAACCTGCCCTACGCCTTAGTAGCGCATCCGCAGACCAACGGACAGGTCGAAAAGGCCAACGGCCTAATTGGCAATGTCATCAAGAAGCGCCTGCTATGCCCACTCGAAAGGCTTGCGGGAGCACGGGCGGACGAGCTGCCCTCCGTTCTCTGGAGCCTGCGCACAATGCAAAACAGCTCAACCGGTATACGCCCTTCTTCATGGTGCACGGAGCCGAAGCCATGCTACTTGCTGAGGTACACTACAAGGCCCACGACTCATCGCTTACAGCGAGGCCGAATCATCAGCCGCACTCGAAGATGTTGTCGATACGCTCGATGAGGCACATGACATCGTCGCGGCTCGCTCAGCGGTCGATTATCAGAGCCTCTGCAACTACCACAGCCGTTGGCAGCACCGAAGGTCCTTCGTTGAAGGAGACCTTATCCTGCGAATCATGCAAAAAGGGCACAAGAAGCTCGAGTCACCCTGGGAAGGACCCTACATCATCACTGAAGTCATCCGAGGTGGCTCCTATCGCCTCATGGATGCTGCATCAGGAGTCA
This sequence comes from Avena atlantica, assembly GCA_910589765.1. Lineage (NCBI taxonomy): Eukaryota > Viridiplantae > Streptophyta > Magnoliopsida > Poales > Poaceae > Avena > Avena atlantica. The sequence continues at coordinate 390,619,351 of OU342735.1, read as the reverse complement.
AATACTCAAAGCCCTGTAACGTCGCACGACTGCGACGCCTCTACCCCTAGTTACCCTTTACTTTCAATAAGGCTATTCAGCCAGGCTGCTCAGTCGAACAATGTACCTCCTCGTTTACAATGAATAAAAGCTAAGTTCCTTGGCCCAAAAATCTTTTTCTACTTACATTACTTATAGCTAAACACGCTCGGGGGCTACGCCTCACCTTACGACTTCGTCGATTGACAAACACATATAACCTTAGTAGCTGACCATGTCAGGCTAACGAAAAGGATATGCACATTATATAATCATACAAAGCACTACGTGCCAATACACACAAACTTTACAAAGGGCATTACAAGCCCACTCTAATAAATATAGACTTTACATTATCTCGTTTTCTTTTACAGGACTTAACTGTGCTGGAGCATAACGTTTTCCCGCTCCTCAAACACATCTACAATTTCTTCGGCATACTGCGCCACAGCCGAGTAATGCGAACGCATATCCCATGCCATGCCATCTGGAGGTGGAGGTGGCCCAACGGCTATCTCTGCAAGATTCATGTCATGGCGATGCAGTCGAATAAGTTACAAGGCCGCCTTCACGCCTGCCACCAGCTGATGGCGCACTAGCTCCTTTACATGACCTGCATCCCGAAACTTCCCAAGAAAACCAAGAAAGCTAGAGGGTGCAGCATCTAAAGGTAACATGGTGGCCCAAATCGCCGCGACTGACGCCCTCACTCGCTTCAGTACTCGAAGAACTTGGTGAACGCGATCTTGCACTATCGCAAGGACGATCGCTCGATCACGGTCCATCCAGAAGAAACCGCCAGCTTCCAGCTCTTGTTGCATCAAGTAATTCATTCGAATCACTACGTGTTCCTTCTCTTCCTTCGGAATAAGATTCACAACTGCACACAAAACAGTGAATAAGCTCGCAAAAAAAGACTAGTGCACTCGAAAAAACAACGAGTCCAGGTAACTCACATTAGAGTTGCTCGCCCATTTGCCGCAATTCCTCCAGTAGAAACTCTTCCCTGGACATGGCTTGTTCGGCTTTGGATTTCCACACATCCGCGTGACCACGGATGCTGAGGACGTCTTTCTCCAAACTTCGGACGTGGTCACGCAGGAAAGGCAACTACGATGACTCGCTCAACGACGGGCGAAAACCAGGCGCAGGAGAAGGTGTGATCACTGGAGCCTCACCCGAAGGAACTTAATGGTAAACATGCAAACATGAACATCACAAACATTTTCGACAGCAGTTAAAAGATGGATTCATACATATACATAAATAAAGCCATCTCATGGAAAAGTGAAGCTTGTTCATCCAAAAGGCATTATAGATGCAGCAAAGGAAGAGAGCTAGACTAGATACAATGCGGAAGGGCCTAAGCTCCAGCACCCAGTGCAGCTTTGGAGCCAAACTGTCTACTCTTGGCTGCTCGCTACTGCTCTGCTGCATAGACGGCTAGGAGATCAATGATCTTAGGCCCGAAATGCTTGCAGCGGGAGGCAAGGTGGCAAAAGCTACCTCAAAACCATCCGCCGCGGTCGGCATCCTGGACGTGACCTGCTTCAGATCCAGTTGGGATCCAGACGCCAGCGCCATTGCCAGTCCCATGGCAGCGCCGACCCCCTTCTGTGCGTGCTTGTACTGGACGGGAGCATCATCTGCCAAAGCCTCCACAAGGGAGTCGACGTCCTCGAGGGCAACACCCTTGGGATTGATCTCCTTGTAGAAGCGAGTGAGCGCCTTCTTGGCTTTATCGAGCGCCCCCATGGACAAGCAGTAGCCATAAGCTTTTCAGCCATGGCCTTCTCCTAGGTCGCTGCGATGGTCGTGAGCTGATGCTCACGGTCTTCAACCTCTTTCTGCTAGCACCGAAGGGCCTCTGCAGCATCCTACACCGTTTCTCCGCTTTTCCGACGCTCATTTCGAGAGCGTTTAGCTTGCGGAGAGAATCGTTGTTCTCGTCTGTGGCATGAGGCAATAAATGGTGAATACACGAGAAAACTTGACGCACTCAAAAAAAAAACAGAAGACATCTACGCACCTCGAAGTTGTTTGATCTCACCCTCCAACGACATATGATGTTGGATGAGGAGGTTGGCGCTACGGACAAAAGGCTACAAAGAGGCCAGCAAGTCTGATGAGTAAAGGGCTCGGGGGCTCCCCCTACGCAATTAAAGAGCAACACTTACGTGGTCTGGCGTGGACTTTGAAGGTTTTGCTATTGTCTTCAGGGTAATGAGTGCGTGAGGCTCCCTCCTCATTGAGATCGAATCCTTGTCAGCAGAGTTTGCCTCCATCTTGGGAAACGAAGACGTCGTCTTCGATTCCCCGATCATCTCTTCGGTCCCCTCCTCGAGGTACTCCTCCGAATGGTTACTGCTAGCACTTACAAAGAACCAGATCAACAACAGGATAATGATTAGCATATGAATAAAGTAACAAGACTTGACCAGAGCAACTTACGATGGTATGTCTGATAAATTGAAGACAGGAGGTTCCTTCTCCTTCTTCTTCTTCTTCTTCTTGGCCAGTGGATGTGGGGCCACCGCCCGAATGGGTACAGCAGGAAAGGGTGCAAAGGTAGCACCCTCATCCCAACTGTGTTGCTCGAGGAAGGACGGAACCTTCGGCGTTGTTGGCATCGCCCCATCCGAGGTTTCACTCCGGGACCATTTTCGGGTCTGCCCTTTGCTGAGCTCGGGGATTTGCACGAAAGGAGACTGCGCCAGGGGAAGCTCGGACACGGATTCCACCGATTCGTTATCCGGCGCATCCATGTACTTCTCGGGTAGAGGGGGCATCATCCCCGATACCTTTAGGTCCTACAAATCAAAGACAAGAGATGCACAATTATCAGTACCAATAGGAAACATCACGAACTCAAATTAGCGCTACACGCAACTACAAATTTCACCTGGGAGACGGCCTTCCTGGCACTGAAGGGGGCGGTCAAGGACTTCCCCGGGATATCCTCATCGGCTTTTGTCACATCCCAAAATTTTCCAAATTTTGTAATGTGAAAAAAAATAAACAAAAATAATAATTATTGAAATTTAGGGTGAAAAGAAACTTTTGTTTCTAAATGGAAACTTAAAAAAAACACATCTTGAACAAACTTTGAATAGAATTTGAATCCAACTAAATTCAAATCAAGTGGAATGCATTCTTCATAAATGCATCTGGAAATTTAAACACTTGGAAAATAAACCAAAACCCTAAAACCCTAATGGAAGAAAATCATTTCAAAAGATATCTCTAAGACCATGGATTTGATCCATATAAAAAATTTGTCAACAAACATTTAGAAATGATCTAGAATGACAAATAGAAATATTATAAAACCATAGAAATTGATTTCATTCAATTTGGAACCAAAGATAAAATCTTATGAACTTAGTAAGATAAGGAAATTGAATTTCCAAAGCTAATAAAGCACCTATCTAAAAATCCATACCAAATGGTGAGCAAATAATCCTGAAGATATTTCAAAGGATAAACAAATATTAAATAAGGTTTTATCAATTTGAATCACCAAGTTTGGATCTTTAAATAAAAATATATGGATTTTATAAAGTAAAGAAAGAAATATTAAATGGGGATTATTTAAAGGCCAAATTAAAACTTGGCCAAGACCATAAGTAAATGGAATAAACATCATCCAAGTTCAAATTAAATAAATGGATAAATAATATTGAAAAAAATGGCCTTAACCAAATTCTATTCCATTGAATTAAGACAAATTCCCAAATAAAAATGATTAATTAAATCATGGGAACATAGTATTTGGAATTTACCCAAGTGGTATAAAAGTTATTCATTAACTTAAATAGGATCAAACAAATCAAATAAAACTTATGGAATTAAAACCATATTTGAATTTCATTGGAATAAAAAAACAATTGCTCAAATTAAATGATTAATAATCATATTAAAATACTTTAAATAATTCAAAGTAAATTATTTAAACACCTCATTAAATAAATAAACATACTAAATAGGTTTGGTAAAAATATGGATTTCAAATAAAGTTTTAAAACACATTAAAACCTATTTGAAATAAAGACAAATGTCCATTTATAAAATAAATAAAAGACCCTAAAGAGAATAAAAGAATTATTCTAAATTTGACCTTAGAATGAACTAATAATCAGTATTTGAATATACACAAAATTTGGTAGAAGTTTGAATTCAGATAGGTGTTTGAATTGTTTAAACAAAATCAAAACAGATAAATAGAAAAAGAAAAAGGAAAAACAATCTGTACAAAAAATAAACAAAGCAGCCAGCCCAGCAAACCCAGCCCACTGTCCCAGCTAACCCATCTCCCCCTCCCGCGAGAAAACGTTTCGTACCCAGACTCCCACCCGCGCAGTCACTGACCGCTGGCCCCCACCTCCTCTCTCTTTCTTTCGCTGACATCAACGCCCCACCCGTCAGTCTTCTCTCCTACCCACGCGACGACCACGCCTCCCTCGCCGGCCGTTTCTGCTCATGTTAACTCACTTCAATTCGCGTAAATGGCTCGCATAAACCTCGCCGTGATCGCGTGTACTTAGTCGCCCCACTCTCCTCTACCATTCCCCTCTGTTCCCAGCTCCTCTTTGCCCCAAGGCTAGCCTAATTACTCGTTGCAACCACTCAGGCTCTGACGAGGTCCTATTCGAATTCCGGCGAACCCAGGCTGCGCCTTGCCCCCTAGACCACGCGAGCTTGTTCCCCATCAACCACTGCCTCTTCCAGTAGTCTCGGCTTGCTCGCGCCTGACCCACAACATTGGCAACAACGACAACTGAGCATTGCCACCGGCTGCTCCTCCTCCGGCGAGTTCCCTAGGTAGTGTCTGACCTCCCCTCTTTCCCTCTTTCGCATGCGAGCACTCACCGCAACCTTGCGCATCTAACCGCACCCTTCTTTCTCTCTGGTGTGACCCGTAGCGTCGCCTCCGTCAACATATGAGAGCACCCGTCGCCAGAAGCTCCTCCGGCGAGCAATTGCCGTCCACCCCGAGCGCCCCTTCGACGGAGAAGACCACCTTGAGCATCTCCTCGCCATGGAGACTCTGGTAACGCCTTCCTTCCCCTTCCTTGCTTCCTGAATCGCCGGTAACACCTCCGTCTGACCGCGCGCCGCCACTCGCCGCCGCCAGCGCCGCTGGTTCTTGGTCGATGCGTTGAGGATTGTTGGATCTTGATCAGACGCATGTGATTAGATTTAACCCGAAGGGGTATGTATCCACCTGAGCCGCACAATTTCATTTTAATCCAATGCCTCACATCGCTTGATCCGCCCGAACCGATACCAACGAATCAGAACTCACCACGTGGCCCAGTCTGTTTTAATAAAAACCAGAAATGTTCTGTTAGTTATTCAAACTTGCAAAATTCATAACTTTCAATCCACACGTCCAAATTTTGCAAATTTTATATCAATGGAATCAGCAAGACAAGTACTTTCCAACCATGCTCTTTGTTTAATTAATTGCTTCTGGTAAAATGGTTTTTTTGCAGAAACTTGTGTAGGCATAATTTGAATATAAAATTCATTCTAAAATTATTTTTGTGATAAAACCTTGGCAAATGAATTTTTTTGAACCTACTGACCATTTAAACCAACTTCTGTATTCAAAAACATATTTTGTGAGGCAAGAGAATAAATCTTTGATTTAGAACATTTCTAGTCAAATAAAAATGTTGTTTATATGTTAAAAATACTTTTTGGAGAAAAACCTTTGGCAAGTGATTTGGATTAAAATCTCTAACCCTGAACACAAAGATTTATGATTTAAAAATATATTTTTTGAACCCTATAAAAATTATTGCTTTGCTAAAGGCATTTTCAACCACATAAAATATTGATTTGGTTTAAAAATGATTTATAAGTAAAATCATTTGCAAATGATTTGTCCACTTGTATAAAATGACCAATAGGTGTTTTAGAATGTTTATAACCTATTAGAAACCACTTTTGTAAACAAAACAATCTTTGGCATGCTTGCATGCATTGCTTTGTTTCTATTATTTTATGTGGTCTTTGCTTGAATGGTAGATTAAATTTTTTTTGCTTGCTTGATTGAATTTTAGTGGAATTTGAAGAGTGTGATCATTGCAAGATCAAGGAGTGAACTTATATTCTCTACCAAAAAGGCAAGTGATGCTTCATACTTTTGTCCTATTATTTTCACTATGCATTAGTGATATTTCTAAGTAGGACTTGCATGGAATTTTTGCTAAGTATAAACTATGCCATGGGAAAACCTAGTAGATGAAACCTTAGTAGAATTTTCCTAAGTTAAGATTCCTACTACCATCATGCTTAGCTTAGCTAGTAGAAAACAAGGGAGGATTGTATTCATGCTATGGAATATTTCTAAGTCAAGGACTTGTGTTTTTGTTTAATAAAACAACTAAGTGAATGAATCACCTGGGTGGAATGGAAAGAATGGTTTGTGTTGAGTGGTTACATAAGGACCATTTCTATGGTTTACCTTGTGTATCTCACTTGTGGAATGCCACCCAGGAACAAAGATATTTGAGATGTCAAATGTTGAGAAGCTTCAAGTGCAGCCACTTGGCATTATGGGCTCTGCCTGGATCATATAGGTTGCAATAACTTAGCCAAATGGACAGTTGGTGGTACGGGAATGATAGGTTTGGAGCGCGTCCATTTTGGTCTAAGGGAAGGCTTCTGAAAGATCTTGTCTTGGTGAAACCAAGTCTTGTGGGGAAAGTGCACCACCTCTGCAGAGTGAAAAATCTAAGTACTTAGCCATGTCCCCAGTAAAGGACAATTTGATCATCAAGACATGGAAGCTATCAAGAATATCCTCATCCCAATTTCTAAGTTAAAATTTTGTGGTTGAACAAGGGTTGAAGGATCACCAATTTCTATTGGGAGATTCCTTGGGTGATTTTTGTCAAACAAAAACTTAGTGTTTTCAAATGATAAGGAAAACCTATTTTGAGCAAAGCAAGCCTAAGCTCCACTTAGCCAAATGCATATAGATGATAGATACCACTATACTACCATAGTATCACTTGCCAATACAATTCAATGTATTGACCCTTGTGGCTGTAACTTATTATGTTGCAGGTTTGTTTAGTGTGTTGATTAGGATTACAAGTCTGCAACCAACATCATTGCCTAAGGCACTTTGAAGATGAAGGACCCCATGATATAGTTTTTCTGCTGCATTGTAATGAGACAGCCAATTGATCTATGTAAGATGTAATGAATTATTTTATTCCTGGTTATAAAGTTGTATTATGACCTTTGTTTCTTGATATTACATCTTAACTGTGGATGCTAGCTATTGATCCAGGGACTAGCATTGTAAACACATGGATCTCTACCTTATTGAAGGTTGGGACCTCTATAGCTTTGTACTTCAGCAGAGGCCGAAGAGCCTGATGAAGGTCACCTGAAGACATTTCCTCAGATAACACCCTTGTCGGGTCGTTGGGGCCAGCATACAGAAACATCGGGTGCGCCCTCGCTTGGAGCGGCTGCACCCGACGCTTGAGGAAGGTGCGGATGATGTCGATGTCGTTGACCTCTTTGCCGACCACCAGCTGGAGAGCCTCCACCCGCTTGTAGAGCTTCTCCACCTCTTCGGGTTCACCCTTCAAGATGTCGTTCCACCACGACCTATTTCGGATGATCTCTTGGTTGGAGTCGAAGGGAGCAAGCCCATAATTCTAATCATCCAGCTTAATGTCGTGGATGTAGAACCACTTCCTGTGCCAGTATTGGATGACCTCACAAAGGGAAAAAGAGAAGAACTGGATAGTGGAGCGGATAGAGATTCCACAACCACCCAGTGGATAAACACCACCAGTGCCAGATTGCCTCTTCACGGAGTAAAGTCTCCGAAAGAGGCCAAAGTGCGGCTCGATGCCGAGCCAGCACTCGCAAAGAGTGATGAAACAAGCAATGTGACGGAGAGAGTTGGTAGACAGATGGTGCAACTGAATCCCATAAAAGAAGAGAAGCCCACAAAGAAATTCGTGGGCGGGCAAAGAAAGACCCCGGATGACAAAAGCATAAAACATCACCCGAAATCCTTCGGGTGGGCGCGAGATTACCTCCTGATTGGGGAGAATGGCGCCGTCCTTCTCCTTGGAGATCATCCTGGCCTCACACAATTTGCACAAATCTGATTCCTGCATATCTATGCGTCGCCACCCGCCATCGGTGGTGCGTCTCGGCGCGGCGGCTTTCTTCCCGGCGCCGGTGGCGCTAAAACCCGCTGTGGTGGAGGAGGTCCTCTTGGAATTGCCCATGGAGAAGCGGCAAGTGCGGCGATGCGAGCGCAGAAAAGCATAAGTAAATGCGTCGAGGACGTCAAGTGCAGTGCAAGCAAGAGCTCAAGAAAATGGTGGCAATGGCAAAGAGGAAGAAGCAAATGGCGAAGGGTAAAAACCAATGTTTTTTCCACGGTATAAAAGGGCGATGGCGATGCAGCAGAGCCGTCGATTGAGAAGTGATGACCCACAAGTATAGGGGATCGCAACAGTCTTCGAGGGTAGTATTACCCAATTTATTGATTCGACACAAGCGGAGCCAAAGAATATTTGCAAGCCATAAAAACTGAGTTGTCAATTCAGCTGCACCTGGAAATAGTTCTTGCTCGAAGAAGTTTATCAATAGCAAAAGTTTTGTAGTAGCAACAGGAAAGCAACAGCAGCAGTAAAACAGGAGCAATAGTAACAGGAGTAGCGAACAGTAGGATATGAACGCGGTAGGCATAGGGATGGATGGACGGGCGTTGCATCGACGAGTCTAAACATGTACCTTCAAGATCTAGGTAATTGCAGATAAATAAGAATAAGAATCCAAGTACTAAACAATCATAGGCATGTGCTCCATATATAGTCATGCGTGCTCGCAATGAGAACTTTCACAACATCTTTTGTCCTGCCAGCCCGTGGCAGCGGGGCCTCAAGGGAACTACTGGCAATTAAGGTGCTCCTTTTAATAGAGCACCGGAGCAAAGCATTAACACTCCATGAAATCATGTGATCCTCACATTACAGCCATCCCCTACGGTTGTCCCAATTTCTGTCACTTCGGGGCCTTTGGATCCGGACAATGATATGTGTACACAACTTGTAGATAAGATCACAAAAAATACTATCATAATGATTCAATAATAAGTTCAGATCTGTGATCATGGCACTCGGGCCCTAGTGACAAGCATTAAGCACAACAAGTTTCAACAAAGTCAAATAGCACTAATAGAGATACTAGACACCATGCCCTAACAATCTTATTCGATTACATGATAGAACTCATCCAATCCCTACCATCCCCATAGCCTACAACGAGGGATTACTCACTCATGGATGAGGGAAACATTGATGGTTGATGGAGAGGCGTTGGTGATGACGATGGTGATGATCCTCCCCAAATTCCCCGTCCCGGCAGGGTGCCAGAACAGAGTTTCTGGATCCGAATCGTGGTTTCTGGTGGTGGCGGCGCAACGGAACTCTTTCTGGAAAAACATCGAACCCCCCTAAGTTTTTAGGTCAGAAGGCATCTTCTAGGCGAAGAGAGAAGCCGAGGGGGTTCCTGGGCTGGCCACATGCCTCCCAGGCGTGGGGTGGGCCTACCCGCGTGGCAGGGAGGTGTGGGCCACCCAGGGCTCCCCTCCGTCTCGTACTCTGGTTCCGTGGATCTTCTGGTGAAATATGATTTTTGGAATATTTTTCGGGATTTTTCCTAATAGTTGATTTTTTGCACAAAAACTAGACACCAAGGTAATTCTGCTGAAAAAAGCATCAGTCTGTGTTAGTTGTATCCAAATCACACAAGTTTAGAGGAGAAACAATAGAAAAACTGTTCGGAAAAGTAGATACGTTTTGGACGTATCAAGAAGCCCTAACGTCTGCCTCAGATCTCACCATCCACGTGTCAGCACCAAACTAAACCGTCGCCAGCACGTTGTCCACTGCGTGCGGAAATCGAGGAGATGCCATAACTTTTGCCGCGCTTTTGCGTGATTGGTCAATGTCAGGTCAGGTGGTGGGACCTACGATCGTCCCATCGGATCGTCTCTGCTGCCGCAGACGTTTGAGCTCACCAATCGTCAGCAATGACGTCATCAAGGCAAAGCCAGCAACGGACCAAAGATTTTGACTGGTCATAAAAGTACTTACTCGAGTCTACGACTCAACCAACTACTCGGGGGATACTCCTATCAGGAGCGTTGGCCGCGCACCTAAGAAATTACAGTGATAATGTCACCTCTAAAATATCTTCTAGTCCTACGCCGAGTCTACGACTCCACTACGGACTCGGGGGCTACTCCCATAGGGAGCGCTGGTCGCGCATTCGAAAAATGTGTCCTTCGGACTAATCATGGAAACAAACGCAAATGGCTGAATTAAAGTCTCTGGTCTAGTCTACGACTCGAACAGACACTTGGGGGATACTCCCATAGGGAGTGCTGGTCGCACACCCTATGAATTATTATACCGAGATCCTTCGTATCAAATACGAGAAAAATATTTTGGCAACTTTTCCCAAACTAACGCTAAGTGAGAAGCAATCTCCTTGGCCACCCAAAACACCTCCGCGGTGATAAAAGTTCGGATGTTGTGTCTACGACGCAAAGATAAGCCCTATAGATATCATCGGATGGCCTGGTAACGCACCCGACTACGCTCTGCCAGAAAATTCCCGTGTCAGCAGGCACGATGAAAATCCCGACGAACGTGTTGGGTACATCATTTGAAAAATACTGGGTTCGACTCCTATAAGACCTCAGCGGCCTGAGTAGAATCACACAAGCATTCGTTCCGGATTCGAGTCTGGGGACTCGAATCTGATGAAGATCGTGTTGTTTTTTCCTATGATAGTTAACTGGCCCTAAACCATCGGGAGAGCCAGGCACACGCATCAACAATCCCTATGAACTAAACATTTCTTCCTGAAAAACAGGTTCAAAATACCAAGCACCCGAAAGATTAAAGAGTCTCCAGCCGAATCTGCGATTCGACTGAACACTCGAGGGCTACTGACATGGATATATCGTACGGGTGCATAACATTGGTATACCTGGTCCAGCACAATGAAGGCCCACGCGAGGACTTGCATCCCAGGAAGATTTCGGGTGGCCCAAGCCCGTGGCGAATTCGACTCCTTGGAGGACAAGTCTAGATTAGATAGAATTTCAAAGGGTATCAACCCTAATCTGTAACCGACTCGACCTATCCCGGGACCTGGCCTATCTATATAAAGGCCAGGAGGGTATGGTGAGAAGGATCTGAACACCTCATACACACACCTCCACGCCATATTGCATCTATGCACCCCTGTAACCTTCGGTTCCGCCATAATCAAGAGCAGATAAGCAGGAGTAGGGTTTTCCCTCCGGGGGACTGAACCTGGGTAAACCTCATGTCCCCGTGTTGCTTGCCTGTTAACCGTTCCACGACTTCCAGCATTCCCATCTTCTCCAAAACCCAAGTCCATAACAGTGGGCATTGATGAGTCGAACCCTCGTCAGTAGTTGCCATCCCCGTCCTAACGGTTACACTATGGGGTTGTGGTGAAGGTGGCACGTGTAATGATTAGTTGAATTGATAGCTAATTTAGAGAGTAGAATTGTTATTCAATGGATGGTTGTGAGTTCCTTATAATTTAGTCACTTTGTCGTCCCAAAGTTGAAAAGAGAATGCATTGCGGGGTCCGAGTGGCTTGCCATTGGATCTAGCTGCCCATAGTTGGCGTGCCAAATGCCTAGAGGTTCAAGTTTGGGGCCATATAAGTTGCGCATTCTTCTTCTCCAGAGAGGCGATCTGTCAAAGAAAGTACTACTCCCTCCGATCCAAATTAGTTGACTCAAATTCGTCAAGATACGAATGAATCTAATACTAATTTATGTCTAGATACAATCAAATTTATACAAATCTAAATCAACTAATTTGGGTCAGAGGGCGTACTACTTATGAATCAGTTTTAGAGCATATCCCTCCAATCCATATTACTACTTGTCACTGAAATGTATGTATCTAGACATGTTTTAGTGCTAGATACACCCATTTCAATGACAAGTAGTATTAATCGTAGGGAGTATAAATTTAGATTCAAATGATACATATTTCAATCAAATTTATACAAGACCACTGGAGATTGTCAAAGCATACTCCCTCCAACCCATATTACCACTAAAACTTGACTAGATATGTTCATATCTTGATGAATCTAAGTCAACTAATATGGGCTCAAATTTGTCCCAATACTAAGTGGGCGGTAAGCCGCCCTCCCTGCCGCATCCATCCGGCCATGAGGTACATCCGGCCTTCACCGTCGAACTGCACCTCGATGTGCAAGCCGTGGCTGCGGCCTGCCTCCCATGGCATCAGTTCATGAGGGCTTGATCTGCCCCGTCGCGGTGATGTTGTGGATGATGGCTTCAATCGTCGTTGCATCGATGACCACTGTCGGCACCGCCGCCACCTCGGTGTATTTCACTAGCAACGGATCTGAGGAGGTGAACAGGAGTGAGACGGACAAATATAGAAATTTCAGATGCTTAGATCCTTACTACCGCACGTTGTTCCAGCCGCCATGCTTGGAGATGTGCCGCTGCAAGCCGTTTCGACCCCCACGCTTAGGTCCGCGCCATCGCACGCCGTTCCGACCGCCAGGCTTAGATCCGTGCTACCGCACGTCGTTCCGACCACCACGCTTAGGTACACGCTGGCGCATCCCGTTTGGAACGCCAGGATTAGGTCCACTCCGCCGCACGCCATTCGTACCGCCACACTTAGAACCGCGCCGTGCATGCCATTCGGACTTCCGCAACATTGTACGTCGATATGAGGGGAGGAAGATGCGGCTGGTATATGTGCGACAGGGAAAGGGATGGAGAGACATCCAGCCTGTCGGGCTCTCCTCTGTGTATAGGGTAGGTGCGCCCATCGGGAGAGAGATAGAGATCTCTAGCCCGTCGGATCATGATGTATCCAACGGTGGTTGGCCAAGATCCGTGTGACATACATCTCTACCAATCAGAACGCAGCCAAATTGATGCTGCTGGTATACGTGCGACATGGAAAGGGAAGGAGAGACATCCAGCCTATCGGGCTCTCCTCTGCGTACAAGGTAGGTGGACCCATCGGGAGAGACCTCCAGCCCGTCGGATCATGATATATCCAATGGTGGTTAGCCAAGATCCGTGTGACAAACATCTCGACCAATCAGAACACAGCAGCCAAACTAAGCGCAAGTTGAGCTGTTGCGAGGGTTTGAGTCAGGAGAGAGGGGAAAAGTGAGGAAAACTTTAGCGGAAGGGGGAAAGTGAGGAAAACTTTATAGGGAGAGGAAAACTGAGTAGAGCTAAGGAAAACAAGGGCACTGAGATAAAAAAATGAGTAAGGTAAATTCAAGCTTTTGGCATAAAAATGGAAAATGTGTTATTTGAACAAAATAATTCATCTTGGCTGACATTATATTGTTTTCAACTCAAAGATACACAAGTGTTCCAAATTTGGCCTCATTTAGACAAAGTATGTTTTGGGATGGGTTATTTTGAAGGTCAATGGGGTAGAAAGCCATGCATCTTCATAGCTAGTATCTCATTCCAAGAATGGTTTAAGAAGTGGTTTAGGGGATAAGTCCATTTCTCTTTATTTCCTTTTCCTTTATTATTCATGCTAGGCTGTAGGCAACATAACAAGACTCCATTTGAAGGTTGCACTATGTTTTGATTTTTTTTTGAATTAAACTAACCCTAAAACCATTTTTTGATTTAAACACTTAGAAAAAGAAAATGTGGCTGATTACAAGTTAATCCAAAATATCCAATTTCAAATGTAAATCAATCCAAGATACACAAGTGTGCCAAATTTTGGATCAATTGGACAACGTTTAAGCCATGAACTAGCGAAACCCCATGTGTTGACCACATGTCGAGGGCAAAACTGAGCAGTGCTAAGAAACTAGGTGCATGACCATAGAAACTTTCAATAACACATACATTGATAGTAGTTCAAACTTGGGAGCATCACGCTAGTTCGAATTCAATACAAACATTGAAAATAGTTCATACAAATTCAAATTAATAATTCAGATCCGTTTTTTCTTGCTCCTAGTGTTTTTTGTTGGGTTCACCACCTTGCTCCTGGTGATCCTAGCTGGAATATTCTCGGAGTCCATCATCGGCTTCTTCCGTTTCTTCCCTTTGTTCTTTTTCTCTGCATCCAATGAATCGAGTGCTTCAGTCTGTCGTATAATAGGTTCAATCACGTTTCGATCGTCTGGTTCAAAACGCTTTGCCTCAATTTTGTCAATATTCGCTCGTGTAATTCCTTTATGCTTGAACTCTCCTTCAATCTCCGACGCAATTGATATAATCTCCTCTCGAGCGACTGGTTCAATCTCCCCTACATTGGGTTCAGTCTCCTATATATCCATTGGTTCAATCTCCTCTCGATCGACTGGTTCAATATCCCCTACATTTGGTTCAATTTCCTCTGCATTTGGTTTAATCTCCTCTAGATCCATTGGTTCAATCTCCCCTGCATTTGGTTTAATCTACTCTGCATTTGGTTCAATCTCCTCTCGATCCATTGGTTCAATATGCAATGTACCCATTGCTTCACTCTCCTCTCATTCAAACACCTCATTCTCATATGCATTTGCTGCTCCCGCCTAATCATCCATTCCATAAGCTGGGTCCACTACATTTTTACAAGATCTAGCAATGTGCCCTAGGATCCCACAATGTTTGCACTTATGTCGTCGAGGTGGTGCACCACCCTCTGCACTAGCTCTTATCCTACTCTTCCTTGGCCTACCTGCTGGTCTAGTAAAAACTGGAGGGTATAGCTTGAAGCCTGGATCCACTTACATACATTGGTCTTTTCCCAACAAGGCTGGAACATTCTGAGCATATGCTGCCCTAAATTTGGCAATGGAGAAATACTCCGACACGTACTGATAAACTTGACCCTCTTCGCCTCCTAGAAACCCATGAAAAACAATGCATGTATGCAGGGTTTCCCACGGAGCTGCCATTGCATGCAATGGCATGTCCTATCAACCAAACTCACTGGATACCTCCATTTCCTATCTTTACTATCAGTGTACGTTACCTCAACCTCCATTCCTCTTCTAATGCATTTCATCTTCAATTGTTTTGCCCTAGCATGCAAAGCCTTAATCAAAGATGGGAGGATGAGATGGCCAGCATATACTGTTGATGCAATTCTTTGACACAAATCGATCTTTATCGTGATCATCTGCCTAATCTTATCAAATATTTGCCACAGCATAAGCCCTTTCAGTGACTTGACCTTTCAATTGAAACTCTCTGCAAGGTTACTTGTTACATAGTCTACCTTGCAAATTTCATTGAATCGGCTTCTTAACCACACCATTCCATGATGTGCATCCAAGTACTCCTTCACCACAGGTTTTTGTTTATACAACACTTCCAAATGATAAATATGTTTCCTCAAACTGTATGTGTATGAAGCTGGCCATAGGTTTTTAGTATAAACTTTACCCTTGAATTTATTTGTAAAATTCTGCACTAAGTGTTGCATACATTCCCTATGCTCCACTCCGGGGAATACTGCTTCTACAGCTTTCTCCAAACCTTTGCAAGCGTCTGTGTGGATAGTAATTCCTGGTGGATGACCTATAAGGTCGCAAAAATTCTCCAGAAACCAAGTCCAACTTTCCTCTGACTCAATATCCAAAACTCCATAAGCAACAAGGAACATCCAATTGTGGCCATCAACTGCAGTAGCAGCTACTAGCTGTCCTTTAAATCTGCCATGAAGAGTTGTTGCATCCACAGACAAATAAAGCCTGCAACCATCTAGAAACCCTTACCAGCAAGCTTTCAAACAAAAAAATCCCTCCTAAAGCACTCCTTCTCCATTGTCTTCCCTCTTATTTTGTACTAAACTTTATGCCTGTCTATCTATACAACACTACCTGGACTAGCCATCTGCACTTCAGCTTTGAAGCTGTAAAGTAACTGAAAACTTTCATTCCATGGACCATTGATCCTCTCAAGAGCCATTTCATTTGCATATAACATCCTCATGTAGGGTACTGTAATAGTAAATTTTAGAAACTTCTTTTATGAGCGTTGTTGCACCAAGTGATCGGTTCGCTCTCATCCAATCCATGATTGCATCTGCCAACCACCTAGTCTTTGCTAGTTTTGTTTTGTCCTTTGGCTGTCCCCCTTGAGGTGGACAAGAATATTCAAACCGGTTAACTTTTATCTGAAACATAATGAAAATATCAGGTACAGCTAACAAACTCTAAACAATGATCTAAAAATACACAATTGGTTGTAATACCTGAACCAAACTACTCCTGAGAATAGTGGATGCATGCATCCTCCACCTACACATCTTGTATGGGCACTTCACTCTGAACCTTGTCGGCTCACTCTTAATAACATCATAATCATTATTGGTGTGAATGCAATATGTATTAAGGGCATTACGATAGTCCCGCATCGTTTCAAATACGGTGCCTTCTGAAATCTTAGGATCGTCCCTGTCCCACTCAATTACTGGCAAGTCTTCACCATCATACTCGGCTAAAACGAGGTAGTCATTGTTTTCCTCGTACTCTTTGGCATCAGTGTCATCAAATCTGGCACCCTGGGAAATTCCATCCGTATATTGATCCTCTAGTGCTTGTTTACTGAATCTATCTACAAATTCAGGAAACATCAACTCATCATCATCATCTAGTGGAGGCGCTCCCTCATCAGGATCTGCCTCATCCTCCACATCAACCACACGAGCAGTTTGGCTTACACTCGCAGTGCAAACAGATGGTACTGTTGTGGACCTACAAGGATCGCCGGGGCGCACACTATTAGAAGAGACAATAGAGACACATGATGCCCGACCACCTGATAATGCGTGACCACCAGATGATAATTTAACGCTCTTTCCCGTGTGCTCAACTTTAGGATGCACATGGATACGAATTCGACCAAAACGTTCGGTAGCATTCAAAGAGAAAACCATTAACATATCATCCTCGCTAGTTAGTGGGAGCAATCTTTGCTCGCTAATGTTGAAATATTGCAAACAAACTGAATCATCACTACTCTAGGGGAATTTACAACCGATTTTATCTATCAAATCTCTGAGAGTTATGGAGATTGCAAACACCACTAGAAAGTAAAATCCAGAGAGATATTGTTCACAACCACGAATTACGCTAGTATCCAGTCTAACCGCCAGCCGAAATGCCATCACTGGATCAATCCCATTCGAAAAGCAAGGCAGTTAGTTGAGCACCAGCGATTCACCCTCAAATACTGCAAATAATCAATCCACAAAGGTAAATGATGCTTACCCATATGGAATCCATGCGTTAGATCCCTGCGATTCCACCCAATCGTCTCCATGCGCGATGCGGATGGTCGGTACACCAGCCGGCGTTGCATACTGTTCCGCAAAAGGGGTAGATCTAGCGAGGGCGGGAGTAGAGCCGGAGGTGGAGTGGGATCCACAGCTAGGGGGAGGGGGAGGCTCTGGGGCCGGGGACGACATAAGATAGGAGGGCACAACGGCGGGGTAGTGGAGGGGCAATGTGGGAGCTGTTCTAGGCTCAAGGGGAAGTGAATGCTTTGGGTGAGCGAGAATGGCCGGTCCAACGTGTCTCCATGCGGCTCCACCCTTCACCACGTATGCAAGACCCGTCCCAACACGGCCCCACCCTTAACCACGTATGAAGGACCCGCCCCAACGTGGCCCCACCCGTAAACATGTAACGGTCGAGGCCACGAAACATAACACTCAACGCACGACCCGGCACCCTACCGGAGGGGAGATCATCCCGGAGGCTTTCTTCTTCATCATGCCAGCCTCCGGTATGAAGCGTGAGTAGTTCCACCTTGGACTACGGGTCCATGTAGTAGCTATATGGTTGTATCTCCTCCTTTGTGCTTTCATTTCTAGATCTTGTGAGCTCTGTTCATGATCAAGATCTAATCTATTTATAATCATGCATGTTGTGTTTGCGGGGATCCGATGGATATTGAGATTACTATGTCAGATTGATTAATGGTTTTTTCTATTTGATTCTATCATGTCTGTGTTGTTTGTGATCTTGCATGCTCTCCGTTGTTAGTGGCTTTCTTGGCAAAGTAGTTGCTAGTGACTTCAAGAGGGGGTATTTATGTTAGGTAGTGGGTTCATGCCTCTATTTAATCTAAGGAAAATGACATAAATCTCTAAGGTTGTAGATGTGTTGTTGCCACTAGGGATAAAACAACGGTCTCTTGTTCATGGAACAAGTGGATTGTTTACCTTACACACTTTGCTTAAAGCAGTTCTCTGTTGCTTGCAACTTAATACTGGAGGGGGTTCGGATGATAACCCAAAGGTGGACTTCTACTCCTAGATGCAGTTGGATGGCGGTCTATGTATCTTGTTGTATTGCCCAATCGAATCTCGTAGGATCATGATGTCTGGTATTGCATTGATATGCCTTGCTCAGTCCTATCAATTGCCCTGCTGTAATGTTTTTGCCCAGCATGCCATGTTTGTTTATCTAAGGAGAACACCACTAGTGAACTATGGACCCTGGTCCAATCTTTACCATTGATACATCCTCCACTGTTACTGTTTACTTTCTGCAAACCAGTATTACCTTCCACACCATACAGTTAATCCTTTGTTACAGTAAACTGGTGAGATTGACAACCTCACTGATTTGTTGGGGCAAAGTCTTGAGTTTGTGTTGTGCAGGTTTCCAAGTTGCTTGCAACACCTTTGAGACGTTTCCTTCCTCCTACTGGTTCGATAACCTCGGTTTCTTATTAGGGGAAGACTTGCTGCTGTGGTGCATCACACCCTGCTCTTAGGGTTTCCTGATGAAGCGCTCCCATATCAACGAGGTGTCATCATCAAGTTTTTCTGGCACCGTTGTCGGGGAGGCTAAGGACGTCTTCACAAGGGAAGTCATTCTCAACCTTTCTCTTTTCTTTGTTTTAGTTTGCTTAGTTTCTTTTGCTTGGTTTTGTTAGCCTATTTTTATCAAAAACTCCAAAAAAATAGTTTAGTTTGGTTTGCTTTCTCTTATCAAAAACACAAAAAATTAGTTCCCACTCTAGTTGTCACCTTGCTCTAGATCACCATGTTGATCCCCAAGTTCACACTGAAAGACCTTTCAATAGGTAGTGGCTCCATAATTGGGAAAGAAAATATTGAAGAATTCTTTAATCATGTTAGCAAACATGAGGATATTGAGGATAGATCTATAGCAGAACTTGCTCCTAATTATGAAATTGCTGCAGCTTCTTTAGTTCATATGTTGGAGGCTGATACGTTGGAAACGTATCTATAATTTTTGATGCTCCATGATTGTTTAGTATCTACTAAGTTTTACTTGTCCACACTTTGAGGTGCTTTTTACATGTTTTCTGGTACTATCCTATTAAAAAGTTGCAACAGTGCCAGATGCCTGTTTTCTGCTGTTTTTGGTTTCAGAAAAGTTAGTAAAGAAATATTCTCGGAATTGGACGGGACGAAGGACAAAGTCAATTACTTTCCGTGGGGAACAAGAAGTCCAGAGGAGAGCCGGAGAGGCCAGCCAGAGGGGCCAAAACCCTCCCCCCAGGCGCGGGGACACCCACTCCTGGCTAGGGTTTGGTGGCCCTGGCCGCCTCCCGGTCTCGCCCCTTCGCCTATAAGAAGCCCCCGATGCAGAAACTCTCATAACCCGATCAATATTCCACAAAACCGTATGTATCCGCCACCACCATCGTCCCTAGATCAGGGGGATCTGAAGCTCTTCCCGATACCCTGCCGGAGGGGAGATCATCCCGGAGGCCTTCTCTCCGGTATGATTTGTGAGTAGTTCCACCTTGGACTATGGGTCCATGTAGTATCTAGATGGTTGTATCTCCTCCTTTGTGCTTTCATGTATAGATCTTGTGAGATCCGTTCATGATCAAGATCTAATGTAACATCCCTAAAATCATGAATTCAAAGATTGCATATCATTCATGCATGCATATAGTTTTGAGAGCAATTTCAAACCAATTCCAAGAAAACAGAAGCACATAGTGCTATCATTTTATGTGAGCAAACTTAAATCAAATGACCATCCCCATTTGAGAGCTTAAGTGTTTTAAAACCAAGTTTGTTTGTTTCCTTGTTGATTGGATTGAGTGTGGAGTTTGAACAAAATTATACAAAATAAAAATGGTTTCAAAACCATTTTCAAAACATTTGCAAATCAAGTGTTATGGCACTGTTTATTTTGTTTATTCAAAAGAAACAAGCTTGAACAGAGAGACCACATGTTTCTATGCCAAGAAATATGAATGTTGCACCCTAAAAAATCCTGGAAAAAAGTTTGAATTCAAAAGCTTTTGAAATCATTTGAAAATCAATCCGGAAAATCAAATTAGAAAAAGAAAAGGAATAAAGAAAAGGAAAAGGGTCGGCGCTACTATTCTGGCCCAACAGCGAATCCAGTCCAGCTAGCCCACCCGAGTCCCCTCTCTCTCTCTCTCTCTCACGCGCAGAAGCACCCCCAGAGTCACTGACACTCGGACCCCACTCCCTCTCTGTTCTATTCGCTGACAAGCGGGCCCTCTCCACGTCGACTCCTTCTTCCCCAAATCGCGCCCGCAGACCACGTCGCCGCTGCCGTTGATGCCGGTAATGGCGCGGCGTAATTAGCCTTGATACCGCGAGCGTTTCCTGTCGCGCTTCGGCCTATTTAAACCACACCGCCGCGGTCATTTCCCCCCACGCTGCACTCTCTTCTCGCCACCAGGCTGCCCCTAATTCGCGTTGCACCGCCGCAGCCAGAGCTAACTCCGGCGAGGTATTCCGGTAAGACCCCGTCGCCCCTTGCTGTCTAAATTTGCCAGTACAATCTCCACGACCTTGCGCACCTCCTGACCCCTCTGGTGCATGCTAGGATCATCCAGAGCCTCGGCAACGTCGGCGACCACACGCGTCAGACGACCCCATCAACTTCGGCAATCAATTGCGATAAGCACCGAGCGCCCCTTGATATCTCACGCATGCGAGGTTGTTCGCCACCGTCTTGCACATCTTCTAATCCATCTGGTTCGTGCTAGGGCGACGCGAAACCTCGGCAACGACTTCGACAACAACCACCTGACGCCGTGCACAACTCCGACGAGCTTCCCAGCCACTACAGCGCGCCCCTTGACCAGCCGACACCACCTTGAGCATCAGCATCGCATGGCGAGCTCGGTAAGCCCCTTCCCCCTCCCCTGTGTGGCCTAGAACGCTAGCGCCGCCACTGACAGAGCGCTCCGCCGCTCGCCGCCGCGCTAGCGCCGCCAGACCTTGGTCGTTTGATCAAGAGCCGTTGGATCTAGATCCAACTCGTGTAATAGAATCACTTAAACGAAGCGGTACGTTAGATCTGAGACGTGAACGTTCACTTAAATCCAACGATCTGCGTCGATCGATCCGCCCAAACCGGTACGGGCCAATAGGAAACAGACGCGTGGCAGTGAGTTAGATTTAAAACAGATTTTGAATCAGATTATAGTTCAAATTTGTTTTGTTTGTAACTTTTAATTTCCACGTTAGATTTTGACAAATTTTATACCGTTGGAATCAGGAGAGAAAGCTCTTTCAAACTATGCAATGTGTTTAGTGTTTAGCTTCTGTTAAAAAGGCTTTATTTGCAGAAACTTGTTTAGGACTAATTTGAGTGTTTGAAATGTTTAGGAAATGCTTTAGGGTAAAATTATTGGTTGTTTGGCAAGTTTTTGTCTTGTTAGTGAATCAGTACCTTGCACTTGCTTGGTTGAGTTTTGAAAATCATCACTTAGCATTTTGCATGCATGCATATATTTATGTTTGTATATGAATTGTGTGTAATTTTGTGCTACCATTCTTTGTGTAGACTTTGGTGCTAGTGATTGTGATTGTGAAGAGTGCTACTCTCCCAACTACCAAGGCAAGTGGTACTTCATGAATATTTCTATCCCTATATTTTATACTAAGCATTAGAAATATTTTGCTAAGTCTTGCATGTTAATATTTTGCCTAAATGCCATGATGGGAAATCCTAAGTAGTTGTAGAATTGCTAGGAAATTTCTAAGTTAAGTTACTATCTATGCCATGCTTAGCCTAGCTAGTAGCAAACAAGGGTTGGTGAAATACACATGCTATGATGAAAATATTTCTAAGTCTTTGGACTTTGTTTTGCTAATAAAACAACTAAGTAAATGAATCACCTGGGTGGAAAGGGACTTGATTGGTGGATTTTGGTTGAGTGGTTACACAAGGCCCATGGCTTACCTTGTGTATCTCACTTGTGGTAAGCCACCCAGGAACAAAGATATTTTAGAGGCCAAGTGTTAAGAAGCTTATAGTGCAGCCACTTGGCAATATGGGCTCTGCCTGGACCATATAGGTTGCTAGAACTTAGCCATTTGGACAGTTGGTGGTAGTGGGAATGATAGGTTGGAACGCGTCCATCTGGTCTAAGGGAAGGCTTCTGAAAGGTCCTGTCTTGGTGAAACCAAGTCTGGTGGGGAAAGTGCACAACCTCTGCAGATGGAAAAAATCTAAGTACTTAGCCAAGTCCATGGCAATGGACAACTTGAGCATCAAGGCATGGAAGCTATCAAGAATCTCCTCATCCCAATTTCTAAGTAAAAATTTGTGGGTGAACAAGGGTGAAGGACCTCAATGTCTATTGGTGGTTCCTTGGGAAAAGTTTTGACAAAGAAAAACTTAGTGATTTCAACTAATAGGAAAAACCTATTTTGAGAAAAGCAAGCCAAGCTACACTTAGCCAAAATGCATATAGTAAAATAGTCCACCTAAATTTTACTAAGGTATCACTTGCCAATACTATTCCAAAGTATTGACCCACTGTGGCTGTAACTTGTGATGTTGCAGGTTACTCTGATGAGGATTAGGTGTCATGAGTCTACACTCAACATGTTTGCCTGTGGCACATGAAGATGAAGACTTACATTTATATACTTATTCAAACTCTTGTATTAGGACTGTGGCCTTGAGATGTAAAGACTATGTTATCTCTGGAATGGATGTAATAAATGACCTTTGTATTTGTGTACTTCATCTTAAACTGTGGATGCTAGCAATGATCCAGGGACTAGCATTGCAATCACATGGATCCTTTTCCTTTACAAAGGAGGGATCTTACAGATGGTATCAGAGCACTGTGTTTCCTGTAGGATTATGACCCTAGGATTGGAAACCCCGAAGGAAAAAAATTTAGCCACTTCTACACTTGTCTATTCTTCTCGTAAAACTTTTCTAATCTTCTCTCTCATCTATATTTGTAGATGAACTCCATCAACGAAGCCGTGAGGAAAGGACCACTCATGACAATGACTTTGGAGTGTGAGACAGAATTCCCCAAGGCTCGCAAGGACCTCATGGTTGCACTATACATACAAGGTGCAGCTGTGTACAAGGGCTTTCCTGTGATGGATGAAGGAGAGGAATACTGGTGGGTACAACTTCACTTGTATAAAAACAAGGAAGACAACCATCAGGAAAAAAGGATTCTGCATGTTCACCAATTCAGTGGTGCACCCTACATTCTTTGAATCAGCAAAGGATGCAGCTTGGAAGACCATCAAAGAACTAGGTGATAGAGTCAAGTGCAGAATGCTCAACCTCCAAAATGATCTAAGGAAAGAGAAGGAACATACCCAAGAGTTGGAAGCTACCAACCAAACCTTAAGAGGAGACATTATAGACTTAGTGATGGAGTCATGTGAGCAAGATAGGCTGATTGCTTCTAGAAACATTGTGTTAGCCAACAGATCCAGTGAGATAGGATTGTAAACATACTTCGTTAGTTGGACCACCACCTATCACTTTATTTTCCAAAATGTTGCTTTAAAATAATATTGAACCTTGGTTGTTGTAATGGTTTCATGTATGCATGACTTGTGTGTTTTGCTTCCCAAGGATATTTATGTGTTGTTTTCTCTTTTTTTTATCATGATTTGTGTTGTTCTAACTTTTCTATCTTATAAATAGATGCCTATTACCATCAACACTGTTGAGGAGTTTGTGGCATCCCGCAAAACCACTACTAGAAAATCGCGTTGAATTTGTGCATTGCATTGTCATCATCATGCATTGTTTGCATAAAACTATGTTTGCAAAGCCCGTGTTGTTTTCTAAACGCCCCTCTTTATTCAAACGTCAAAAACCGGGTCCCCGGAATATTTTGTTTTGGCCGCTATCGGTTTGCATACGGCCCGTTTAAAACAAATAAAAAGTTAATTGTTTTAGCGGGGGCAGTCGAACGGGCCGAATGACCCGAACGACCGCCCCAGGAAAACTAAAACGGTCCACCTAACCGCCCTTCCCAAAACCTACAGCTACCAACTAACCTACCCACCCAATCCCTCCACATCACCCCGCCCTATAGCAACTCGCCACCTCACCCTCTTTCCTCACCCCTCCACTCACACGCAGCCACGTGGCCTAGCCCTCCCTCACCACCAACCCCCCAGCTGGCCACACGCACACAGCTTTTTCCCCACCGGATCCCACCTCCCCGAGCCAGCCTCACCCCTCTCCCTGTTCAGCGGGTCCCACCAGCCCCCTGGCCCACCACGACCGCCCCACCCCGATGCCCTTCTCCCACCTCGCGCGCCTGCAGGCCTCTTCCACCTCGCGTGGCCGCCCTCCTGCCTCCTCAAGCAGACGCTGCCGCCACCGTGCGTCCCCGGCCGCCGCCTCGCTCCTCTCGCGGCCAAGCTCGCGCCGCCGCCTGGCCTCAAGCCGCCGCCGGCCCCCGACCTCCTCCGCCGCTCCGCGCCCGTGCGCTCGCCCACCTCCGGCTCTGCCCCGAGCTCGCGCCGCCGGAGGTCGCCCGCGTCTCCGCCGCCCTCCGTCGCTGCAGCGCCGCCCTCCGCCGCCCTCCTGCGCGCGTGCCGCCCAGTTCGCCCCGCGCCGTCCCCCGCTCGCGCGCCGGCGACGCCACCGCGACCGCGCCGCGCAGACCGCCTCGCCGTATCCTCTGCCCCGTCGGCGCCCGCTCGAGCACCCCCCTCCGCGCTCGCCCCCGTCGCCCCGCCAGGCTCGTCGCGACGCCGCCGCGCCCCGCAGCGGCTGCGTCTCCCTCCCAGGCCCCGCCTCACCTCGCCCTCCCGCGCGCGCCCCGTCGCCTCTGCTCCGGCGCGCCGTCGCCGCCGCTCAGGCGTCCTCCTCCTCTCCGCGGCGCAGCACCCCAAGCCCGGCGCCGCTCCTCCCGCCTCCGACCACCGCGCGCTCGCCGTCCACCCCGCCTTCCAAGCCCCGCCACCTGGGCCCGAGCTCCTCCGCGCTCGCCGGCGTTCGCCTCCGCGCCGCCGCTCTCCCTGCGGTCCCCTGCCGTCCGTGTCCGCCTGCCGGCCTCGCCGGACCGCCGTCCGCCGCCGCCCTTGGTTGTCCGACCTGCGCGACCATCCGTTGTCCTCGACCGCAGGCGCCGCCCCAGTGACCCCCTGTTTCCTTTCCGGTGCGAGCCCCTGGCGCTATCGATGGTATGTGTCGTGATGGTTTCTGTAACGGGAAGGTACCTTGTGTTGATGCTGCTGCGGCTCGAGTACGACAAGGTCGTCAAGATCCTCGAGGCGGAGACCCCCGTACCGGTACCGACGTAAGAGAGGGAACCGAAGACCCCGATCTCAAGGGTCCGAAGCGCCAAGGTCATCGACAAGATCGTCGTCCCGACACCCCGAGTACCACCACCCAGGATCCGATGGTCGTACCTCCGAGAACTCCGTCACATGGCACCAAGTTCTTCCCCTCAGACGCCAAGACCCGAACCGGGAGGACGCAAAGATCGCCACGGGAACGACAAGCACTTCACCTCGAAGCCAAGACCGACCCGACACGCGAACCCGACAAGTTCTTCTCGACGACAAGATCATCGACAGAGAACCCGAAGAACACATGTGCGACAAGTACTCCCTTGAGGACGCCGAGTGCTTCACCCTGGAAGCGACAAGACTTACCTTCGTGGCCCGAGAACGTTTCCGTCGAACCCTGGACCCTGTCGAACCCCGAACCCCGGAACCCCAAGATCGTCGAGCCCCCTAAATGTGTGACCCTTTTCCCTCGATACCCTATTTTCATAAATGATATAAACTTGTTGCATATTTAATTGTCATCTCGCATGCATATCATTGGTTTGGGGGCCTTATGCCGATTCACCTAATAATTAAATATGGGGCCCATATGCGGGCAAATCTAGTCTCATATCGGCCTCATTTAAACTTGTGTAGCGAACCGGTTCCATCTGTTGTCTTGCTAAACAACATTTAATATGCGGGGTAGCTAAATAACTTGAACCACCTAATTAATTGTCGGGACCCCGGTCTCGCTTAATATGACCTAATCGCATCGCATCTTTTGCCATGTCCTCCATCATACATGCATCATGCCGATCTTCTGCCGTTGTATTAAATATTGCATCCGGTGTTTATTCTAGTGTTTTGCTTCTTCGCGGATAAGGCCGTTGAGTTGATGTGAGCTTCGACCCGATCTTCGGTTGAACCTTCGACAATGTTTTCAGGCGAGCATCTCCCCCTTTCTACCTATCTTACTTTTATAGCATTTACTTCCCTCCTGTTGATCTATTGCTATCTGTGTTGCGATGCTCTAGTTTTCCATACCCGTGATATCCCTTGCAGCCCTATATTGCCTCGGACACATCCTATTACCTATTGTTTGGTAGATAGTGGGACTTGCGCGTCGTAGTCGCTTGCTCAAGTGCTGTTGCGTGTCGCCAAGTGCCACAATTGTTGATGTATTGCCGCATGTTGATGTTGGAGGTGATCATAGTTTTACTTATTGTTCACTTTAATTCTCGTTTAACAACTAAAATTGAAGTAAGCAGAGGCATCGGTGGGTGATAGATAACATTTGGTTTCCGAACGCCCACTTGTGTCCCGTAGGACCCCGAGTACTTGATACCTGTTCCTTGACTTATCGCGCTATCCACATACGGGGAGTATGGGCCCCCCTTAGCCAGAGCTTGATTCCGTCTTATTTCTTGGGGCCACAAACTAGTTTGAGGTTTTATTTACGATCCTGTACTTATGCCATGTTTTACTGCTTTATTTACGATTGTGCGACAGATAGCACCTGTACTGTTTAGGATCGGGACACGATTCCGCGGTGTCGACAAGCCCCGTTTGGGGTTCCCAGTCGTTCACAGCCGTATACCCAGACCTTGAGTCCGTCTCGGAGCTAGCTTACTTCGTTGCGGGTAGCTTAATGGGGTGGCCCCCTGAAATATTTCCGAATCTTGTGATTGCTCTGTCGTGAAGACCTCGTTGGGTTTTGATTTGGTTTTTCCGAGGTTGATCGTGTGTGTGTTGCTATTTGTGCACCCCGGCCGGGTTAAAACTTTCTGAAAGCCGTGTCCGCGGTTATGGACGACTTGGAGCACAATATCTCGATCATAGACAAGCATAACTAAAGTTTATTGCTGTAAATCTGACTTTATAATGACTAGTAATCAGCTTCACTATAATGGAATGGCTAACTAATACTGCCCACAACTGCCTGTTTGGAGTGTCGCTTGCGACCATTGTACCTGACTAGTAAGTAGTGCAACTACAACGGAATGGCTGAATAAAAGTACCAACAACTGCTGGGGTTTTGGTTTTACATCATGCTATCTGTATCTGATTAGTAATTGTTGCAACTACAACGGAATGAATAACTAAAAGGGCCCACTGCTTCTTTCATCAGGACAATTATCTATACCTGACTAGTAAAGTGCCGCAACTATAACGGAATAAGTAAAACTGCCAACTGTGTGAGTTCCTCGGTTGACTTCCTCGTTAGGTCTCGAGGGGGAAACGCCAGGATGGGTTTGTTTGATAGTAGCATCAGGTTGGTTCCGACTAGGACTTCCTTACCCCTCTCTGATATCCGCCAGTTGTATCGAGTCTCTATAGGTTGTTTAGTGCATGCTGCCGCTGCCGCTCAGTCCACCATACCTATGTAGGCGAGGACCGCCGAATTCTAGCCTCGCCGTGTACTGGCCTCAGTACTGACGCTCCTCTTTTTCCTTTGCCCTTTGTCGGCACCCCTTTTGTTTAAGCAGGTTTGAGATCGACGCCGTTAGCAGGGTTACCCATCCGGCTTGGCCTGGGCAGGGTTATGGACGCCATTGGTTATTCTTCAGGGCTCTTAGCCCCATTTGCATCTTGTCCGTAGCTGGACGCTCTATCGTTTTCAAGGTGATTTGGATCTTTGTATATTATATTGGTATTCTTGACTCATGGAGTCGCTGTTATATATATATCTGTTCTGTGGGTCCCATCGAGGACTGTTGTGTAATGTTATTACTTCGTTTTCCACCCGCACGAAAGTGCCTGGTGGGCACCTTTGAATCGTTTCTATGCGGGTTTTGGCGAATTTTGCTCAAACTTGCATAGGTCCGATTCTGAGGGTGTTACAGAGTGGTATCAGAGCTCAGCAGTTGCGATACCCCACAAGTCCAGCCTGTAGGATAACCTAGCTAACGGCCGAAGTAGAGTGTCAAAACTATTTTTGCAAAAATCGGTTGGATAGTTCTGGTTAGGTCTGATTTTACTCCTTACCCCTCTGCTATTCTCCTCTTATCTCGACGTGTTTTGAACCTGCTCTCTTATCTTTTCTTCGAGTCCAGGATTTCTCGTGGTGGGTTTTCCGTCGTACCTTCAGGGTTTCGCTTCCTCCTTTGTCAACGGTGTTCTATCATCCGGTGTTCAAGCTGCCTGAGGAATCCGTCCACGGTGTTATCATTCTTTGTTCCTTGTTTGTGCCTTCCGGTGGTTCTGACGCGACGACATCATCTACGCCAGATCCGATGCAGAGTCTGCATCACTCCTTTGATCCGAACCTCGCTTGTCGAGATCTTCAGTCTGAATCCGAGGGTTGGTTGCGTAATCTGTCTATTCGTGTACAGAGTAATGCTTTGAGTGCGGGATGGAGTCGCGACCATACCACTACTCTTATCATTTGCTCGGTATATTGAATAGTGGATCGATGCAATTTTACTCCTTCCATGTAAGTTAGAGGTGGCCTTACCTTTAACTTCGTCCGTTGTTTATCCGGAGTGTTCTCTTGATGAACGGGATCAACGACCTCTTGTTAGTGGTGTCGCGAGGATCTACACAAAGCGGGAAGACGCAGTTCGCCAACCTTTCCTTCCGGTACCATGAGGCGGATCTCGAGGGCGAGATCCATTGTTAGTGGTGTCGAATTGTGGCATCCCGCAAAACCACTACTAGAAAATCGCGTTGAATTTGTGCATTGCATTGTCATCATCATGCATTGTTTGCATAAAACTATGTTTGCAAAGCCCGTGTTGTTTTCTAAACGCCCCTCTTTATTCAAACGTCAAAAACCGGGTCCCCGGAATATTTTGTTTTGGCCGCTATCGGTTTGCATACGGCCCGTTTAAAACAAATAAAAAGTTAATTGTTTTAGCGGGGGCAGTCGAACGGGCCGAATGACCCGAACGACCGCCCCAGGAAAACTAAAACGGTCCACCTAACCGCCCTTCCCAAAACCTACAGCTACCAACTAACCTACCCACCCAATCCCTCCACATCACCCCGCCCTATAGCAACTCGCCACCTCACCCTCTTTCCTCACCCCTCCACTCACACGCTGCCACGTGGCCTAGCCCTCCCTCACCACCAACCCCCCAGCTGGCCACACGCACACAGCTTTTTCCCCACCGGATCCCACCTCCCCGAGCCAGCCTCACCCCTCTCCCTGTTCAGCGGGTCCCACCAGCCCCCTGGCCCACCACGACCGCCCCACCCCGATGCCCTTCTCCCACCTCGCGCGCCTGCAGGCCTCTTCCACCTCGCGCGGCCGCCCTCCTGCCTCCTCAAGTAGACGCTGCCGCCACCGTGCGTCCCCGGCCGCCGCCTCGCTCCTCTCGCGGCCAGGCTCGCGCCGCCGCCTGGCCTCAAGCCGCCGCCGGCCCCCGACCTCCTCCGCCGCTCCGCGCCCGTGCGCTCGCCCACCTCCGGCTCTGCCCCGAGCTCGCGCCGCCGGAGGTCGCCCGCGTCTCCGCCGCCCTCCGTCGCTGCAGCGCCGCCCTCCGCCGCCCTCCTGCGCGCGTGCCGCCCAGTTCGCCCCGCGCCGTCCCCCGCTCGCGCGCCGGCGACGCCACCGCGACCGCGCAGACCGCCTCGCCGTATCCTCTGCCCCGTCGGCGCCCGCTCGAGCACCCCCCTCCGCGCTCGCCCCCGTCGCCCCGCCAGGCTCGTCGCGACGCCGCCGCGCCCCGCAGCGGCCGCGTCTCCCTCCCAGGCCCCGCCTCACCTCGCCCTCCCGCGCGCGCCCCGTCGCCTCTGCTCCGGCGCGTCGTCGCCGCCGCTCAGGCGTCCTCCTCCTCTCCGCGGCGCAGCACCCCAAGCCCGGCGCCGCTCCTCCCGCCTCCGACCACTGCGCGCTCGCCGTCCACCCCGCCTTCCAAGCCCCGCAGCCTGGGCCCGAGCTCCTCCGCGCTCGCCGGCGTTCGCCTCCGCGCCGCCGCTCTCCCTGCGGTCCCCTGCCGTCCGCGTCCGCCTGCCGGCCTCGCCGGACCGCCGTCCGCCGCCGCCCTTGGTTGTCCGACCTGCGCGACCATCCGTTGTCCTCGACCGCAGGCGCCGCCCCAGTGACCCCCTGTTTCCTTTCCGGTGCGAGCCCCTGGCGCTATCGATGGTATGTGTGGTGATGGTTTCTGTAACGGGAAGGTACCTTGTGTTGATGCTGCTGCGGCTCGAGTACGACAAGGTCGTCAAGATCCTCGAGGCGGAGACCCCCGTACCGGTACCGACGTAAGAGAGGGAACCGAAGACCCTGATCTCAAGGGTCCGAAGCGCCAAGGTCATCGACAAGATCGTCGTCCCGACACCCCGAGTACCACCACCCAGGATCCGATGGTCGTACCTCCGAGAACTCCGTCACATGGCACCAAGTTCTTCCCCTCAGACGCCAAGACCCGAACCGGGAGGACGCAAAGATCGCCACGGGAACGACAAGCACTTCACCTCGAAGCCAAGACCGACCCGACACGCGAACCCGACAAGTTCTTCTCGACGACAAGATCATCGACAGAGAACCCGAAGAACACATGTGCGACAAGTACTCCCTTGAGGACGCCGAGTGCTTCACCCTGGAAGCGACAAGACTTACCTCCGTGGCCCGAGAACGTTTCCGTCGAACCCTGGACCCTGTCGAACCCCGAACCCCGGAACCCCAAGATCGTCGAGCCCCCTAAATGTGTGACCCTTTTCCCTCGATACCCTATTTTCATAAATGATATAAACTTGTTGCATATTTAATTGTCATCTCGCATGCATATCATTGGTTTGGGGGCCTTATGCCGATTCACCTAATAATTAAATATGGGGCCCATATGCGGGCAAATCTAGTCTCATATCGTCCTCATTTAAACTTGTGTAGCGAACCGGTTCCATCTGTTGTCTTGCTAAACAACATTTAATATGTGGGGTAGCTAAATAACTTGAACCACCTAATTAATTGTCGGGACCCCGGTCTCGCTTAATATGACCTAATCGCATCGCATCTTTTGCCATGTCCTCCATCATACATGCATCATGCCGATCTTCTGCCGTTGTATTAAATATTGCATCCGGTGTTTATTCTAGTGTTTTGCTTCTTCGCGGATAAGGCCGTTGAGTTGATGTGAGCTTCGACCCGATCTTCAGTTGAACCTTCGACAATGTTTTCAGGCGAGCATCTCCCCCTTTCTACCTATCTTACTTTTATAGCATTTACTTCCCTCCTGTTGATCTATTGCTATCTGTGTTGCGATGCTCTAGTTTTCCATACCCGTGATATCCCTTGCAGCCCTATATTGCCTCGGACACATCCTATTACCTATTGTTTGGTAGATAGTGGGACTTGCGCGTCGTAGTCGCTTGCTCAAGTGCTGTTGCGTGTCGCCAAGTGCCACAGTTGTTGATGTATTGCCGCATGTTGATGTTGGAGGTGATCATAGTTTTACTTATTGTTCACTTTAATTCTCGTTTAACAACTAAAATTGAAGTAAGCAGAGGCATCGGTGGGTGATAGATAACATTTGGTTTCCGAACGCCCACTTGTGTCCCGTAGGACCCCGAGTACTTGATACCTGTTCCTTGACTTATCGCGCTATCCACATACGGGGAGTATGGGCCCCCCTTAGCCAGAGCTTGATTCCGTCTTATTTCTTGGGGACACAAACTAGTTTGAGGTTTTATTTACGATCCTGTACTTATGCCATGTTTTACTGCTTTATTTACGATTGTGCGACAGATAGCACCTGTACTGTTTAGGATCGGGACACGATTCCGCGGTGTCGACAAGCCCCGTTTGGGGTTCCCAGTCGTTCACAGCCGTATACCCAGACCTTGAGTCCGTCTCGGAGCTAGCTTACTTCGTTGCGGGTAGCTTAATGGGGTGGCCCCCTGAAATATTTCTGAATCTTGTGATTGCTCTGTCGTGAAGACCTCGTTGGGTTTTGATTTGGTTTTTCCGAGGTTGATCGTGTGTGTGTTGCTATTTGTGCACCCCGGCCGGGTTAAAACTTTCTGAAAGCCGTGTCCGCGGTTATGGACGACTTGGAGCACAGTATCTCGATCATAGACAAGCATAACTAAAGTTTATTGCTGTAAATCTGACTTTATAATGACTAGTAATCAGCTTCACTATAATGGAATGGCTAACTAATACTGCCCACAACTGCCTGTTTGGAGTGTCGCTTGCGACCATTGTACCTGACTAGTAAGTAGTGCAACTACAACGGAATGGCTGAATAAAAGTACCAACAACTGCTGGGGTTTTGGTTTTACATCATGCTATCTGTATCTGATTAGTAATTGCTGCAACTACAACGGAATGAATAACTAAAAGGGCCCACTGCTTCTTTCATCAGGACAATTATCTATACCTGACTAGTAAAGTGCCGCAACTATAACGGAATAAGTAAAACTGCCAACTGTGTGAGTTCCTCGGTTGACTTCCTCGTTAGGTCTCGAGGGGGAAACGCCAGGATGGGTTTGTGTGATAGTAGCATCAGGTTGGTTCCGACTAGGAATTCCTTACCCCTCTCTGATATCCGCCAGTTGTATCGAGTCTCTATAGGTTGTTTAGTGCATGCTGCCGCTGCCGCTCAGTCCACCATACCTATGTAGGCGAGGACCGCCGAATTCTAGCCTCGCCGTGTACTGGCCTCAGTACTGACGCTCCTCTTTTTCCTTTGCCCTTTGTCGGCACCCCTTTTGTTTAAGCAGGTTTGAGATCGACGCCGTTAGCAGGGTTACCCATCCGGCTTGGCCTGGGCAGGGTTATGGACGCCATTGGTTATTCTTCAGGGCTCTTAGCCCCATTTGCATCTTGTCCGTAGCTGGACGCTCTATCGTTTTCAAGGTGATTTGGATCTTTGTATATTATATTGGTATTCTTGACTCATGGAGTCGCTGTTATATATATCTGTTCTGTGGGTCCCATCGAGGACTGTTGTGTAATGTTATTACTTCGTTTTCCACCCGCACGAAAGTGCCTGGTGGGCACCTTTGAATCGTTTCTATGCGGGTTTTGGCGAATTTTGCTCAAACTTGCATAGGTCCGATTCTGAGGGTGTTACAGAGTTCCAGGTTACCCGCTTTGGTCCTCGTATCGTTGAGCTTACTACTTTGCTCAATCTCCCTCTTCCCACCAT